>CM054129.1:78772547-79972547 GCA_028751855.1 Ambrosia trifida
AAGGTTTGCAAAAGTGGTTTCCTCAATCCTTTTTGTCCTAACAATCTCCCCCTGGATTGATGAAGCTAAAACCTTATGTAATTCCTTATTACTTTCTTCTTCTTTCTTCAACTATCTTCCATATTTCCTTGAACATGGAATTCTTCAATTGATTCAGTTGTTCATCAGTGAGAGATCCTTGTTGAGGTTCTAGATGTTAAATTGTAAGCAAGTCTTGTGTTGATAGATCCCTTAGTTCATTCATGGATTTGAAGACCTTGCTTGTAAGATCTCTTCTTGTCACCAATACTGAGTTGGAATCAGTAAAGGACCATCTGATGATCAGTACTTTAGATCTGTCAAAATCTGAAGTATAAGGGACCATGCTAGATCCCTGGGATGTTCCTGAGTGTTGGATGTTCTATACTTCTGTGACTCTCCGGTGGGATTCACTTCTGTCTTCTGTTTGCACCACATCAGGTAATTTAAAAGTAGGTAAGTGATGTTCAGTAATTACCGTTGTGTGCAGTTTGTCAGTTACAGTCTTTTGGATTTGGTAAGCAAATGTTGAAGGACCCCTGAACTGTGTTATCAGAGGCTTTTCTTCAATATCAAAGTTTCCTTGTACAACTGTGTTGCCTTCTAGCAACACCATCTTGAAATCAGTCTTTGTATTGTCCTCTGGCTTTCTTTTGGTAACGGGTCTTTGTTTAACACCAGAAGTTCTAACTACTGAAGTTGATACTTCAGAAGTTTTGTACTTCCCTGGATTTGCAGCCTTGTCAGCCTTGTATCTTTTATATATGTCCAGTAGTTTATCTTCTCTCCATTTTGACACTGAGGCTTTTGAACCATAGTCATTAGCTACCAGTTCTTCAATTATCTCTGCTCTCTTAGCTTTTCTATCCTTCTCTGTTGCAGTCTTGTCGGCAACAAGTTGAGATCTTCTTGTTAGCTCATCCATTGAGAGCCCTTTGAGTGAATAGGCTTTTGTCTTGGTGTTCTTTGTAATAAAAGACACCAATTGTTGTCTTTGGTCTTCTTCAGCAACTCTTTCTGTTTCAGCTTGTCTATTCAACTTTGCTTCATAAGCTTGAAGCTTTTCATTTAAGCTCAAGTCTTCGCTTGCTTCCAGGTTGTTCCAGATCTCTTCTTCCTTTGCCTTACTTTGGGCTGCAAGTAAGCTCTTCTCTAGTAATTCTATGGACATTGAAATTGGAGAAGGGCTCAGTACAGTCATTTGAGTTGTTGTAGGCCTTGGAATAGGAGTTGGTTGTTGTTTAGTTGGTTTGGAACGCTATTCAGTTGTTTGTAAGATGGAAGTGTTAACTACTGAAGTGTTGATAGAAGTATCAACTACTGAATGATTGTCTTCAGTACTTTCAGAGTCTTCAGCAGTTTCTTCATTATGGCCTTGCGAAGTTTCAGCTTCAACTTCAGTTCTAGAAACATGCCTTTGTTGATCTTCTTTTTGTTTCTTGGCTTTTTCTAGCAGTTGTTCTTGTTGTAGAGCCACTCTTGCCTTTATCCTGGCTTCCAGTGACTCCCTTGGTTCCTTAATCTTCTCCCCCTTTTTGGCTTCACCCACTTCTGGAAGCCTGCCCGGTTTAGAAGTTTTACCAGAGAGTTTAGCAAGCTGTCTTGAGTTGTTGTCAATTTTGTTGGACAGCTCACCAAGTTTCTTGTTAATCACCTCAAATTGAGTTGTGGTTTTCAACTCCCAAGAAGTTGTGAAAGATTTGAGGTGATTGGCTATGAGGGTGTTCATCATCTGGTATAGGGCACCATCTGGGCTGCATAGGAGGTTCAGATCTATGCTTGATGACCTAGGGAATTGGGTAGGCATTTTTAGTGAGGGGTGTGTTTTTGGGTGATCTTTAGGATGTACTGAAGATGCCACTTTAGGGGAATCAGGGATCAAGTGGACTTTAACCTGATCTGGTGTGACTAGCTCTTTGAGCTTAGAGACACCAGATGCAGGACCTTCACTAGTAGCCATCAATTCATGTTTAGTGGAGTGTGAATCATCATCCAAATTAATGGAATCATCTGAATCCCTGATGATATCCTCAATGAGGACAGTATCAGTTATATCATGAGCTGGGCCCAACCCAGTTGTCTCATGTACCTCTTGTTCTTGGTTTAGAGGATTTCCTACCTTAGGCATTAAGCCTTCATCAGTAGTTGCCACAAGTGAGGTCTTAGCTATATTACTTCTGTCCTCAGATCCACCACTGGGTGGTAAATGAGTAGTAGCAGCCTCAAATGTACCTAAGGTCTCTAAGTTTGGGCTTAGAAACCCTGGTTCATCCTCATCTCTTAGGTTAGGGCTATGGACATCCACATTCATGTCAAAGTCTGAAGGTATGTCCCCTGTTTGATGTGGTTGTAGGGGACTGACATGTTCTAATGGGATAGTCTCTTTTAGCCCAGAGAGAAGTTTGGCTATTTCAATGGTTGCTGGTTCAGGTTCAGTAGTTTGGGTTAGTGTTTCAGCAGTTTCAAAAGAAGGGTGAGTAGTTATGGTTTTCTTGAATTTCTTTCTTTTGAAAAGAATGGTAATTGGGGCTCTTGTAGGGGTTTGAGATGGATGAGACTGAGAGGATGTTTCAGTCACATCTTTATCAAGTGCAGATTGCACATTGGCAGTGTAACATCCCGTTTTTTTGTTATATATATAAAATGTGTTGGTTCATATTTATTAGGGAATGAAACGGGTTATTAACCGTCAAAACAAACCAATAACATGTGAGATGGATATTTCTATATTTAAAATTAGTTAACGAATAAGTGATGGATAGTAGATTATTTGAGATGTGAGATCTAGGCGATTGATTACTATTAAAAGAAACCATTTAGTAATAATATATTATATTATACCATGTTTGACCCTGCTCCGTTTTTAATGAAACTTAGGTCAAAACGTAGAGAAAAGTAAGCTCATATTAACAATATACTCAAAATTTTATTAAGCGTTACCTCTTTAAGCCGCATAATTAATAATAATAATATTAATAATAATAATAATAATAATAATAATAATAATAATAATTTATTTATAAATGAACGGTGTTGAATCTTCATGTTGAAGATTTTGATATAGGAAATTAATATAATAATTATAAATATAAGAATGATAGATCTAAAGACGGCACATGTATGGCGGTAAGGAAATTTAAGTGTGAAGAAATCTTGGCCACGAAGAAAACTTCAATAAGAAGTATTGAAACCAATGAACCAAAGTTCATCTATAAATAGAGAATCCGACCAGTTGATTAGAAGCATATTTTCTCATGCGAACACTCCAAACCTTTAGAAATTATTAGTAGTCATTTTTAGAGTGCGACTAGGAGTACGAGTAGAGAAGACTTTACACCGACTTGTCGTAGATAGTTTTGAGGTATGTTCTCATTTAAGTTATGTTTATTTAGTTAATTATTTATTAGTATTATCTATTAGTTATATTAGTGTTATTATTTCTAGGTATTACAATTATTATTAGGAGTGGGTATTGGGTAGTCTAGCCTTAGTTAGGCATGGACTGATCATCCATGCTTAAATAAGGTAACGCTAACCAATATCCAACTGTAATAATAATTAGTTAGGTGTATTGTTACCTAACCTAGGAGTGGTATAATTGTATCAGGACCCTGAGATAGTACCTGGTTGTACTGCTAAAGGATTGATAAAGAGGTGAGTTACTTAAACTATTTTCAAAACGTGATACTTGCTCATAAAATTGTTTTGATGGTGATTGATCATGTATATGCATCGAACCATAGGTGTGGCATAATGATCATTATATTTTCTTATGGGGGGACATACACTTACAGTCTGCTGTGGAATTGGTAGACTGTGTGAGCCTACTGTGGAATTGGTAGGCCACGGGTGGGTCTACTGTGGAATTGGTAGACCATGTGTGTGAATATATAATGCTTAGTCTGGATTATGATTATGGTGACATGCAAGCAGCTCATACTTGATCAATAAAATGTTTATGTGGTTTTACTGATGAGTCGGTTTATGTGACTCACTAGCTGTGTGCTGACGTATTTTTATTACTCGAGCATGTATCACAGGTTGATGGTGTAAGGAATGGGCGTTCCTAGATGAGAGTTGAAATATTTTAGACGGATCTTCTTACTATAGCTAAGCTTTTTTAGCTTGGCGATAATTGGATCGCACTGGCTTGTAATAAATACTCAAGTTATGTAATGAGATTACGTTTCCGCTTTAAGTTTGCGCCGACTGGTCACTATAAGTGCCCCGCCTTGGGCTAGGTGTGACAGGCAGGTTCAGGCATCTCAATTTCCTGAACTCCCTTTCTTTTAAGGTTGGTGAGTTTTGGTTTTTGTTGTTTTGTTTTCTTGGCCTTTTTGGTTAAGGGTTGGAAAATGAGGGTTCCATGGGGACTGTTTCTGGTTCCCCTTGGTCATCTTCTGGCCAGGCAGCCGGTTTGTTATGCCTTGAGTATGCTTGTGAGGTTAAAGGCTTTAAAATAGTTGTTTTACCCACAAGCACCCCATCTCCAAGTTCTTTGATTATGCAATGCATGATGAATCTTGGATACAACAAAAACTTCTTTTTAGAATTTAGGTGATGTAACACGAACCCAATAAAGAAAAGTGCTGTTGCCCTGAATTTTGTTTCATTCACAATGGAATGAAAACTAGGTTGAAAAGTAAGAGGGCATCTGATCATAAGATCCAGTTTTTGGACTCAAACGCATGATGATGTAATGAAACAAAATTTGTACTTTGGTTCAAAATATTATTAAAAAATAGTAGCATGTGAGAGAGTGCCTTGGTAACCACACTCTGTCATGGTCAAATGAATTTTAGAGTTTGGAAATTGATCTGGGGCATCCACATCATCTAGACCCAGTCTAATCCCCAAAGTTGCTGGTGTGATTGCCATTGTTTTCCCTTGGATGGTTGATTTGAGGGAAATCACTTGGTCGTTCACTGTCATCGTCTCTGCGTTTGCCCAGAAGTCATTTAGAGTTTCAGTATGGATTGGAGGATCAATGGTGAGGGTAGTGAAGTATTGGGATTTAACGACTAAATCAATGGTTTCGTCGTATTGGGACCAGGCTTCATGTTTCTCAAAGTAGCCTCTTTGATTGTGTCCCTATTTCAGTGTAAGAGCCATGTGGTTAGTGTGTGGGTGGATCAAACAATGTTTTTGTTTGCAGGTTAAGGGTTTGAGAGTGTTTTTGAGAGAGAAGGGGGGAATTTTTGCTTTTTGAAAGGATAAGTGTTGGAAAAGGTGCTTATCAGAAGTTTATAACCGCCCTAGGTCAAACTTCTGAAGTGGGAAATGTCTGATTTACCCTTAATGACAAAACTGCTAATGAAGAACAACTATCATCAGTAGTTCCCATTTTCTCTTCAGTAGTTTGTTAACAACTGATGAGAATGTTTATAAACACTTTATTCATAACTTCTGAAGTTTATTTTATCAGAAGTTAATTATTTTTTCAGAAAATATTCCCATACTGATGTTTTGTACATCAGTAATTTCTCCTTTTTTTTTTCAGAAGTTTTAGAACAGATGTAAGTGAAAAATAAAATATGTGCAGAAAAGTAAAAGAAACACTTACAAATTTAGCATCCCAAGCATGGATACTAACTTCTGAAATGTTGATGTGTCAAGGGGTTTAGTGAATATGTCAGCTATTTGATTAGCTGTTGTCACATGCTTCACCTCAATCTTGTCTTTTTCATAGCAATCCCTTATGAAATGATACCTAATTTCAATATGTTTAGTCTTTGAAAACTGAACAGGATTTTGAATGATGCTAATGGAAGATTTACTGTCTACAAGCAATGGTGTCTTGGTCTCTTTGATTCCATAATCAAGAAGATGATATTGGAGCCATTGTATCTGTGATGCACAACTTGCAGCTGCAATGTATTTAGCTTCAGCAGTTGAAGTTGCAACATATGTTTGCTTCTTTGATTGCCAAGACACTAGACAATTTCCCAAGAATTGACAAGCACCAGATGTTGATTTTCTTGACATTTTGCACCCTGCATAGTCACTATCTGAAAAAGCTGATAACTTGTTATTGCTAGAAGCAGGATACCAAATTCCAAGTGTAGGAGTTCCTTTTAGATATCTGAATATTCTTTTAACTGCAATTAGGTGTGATTCCCTAGGAGCTGATTGATATCTAGCACAGACACATGTTGAAAACATAATATCTAGTCTAGAAGCAGTTAAATATTAAAGGGAACCTATCATACATCTATACATGGTTTGATCAACCTGTTTTCCTTGATCATCTGGTTCAACTTGTGTGGTAGGTGTCATGGGAGTGGAACATGATTTACAGTCTTGTAAAGAAAATTTGTTCAATAATTCTTTAACATATTTGGATTGATGTATAAAAGTTCCATTTGTTTGTTGTTTAATCTGCAGTCCTAAAAAGTACTGCAGTTCACCCATTGTACTCACCTCAAATTTCGATTGCATGAGTTTCTTAAATTCATCAAACAGTTTTGTGTTTGTTGAACCAAAGATGATATCATCAACATAAATTTAAACAAGTAAGACATGATTTCCAACATATTTTTATGAAAAGAGTTTTATCAATGGAGCCTCTTGTGAAGTTATTTTTGAGCAAAAAGTTGGAAAGTGTTTCGTACCAGGATCTAGGAGCCTGTTTTAGCCCATAACGAGCATTGTCAAGCTTATACACCCACTCAGGATGAGAAGGATCCTCAAACCCAGGTGGCTGACAGACATACACTTCCTCTTTGATCTTTCCATTCAAAAATGCACTTTTAACATCCATTTGAAAAACTTTAATTTTGTTGGAAATGGCATAAGCCAGAAATAACCTGATGGCTTCAAGTCTTGCAACTGGAGCAAAGATTTCATCATAATCAATTCCTTCTTCTTGAGAATAACCTTGTACCACCAGTCTTGCCTTGTTTTTAATAATCATACTAGCCTCATCTTGTTTGTTCCTGAAAACCTATCTTGTGCCAATTGGTAGCTTGTTTGGTGGTAAGGGACAGATTTCCCAAACCTGTTGCTTCTTGAATTGGAGCAACTCATCTTGCATAGCTTGCACCCAATTGTTGTCTTTGAGGGCTTCTTGGTACTTCTTAGGTTCCAACTAAGAAAAGAATGCTGAGAAGAAGAAAAAGTTGGAAAGTTGGTTTCTTGTTAGAACACCTGATGCAATATCACCCATGATTTGTTCCAATGGATGAACTTTGTGAAACTTTTGATGGTTTGAAAGTTGACTTAATGACTGTATTAGGAGTCCATGGTGCTGGATCCTCATCATCAAACCTCTGATCACTATAATAGGTAGGTTTAGATGAAGTGACAGTCTTTTCTGGTCCGAAATGGAATCTGTCAAGGTCAAAGAGTTCAGCCAGATGTGCTGGAATAAGAGTGTGTTTTGACTCATTGAACTTGACATTCAGTGTTTCTTCTACTATCTTGGTTCTTGAATTAAAAACCTTGTAGGCTTTTCTAGTGGAAGAATAACCATGAAAATAACCTGAATCAACTTTAGCAGCAAACTTTGAAATAGAGTCTTTAATGTTTAGAATAAAACATTGACATCCAAAAGCCCTGCAAAAGGAGATAAGGGGCTTCATGCCATGAAGAACTTCATAGGCAGTTTTGGAGTGTCTCTTGTTGACAAGGACTCTATTCTGAACATAACATGCAGTGTTGACTGCTTCAGCCCAAAAATACAATGGTAGGCCTGAATCAGCTAACATGGTTCTTGTTGCTTGAATTAATGTCCTGTTCTTCCTTTCTACCACACCATTTTGTTCAGGAGTTCTGGGAACACTGAATTGTCTAATAATCCCCTTAGACAAACAGAATTCATCTAGAGTTTTGTTCCTGAACTCTGTCCCATTATCACTTCTAATGGTTTTGACAGATAGAGAATATTGTTTCTCTACTTGTAGAATGAAGAACTTGATGATTTCAGCTGCCTTATTAATGGAAAATAAGAAGAATACCCAAGTGAATCTTGAATAGTCATCAATGATGACTAAGCAGTACTTCTTCTTACCAAGGCTCATGATTTTTACTGGCCCAAATAAGTCCATATGGAGTAGTTGAAGACATGCAATTGTTTTTTATTCTTCAATAGACTTATAGGAGGACATATGCTGCTTTCCCTTCAAACAGGATACACAGTGTTCTTGGCACTGGTATACTTTCAAGGGTAGACCTCTGACCAAGCCCATTTTTGTGACTTTATTTATGGTTTTAAAGTTCACATGGCCAAGTCTCCTGTGCCAAAGATCAGTCTCTGAAGTTGATGCCCTTGAGAAGAAACAGGCAGTGTTGTTCAGTACTTTTGTCCTTTTTAATGTCTACTGCATAGATATTGCCACATCTTTTGGCTATCAACAAAGTATGATCTTTAATGATCTTTTCTATCAACTTCTGGCCTTCTGGTGATATGATCTTGCATGCTGTCTTTGTGAAAAAGGAAGAATATCATTTATCACACATTTGTGACACACTCAGCAAGTTGTACTCAAGGTTTTCAACCAGACTGACCTTGTCAAACTGTATTTTGCCTGAAGAGACATTGCCATGTCCTAGCACATATCCCTTAGCATTGTTCCCAAAGGATACAAATCCTTCTCTTTGACTGATAAAATTGTTTATCAGGTATCTGCACCCTATCATGTGCATTGAGCCTCCACTGTCAACATACCAAATGCTATTTAATCCTCTAGAGACCTTCTGCAAAGCCAGTTTGGCTTTGGGTTTGCTCTTAAGAACATTAACAGTTTGTTCTTGACCAGGTTGAGGAATCCATGTCTTTTTGGCAATGGATTTTTCATTAAGAGCAATGGTGGTATCCTTTTGAGGACCACCATCAACTTTGGTCATCAGTAGTTGTACCATATACATGAGATTTTTAATCTCAGCAGTTTGTGAAACTGCTGATGATGTAGGTCTAACTACTGAAAGAGATTTTTGAGAAAAAGACTGTTGTTGAGATTTTATCTTTTTTTGAGAAATGGTGTTGCCAGGTTGTTGTTTCTTTGAAGAAAAAGTTTCTTCAAAATAATTTTTGAGTTGTTTTCCCACAACCAGTTGTAAATTTTTCTTGTTATACTGAATTCGTTTTCTGTGTCTACAAAATTCTATTTTGTGGTTGAACAAGCCACAGATTTCACATTCTTTTGCCTTTTGTTTTTCATTTAAAGGCAAGTTTCTGACTGTCTTGATTTGATTTAGGTCATCAGTAGTTTTCAGGTTCTCAACTCCTGATGTAGATGAAACTACTGATGGCTTAAAGTCAGATTTTATCAGTACTTCTGAAGAACTTTCTTTGTAAATTTTTAGAAAGTTTTCATGAAAAGATGTGCATTCTTTCTCTTCAGAAGTTTCATTTGAAACAATTTTTCGCCCATCTTCAGTAGTTTTGGGGGAAAAATCAGTTGGTGTTTCAGTGTGATTGTACCCTATGCCAAACCTAACATTTGATGCACTTTGTTTGTTAAGCTGCAGTTGGTACCCTTTACAAGATTCCACCAATTTTTCATAATCAACCTTGGTGTCAGCAAGCTCTTTTCTGACATTTCCTAGGTCTTCTATCATGATTTTAAGTTGTGCTTGGGTTTCAATAGCATTGTTAGTCAATTTAGAATTTTCTTTTGCCTTTGCAGCAAGTTTTCTTTCTAAATCACATTTCATCTAAGTAAATTTTCTCTTAGAGTCATTTGCTTTGCCTTGTAAATGCACATTGGTCTCTCTTATTGTTGGGTCTGCTGACCTGGTGAAGAATAGATAATTGAAAAGCCAAAATATACTAACAGTTGATCCATATTTATAAACAGCATTTACAACATACTCCTCCCAAAAGACTGTTAACCCTAACAACTGTTCTACCCAAACAACTGTTGTGACAACTGCTGCTACAAAGGACTGCTGGATAACAACTAATAGAGAATAACTGCTGACTAAAGGTCTGATGAAGAACAACTGCTAATCAAGTGCTGAAGACTAAAGGTCTGTTGGAGCCAACAACACTTAGGCTCTAACAGATGATACAAGATCATCAGAGTTTTCCTCAACAGTAGTTTACCTTACAGTGTTTTACAATGTAACAGTAGTTTGTGTATAGCAGATGTTTTATGTTGTTACTCTGTTAGAGGTCACTGTCTTAGGTGACGTCAGCTTAGATCATCAGTGGTTTAGATTTGTCTATAAATAGAACAGTGCTTGTACTGTTCTATTCATCACTCACAACATTCTCTCAGACAAACAATCACAGAGTGATCAGGCTGAGGGGGAGTACTTGTACAATTGACTGTAATCATTCAATATTATGAAAGTATTCGATTAGAAAACATTTACTCTCTTGTTTTGATTATAGTTTATTATTCCGCTGCACTTTCCATTTATATTCACTTCATTCTTCTCATCTTTACTTAAACAAATCAAAACAATCAAACTCAGATCCTAACAATTGGTATCAGAGCTAGGTCAATTAAATTTGATCTAACCAATCAATTTGATATAAACAGATCAGCTCATAATTATTGATATCGTTTGTTTGTCGGATTGAAAACAGTGTAATAGTTTATTTTTGATTCAACCGTTTGTAAACAGACTTTGTTTTCGAAAAATCAGAGAATGGCTTCAATCAATCACGGTCCACACAACACTGGCATGAACAACAAGCCACCGATGCTTGTCAGATCTAAATACAATATCTGGCAACGTCGGATGAGCCATGTTCTAGCTCAACAGAACATTGGGTGTTGGAATTCGGTTATCTTCGGACCACATGTTCCGATGGTGCCGAGTACCGAAGATCCCAAGTTTCAGGAGCCTAAGAAACTTGAAAACTACTCCGACCAAGATTTTCAAAAAATTGAGTTAGATGCTAAGGCCTTCAGTATTATGGCCATGGCTCTACCCAATGATATATATGTTGGGTTGTTACATTGTAACAGTGCAAAGGAGTTGTGGGATGCACTGAAAGAACAATTTGGTGGGACTGAAGAGGTTATTGAAAACAACCATGAAATACTTAACCAACAATATGAAACATTCAGTCACGTTAAAAGAGAGTCATTAACTCAACAATTTGAGAGGTTTAACTGTCTCATCAGTGAACTAAAACTGGTTGGTCTAACTTACCCTAGTTCAACTTTGAACCATAGGTTATTAAGATCATTACCAGATAAATGGGACACTATTGCTATAGTTATGAGAAACTCAATTGGATTCAAGGACCTATCACTGACCCAGCTTCATGGTAAGCTCTTGACCTATGAGAGAGAGCTTAACCATAAAAAGAAGCTCCAGGACTCCGAAAAAGTGTCTGATGACTATGTATTTGGTAGTACAGCACTTCTGGGTCATGATGAGGTGCCTGGTAATAGTAAGGATCAGAGTTATGATCATTTCATTGACATAACTTCAGGTTTTAACTTAGGTTTTAACTCTGATTCTTATTCACCAAACTATGCTTTTACAGCAAGTGGTGGTGATATCCAGGCATCTGATAACATATCCTTTGAGTATGATGACCTAAAATACTTTGACCCTGATGATTTGGAAGAAATGGACATTATGCACCAATTGTCCCTTCTCAGTGTAAGAACTAACAATTTTTACAAGAAAACTGGGAGAAGGTTTCCAGGGTTAACTGGCAGGTCAAAAGTGGGGTTGGATAAATCAAAGATAAAGTGTTATAAATGTCATAGACTTGGTCATTTTGCTAGGGAATGTAGGAGTCAACATGGTACACCTATGATTACCTATCCAAATCAAAGGCCACAGACCAACACTTATCAAAGTTCATATAATACCCCTGGACCAAATGTGCAAAACACTACTCATTTTGCACAGTCCTCAAACATTGTTCTTGTTCAATTTGTCCAAACCATTGTTCCTCAGATTCATTATGTTCAAACCCCTGTTGCTCAGGCACCTGTGCCAATGACTGCTGTTCCACCCTCTGCTCTTGCAGAGACCAGTCAACAGAGTTTCTTCACACAAGGCTTCGTTGATTGGAGCAGTCTACCAGATGAGTTGACAAATGAAAATTTTGCACTAGTTGCCAAAGCTGAAAATGAACCAAAAATTTATTCTTTCATGGCTATGGTAGAAGAAGTTGAATCTGAGGAGGTGGTGACTGAATCTATAGTTGTGACGGATGATATTGTTGATGAGGTAGTTGCAGGTGAAAAATCTGAAGAAGAGGTTGTGAATCTCTCAGATCCCTAGGGTGTATCTGATTATTGTGAGGGCAAGTGTGATTGTGCATTGATGGCTGCTGCTAAGGTATCTCCTCAAATCCTTAAAGATTTGTATTCTCACAAATGTGTAATAGCATTTGCTAACATCAAAGAGGTGAATGAAAAACTTAGAATGAAAATTTTAGATGATGAAGTCAAATTTGAGAAACTTTCAAAAGAGTTAAAAACAAATTTGACTGAAAAAGAATCTGAAATAAGCAGCTTAAAACATGAAGCAACTATAACCAAAGACCAGCTCCAAACTATGATAACTAAATATCATAGTTGCAAAAATGAGCTTGAGTCCACCCAAGTTGAATGTCAGAAATGGGTGGAATCATGTAAAGGTTTTGAGATGCTACTCAACAAACAAACCAAAAGTCATGTGAAGTTTGGGTTTGGTTTTGAAACCACTGCTCCAGCTTTTGAAAACACTGACAAAAGGGATCAAAAGTTAGTTGAAGTAGTACCAACTAATTTGAAGGGTCAAGATATTAAAATCACTGAACCTAATTGCAAGAAAATTGTTCTTGAAAAACCATAAGGTTCCTCATCATTCACTGAACTTGAAAAATATAAATTTAAACCTACTTGGTTGATGAGTGTGATACCCTTGAGAACTTCAAACCAGTTGATTTCAAAACTCCTGATGGGAAGACAGCACCACAGGCAAAGGTCATTCCCTTGAAAAACCTTCCAGCAGATGCTCAAACATCTGTTGAGAAGAAGGTTGAAAAAGGGAAAAAGAAAGAAAAGTCTGTCCACTTGTTCTGTGATTTCTGTGAAAAGAAGAATCATGTCACTAAAAACTGTTTTCTTCTAAAAGCATATAATATCAACAAAGGAACAAGTGTATGTGATTCTAAGGCATTATGCTCAATATGTGGTAAAAAGAATCACAAAACCAAAGAGTGTCTGTATCTCAAAAATTTTGATGTCAAAATACAAGAGTACAAGGCTAAAACTCTTGCAAGTCAAGTGGTGAGTACTTTAAAAGGAAAGCCCAAACAGACTTTGCACCAGTCCAAACATATGTTACCAAAAGTCTTGAAACATCTGCTCCTGGGTATGTCCAAGTAACAGATGCTCCACCCACAAGCAATTACCCAAGAGGATATGGACAACCACCATGTCATAGTCTGTCACATGTTTATGAAGAACCAAAAAGGCCTTCTAAGCCAAGAGTGAACAGAAATCCCTATGGGTACTATCATCTGTCTGGAAGTGATTAAACAACTGTTGCCCCAAGTGTTGGCATTCAAGCATCGGCAAATTGTCACCAATAGTTGTTGAACTTGATTCAAAAACTAGTTCAAACCACTGATCACCTTCCCAAGCTTGAGGCTGAAAAG
This sequence comes from Ambrosia trifida, assembly GCA_028751855.1. Taxonomy (NCBI): domain Eukaryota; kingdom Viridiplantae; phylum Streptophyta; class Magnoliopsida; order Asterales; family Asteraceae; genus Ambrosia; species Ambrosia trifida. The sequence goes on from CM054129.1 coordinate 78,786,127, forward strand.
TCTGTGGACCCATCCAAAGCTAACTTGGCTTTGGCCACTCACCAAAACTATTTCATTACTGCTGTGCAGGGAGCTTCTACTTGTTTAGATAGTCTTTGGTATGTAGATAGTGAAGGCTCCAGGCACATGACAGGATATAGAGCCCTTCTTCTGGACTTCTTAGCTCATGGAGGGGGTGATATATCCTTTGGTAATGATTCAAAAGGTAAGGTGTTGGGTTCAGGGACTGTTCAGGCTAGGAAACTCAAGTTTGAAAGTGTCAATATTATTGATAATCTTAAATTTAATCTTCTTAGTGTTTCACAAATGAGTGACAAAGGTTATAACTCATTCTTCACTAAGAAAACTTGTAAGATTATTGGGCCAGAAGTGGTGAAAAAGATTGACACCATCATTGCTGAGAGCAAAGCACAACTTGTTGCTCATAGGAGTGGCAATGTGTATGTAGTTGATATGTTGAAGGACAATCCTATGGCAAATGTCTATTTATTTTCTGCTGTCTCCACAAAGGAGACAGAATTGTGGCATAGGAGACTGGGTCATACCAACCTTCAAACTATCAACTCACTCTCCAAACAAAGCCTTGTCAGAGGTTTACCATCAAAAGAATTCAAATGTGATGAGCATTGTGTTTCCTGCTTAAAAGGAAAACTACATAAAAGCTCTTACAAATCCATTGATGAGTCCAAAACAAGTCAATGTCTACAATTGTTGCACATGGACTTGTTTGGCCTAGTTAAAATCATGAGTCTAAGAAGAAAGAGATTTTGTCTTGTCATAGTTGATGATTTTTCTAGGTTTACATGGACTTACTTTTTACACTCTAAGGATGAGACTGCATGTATCTTGAAGGACTATGTCACCAAAGTTGAAAAACAATATGACTTGCGAGTAAAAGTCTTTAGAAGTGACAATGGAACAGAGTTTAAAAATAAGGAGTTGGATGACTTCTGTGTGTCAAAAGGGAATGTGAGGCAGTACAGCATCCCAAGAACACCAGAACAAAATGGGGTGGTTGAGAGGAAAAATAGAACTCTTATTGAAGCTGCAAGAACCATGCTAGCAGATTCTGGGTTGCCACTGTCCTTCTGGGAAGAAGCTGTAAACACTGCTTGCTATGTTGAAAACAGAGTTTTGATCAACCCAAGACATCAAAAGACTGCTTATGAAATTCTGTTCAAAATCAAACCATTAATCTCATTTTTCAAAATCTTTGGCTGCCCATGTTTCATTCTAAATCTTAAAGATTCCATTTCAAAATTTGCAGCCAAAGTAGATTGTGGATATTTTCTGGGATATTCTTCTACTGCCAAGGCCTATAAAGTGTTTAACACAAGGACCAGGACAATAGAAGAAACTCTGAATGTAAAGTTCAATGAACTTTCATCCCTAAAAATCCCAGCAAGTCCTGCGGAGTTGTTTGAATTAGATAAAATCAAATTTAAAGATATTTCTGTCAAAACTAATAGTGCAGATATTCCAAGTCACTATAAAGTCTAATCTGCATCAGAGGAAGCAGTTGTTCAAAACACCTGTCAAAACTCTGTCACAGCTAAGTCAGCCACTGTTGGCCAGTCTTACCCTCAAACCACTGCTTCACCTATTACATCCACTGCTCAATCATCTGTTGACAAAAGTCAAACATCTGTTGATAAAAGTCAGTCCAGTTTTACACCACTTGGACCCATTCCCCCACCTCCATTTCAAACATTTGTTGGCACTATAGAAATGCAAACAGATGTTACATCAACAGAGTCACCAAATTTGACACCCAGCATGTTTGGCTTAAACATATTAGTAACATCTAAGTCTACCTTAGCGAGAAACATTTATAAACAGACTTAACTGGGTTAGTTGAGTCGGGTCAAGTTAGGATTGTCCAGGGTGCAATGATCTGGAGGATCATTGGGAGTCGTTTTGGTAATACACTAGTACCGGGTTCCGTTGTTGGTGACATTACATGAACTAATTAAGTATATGTGTAGATTATGGGTCGTGTGGTGTATTATATACATAGATGTGTTTAAATGATGTGTAAACGATTATCTATGCTTAAATATGTTAAATAAAGACTAAGGATGCATGCTTATGTGTTAAGATGTGTTAGAATGCGTTAAACACGACAAACTGGAAAATTAGTTAAAAATGAATTCTGGTTCGACCACTTCGAGTGGTCGAAGGAGAACATTTGTTTGGTTCGACCCTTTGTAAGTGGGCGAACCTGGGGTGTGGAATTGAAAGAATTCCTTTCGACCAGGACAGGGCTCATTCGACCCTGTGAAAGGGTCGAAGGAGGCCACCTTCGACCATTGATATGGGGCGAAGGAGGATAAGTATAAATACCAAACTTTGTCATTTTTCATCATTTCACAAACCTTAACCGTCCCAAAACACTCTCAAACGATCTTAATCACTAAGGAAGGAGTTTTTGCTCTTCTTTTTCATAATCTAACCTATCTACAACATCTAAACAAGAATCCATGGTGTGTTCTTAATCCTAAACCTTTTTAAAAGCATTTTAATTCGTTTTCATCTAACCCTAATTGTCCGGATCTGTTCTAAGGGTGTTTTTATGATTAAGAACCTTTTAAACATCTTTCTAAATCAAAACATTATCATTTGACATAGGTTTTCATGATGATAAACATATGTAAATTGCGTATTATGTGGTGTTATGTGTTGTTCAATGATTTGCTGCTGTATCTATGATAGAAACATGATATAGGATTGTTGTTGATGCTAGATTATTGTTGTTTAGGGTTAGGATTGGATAAATGATGATATTATGGGTATTTTGGGGTTTTAACGAATCTAGACTTGATGCATGACATTTATGATCAATAGAACTAATAGGGAAAGATCGAACACTCGACAAACTGAGCATTTTAAGTTGAATACGGATCGATTTCAAAAGTTTCCAAATTGGGTAAATAATCCATGCATGATAGTGACGTTTCCATAATTTTTACCATTTTGGGAAAGGGCTGAAATGGACGTATTATTGGGGGAAATCGGTGGGGTTTTGTAGGGATAAGTTATTCATGCTTGACTGCTGTGTTTGATGATGTTTCGAGTCGTTTTGAATGTCTTTGAAGCGTTTTTAGGAAAATTTGCACAACAGGGGCGAACCTGGACTCCTTTGACCGATCGAAGGTGCGAAGGAGAGAATCCAGGGTCGAACCTAGGTTTTGTTTGGGCGAACGTGGTAAAACGGGTGAAGGAGGCATCAAACGGTCGAACGAAATGTAAAACGGGCGAAGGAGACTTAAACTGACTGGTTCGACCGTTCTGATGCAGAAATGAGATTTTTGATACAAACTAAGTGTTTTATGCTTGAACCTTGTGTGTAACCTATGTGTACTTGATTAGTTAGGGTAATAGGTCACCAACGGGATTCGGGTCGGTCTAGTGTGTCGGTTAAACATTCAAACACGTTTTAAAACATACTTAGTTACGATCTGGACAATCGGGGACTAGATAACCTTACGGTTATTAGTCGGAACACTTATGTGAACATTTTGATAGATCTCCGTTAGAGGGATTATCAAGGGCTTAACATCTTTACTTATAACCGAAGAACGCTATCTAAGGTGAGTTCACGGCCCCACTTTTACTACTTTAACTTTTGGGGGAGAAAACATGCGCTAAACTATTTTGGTAACATATGTCATACTATGGTTTTTAACTTTGTATTGCTATACGATCTTTGGAAGTCCCGGGGGAAACCATGAATGTGCGGTGATGCACAACGGGGGAAATGTGGATAGATCTATTGGGCGTGACCTGCCCCACTCGGCGGCTTGGAGGGCCGGGCGGGTGCATGTTGTCTCGAACAGGAACATTGATATCATGCTGAACATTCGGGCTGCTTAAACATGCTAAACATTGCTAAACGTGTCTAGTAATGGTTTCCAATCGTAGTAGTAATAAAACATACGCCTAGCTAGCGTACTTGGTAACATTGATATAGTATGGACATGGTATCATTTTGGTAACATATTGAACAAACCTGTGAACTCACCAGCATTATATGTTGACATCTTTTTGGCATGTTTTTCTCAGGTCGCTAAGGTAGCAACAAATGGATCTAGGCGCACGGGTCTGCATTGGCGTCTAGGCTTAGTTGCATGTTTTGAAATAAAGTGTTTTGAATACTTTGGAATACTTTTGTAGCTGATTAAATTCTTCTTTAATGCTTCCGCTTATAAAATTCGTTGTTTATGGTTTTACGTTTTTCATATAGAGTTGTTTATTGTGATCGTTGACTTGGATCCTGGTTTGTCATGCGCCTCGCGGTAGAACTCCGCAAGTGGTAATTTGAGGGTGTGACACCAAACCTCTGTCCTTCACCTCAAAATGCCATCATACCATATCAGGGAGATCTAATCTACCTAAAAGCTCGTCCACTAGATCAAATCATTGGCAACATCAGAGAGGGTGTGCTAACAAGAAGCCAATCCTCAAATATCTGTCTTTTTGCAGGCTTTCTATCTCTCACACAACCTGTCAAGTACTAAGAGGCACTAAAAGACAACAGTTGGGTAGAAACTATGTAGGAAGAGCTCCTTCAGTTTAAAAGACAACAAGTATGGGAACTTGTACCACTGCCTAAGGATGTTTGTCCAATTGGCACAAAGTGGGTCTTCAAAAACAAAACTGATGAAAGGGGTATTGTTGTCAAGAATAAAGCCAGGCTTGTGGTTCAAGGCTTCAGACAAGAAGAAGGGATAGACTATGATGAATCCTTTGCTCCTGTAGCTAGGTTGGAAGCTATCAGACTCTTTCTATCCTTTGCTGTCAACCACAACATCAAGGTGTATCAGATGGACATCAAATGTGAATTCCTATATGGCAAAATTCAGGATGAGGTATATGTATGTCAACCACCTGGTTTTGAAGACACATTCCTTCCTGATCATGTCTACAAGCTTAACAAAGCTTTGTATGGATTCAAGCAAGCACCTAGGGCCTAGTATGAAACTCTTTCCACCTTTCTCTTATCCATTGGTTTCACAAGAGGTAAAATTGATAAAACCTTATTTTTGAAATGGAGAGGGAAAGATTTAATGATTGTTCAAATATATATGGATGACATCATTTTTGGATCCACATGTAACAAAATGTGTAAAAAGTTTAAGGAACTCATGACAGTAGAGTTTGAAATGAGTGCTATGGGTGAACTTCAGTGTTTCCTTGGTCTCCAAGTGAAGCAGCTGCAAAATGGCACATTCATTCATCAAAACAAATATGTGAAAAATTTGTTAACTAGATTTGAGATGAATGACTGTAAGCCATATAGTACACCCATGAGTATAGTCAAGCTACTCACTATTGATGACAAGGATGAACTGGTTGATCAAACACATTACAGATGTATGATTGGGTCTTTACTGTACTTAACTGCATCTAGGCCAGACATTATGTTTGCCACTTGTGTTTGTGCTAGATCTCAGGGTTCACCCAGAAAGTCAAACCTTTTTGGTATAAAAAGGATATTCAGATACCTAAAAGGTGCTCCCACACTTGGTATCTGGTATCCTGCTAATGGAAACATTGAGCTTTCAGGTTATTCAGATAGTGATTTTGCTGGCTGCCACACCACAAGGAAGTCTACATCAAGAGGGTGCCAGTTTCTAGGGAATGCCTTAGTCTCTTGGCAAAGCAAAAAGCAAGCAGCTGTTTCAACTTCAACAGCTGAGGCTGAATACATTGCTGCTGCAAGTTGTACAGCCCAACTCATGTGGCTTCAAAATCAACTGCTGGATTTTGGGATAACTGCACTATAGACTCCACTCATGTTGGACAGTCAAGCTGCTGAAAATATCATAAAGAATCCAGTTTCTCACTCAACCACAAAGCACATAGACATCAGACATCATTTTGTCAGAGATCGCTATGAAAAATGTTTGATTTCTCTGCACCATGTTCCAACAGAGGATCAGTTGGCAGATGTGTTGACAAAAGCTTTAGACACATCTACCTTCACAAATCTGATTTCTAGAATTGGTATGCTAAACATGGACTAAAACAACAAAAATGTTTTAAATAAAAACATTAAAATGTTTCAGAAAATCAAAATCCATCCTTAAAAATAGCATTTTGGTTGAAAAATCTGTTAAGGATAAAACAACCATTGTTTCATCCACTCTATCCACTGTTAAGTTGAAAAATCTGTTTCAAACATCTGATCAGATAAAACAACAACTGTTTAGTTGAAAAATCTGTTTCAAACCTCTAATCAGATAAAACAACTGTTTCATTATATATATATATATACACATATATACATATATCTATCTATATAATTTAAAAAAATCAAGGGCTGTTAGCATCAGCACTTTGGTAAAACAACAGCTGTTTGCATCAGACCTTTGGCAACAGCTGTATACCACCAAATGTTTGGCCATCAGATGTTTGCCACGTCTGCTCCCAAAAGCAGAGTTTTGGCCACATCAGCGGTTTCACCAGAGCCTATAAAAACCCTGTTTTACCACAACAGTCGTTACACTGTCTCATTGTATTCAAAATACTAAAACCGCCTTCTTCATCCTCAAACCCTTACTCCAATTCCACTCACTCTCACACTCGGAATCCATTACAATGGATCTTCAAGCAAAAGCCACCCACAATTATCTCCCATATCTGGTAAAAACAAATGAAAACGTTCCATTCCATTCCACCATCGACATCATCTTAAACTCCAAATACCTGACAATCCTAACCGCTGATGCTCCTATTTATCTTGATACCCTCTAAGAATTTTCGCTGAATGCTGAGTTTCTTCTTCAAGACAAAAAGCCTACATCCATTATCTCAAAAATTGGAGAGACAAGTATCGCCATTACCCCTGAACTAATATCCACAACCTTCTCACTCAATGACCTTTCAGGTAAAGACTCTTTCCCTAAGACAGAGCTTCACACAGAGTTTCAGGAAAGAGGTTATGATGCACTAATGACTGGGTCAACCTTTTTCAAAAAGTTTTTCCCACCAGTCATGAATTTTTTCTTTCATACCCTCCTTCTCTGTGTCTCTGCTAAGTCCACTTCCTTTAATGAAATCCCATTGAGGATTCAGTACTTGGGTTATGCTATGTTGTCAGACTCTGACTTCAATTTATCCCAGGGACTGTTTATGGACTTAGTATCAAATGTGAAATCCATAAAGTCTGGGTCTAACAATGCTTTTTTGATTTACCCAAGAATTTTGAGTGTAATCCTTCAAAAGGTTTTACCAGAAAAAAATTTTAAAAAGGGTGAGTCTGTTCAAATGAAGAGTCTAACTGATGAAACTTTTACAAGAATGTTGGGTTCAACTACCCAAGAAAAAGTATTAAAAGTGTCAAAAGTTTCCAAAACACAAACAAAGAGGGCTAAGACAACAACTGTTGTCCAAACCTCGGTTGTTGAGCCCACTACTCCTGGTGATCATGGCACTACATCCAGTGCTGTGAAACCCACACCAGCCACCTCCAAAAGAAAACGTCCATCCACAAAAACCACCACTAAACCAAAAAAGGGGACTTCTGGAAGATGAGATACCAGAAGAAAACCCTGTTGCAACACAAAAGCAACAAGAAACCACTGTTGTTACTTCCTCAAAACAGTTGGATATATCTCAACCTGACCAAACTCCTCATGAATCCTCACAAAAGGATCATGTTGTAAGCCAAAGGGAAACACATCATGATACATATGAGTCACTTTGCCATATGTTCACTAGCCCCTCTCCCAGGGCTAATTCTTTTTTCACTCCTCCACCTTCACCAAAACATGTCCCTCAAACCATGCAACCTCTGTTTGAGGCTATTGATAAAACTCAGGAAAATCCCAGTTCCTCTCCTTCACCCATCAATGAGAGTATACCTCCACAAGTGACTGGGACTGAGGAAAATCAATCAGCCATCCCACAAACAGAAGAGGAGGTTACACCCCTAGAGTTTAATGAAACTCTAAGTGAGTTTTCAAGTGAAGCAGCCACTACTGATGTAGAGACCATTGTCTCACAACAGGATAGTGGTTACATAGCTAAGACTTCCTTGAAGGCAACAACTGATGAGGCCACTTTAGTGTGCCCAAAATCAGTTGGAAGTCCCCAGAACCAAGAAAAAGGGGCATCTGGTTCTCATCCTTTGGACTCTCCTCCTAGGACTGAACCAGTTACAACTACCACTAGTAGGAATCCAGATGATCCTATTAACTTAGGTGATGGGTTAAAATACCAAGAATTGACGGCCAGAGTACAGTCCATTGAAACCTCTGTTGCTGATATCAAATCAGATATCAAGACAATATTGGGATCATTGGCTACTCTCACCAAGAGTCAACCATCCACAGCTGATATTGCTAGTGAGCTATGGAAATCTGTTTCTCCCATCATCATAGCTAACAGAAAACTAGCAGATCAGACTCATGAAACTTACATGGCTGAAATCAGAAATATGGTAGATGCTAGGTACAAAGATACCCATGCTGACATTCAAGCCATTAATGACCATCTGCTGAAGACCACTGGCTCTGCCCCTACCACAATTCTCAGAGATGAAGATGATGATGACTTCACAGCTGATGATGCCAAAAAGTGGGAGAGTGGCAGAGATAGATTGCCAAAGCTAGATCCCTTTGGTTGTCCACCCTCACAAAAGGGAAAATCAAAGTCTACCAACAAACCAGGGTCTACCCACACAGCACCACAACAACAACAAAAACCAAATGTTCAAACCTCTGCTGCTACTGAAACTGCCAAAATCAGCAAAGCAAAGGAAGTTGATACCTCTGCTAATGAAGAAGCTGAAAAAGCTGCTGAGGAAAAGCAAAAGAGGGCTGACACTTTGGAAGTCAAAGCAGAGTTTCTGGTACAGTTGAAAAAGGAACAACAGCAAGAAGTTGAAGATGTGGGTTCCTCTAAAAGGAAGAAAATGCCTACCAAATATGTCAGAAAACCACCATCCAAACTTGCTGCTAAAACCATTGCTACCAAAACCACTCCTGCCACCAAAACCACTAATACCACCACAACATCTGAACCTATCACTACAACCACCAAACCAACCACTGAACCTACTACCACAACCACCAATACACCACCTATAACCACTCCACCACCTAAATCCCAAACATCTGCTGGTTCTACAAAAGTGCCAACAGATGTTAACACAACCACTGCTTCAACAGCACCATCACCAAAAATCTTGTACAAAAGGAAGAGAAAATATACCTTTGTGGTACAGGATGAAAACATTCACACATCACCACCTACTACTTCAACCACACAATCTACACCCATATCTGCCATTCCACTCTCATCATTCTCACCACACACTTCATAATTTACATCCCATAGACCACCACCAACCATCACTCCATTGGCTGTTTAGTAACCCCTTGAACTTGATCTACTCAAGGGGGAAATGCAATCCTTCTACAATACTGAACAACCATCTGAAAGATCTTTCCCATCTCTTCCACATTTTCCTGTTCCCCTAAACATAGACCAATATCTAAAATTCAAGGCTGAACAGGCAGATGCCATCATAAAAGAGAAATGCAAAGGGAAAGATGATAGGAGTGTTCAGGGCATCCATTCAGCAGAGCTTAGCAAACTGGGAAGGATTGAAGATTTTTCTAAGACCCTTAGCAACTCTATGTCTACCATGCCTCTCAGCAGTGACATGGAAAGGGAGGTTAGGGAATCTCTTCTTGAACAGATCTTGGCAACCATGCCTTATAAAGCAAACAAGAAACAGTTTGCAGGCTGGACCACTCATGCTCTCAGAGAAGAACTCATAAGAATTGAGGACATGGCCAAGAATCCCCCATCCAAGGTCTCTGCCCCTGATTTTAGTAAAGGCAGAGATCCAGCCAGAGCCTTGAAATTCAAAAGAATGAGACAAGAAATTGTGACTGCGGACTATGGGGAGATGAAGTCTGTTGCAAGATGGTCAGAGCTGAGGTTGGTTGAAACCTACAAGAAGCTGGAAGAAAACAGGAAGAAAGACCCTAACTTTCCCAGAAAACCTGTCTACCCTGATGAACCCTTGATGAAGAGACCTCAACAGGCTTTTACATTAGACAGCCTACTTGATACTTCTGATCTATCTGCTGCTGCAAAAAGACAATTCAAAAAGAAGAAAGAAATGTCTGAAGAAGATCAGAAGAAGTTTGCTGATACCTTTATAAAGGAGGGCCTCTACAATCAAATACACTTTTTCTCTGATCCCACTACTGAAAAACTCAGAGAACTCATCGGGAGACCTCCATCACCAAACTCATCTAGAATAAAAATGCATCTCAGAAAATCCACTGATTCAAAAATTCTAAAATGGAAGGTCAACAAAGACACCCATAAATTGACTTTGCTCAGATCAGATGGAGAGGCTCAAAAGCTAAGCATGGATGATGCATATAGCCTGTGTGCAAATGACCTCCAAACATTGCTGGACCTTGAGCTTGAAAGAGATGCAAAAGACCTCTACTCATTGAACTTTGAGTTACAATTCAAAGGTCAAATCAGAGAAAGTCTAATGAGGAATAAAGATCAAGAATAAAGTCTAGTTTTGGCATCATCTGTTCTAGGGGGAGATTGTTGGGTCTGCTGACCTGGTGAAGAACAGATGATTGAAAAGCCAAAATATACTAACAGTTGATCCATATTTATAAACAACATTTACAACATACTCTCCCAAAAGACTGTTGACCCTAACAACTGTTCTACCCAAACAACTGCTGTGACAACTACTGTTACAAAGGACTGCTCGATAACAACTAATAGAGAATAACTGCTGACTAAAGGTCTGATGAAGAACAACTGCTGATCAAGTGATGAAGACTAAAGGTCTGTTGGAGCCAACAGCACTTAGGCTCCAACAGATGATACAAGACCATCAGAGTTTTCCTCAACAGTAGTTTACCTTACAGTGTTTTACAATGTAACAGTAGTTTGTATATAGCAGATGTTTTATGTTGTTATTCTGTTTGAGGTCACTGTCTTAGGTGACGTCAGCTTAGATCATTAGTGGTTTAGATTTGTCTATAAATAGAACAGTGCTTGTACTGTTCAATTCATCACTCACAACATTCTCTCAGACAAACAATCACAGAGTGATCAGGCTGAGGGGGAGTACTTGTACAATTGACTGTAATCATTCAATATTATGAAAGCATTCGATTAGAAAACATTTACTCTCTTGTTTTGATTATAGTTTATTATTCCGCTGCACTTTCCATTTATATTCACTTCATTCTTCTCATCTTTACTTAAACAAATCAAAACAATCAAACTCAGATCCTAACACTTATGAGAGCAAAAGATTCTTTACATGAGGTTGAACAAAGTTTTGTTAAAGACTCTTTTGATACCTAAGACAAGGCATATTTTGAGGTGCAGCCCTCAAATGCCATTAAGGCAAAATTCTTTCTGCCATTATCAGGTTCTCCCCAGTTGATGTCAAACATTTTGTTGTCTGCATCAGGATTGCACTCAGTAGTGTCAAAAGGAAGACTGCTCCAGCCAACATACCCTGAAGTGAACAGACTTTGTTGTGAGGGTTACTGAGTCTATGGAGGTTGTTGAGCAGCTGGAATGGAAGGGATTGATTGTTGGCTCTGCATCTGTTGAGTAGGCATCTGTACATATTGTATTTGTGGCATATATTGGATTTGTGGAGCTTGTGCCTGTACAAAATGTGCACTTCCCTGTGTTCCATTATTCCTATTATAACTAGGGTTAAACTGATTTCCAGACTGAGATTGGTTATAGCTAGAGCTTCTACACTCTCTAGCAAAGTGTCCCAACTTCTGACACTTATGACATCTAAGCTTAGATTTATCAAAACCAATTTTTGTAGAACTGTTTAGTCCTGGAAAATTCCTTCCTGGCCTTTTATAAAATTTGTTTGTTTTTATGCTTAGCATAGCCAGTTAGTGTAAAATGTCCATTTCTTCTTAGCCATCACTGCTGAAATTTTTTAAATCATCCATGATAAAACACATGTTATCAGCAGTTTGACTGTATTCATCATTGTCATAACCTGGGAATGATCTTTCTGATGAGATCCCAGCAGTTATGTCAATGTGATCAAAATATCCAAAACTATTTGAATAAGTAGGGGAGTCTTGTCCCAATAGTGTTGTACTACCTGGTAGATAGTCATCAGCTGTTTTACCAGAACTTTGCAATTTTTTCTTTTGCTCAATTTGTTTTTCAAAAGTTAGCAATCTCCCATGTAATTTTGTAAGAGTGAGGGAGTTAAAGTCTGGTGAAGATCTGAGGACTATAGAATAAGTTTCCCATTTTTCAGGTAGAGACCTTAAAAATTTATGAAGCATAGATACATTTGTATAGGTCTGACCATTTAATTTTAACTCAGATATTAATGAGGAGAATCTTTCAAATTGGTGTGTTAAAGTTTCCCCATTTATGTGAGTAAATGTTTCATATTGTTGAGCCAGGATTTCTCTATTGTTGGCAATCACCTCTTCAGTTCCTCCAAACTGTTCTTTTAGGCAGTCCCAAAGCTCTTTGGCACTTTCACAGTGTAAAAGTCCAGAGTAGATTTCATTTGGGAGTGCCATTGCCAACATAGAGAAAGCTTTAGCATCAAGCTCAAGTTTTAGGAAATCATCTTTTGTGTAGTCTTTTGGGTCTTTTGATATTTCAACTTTAGTTTCAAGATTAATGTTTACTGGTTTGTGAGGACCATATATCACAGATTTCCAACAACCGGTGTTGGTCTGAGATAAAGTATGAGCCATCCTTTACTGCCATATGTTATATTCAGAACGAACAAGCATAGCAGGTTTACTGGCAGAACCAGTATTATGTGGATCCATTTTGAAGAGTATTGATTTGTCAAATATCTCTTAAAGTGATGGATGTTGAAAAAGTGAACTTTTAATCCTTTATTGAATATCAATAAGAGCCTGTGTCTGATTCTCAATGTGTTAGATTGATATGTGATCAGATAAACCAGTGCTCTGATACCAATTGTTGGATCCGTATGCTCTTTGAAGGTTTGTTTGCTTGTGAACACTTATGTGTTTAGCAAGTTTAATCAGATTTGCACAGCGGAATAAGTATATAAAGATTCACTATCAACAGGAGTTATTACTCCCCCTGGATGTTTGCAAACTAAAGGCAAGTTAATGAGAATCTAAGTATTGAATGTGAATGACAATAAATACACAAATAGATTCTTGATTAATGAAATGGAAATAACAATAATAAGCTTTAAAGGATTTCAGTTTTCAAATAAAATCAATGTCTAAAACAGAGGGATGAACCCATCTATTTATAGACTTACAAATGCATGAACCTTGTTACGAAAGCAAGTCTGCAACAAGTTGCAGTCTTGGAACTTGTATAAAAAGATAAAGTAATAATAAACAATTAAACTACTGAAACATAAGGGCGGTGGAAAGATTCTATTACAAGTGCTGATGAATGACAAACTACTGATGAGTAGTTTGTCTTCAGTAGTTCTTCAGTGGACTTGTCTGGTTTGACTTCAGAACTTCTTATCTATCTTCTTCAGTACTTGTTGAATCCTTCTTCAGTACTTTTGTCTTCTTTCTTCAGTAGTTCTATACTTAGAATAACTTGTAGAAGTATGAATTAGACTAAGGTTTGCAAAAGTGGTTTCCTCAATCCTTTCTGTCCTAACACATTATCTCGGCCCTTATTATGTATCTTGTACGGTTTTGATATTTTAGTGTTAGTGGTAAGCAGATGGTTTTGTGTGGTAGCTTAGGGTACACGGTTATTCTTAGGGTTTGTAGGAATTTAGATGGTTTTTTTGTAAATGAAGGGTTTGTCTGAACACCATGAGAGAGTTGTAGGGTTTTGGTATTTTAACCCAAAAGAAAGTGAGATATGAGATAAATGGGGATATGGGCTAATGGCTCTTGGCGTGATTTAATTTAGACAACAGGCCCACATATCTCATTTATTTATATTATATAAGAATAAAATTATTAATAGGATTGTTATTACCTAAATTTAAGTGGAATTTTATATTTTATTATATTATCTAATAAATAAAATAAAAAAAATAATTAAAAAAATTATTACACATCTCTTCATACATGCCTTATTTATGTACTCTTTGCATATATTTTGTTCTATATGTGATTAGTATATGTTTTAACTATATTTCTCTTTTAAATACTACACATAGTTGAATATTTTTGTTTAAACCCATTTTAACTATGTCTTTCAGTGGACGTGAAGATTATACATTTATCTAGGAAAATAAAACTTGGGAACCTCCATGGTCATCATACTAATTTGATTAATCATGTTCATATCGCTATATTGTTGTCCGAGATATTAGTGAGGCTTCCAGCAAAGTGTCTAGGTCGGTGCATGTGTGTGTGCAAGGAATGGTTGTCTTTGCTATCAACACAAAAGTTTTGTTTGATGCATTGCCGTCGCATATCCACATCCAAAAATCAGAATATTTTATCAATTGGGTCACGCGAATCATTTATATTCCAATTCATTCTGAAAAAACATATCATTTCTCAAAGACCATAATTTCCCTTCCATGCAACGCTTCTTTCTCTGATGTTAGTGTTGTGGAAAGTTTTGACAGACTGATGTGTCTTTGTTTGCATGGCACCGGCAACATGATTACTTGGAACCCCCTAACCCGTGCGTTTAAAAACTTGGCCACCTCAAAAACTCGTGGTCTATGCAAACCTCAATTAGATTTTGTTGGATTGTATGTCTCTACTTCGAATGACTACATGCTTTTACATGCAAAGCACAGACGTGGCAAAATGCCTCTTTACATATATTCATTAAGGGTTGACATGTGGTGCAAGATTGGGTTCATCAATAAACGCCAGTATTGTAGTCACAATATTTCATGGTCTAACGAAGCTTTCTAGAATGGAGTATTGTATTTTACTATTAAAGTACACACTCTTGAAGTGGGCAATTTATTATTTGGTTTTCATGCGGATTCTGAAAAATTAAAGAGGAAAAGCTTTCCACCAATTTTAGACGACAACGGCGATGGGACATTAGTGATCGTACATAATGAGATTCACATGTTTGTTTCTCACGGGTTCCCTTTTTGGTCACTAGATCTATGGAGGCTACAAGGTGAAAGCTAAACGAAACTCTGGGTTTTTCCATCCACTATGCCACCAAACCTTTTAGGGTGCACCATTACATACTTGATGAGAACTGGAAATTTTTTGGTGGTATCAAATTTTGGAGATGCTATTGAACTAGATACATTGAAGAATGGTGAAGATTGCTACTATCCTGTGTTTTGGAAGGGCGGACTTCAAGGAGCCGTTTATACTGAAACTCTTGTGTCACCAAATATTTAGTTTCTTATTTACATGCTTTAGTTATATTCATTATTATTTTTACCACTTTCTGTTCGTTTTGTAAGACGTGCACTTTATTTACAATGATATTTATTACCTATGATAGTGTCTCTTTACATTTCATTACTCAATCATTTACAATGACATAATGTTAGTGTTATTTTTTCTATTTATTTTTTATATCAAGGTCATTATGTCATCACTACCGTTGGTGATAGTTATGCCTGAGATAATTGCAAGACTTCCCCCTATAAATGTCACAAAATTCAAGTTTGTCAGCAAGGAATGGTTGGCCTATATCTCAACACCGGAATTTCTAAGGGTGCATTGTCATTTCTTTCGAGCTTCACCTAATCTGAAAAACCTCCAAAAGATGTAATAATCAAACATAAAGAGATACAAAAAATTTCAGGGATCGCTCTTGATGACGAATGATGGGTTGACAATATAGATGGGATCAGGCAGATTTGGAAGACGTATGACTAAATTGATCTCATGATTGAAGTAGTTCACACTTAAGCTTTTAGTTTTTGACTTTTATGTTTATTATGACTTATTTTCCTTATTCGCATGTTACTTTATTATTTCATCAAATGTTTCTTGAATTACTTTATAATTTCAATGTTAAATCTTTTTAGTTACTAGACACGTGTAGCGTTTATGATGTATATCCACCGCAATGAAGCTACAACAAATATTATACGAATATAAAATAAGTATCGCAATGCAAAGTGTCGCTCCCGCCGCATCGCGCGAGTTTCCTACTAGTACTTAGAATAAAGGAGAATAAATTCTCAATTTTATGGTACATATTTTATAATTTTACTAAAATTATTGGAATTCCCATGAACTTGTGTCAGAAATTTAGTTGGTGTCGGGACAGTTCATTACCTTATTTGTACAGTACTGGACCTTAGTATTGAAACCGAAAGATAAAACTAAAAAATAAAGTCATGATATAGATATATAATCAAAAGAATATCCAAGTAGAATGGCTATGGCTAGGGGGCTGCAACTTCGTGAGACGACGTGCTCGCTATTGTAACAGGTTTGGGGAGTCGGCGGATCATTCCTTGGTTGCATGTTCCTTCTCAAAATTAGTGTGGAGTCAAGTGAGTTTGTGGGTCAAGATTCTGATGACGTAGGTAGCCCAAGGCAAAAAGGTTAACAACCAACACAAATATATGCTTGAGGTGTTGAAAGCTACAAAGGTTCAAACGACGAATAAGCACAGATCAAAAGATGACCTGTCTTGTCACCTTTTCCTCGGCCAGCTCAAAGAAACTGTCATGTAGACATTGCACAGCTCGGACCGCAGGTCCAAAGCCATTACCAACCTAAAGTGGCTTGTCCTTTTGTTGCATCATGGTCCAAGATAATATGCCTTCCCGAATTAGAAGATACTTCCTCTATATAATCAGGATCAATCCCACAAATCTGATCCATCCCTGATTATTTTCTCTTACACTTAATCTTCTATTCCTTTGGTCCACACACACGTAAGGAGTCTATCTCCATCACACGCACACATCACTCAAGTATTAGAATAACAATTCTGGTATTAAGTAATACTTAGACCAGAATTCCAACACTTCAAAACAATATTATCTTGAACCTCCTTCTACGTTTTGCAACGTAGGAGGACACCATGACCTGCGTTTGGCAGATCGAAACCTTTGAACCCTTTAACCCTTCCTGTGACTCCGAACTAACGTTAGGCTATTATTTGTTGTGGCAACAAGTTGGCGCCCACCGTGGGGCTACGCCATTGTTTCCTTAAAATATCAGTTGTGTAGCTCCAACTTTCTAGCATGTCTGACCCTGAGTCTCAAGAAGAGGTTAACTAGATCACACTGGGCACAGATCAAGCTTCTCCCAACAAATCCGTGTCGTTTTCCACTCCTGAAAGTACCCCTGCAGGTACCTAAACTCCGCCAACTCACCCTGAGTTCACAATCTTCCAAACTCCACCCCCCACACGTCTAGGGGTGATGTCTCCTCTCCCTAATGATATACAACGTCCCAAACGTATAGATCTGACTCCGGAAGGAATTACGAGCAACTTCCTACAACTCAGGTCTCTCCTAAACCAGCATGTCAGAGGGAAAGAGAGAAAGGGGTCCGCATCCGGCAAGATTATAATGAGGAGGAAGTGTCACTTTCTCCTGGACCACCCCTCCCTCTCACTAGTCAGCCTAGTTGTCACACCCTCAAATTCCACGTGCGGGGTTTTACCACGAGGCGCGTGACACACCAGGATCCAAGTCAACGGTCACAATAAATGACAACTATATGATACGAAAACAACGTATACTGCCCATTAAGTTTTCAAAATCTATCCACCACAGCGGAAGCATAAAACGTTATTACGATCCAAAAGTAAAACTTAAAAAGTCTGATAAAACTCAATGACATGCAAGTGAATCCTAGACGCCGTGAGACTCCGTGCGCCTGTCGACTGCTGCTACCTCAACAACCTGAGACAAACATGCTAAAAACGTCAGCAAATAATGCCGGTGAGTTCACAGGTTTTTATGAAAAACGACTCTAAAAGTTTCAAATAATACCCTTGGCCAAACCAGGCCACATGTATACCAACCAGATGAATACCTGTCACTACTACGATTGGAAAACCATTACTAGACACGAATACAAGAATACAAGAATACATGAATACACATGCCCGAATACACGAATACAAGTATACAAGAATACCGCAAGAGACAACATGCACCCGTCCGACCTCCAGTCGACGAGTGGGGCCGGTCACGCCCAAATAGATCAATCCATATTTCCCCCGTTGTGCAACCACCGCACATTCATGGTTTTCCCCGGGACTTTAACAAATCGTATAGCAACCGAAAAGAATACCCCAACACATAAAGAATTCAAGAATACCAGTACGTAATACCATATAGTAACCAACGACTACCCTGTAAGCTTTACCAATACGAGTACTTAGCAAATCATAGGTTTTATGAATACCAGAACGTGATATGATACACCTTTTATAAATACGAAAACGTAAGTTGACACACCTTTTATGAATACGAAAACGTAAGTTGACACACCTTTTCTGAATACGAAAACGTAAGTTGACACACCTTTTATGAATACGAAAACGTAAGTTGACACACCTTTTATGAATACGAAAACGTAAGTTGACACACCTTTTATGAATACGAAACGTAAGTTGACACACGTTTAATGAATACGAAAACGTAAGTTGACACACGTTTAATGAATACAAGTACCCAGCATGTTTTCTCCCCCGAAAGCAAAACCAGTAAAAAGTGGGGCCGTGAACTCACCTTAGAGTGCGTCCTCAATAATATAGAAATCCGATACGTGTGTGATAGTCCCTACTAGTGGCGACCTATCAATGAGTTTACATAAGTGTGATGACTACTAACCTGAAGGCTAATCAGTCCCCAAATTGTCCAGACCGTGACTGTGTATGTTGAAAACATGTTTAAACGTTAAACCGAGCAAACCAGACAAAACCCGACATCCCATTGGTAACCCGACATCCCACGTGTTAGCCACATACAAGATATAATGCACATATGCAATTAAACACTTAGCAAGCGCAAACATTCACCCTATCTAGCATAACGCCCAATTAACGCATAAACAAGTCCGAACACATGCTACCAAGTTATTAGACATGTCACGGGGTTCCTAACATGTTCCTAGGTGTCAAACCGTGTTTCGGGATGTTAAAATGCACATATGACAGCAGTACACGCGATTAGGAATCAAACATGCAATTAGGAAAAGTCAACTGGTGATTAGGGAAGTCAAAGTGGCGATTAGAATTGTAATTGCCAAACATACTAGCGATTGGGCTCCCAATCGCCTCTTGTACACGCGATTGGGGGCCAAT
This sequence comes from Ambrosia trifida, assembly GCA_028751855.1. Lineage (NCBI taxonomy): Eukaryota > Viridiplantae > Streptophyta > Magnoliopsida > Asterales > Asteraceae > Ambrosia > Ambrosia trifida. The sequence goes on from CM054129.1 coordinate 78,805,351, forward strand.
CGCCCTTAGTATATGTAACACCCCAACCGATGGCGAATCATCGAGGTGTCACATAGTGACGATTGTTCAAAAGCACATGGTACTAAAATGTAAATATATTATTGAATAATTTAAATTGTCTTACATAGATGAAATGGGAAAAATACAAAAGTCTGAACGAAACATGAAAATTGAAATAACTTATTAAAAGCAAGCACTAAAATCCAATGCTATGGAACTAAGATCAAACTGCACCTGAAACATGTACAAAATAGGTTTTGTCAACATAAGAAATGTTGGTGAGCATTCCTAGTTTTAATACATATAGTAAGTTGGAAAAATGGTATACAATTCAAGTGCAAAGCTACAATGCATTTATGTAAACTATGTATCATACAAATGAGCGAAATCAATCCTGTGACTGTATAAATGTACTAAAATGAACGACGGTGTACTTATCCAATAAATGGATAATAACTTAACAATGACCATGGATTCTCCGAAGAAAAAGGGGGAGAATCACCTAGGTGGGTTGTCAATCCAATAGCGCTATCCAATGTTAAGGTCGGCTTGTACAATGTTAATGATTTCACTACGTACAAATGTATTCTACATGAAATGTCTACGCATAAAGTGCGTTTGTAAGCAAATGCACATAGTACTAGAATTGTATTGTGAAAATGTGAACTTGTATTTGTAATTTGTATAAGTGTACATGTAACACCCCAAAAATGAATAAAAGCAAAAAAAGGGGATAGGAAATACTCACTTTCGCCAAATGACAAGATGACTAAGCGAGCGTGAAAATGCGAGCAATCCAAAGATTCAACAACGAAACTAGTCCAATTTAGAAGAAAAGAAACTGAATAGGAAAAATATCAAGCTTCCAATTCGCCAATTACAAGAGCTTATAATCAAAGCTTCAAATGTAGAAGTAATATACTCTAGAAGAAAGGTATGAGGGAGTGTTTAATCGAATTGAAACAATCGATTTAGAGGTGCAAAGTGTAATGGGTCATAGGTGGGATTTTATACTAGTTTTGGATTCAATTAGGCTTTAAAATTGGTCAACACAATAAAGTAAGGTTCTAAGATGAATTGACTATTTGACTAGGACTTTGACTAGGACTTTGACTGAGACTTTGACTAGGACTTTGACTGGTGAGAATCCGGTTAATAACCGAATCCATGGATCGATTACGCGAAAACAACTCGGTTTCAGACGGGAGATTCGAGACGAGACAGAAATATACGATAACAAAGTCATCACAGATTCGTATTAATTCAGAAACGGTTACAGACACTGTCATCAGTAGGATAAACATCTATCTCGGGGCTGGGGGAGTTCGGGCATGACCTCCCCCTTGTGAGCATTCAAAGCATAAACTCAAATAACTCAAATCTACAAATGAAAACCAACACATGAGATTGCTATTTATAGTCCAAAACCATAAGCCACCTTCGCCCATTTAAGGAGGTCGGATGTGGAACTTTTCCACATTCGCACCATCACAAACGGTCGAATCTAGCTTAGATTTTGGTCTATATTTACAAAAGCATCAGATCCATATAATGCCCTTATGGATCACCACAATCTCATGTAATACAATACACGACTCAACCCTAGTCTATTCGACAGTGACGTCCACATAATAGTGCAACAACAATCTCCCCCTTGGACGTTGCTGGCGAATCTACAAATCTCTTGCACATCAACAATCAAAATCACAGGTCTCCCCCTCAATACATGCACTATTGCATTGAGTTAGAAATACAATATCCTTCGTGAACCGACCAAGTAATGCACTTACGGATCCTCAGCATCAATACGCAGGAAGTCAGCTAGACCACGTATATCATTTGCGAAATCAGCGAGCCGCTGAATTACAACCAGATCACCTAGTTACGCCACTATGAAGTTGAGAATGTAATGCACTGCAGTCTCGTAGCATCAGTACCCAGGAATGTCATCTTGACCAAGTACATCACGCGCAATCCAACTAGCCTGATAAGACCCCTGCTAGAAGGATTCCATACTGACCGATCAGATATTCAACGTAACACGTAGGTACTACCACTAATTCACGTCTCATATCTGCACTTAACCTTTGCATCACCCTTCACACCAACTGGAGAAGTCTAACTGTCAGTACCCAATTAAACTTCTCAAATGTGACTATGTGCAAAACAATCCACTCGGACACTTGTACTTCTATGAAATTCTTCATCTGTGCTGACTGTGATTGCATTAACACATTCTTCTCTTTAAATGTTCTTGAGTAACTTCATCTGTTCGACAGAATACTAGCCGTAGATGAGTGAATCAAGCAATCAGAAGTTTTCAGCAGGAACTACCGGTACAATTGTGGACTTGAAATGCTTCAGAAACTGAAGTTTTCTATAGGGCCAACAATAACCACCAACAGCTCTTGAAATTCTTCAGGACTGTAATTTTGAAACTTTCGTTGAATCTACGTGCCACATGACTCCTACTGAGATCCCTCATTACTTTCGGAACATTGAGATCTCAATCTTGATATTTTTGTACATAATAACTTTGTTTGAACAAGTTCCTTCAATCACACTGGAACTGGGTTGACTGTTCTTCATCTTGCGGAATAAAATTTGTCTATTTTCTGGCCCATAATAGCCATTTGAATCTGATTATCATAATGTTGATTCTCATGACTACCCTACAATAAAACGTTTCATCATCATCATTTCTTCAAAAATTCGTGAAGACATCATCACCATTCTCCCAAAAATCTTCAAAAATTCGTGAAGAGATCATCACCATTCTCCCAAATTTTCGATAGAAAATTTTTGAAATTTTTTTACCCCTTAAAATACCAATTTTTTTTATTCTTTATGTCGAAGGGGCGAAGGTGGAAATAAAGCTACATTCGACCCCTGTGTATGGTCGAAGGTACCATGGTTTGTTGAAATTCCACATTCGCCCAGTAGTGAGGTTCGAATGTGGAAGATTTCCAGGTTCGACCTGTCGTAAGGTTCGAATGTGGAAAATTTCTAGGTTCGTCCTCAAAATCCTACGTTCGACCGAATATACTCCACGTTCGACCACTCGTAATCACAAATCTTCTGCACGTTCGACCATTTGCAGAAAAACGTGTTCTTCTTCAATATTTTCTGCAAATCAGTCCATAATCACTCTAAAACTTCGAATTTGATGATGAAACTTGTACAGAAAGGTTCGGAAATGAAAACCTAACACTCGAATTCACAAAAACATAGTGAAAACACATGATTTTGGGTTCAATTAAGAATCTAGGGTTTCTAGGGATTCAACCTTTCAATCAAGAACTGAACTTTAACGTCTGAAATCATGAAAACGAGCTGTGATTGATTCAAACGACTGTTAGATCGTTCAAATCGGTACCATAGCTCTGATACCAGTTTGAGAATCCGGTTAATAACCGAATCCATGGATCGATGACACGAAAACAACTCGGTTTCAGACGGGAGATTCGAGACGAGACAGAAATATACGATAACAAAGTCATCACAGATTCGTATTAATTCAGAAACGGTTATAGACACTGTCATCAGTAGGATAAACATCTATCTCGGAGCCGGGGGAGGTCGGGCATGACCTCCCCCTTGAGAGCATTCAAAGCATAAACTCAAATCTACAAATGAAAACCAACACATGAGATTGCTATTTATAGTCCAAAACCATAAGCCACCTTCGCCCATTTAAGGAGGTCGAATATTGTCACACCCCGACTTTTCCCTCGTCGGTTGCGACGTTTGGTGCCTTTGCCAGCGCAGCGGAAAGTTGCATCTAAGACTCTTATTTCCTGAACGCCATTGCTAACCCTCTAGGATCCCCGATCCCATATGCCGACTACTCCAACCGTGCCGTTACCAAAGTTTAAACCTGAAAGACATACTTAAAAAGTCAACATAAAGCTGGTGAGTTCATAAGTTTTGCATAAATAATTCCACAAGTTTTTATAAAAGAGTTTCCGTAAGTCTGAAAAGATCATTCCCGTTAATACTATGTCATAAGAACGTTAGCTAGACGTTAAGTGTTTTTACTACTACGGTTGGCAACCCATTACTAAACATGAACCAAATGATGAAACCAGCCCAGATGACTGGGCTACCGATGCCTCGGTAACCCGATAGGTAGAGACAATATGCACCCGCCCGGCCCCGCCGTCGAGTGGGGTTTGTGAGGCCCAATAGATCTATCCACATTTCCCTCGTTGTGCGTTCCAGCACATTCATGGTTTCCCCCTGGGACTTTCCATAAAAGCCGTATAGTAATATAAAGTGCCCATAGTATAACATGATCTTTAAAACGATGTAAGTAGTACGCATGTTTCTTTCCCGAATGTAAAACCAGTAACAACAGGGCCGTGACACTCACGCACCCATTTCATTTTTCAAAAACTTGTTCGTTTGGAATTCCTCAGGTTTTCATAAAAGAAGCATGTCTTCCACCCCGAAAACATTTACAAAACAGTAAAAAGTGGGGTCATGAACTCACCTCAATTTCCATGCTAAGCTAGCAAATAAAGTCCAAGCCTCGACCGGCTTCCTCGTGCCCTATTACAACAAAGGACACCTTAAAGTCTAACACATATAAACCTAGCCTATTATCCGGCTAAAAGATAGTTTATCCAACTATCTAACTCGTGTGTATAACTCGAGTACTAATATGCTTTAACTCGACGAACCGATCGTGACTTATCTTACTTATGCGTTAACACACGACATAGTACCCAAGTTGCGCACTTGTCACTATTCGTGTGTACACCACGTTGGACCAATACTATGAAACGTATAATTTATCCCGAGCCGTAGCTCGTCTTATAATTATATTTTAGGAAAATATTCTTTGATGAAATTATAAGTATAGCTATTTAAATCCGATCCGTAACAAGTGTCGCTTCTTTTCCAATCTTTAAAGGTTTCAAAATATTAACTTTTTGTATAATTCTTTTCTCCAATACGCCGAGCGTTTTGTAATTCAAAATCGTTAAAATAGAAATGTTTTAGTTACTAAAATCTTTAAAGGTTGACGCAATTGACGCTCAGTAAATAATATGCATTTGTTTTGGAAATAGCGTTCGACGTTTTTCTTTAAATGTTGCAAGAAATCGTTTGTCAAAAAAAAATACTTGAAGATTGTTGATAATGAAATTTACAACAAATATTGCCTTCGTTTATGCTTATAAATTTTATAAAATTTCGGCAGAGTTTCCTCTGTTTTCGTACAAACCAGGCAACACAAGTCGCCTACAATTTTCCCAAAAATCAATATCAAACACAAGTCCACATTTTGTTTATCCACAATTCCAAATCAAACGAGACTTATACGTTTCGACGCTTTTATATAACTACACTTATTTATATAAAGACACGACAATATATATATATTATAGTCCAACCAATTTAGTCCGATATCGATTTTATAAGTCACGCCTTCTAGCCACTATTACCAATCGTCCGATTTAATATATAGTCACCGTTTATTATTATTATTATTCGGTTCGTTCGCGAGTCAAAACTATTTCGTTCGAATCAATATATTCATTAATATTTATAATATCCACAATAATAATAACAAACACGAATTAAAGTATACCAATTCATACGCGCGTAAACCGGAGCCAACTCGAACCGAACCAGATCTGACCCGTTGACCATGTTTGACCGAACCCGAACACGAACCCAAAACCGAATCTGACCCGACACACCCAAACCACAACCAAACGCCACCCTACTAAACCGGCATCCACCACGAACCACGAACCACCTCCACCGAGCCGAACCAGAACCCACCAAACAGACCCGAACCCGAACCCGAACCCAATTCTGACTCGAGCCCGAACCATACGTAACCGGACCCCCAAGCCACAACCCGAGCCCAAGACCACGGCCAGCAACGAATCTGACCCGATCTATCACCTCCACCTGCAACCACCACCGCCGCCGTCACCTTTCCAGCAACAACCATAACCATAACCACCATCGGCCACCCCTTCTTAAACTGAGCCGAGCCACCTCGAACCCGAGACCCAAACCCGATCGGAACCCAAACCAAATCACCTCAGCCCCTGCCATCCCGGCTCCATTCCACCGCCGCCACCTAACCATTACAACCCGGTTATGACCACAGCCCGTCTTGGGCTTAGAAACCTGCGCCGCCACCACCATAAGAGGGGTGGTGGCCGGCCGCCGCTGCACAGAGGGAGGAGGGAGAGAGGCGAAAGAGGGAGTGGTAGGGAGAGAGAGAGAGACCTGCGAGAGAGAGGGAGAGAGATGCGATGCGAGAGAGAGAGAGAGGTTGCAGAGATCTTGGGGGGGGGGGGGTTGGCTGCGGGTTTGAAAAATGAAGAAGGAAGGGGATAAGCTTCCTTTTATAGCTAGGGTTTATTGGTAGGTGAGGTATACCGCGTATCGAACCCGTTTTAAACGTAAACGTCTCGGTTTCTATTTAGGCCCGATAACTAATTATAAAAAGTAGTCGGTTTTGTTCGAAATACAAAACCGAGCATAAATATAAATATCTTCGATGTCCGACGCGTGTTTTCAGAACACGCGTTTAAATCGCGTTAATTAAATCGGTCGCAGTTTCGATTGTAAAAACAATCAGTAAACTTCCGAAACTTAATAATTAAGAATATTTAAAATAAATATTTAATTTTTAATAATAAAAATCACGTCGGTGTAGATCGGAAGTTGCCGGGTGTCACATCCTCCCCATGTTACAGAAATTTTGTCCTCAAAATTTGAGGTAGGATATCATCCAAGAACCAATGGTAGTACAACAAAAATAGTCAACGGACTTGCCGGTAAAGATGACACGAGATAAAGTTTCAGAACCAACTGGATGCAAAGTGTAAACAATAACTTTATCAACAATTACTATTGGCGCACCTCAAACGCAATAACTAGTGCACCAACTTTCTCATTACACGCCGCAGGGTGTGTTTGGATTTATGGTAATAACAAACAAGTTGATGAAAGTGAGACATGTCAATAAAAATCATTCATTATTCCAAGTCGATTGAATATTCACCGCAAGGTGCTGTATCAAATTCCAACAATTCGATTCAACTGAATTGTCGACTTCAAAGTAACTCATCGACGAAGTATCAAAGGATTCATTGCCCACAATGGCCTGACATAGCAAGACTAGAAGACGAACATTACGAGCAACGTAATGATAAAACAAATCATTAATGAAACAATTGTTTGATGCGAAGCCCTATAATGGACCTTCACAGGTTTAAAGAATTCAAACATATAATAATTGGCACGTGTACAAAAGGCGTGTCTAATTTGGTGAAAAGAATAAGGAATCAACGAAAACTAAATTCCTTTATGATTGAATGTTGAAGGCCACGAATACAAAAGAAGAGAGATGTAGATCGTACTCAAAAGATATAACTAGGTTCTACAACATGAACCTTAGAAGTTCAAGAAACGAGATCATCAAGAACTTAAACTGGTTTAAGAAAAGCAAGGTCACAAATGACACGAACAGGGGAGAATCGACAATCACGTCCGTAACAACAAAATAATGAAAAACCCTTATCCATTATTTATATATATAAATATATATACAACAACCTAATAGCATAGATACCCTCACGATAGATGTTCTTAGAATTATCAAGTGCCTGTAAATCCGCAATAACGTGACGTCTGCGTTATCGAAAATTTACCTCACCAGATCACCCTATCAACCTCCATCATAAGCTATATCACGAGCACTCGTCACATTCATATAGTAACACGTATATATAACATAATATAATGTTTGTCGTGTGCGCCATTTTTCCCAGTGCTCTTCCCGTCTGCATTCAAGCTTCGCAGCATCATCGGCAAAACGAGGTGCCTCATCAAGACGCCTTCGGCCCAACCCGACCTTGATGACATAGCATACTCCGAACCAGGGATGTGAGACCGCAGATGCTGCAACGATCCCTTTGCCAACTCGTCCAACTAACGCGACACGTGTGAGCGTTCTAGATACGTCCAAGCTTGAGTCGACAACCATTGGCGATACGTACTATATATACTTTAAGTAAATGCACACAGTATATAAACAAGTAAGTTGTTTCACATACCAAGAAACAATGACTCAGCTAACTCTATGTGAATAACCGCTCTGAAGTCTAAAACGATGACTCGCCAGTCACCAGTGAGGTATGCCTAACCACCACGTGTTATTATCCTTTCTATATACCACTATAGAAAATACCGACTTCCTGTTCACATAAGAAAATAATCGTTCCTTGCGCCGAAGGAATGTACGCTGAGCTAGTGTGATACACTAATAGTCACGCAACTGATTTGGCAACGGTTGGAATTTCAGTTCCTAGGCGTTCACACTAAATATCATGTCTTAGAAATTTTTGGTCCCTACTTCCAAACAAACTCAGGTTAAAGCCTAGATATCGACCCAGACACCTAGTTCGCTAAAACCTATGGCTCTGATACCAAACTGTCACACCCCGACTTTTCCCTCGTCGGTTGCGACGTTTGGTGCCTTTGCCAGCGCAGCGGAAAGTTGCATCTAAGACTCTTATTTCCTGAACGCCATTGCTAACCCTCTAGGATCCCCGATCCCATATGCCGACTACTCCAACCGTGCCGTTACCAAAGTTTAAACCTGAAAGACATACTTAAAAAGTCAACATAAAGCTGGTGAGTTCATAAGTTTTGCATAAATAATTCCACAAGTTTTTATAAAAGAGTTTCCGTAAGTCTGAAAAGATCATTCCCGTTAATACTATGTCATAAGAACGTTAGCTAGACGTTAAGTGTTTTTACTACTACGGTTGGGAACCCATTACTAAACATGAACCAAATGATGAAACCAGCCCAGATGACTGGGCTACCGATGCCTCGGTAACCCGATAGGTAGAGACAATATGCACCCGCCCGGCCCCGCCGTCGAGTGGGGTTTGTGAGGCCCAATAGATCTATCCACATTTCCCTCGTTGTGCGTTCCAGCACATTCATGGTTTCCCCCTGGGACTTTCCATAAAAGCCGTATAGTAATATAAAGTGCCCATAGTATAACATGATCTTTAAAACGATGTAAGTAGTACGCATGTTTCTTTCCCGAATGTAAAACCAGTAACAACAGGGCCGTGACACTCACGCACCCATTTCATTTTTCAAAAACTTGTTCGTTTGGAATTCCTCAGGTTTTCATAAAAGAAGCATGTCTTCCACCCCGAAAACATTTACAAAACAGTAAAAAGTGGGGTCATGAACTCACCTCAATTTCCATGCTAAGCTAGCAAATAAAGTCCAAGCCTCGACCGGCTTCCTCGTGCCCTATTACAACAAAGGACACCATAAAGTCTAACACATATAAACCTAGCCTATTATCCGGCTAAAAGATAGTTTATCCAACTATCTAACTCGTGTGTATAACTCGAGTACTAATATGCTTTAACTCGACGAACCGATCGTGACTTATCTTACTTATGCGTTAACACACGACATAGTACCCAAGTTGCGCACTTGTCACTATTCGTGTGTACACCACGTTGGACCAATACTATGAAACGTATAATTTATCCCGAGCCGTAGCTCGTCTTATAATTATATTTTAGGAAAATATTCTTTGATGAAATTATAAGTATAGCTATTTAAATCCGATCCGTAACAAGTGTCGCTTCTTTTCCAATCTTAAAAGGTTTCAAAATATTAACTTTTTGTATAATTCTTTTCTCCAATACGCCGAGCGTTTTGTAATTCAAAATCGTTAAAATAGAAATGTTTTAGTTACTAAAATCTTTAAAGGTTGACGCAATTGACGCTCAGTAAATAATATGCATTTGTTTTGGAAATAGCGTTCGACGTTTTTCTTTAAATGTTGCAAGAAATCGTTTGTCAAAAAAAAATACTTGAAGATTGTTGATAATGAAATTTACAACAAATATTGCCTTCGTTTATGCTTATAAATTTTATAAAATTTCGGCAGAGTTTCCTCTGTTTTCGTACAAACCAGGCAACACAAGTCGCCTACAATTTTCCCAAAAATCAATATCAAACACAAGTCCACATTTTGTTTATCCACAATTCCAAATCAAACGAGACTTATACGTTTCGACGCTTTTATATAACTACACTTATTTATATAAAGACACGACAATATATATATATTATAGTCCAACCAATTTAGTCCGATATCGATTTTATAAGTCACGCCTTCTAGCCACTATTACCAATCGTCCGATTTAATATATAGTCACCGTTTATTATTATTATTATTATTCGGTTCGTTCGCGAGTCAAAACTATTTCGTTCGAATCAATATATTCATAAATATTTATAATATCCACAATAATAATAACAAACACGAATTAAAGTATACCGATTCATACGCGCGTAAACCGGAGCCAACTCGAACCGAACCAGATCTGACCCGTTGACCATGTTTGACCGAACCCGAACACGAACCCAAAACCGAATCTGACCCGACACACCCAAACCACAACCAAACGCCACCCTACTAAACCGGCATCCACCACGAACCACGAACCACCTCCACCGGGCCGAACCAAAACCCACCAAACAGACCCGAACCCGAACCCGAACCCGAACCCAATTCTGACTCGAGCCCGAACCATACGTAACCAGACCCCCAAGCCACAACCCGAGCCCAAGACCACGGCCAGCAACGAATCTGACCCGATCTATCACCTCCACCTGCAACCACCACCGCCGCCGTCACCTTTCCAGCAACAACCATAACCATAACCACCATCGGCCACCCCTTCTTAAACTGAGCCGAGCCACCTCGAACCCGAGACCCAAACCCGATCGGAACCCAAACCAAATCACCTCAGCCCCTGCCATCCCGGCTCCATTCCACCGCCGCCACCTAACCATTACAACCCGGTTATGACCACAGCCCGTCTTGGGCTTAGAAACCTGCGCCGCCACCACCATAAGAGGGGTGGTGGCCGGCCGCCGCGGCACAGAGGGAGGAGGGAGAGAGGCGAAAGAGGGAGTGGTAGGGAGAGAGAGAGAGAGAGAGACCTGCGAGAGAGAGGGAGAGAGATGCGATGTGAGAGAGAGAGAGGGGTTGCAGAGATCTTGGGGGGGGGGGTTGGCTGCGGGTTTGAAAAATGAAGAAGGAAGGGGATAAGCTTCCTTTTATAGCTAGGGTTTATTGGTAGGTGAGGTATACCGCGTATCGAACCCGTTTTAAACGTAAACGTCTCGGTTTCTATTTAGGCCCGATAACTAATTATAAAAAGTAGTCGGTTTTGTTCGAAATACAAAACCGAGCATAAATATAAATATCTTCGATGTCCGACGCGTGTTTTCAGAACACGCGTTTAAATCGCGTTAATTAAATCGGTCGCAGTTTCGATTGTAAAAACGATCAGTAAACTTCCGAAACTTAATAATTAAGAATATTTAAAATAAATATTTAATTTTTAATAATAAAAATCACGTCGGTGTAGATCGGAAGTTGCCGGGTGTCACATCAGTGTGACACCCCAGGAAAATCCCACATCCGCCGTGGCCAGGAGAGATCCTTGGTTCATAAGTAATGTCTTGCCTCTTAAATCACCAACGCGTTTTGGGGCTTAATGTTAGTGGATGAGAGGAGAACTCCACAGTTAAGCGTGCTCAGGTGGGAGAAATTCCAGGATGGGTGACCTCCTGGGAAGTCTCCACTGGGCAACCAAAAACAAATCCGTGAGCTCTGGATGGGCGACCCATCGGGGCAAAGCGGACAATATTGGTGGTGAGAGGGGCGGGGTGTTACAGATGGTATCAGAGCCACTCCTGTGCCGTTCGGGATGGTGGGTGCATAACTCATCAGGGACGATGAGACTCTAACAGGGGGTGAGTGTGACACCCCAGGAAAATCCCACATCCGCCGTGGCCAGGAAAGATCCTTGGTTCATAAGTAATGTCTTGCCTCTTAAATCACCAACGCGTTTTGGGGCTTAATGTTAGTGGATGAGAGGAGAACTCCACAGTTAAGCGTGCTCAGGTGGGAGAAATTCCAGGATGGGTGACCTCCTGGGAAGTCTCCACTGGGCAACCAAAAACAAATCCGTGAGCTCTGGATGGGCGACCCATCGGGGCAAAGCGGACAATATTGGTGGTGAGAGGGGCGGGGTGTTACAAATATGGAACTTTTCCACATTCGCAACATCACAAACGGTCGAATCTAGCTTAGATTTGGGTCTATATTTACAAAAGCATCAGATCCATATAATGCACTTATGGATCACCACAATCTCATGTAATACAATACACGACTCAACCCTAGTCTATTCGACAGTGACGTCCACATAATAGTGCAACAACAACTGGAACTTTGACTGTTTGACTGTCTCAGCGGACCGCGAGGGCTAAAAAATAATTTTTCTAATTTAATCAATTTTAAGTTCTAGACTTGTTTCCTTCTGTTTCTAAGTTGTTTTAGGACCGAAAATTAAGGGCTTTGAGTATCAAGGTCTGAAACATACGTGCTCGGGTGTAGATATGAGTATAAAACGTGCATACTTTTACTTATAAAAATTATAAGTTTTATTAAATTGTGAATTTTGGTCCTATTAAAATATGAGGGTTAAAAATGAAAATTTTGAAATATTTGAGGAACCAATTATGCACATTTATGAAAAGTGAAGGGTGCAGGTTGTCACAGTATAGGCGATTAGGACTCCCTATTCGCCCCTACTGCACTGTGCCGTCTTTTTGCGCGTTTAACCCTCCAAATCAAATCCGAAACATGTGAAAACACCCAATATCAAACCCAAACATTAAACCAACTATTTCAAGCAAAAACCCCTAATTTATTATCATCCTAGCCGTCCCGAATGCATGTGTTTTCCAAAAATAGCATAACCATCATGTAAAAATCACATCATCATGCAAAACTTACCCTAAATAGCAAATATCCAGATTTCATCACATAATGACGTTGTCCGTCGATATCCTACCATTCTAGCATCATCCTAAAGAAAACCCTAACCTCAAACAATCAATAAAACACAACATATCATCATTAATCCTCCATAATCATTCAAACGGGTCAAAACGCCTAATATCAATAATACACATCTATGAACCTTCAAACTCCTAGGTAAACATCATATCAACTCATTTAGATTAGAAACATATCAATAATACAAGAACAACCATGTTTAAACGATAAAAATCCTATCTTGCATGAATACATCACATATAACAAGCATAGAGGTTTGGGTTTGTTTAGAAACTGATTTTAATGAGTTTTCAAAGACACAAATGTTTAGAAACCAGTTTTGGACCTTTAGGGATCAAAACAATATCATTACAAAGGTTTGGGATGAAGAACACACCTTGAAATTGTAAGATTATGAGATGTAAAGCTTGGAAATGTGATTTCTTGATCAAAAACGTGTTGCAGAGGTTGAATAAGATGTGGGGTGGCTTTGGGGTGTATTAGGGTTTCACAAATGATGTTTTAAAACATAAGGGGGTATTTATAGGTGTTTCTAGTCGTTTAGTACGCGTCAGGCGATTACAGTGCAGTATAGGCGATTAGAATTTGTAATCGCCTATACCTACTAGCGATTAGGCTCTAATCGCCTATACATACTAGCGATTAGGCTCTAATCGCCTTTACCTATTGGAAATTACGCGTAATCACCTATAATGTCACGCAATTATGCGTAATCACTATTTTAACACGTATTCACATACCGGCTAGTCATATAATGATTGTAAGCACATAATGCATGATAACTAACACGTTCCCATCCGTTCACCAATTCCCGGGACTCGAGATTTACGTGTGTGCGTTAAACCCGGCGATTCTACAAATCACCCATCCGTGTTCACATGGTTATGGACCGACTCCCAGTGATCCCGTGGATCATGGTAACGACTCCCGATGATTCCCGGAACCATCATAACGACTCAACTGACCTAGTTAAGTATGTTTGAAAATGTTTTTCGCTAAGGTAGACTTATGTGTTTTATAAAATGTTAACCTAAACGTGTCGGGTGTCACACTAGTCAACAAACCGCTCTTCGAAGTTATGACGCAGGTCCAAGCACCAGGCTCCCTGCCCATCAAACAACCAGACCCAGTCCTACCGCTTTTCCTCTTTTCACTACCCAAGCCACCACCACGGGTGCACCCATCGGGTATGAAATCACTCTGGACCAACTCCTGAAGTCACCCATTGCCAGTGTTCCACCACCAGCTGCCACCTCGTGGGCTCAGGCCATGGCTACTCTACCTATGGCCTGTATTGCCTCCATGAGTACCCCCATGGTAGCAAGCAACGTAGCGGCAACTGAGAGCCTTCAAGGCTTTAACCTCATGCCCTACATGATGTCTCAAATGAAGGCTCACTTCCCCTGGCAACAACTCATCAGTCAAGCTATTGCTGCTCAACAAGGGAACGTTAACGGAAACAACAACAACAGGGTGGAGCACATCACCCACCAACCATATAAACCTAACAGCTTGTCTTGCTTCTCTCGAGAGATAGCAGATAACGAGTTCCCAAACAAGTTGAAGATGCCTGCTCACATCAGAACCTATGATGGCACTGATGACCCTGAAGACCATCTACATATCTTCTCCGGGGCTACTCGCATCGAAAAATGGGGCGACCCTGAATGTTGCCTCATGTTCATGCAGACTCTGGTCGATCCTGCCCGAATATGGTTCAATGATTTACCTGCGGAAAGCATCAAAACTTTCAACGACCTAGGAAAAGGATTCCTGGCCAATTTCTCACAATAAAGACGTTGTGTCAAGGATGCAACGGTTATCTTTCAAATCAAACAGAAAGATGACGAAAGCCTAGGAAATTTATTGAAAGATACAAAAAAGAAGACCTCACCTATGTCGGTGCAGATGAAAAAATGAAGGTTGCAAGGTTCATGAACGCCATCAACTCGAAATACCTTACAAGAGACTTTAACAAGAGTCTCCCACGAACTCTTGAAGAAGCCTGGAAAGGGCTGAAGCCCATATCCGAGGAGAAGAGGTTGTAGACATCAAGGAGCAAAGAAAGAGAAGCTCCACCTGGATAGCAATAGCCCTGGTTGAAAGAGGGGCAACTATGGGACTCATGACAGAAGACCCAGAGGATCTGAGTCTAGAAGGCCAGAAAGCAGGAACCCTCTAAGCAGGGACAGAAATGTCAACTTCACAGTCCTCACCAAAACTCCTCAAGAGATTTTGGCAATAGAAGAAGTCAACCACACCTTTCGACCTCCCCATCCCTTGCCAAAAAGCAAAAGAAACGAAAACTCCAATCAATATTGTGAGTTCCATGAAGAAAAGGGACATCACACTAACGACTGTTTCCAACTTAAGAAAAGAATTGAAGAAGCCGCTAAGTCCGGGGAGCTGACCCACTCGGTGAAGGGTGTAAAAGAAAACATGACCGACAACAAGAAGAAAGAAGTTGCTATGGTCTCGTTCGAACAAGGAACACCAAGCAAACGTCAAAGGTTGGAAGCTTGGGAACATCAAAGCATCTATTTTCCTCACACCGAAGAGGATAAACATTGTGATCCCCTTCTCCTTGAAGCCTCCGTTGGTTCCGTGAAAACACAAAAGGCGTACATAGATACAGGAGCAGCTACCGAGATCATGTTCGAAAAATACTTCAAGTTCCTGAGTCCTGAAGAACGCTCCAAGCTCCAACCCACAGAGGTCTCCATAAAAGGCATTGCAGACGTACCCATCAAGCCCCTGGGAGAAATAACGCTTGATGTAAATTTCTCAGATGGGAGGATGCAAAGAACCGAACCTCTAAGCTTCATCGTCCTGGACCTACCATCCAATTATGATGTTATCATTGGCAGACCTGGAGTATTGGTTATTGACATGACCATCTCCATTAGTTGGAAGAATGCCAAGATCCCCACCAAAGATGGGATTGCAACCCTTCAAGCATCAACTACAGTGCTAGTGGTGAACGAAGATAACAATGACCGAAACAAACTTGGCCTCAGCGTCAATCCAAAGTACCCAGAGCAGAGAATACGGGTCAACACAGATCTCCCCACATAAACACTTTCAAAACTTGAAGGGTTACTACGAAACAATGTTGATATTTTTGCCTAGTGTCCTAGTGACATGACTGGCATCCCTCGAAGCGTTGCTGAACATGAGCTCAAGATTCCTCCACATGTCAAACCGGTTGTACAAAAGAAAAGGAGCCTTGCCCCCGAACGAAGCAAGGCTGCGTGCCAAGAGGTTGACAATCTGGTCGAAGCAGGAATCCTCCGTGAAGTCAAATACCAGTCCTGGGTTGCAAACCCAGTGATGGTCAGGAAGCCCGTGATTCATGGAGAATGTGCAGAGACTTCAAGGACCTCAACAAGGCTTGCCCCAAGGATTGTTATCCTTTGCCTGAAGTTGACTTGAAAGTTGACTCATTGACAGGTTCCCCATTTGTGTAAAGTTGACTTAAAAGTTAATTCACTACTTCAAGGATTGTTATCCTTTGCATGAAGCATGCTTAAAAGTTGACTCATTGACATGTTTCCCCTTCAAGTGTTTCCTGGATGCCTATAAAGGTTACCACCAGATACAGATGAAGGCGGACGATGAAGAGAAAACAGCCTTTCACACTGACAAGGGCATCTTTTGTTACAAAAGATGCCTTTTGGCTAAAAGAATGCAGGAGCCACATACCAAAGGTTGATTGATAAAGCATTCACTGAACAAATATGAAACATGGAAGCTTACGTGGATGATCAAGTTATTAAAAGCAAGACGGAGGAACAAATGCTTCAAGACATACAAGAAACGTTCAGCAACCTCAGAAAAATCAACATGAAACTCAACCCTGTAAAGTGTTCATTTAGGTTCGAAGAAGGAAAATTTTTGGGACATATCGTGGGAAAGCAAAGCATAAAGGCCAATCCCAACAGGGTTCGAGCTGTCCTGAACATGAAGTCACCACAAACCAAGAAAGAAGTAGAAAGCTTGAACGGCAAACTCGCTGCTTTAAAACGCTTCATGTCAAAACTAGCTGAAAGATCCCTACCCTTCTTCAAAACTCTCAAGGGTTGCACAGATAAGAAAAACTTCAGATGGTCAGAAGAGGCCGAGGAAGCCTTCAACCAAATGAAACAATATCTGGCTTCCCTCCGAACCATTGCAGCCCTTGAAGCAGGAGAAACTATCTCTGTCTATCTTTGTGTTACTGAAGAAGCCCTCAGTGCTGTTCTCACCATTAAAAGAGATAAAGCCCAGGTACTTGTTTACTTCTTCAGTAAAACTTTGAAGTTGGCAGAGGTCAAGTACCCTCCTCTAGAAAAACTAGCCTTGGCCCTAGTACAAACAGCTAGAAGGCTCAGAAGGTACTTTCAAGCACACCCCATACAAGTGGTCACCGACCAACCCATCAAGAGTGTGCTTGAAAAACATGAAACTTCGGGACGACTGGCCAAATGGGTCGTCGATCTAGGTGAACACAAAATCACCTACGTCCTAAGGAAGGCAATAAAGGCACAAATATTAGCTGATTTTATAGCTGAAGTTCCAAGGGGCAAACCACCGAGGTTAACATTGCAATAGATGAACCCTCTGATCCGGAAGCCTGGAAGCTTTACACTGACAGAGCTTCCAGCATTGAAGGATCCGGAGCAGGTCTTGTTTTAATCAATCCTGAGGGATTAGAATTCACATATGCTCTTCGCTTGGAATTTCAGGCAACCAACAATGAAGCAGAATATGAGGCTCTGATTGCAGGGTTGAAGCTTGCAAAAAAGATGGTCATTCAAAAGCTTCAAGTGTTCACTGATTCACTCTTGGTTTCCAACCAAGTAAATGATAGCTACATAGCCAAAGAACCAAACATGAAAAAATACAGAGAAAAGGCAAAAGAAATCATGAATACCTTCCAGTCCTGCAAAATCAAGCAAGTTCCAAGATCACACAACAAGAAAGCTGACGCTCTCAGCAAGCTTGCCTCATTAAACTTTGCCCATCTCACCAAAAAAGTGTTGGTTGAAGTAATCCAACATCCCTCCATATCCGAACTCGAAGTACAAGATGTAATCACTGAAAACGAACCAAATTGGATGACTCCATACATAACATTCCTGAAAATAGGTGAACTACCTCAAGATCATGTTGAAGCCGAAAGGATCCGGATCAAGTCAAGGCAATACTTCATCCAAGAAGACATACTCTATAAAAAAGGGTATTTGGCTCCATTGCTTCGATGTGTTGGCCCGGAACAAAGCAGATATTTAATTAAGGAAGTTCACGAAGGTATGTGTGGAGCTCATTGTGGTCCACGATCAGTGGTGGCGAAGCTAATGAATCTCGGCTACTTCTGGCCCTCCATGCACAGAGATGCATCGGAGCAATTGAAAAAATGTTTAGCCTATCAAATACACGCCCTAGCCCCAAAAAGCCCCAAGCATGACTTGATCCCAGTCAACTCAGCTTGGCCATTATACAAGTGGGGGATGGATATCGTTGGACCCTTCCCACCTGCAAAAGGAGGAGTCAAGTTCTTGTTAGATGTCGTTGATTACTTCACAAAGTGGCCAGAAGTGAGGCCTTTAGGGAAAATATCCGGGAAAAAGATCATCGACTTCGTTTGGGAAAACATCATCTGCCGGTACGACTTACCTGGAGTACTGGTCACAGATAATGGGAAGCAATTTGCAGAGAAACCCTTCAACACTTGGTGCAAGGAATACCGAATAACTCAAGTTTTTAGTTCTGTGGCATACCCACAATCAAACAGCCAAGTTGAAAGAATGAACTGAAGTGTGGTTAAAGGGATCAAGGCTAAACTCGGCGGAAAAGGAGGAAGGTGGTTGGATGAACTCCCAAGCGTCTTATGGGCCATCCGAACCACCGAAAAAACAAGTAACAAAAAAACGCCATACAGTCTTACTTTTGGATCCGAAGCAGTTATCCCGGCCGAGAATGGGGTTACCACACCCCGAACACTTCACGTTGACATTAAGACCAACGAGGAAGAAGCTCTGCTCAACCTAGACCTCTTATAAGAAGCAAGGGACTCAGCAGCAATTCGAGAAGCTCAATACAAACAAAAGATGGAGTCCTACTACAATGCTAAGGTAAGGCATGAACGCTTCAAGCCAGGAGATCTGGTCTTAAGGAACAACGAAGCAAGCAAGAAAGAAAATCAAGGAAAGCTAGGACCAAAATGGGAAGGTCCCTACACCATCCTAGAATCCCACAAAGGAGGATCCTATAAACTTGCCAACATGGAAGGCAAGAAGCTACCACGCCACTGGAACGGCAAGAACCTTAAAAGGTTCTTTGCTTAGGCTTTCAAGAAATGTAGTTTCTTTCCTAATTGAATGATGTAACATTGACTTGTTAAATCAATGAAAGGATCAGTAGATCCCCTTTTGAAAATTTGTCTTTCTATCCTACTTTCAGGTTGAGAACCTTGCAAGAAACTCCATGGCAAGGGCCATGTAAGGGGATGAGCTCCCAGGCCATATCGCTCAATAGGTTCAAGGATTGAATGAACCTATATAACGGGTAAGTTCCTAGGTCTATCTGTAACATTACGCATTTATAACTTGTACGTTACTATTACCATGAATAAAAACGTCAAGTTCCATTATTATTGTTTGCATTTAATTATTATCGTGGCGTTTCTAGAACCCTTATACTATATCATTTATATATATAATGTATATATATATATATATATAGAAAATGTCAAAAAAAAATATAAGCTTGGGCCAGGAATCGAACCCGCGCCCCAAGCCGGTCCATATACACAACACAAACATAACCATCTGATCTACACACACTCTTTGTTTTAGTTCCAGCTTATAATTAATTTATCGCGTGATTCAGTTCTTCACAGTTGACTTGAAAAATCAACTTTGACGAACGATACCATAATTAACCATTCTTAAACGCGTTATGATGTTAATTTGGTATGATTTTGTGATTGATTGACCTGTACGCGTCAAACCCACGTACAATCGTCTTTAATTCAAACCAATTATACATAATTATTTGATACCCATTCAATTCGAAGTCAAACCTTCCAATTCAACGACCCAAGCCCCATCCCTATAAATTGGACCTCTCACATCAGTCCATAATCGCCGAACACTCTTTCTCAACCCCCAATTTCTAAATCATTCCACTGTTATTGAGTTTCTTTGTTCGTGTTTGACTTAGAGCGTTGACTGACCAATTCGTATCATATCGTGTTTGTAAGTAACATTTTTCATGTGGGATTTGATCTTCGGCATACACACAACAATAACCCTAAGGTTAATTGGGTTATTGTTGTGTGATTTGTCCAATTGGAAATTCTAGGGTTCGATCATCACGAATTGGGGAAGAACACTGATTTCGCATATGTTTTATATTCTAAGTAAACTGGAATCAAACACAACCCCTAATCTAGATCAGGTGGTTGTGTCTGATGTTTGTTAACGTGGTCACGCGGGTTCGAGTCCCCTCCTAAACCGTTTATGTTCTTTTCTTTTATATTGAATATAATCAGTTTCTTATTATATATAATTATAATAATCAGAGATTAAACGTTCTCAGGGTCCAGACCAGTTGGTCTGGGCTTGTGATTTAAAAAACGAACCGGCCAAAGGCCCGGGTTCGAACCACGGCATCAACAACATTTTTTTTATTAAACATATATATATATATATATTCCTTTATATTTTTAAAAATTCATTTTAAAATACTTAAACTCTTTTAAAAATTCTACAAAAATTATTTTGTGTTAATCTAGTGAAAAAGTTTAACATACAATTTTTAGTTTTCAAAAATTTATTTATTTAATATATATAATAAATAAATCAAGTTTATTCTATTTTATTTATAAAATTCTATAAAGATATCAAAACAATTTTATAAATTTCCACAAAAATTATTCTGAGTTTTTATAACAATAAACTTTTCTGAAATGATTTTTATTTATGAAAAATCATTTATTTAATATTTTTAATCAATTTTTGTTAGTTTTAATTATAATTAAATCATAATAAATTCATTTTTCATTATTTTTGCACCAAAATTTTATATAAATTATTTCTGATTATTTGGAACAGAAATATAATTTTTAACCTAAAAATTCTTTATTTTTAGTATTTTTAAATATTAAAGTTAAATTTTGGCAATTTGAAATAAATAGATTTAATATTCTAATTTTAAGAAAATAATTTTATAAAAATTATTTTTATACTTTAAACTCATTATTGTGACCATCTTTGATTCAAATTTTATAAAAAGACTTTTTTTTTATTTATTTATCAAATTTCTCTCAATTATCAAACATTTTAATTATTAATCAAACGAACACTTATCCCCAATTCGAAGCCCTAGAATATATATTTGTAGACTAGATGGACTTAGACATATTTATTACCTTAATTATAGGGTAATACTTGGCATTGTTGGGCAACACACTATTCTATTTTTCAAGAGATATAACATTTGCTAAGGTGAGTTTTACATAGCCCCTTTACTATTTATCACCATTTTGGGGTTAAACATGTTACAACATTCTATATGCAATTCAATCATCAAAGTGTCTATGTGTTTTTCTATGTTGCATTATGTCTTGAACATGACTAGGGTAAGCATAATTCTAGCATAATCATTAACATTGATCAGCCGACGGTATACAATGATAGATCTATTGGACTGACAATCCCACCCGGATACGTGCCTCCTACAAAGGTAGCGTGGGTGTTTGTTATCGCATAACATATTCTAGTGAACCATGAGCGTATGGGATGTACCACATTATAACAGTCACAAGGGTTGATTATGCACTCGATTTACTTCTAGTATGTTTTCACATATGGACTAGACTTGCCATGACACTTGAATTGTACAACATTTTTATTCGATTATCAAAACCTATGTAATTCTCACCAACTTTTGTTGACCCAAAAATATTTTCAAAATTAACATGTTTCAGGTAAGAATGAAGCTGAGGCTTGAGTTTGCATGAGGATTTATCATGAAGTTTTTATTTGAAGTTATTTGAAGTTGTTGCTTATTTGATACCATGTATTTAAATTTCTAGACATCACTTTGCTTTGGATATTTATGTTTGAATAAATTATTTAAAATTCAATTTATACCATGTGCTACTGAAACAATCATCAATACGTGAAATCCCGATGTTTCCGCCATCGGTTGGGGTGTTACAGATTGGTATCAGAGCCTTGGTTATAGGGAATTAGGTTATTAGAAAATAATCTAGACTATAACCTTAGGGACTTAAACAGTATTTGCTTCTCTTAGTTGAAACCCTAATTGCTCCCTTAATCTTATCCCTATCCCATACAACCATAAGCCTACAAGTGACTACTCTTATTCGTCTGCTGCAATCCTGATCCACCATTAGATTAATAGGACAAAATCCTCAGGTTTAACCTGAACCCCCTTGAGATCTCATCGAAGTTCTAGATTTTAATAACGAACACGTGCAATCTGGAAGGGTGAACGCCTGTATTCTGAGTCTTCTGTCTTGGCTGGCATTGCGCATATATCCCAATCAGACGAGGGACCCGGATGCCTACCTGGGAATTCTCGGGATGAGTGTTCACTTATAGGCTAAAGAATGTCTTCATATGTTATTAGAATCTAGAATCTTTGATAAGTAAACGTTTTCGTTTATTCGTTTTAATTAATGAATAAATGATTACATTCCTTATATAACCTCATTCATTTCATTGTGTCTCTTACAGATCATGCCTCCACGTCGCAGCACTCGCCTTAACAGTGGTGACAATCAAGATGAAGTGAATAGCAACAACCATGACGCTAACCACAACAACAACAATAACAACAACAATGGTGTCGATGCCCAACTGGCTGCGATCATTTCTCAACAATTGGCGCAGCAAATCGCGACTCTGGTTCCCAATTTACTAGCTCAAGTCATCCAGATGAACGGTAACAGCAACGGGAACGGTAACGGTAACGGCAACGGGAACAGTAACGGTAACGGCAACGGTAATGGAAACCACAATGGGAACGGGAATGGTCTCCCAGCCTGTACTCTTAAGCACTTTAATTCCTGTAATCCCCCAAAGTTCAGTGGAGAAGAAGGAGCTACAGGACTCCTACAATGGTTTGAGGGTATTGAGAATACCTTCATCAACAGTGAGTGCCCCGACAACTTTAAGGTTCGTTACGCCATGAGTGTTCTTCACAAACGAGCACTCACTTGGTGGAATGAGGAAAAGTGTACCCGTGGAGCTGAAGTTGCACTTGCTATGACATGGGATCAAGTCAAGGAGGTTATGAAGGATGAGTTTTGTCCCCGCAATGAGGTTAAGAAGCTAGAAGATGAGTTCCACACCCTTGCTCAAGATAGTGGGAAATACCTTGCCTACAATACCCGCTTTCACGAGCTTAGCTTATTGTTGCCCCACAAAGTCACTCCCCTGCCTGTAGCCATCGAGAAGTATATCGATGGTCTACCCATGCAAATCCAGGACACAGTGTGGGGAAGGAATCCTGCCACCTTGGAGGAAGCCAAGCGTCTGGCGGCTACTCTCACTGATAATCATGTGAAGAACGGTACTCTCTTTCGCAAGGGCACTAAGAAGACTGCTGCAAAAGACACTCCTCAGCCCGCTATTGAGGTTAAGCCCGAGACCTCAAGCAACAAGAAGCGCAAGGCTAGGAACTACATGGTTGCTACCACCCCACCTACAGCACAAAACCCAGCCAAGAAACCATACACCGGACTTCACCCCTTGTGCAACACTTGCAAGTACCATCATCCAGCACAGGTGCCATGTCGCTTTGGTACTAAGTGTCAAAGGTATGGTCACCTTGTGAACATCTGCCGAGCTCCTCCTGCTAACGGCCCTGCTGCCCAAAACAACAATGCCCCAGCTCCCAACCAATAAAACAACAGGCCTGCTCGTGGTCAGTACTAAGAGTGTGGCAGCCCTGATCACTATATCAACAATTGCCCCAATCGTAACCAGAACTAGAACCAAAACCACAACCAAAACCAGAACCGCAACCAAGGTGCTCGAGGTCGCGCCTACAATCTCAATGCTAACCAGGCCCGTGACAACAACGAGGTGGTGAATGGTACGTTTCTCATTAATAACCACTATGCATCCATATTATTTGATTCGGGAGCTGATAAGTCATTTGTATCACTGAAGTTTGAACCTTTACTTAACTTACCCCAAACTAACCTAGAGGAACCTTTAGTGGTAGAGGTAGCTAATGGGAAGTCTATCTCGATTGACTCTATCATTCGTAATTGTGTGTTGAACCTCGACGAACATACTTTCTCTATCGATCTCATCCCTATGCATCTTGGAAGTTTTGATGTCATAGTAGGCATGGATTGGCTGTCAACCCATCGTGCTGAAATTTTATGCTTTGAGAAAGTCATTCGCGTTCCTCTCGAATCTGGTGAGATTTTGAAGATCTATGGTGAGAAGCCTTGTGGTGAGCTTAAGCTCATGTCTTGTACTACTGCCCAAAAATACTTACGAAAGGGGTATACAGCTTTCTTAGCTAACGTGATAGAAAAGAAGCAAAAAGGCAAAAGTATCCAAGACATCCCAATCATTCGGGACTATCCTGAAGTCTTTCCAGAGGATTTACCTGGTTTGCCTCCTGCTCGACAAGTGGAATTTAGAATTGATCTTGTTCTTGGTGCTAATCCTGTCGCCAAAGCTCCTTATCGCCTTGCACCCTCTGAGATGCAAGAACTTGCCAGTCAACTACAGGAACTTTCTGATAAAGGTTTCATTCGCCCCAGTTCTTCTCCATGGGGAGCCCCTGTCTTGTTCGTTAAGAAGAAGGATGGATCTCTTAGAATGTGTATCGACTATCGCGAACTCAACAAACTCACTATCAAGAATCGTTATCCATTGCCTAGGATTGACGATCTCTTCGATCAACTTCAAGGAGCAACACACTTCTCGAAGATTGATCTTCGTTCTGGTTATCATCAGCTTAGAGTCCACGATGAAGATATTCCCATGACAACCTTTCGTACACGTTATGGTCACTATGAATTCATGGTCATGCCTTTTGGATTGACCAACGCTCCCGCAGTATTTATGGATTTAATGAATCGAGTTTGTAGACCCTACCTCGACAAATTCATGATCGTCTTCATCGACGACATTTTGATTTACTCTAAATCAAAGTCCGAACACGAACAACATCTTCACTCCATTTTGGGTCTCCTAAAGAAAGAACAATTGTATGCCAAGTTCTCGAAATGTGAATTTTGGCTTAAGGAAGTTCAATTTTTGGGACATGTCATTGATATGAATGGAATTCATGTTGATCCCGCAAAGATCGAAGCTGTGAAGAATTGGAGTGTTCCTAAAACTCCAACAGAAGTCCGTTCCTTCCTTGGTTTGGCTGGTTATTATCGTCGATTCATCGCCAACTTCTCTAAGATCGCTGTTCCTCTCACTGCCTTAACTCACAAGGGTAAACCCTATGAGTGGAGACCAAAGCAAGAGGAAGCATTTGAAACTCTTAAGCTGAAACTCTGTGAAGCTCCTATCCTGTCTCTACCTGATGGTAATGATGATTTCGTGGTCTATTGTGATGCATCAAACCAAGGTCTTGGTTGTGTTCTCATGCAACGAGGAAAGGTTATTGCTTATGCGTCTAGACAACTTAAGACTCACGAAAAGAATTATACCACCCATGATCTTGAATTGGGCGCTGTTGTCTTTGCTCTTAAGATTTGGAGACACTACCTTTATGGGACTAAATGTGTGGTTTTCACGGACCACAAAAGTCTCCAACATGTCTTCGACTAGAAAAATCTTAACATGAGGCAACGACGTTGGGTTGAGTTACTTAACGACTATGATTGCAAAATTCGCTACCATCCTGGCAAGGAGAATGTTGTGGCTGACGCACTCAGTCGTAAAGAGCGCATCAAACTTCATTGTGCGAGAGTTCGTACTGATCTTCAGGATCGTATCCTCCAGGCTCAACATACTTCAGTCACCCAAGGTAACATGTACGACGAAATGTCTTATGGTGCTGAGACTCAACTTGAAACCAAACCTGATGGTCTACTCTATTTTTTTAATCGACTTTGGATTCCTGACCGTGATGATCTTCGTACCTTTCTCATGAACGAGGCTCATAAGTCTCGTTATTCTATTCGTCCTGGAGCCGACAAGATGTACCAAGATCTTCGTTATTCATATTGGTGGCCTGGTATGAAGAAAGACATTGCTCTTTTCGTTGCAAAATGCCTCACTTGTTCAAAGGTCAAGGTTGAACATCAACGACCATCTGGTATGCTCGAACAACCAGAAATTCCTGTATGGAAATGGGAGAGCATAGCTATGGACTTCATCACCAAACTCCCGCGTACACCCAAAGGTTTTGACAGTATTTGGATAATCGTCGATCGTTTGACCAAGTCAGCCCACTTCTTACCCATTCGTGAGAAGTACTCTGTGGAAAGGTTGGCAAGGATGTACGTAAGTGAAATCGTATGTCGTCATGGCATACCTTTGGACATTATCTCTGATCGTGATGGTCGTTTCACCTCTCACTTTTGGGATTCTTTACAAGATGCTTTGGGTACCAAGTTGAACCTGAGTACTGCTTATCACCCTCAAACAGATGGTCAGACTGAACGGACCATCCAGACACTTGAGGATATGCTCAGGGCATGTGTTATCGATTTTGGTGGCGCATGGGATTCTCATCTTCCTTTGGTTGAGTTTTCATACAACAACAGTTATCACGCCAGCATTAATATGGCTCCTTTCGAGGCACTCTATGGTCGTAAATGTCGTTCACCTGTCTGTTGGACTGAGGTTGGTGAAGCTCGGATCACTGGACCCGAACTAATCCAGGAAACCACAGACAAAATCCAACTCATTCAGGATAATCTTCTCAAGGCTAGAAATCGTCAGAAGAGCTATGCTGATAAACGTCGTAAACCCTTGGAATTTCAAGTTGGGGACCTTGTACTTCTTAAGGTATCCCCTTGGAAAGGAGTGATTCGTTTCGGTAGAAAGGGAAAACTAGCTCCTCGATACGTAGGCCCATTCAAAATTCTTGACAGGATTGGAAAAGTGGCTTACAAACTTGATCTTCCACCTGAGCTAAGCAATGTTCACCCGACCTTTCATGTTTCGAATCTCAAGAAATGCTTAGCGGATGAGAACCTCCATGTTCCTCTTGAGGATGTGCGAATCGATGAAACTATGCACATTATCGAGAAACCCGTCGAGATTGTTGATACTGGAGTCAAGAAACTCAAGCGCAGTCGCATTCCGATCGTTAAGCTTCGTTGGGAATCTAAACGAGGTCCAGAGTTCACTTGGGAACGTAAAGATCAGATGAAGTCTAAGTACCCACATCTTTTTCCACCAGACACTCCAACTCCAACTTCGGGACGAAGTTCCTAAAAGTAGGGAAGACTGTAACATTACGCATTTATAACTTGTACGTTACTATTACCATGAATAAAAACGTCAAGTTCCATTATTATTGTTTGCATTTAATTATTATCATGGCGTTTCTAGAACCCTTATACTATATCATTTATATATATAATGTGTATATATATATATATATATATATATATATATATATAGAAAATGTCAAAAAAAATATAAGCTTGGGCCGGGAATCGAACCCGCGCCCCAAGCCGGTCCATATACACAACACACACATAACCATCTGATCTACACACACTCTTTGTTTTAGTTCCAGCTTATAATTAATTTATCACGTGATTCAGTTATTCACAGTTGACTTGAAAAGTCAACTGTGACGAACGATACCATAATTAACCATTCTTAAACATGTTATGATGTTAATTTGGTATGATTTTGTGATTGATTGACCTGTATGCGTCAAACCCACGTACAATCGTCTTTAATTCAAACCAATTATACATAATTATTTGATACCCATTCAATTCGAAGTCAAACCTTCCAATTCAACGACCCAAGCCCCATCCTTATAAATTGGACCTCTCACATCAGTCCATACTCGCCGAACACTCTTTCTCAACCCCCAATTTCTAAATCATTCCACTGTTATTGAGTTTCTTTGTTCGTGTTTGACTTAGAGCATTGACTGACCAATTCGTATCATATCGTGTTTGTAAGTAACATTTTTCATGTGGGATTTGATCTTCGGCATACACAGAACAATAAACCCTAAGGTTAATTGGGTTATTGTTGTGTGATTTGTCCAATTGGAAATTCTCGGGTTCGATCATCACGAATTGGGGAAGAACACTGATTTCGCATATGTTTTATATTCTAAGTAAACTGGAATCAAACACAACCCCTGATCTAGATCAGGTGGTTGTGTCTGATGTTTCTTAACGTGGTCACGCGGGTTCGAGTCCCCTCCCAAACCGTTTTTGTTCTTTTCTTTTATATTGAATATAATCAGTTTCTTATTATATATAATTATAATAATCAGAGATTAAACGTTCTCAGGGTCCAGGCCAGTTGGTCTGGGATTGTGATTTAAAACACGAACCGGCCAAAGGCCCGGGTTCGAACCACGGCATCAACAACGTTTTTTTTATTAAACATATGTATATTCCTTTATATTTTAAAAATTCATTTTAAAATACTTAAACTCTTTTAAAAATTCTACAAAAAATATTTTGTGTTAATCTAGTGAAAAAGTTTAACATAAAATTTTTAGTTTTCAAAAATTTATTTATTTAATATATATAATAAATAAATCAAGTTTATTCTATTTTATTTATAAAATTCTATAAAGATATCAAAACAATTTTATAAATTTCCACAAAAATTATTCTGAGTTTTTATAACAATAAACATTTCTGAAATGATTTTTATTTCTGAAAAATCATTTATTTAATATTTTTAATCACTTTTTGTAAGTTTTAATTATAATTAAATTATAATAAATTCATTTTTCAATATTTTTGCACCAAAATTTTATATAAATTATTTCTGATTATTTGGATTAGAAATATAATTTTTAACCTAAAAATTCTTTAATTTTAGTATTTTTAAATATTAAAGTTAAATTTTGGCAATTTGAAATAAATAGATTTAATATTCTATTTTGAGAAAATAATTTTATAAAAAATTATTTTTATACTTTAAACTCATTATTGTGACCATCTTTGATTCAAAGTTTATAAAAAGACTTTTGTTTATTTATTTATCAAATTTCTCTCAATTATCAAACATTTTAATTATTAATCAAACGAACACTTATCCCCAATTCGAAGCCCTAGAATATATATTTGTGGACTAGATGGACTTAGACATATTTATTACCTTAATTATAGGGTAATACTTGGCATTGTTGGGCAACACACTATTCTATTTTTCAAGAGATATAACATTTTGCTAAGGTGAGTTTTACATAGCCCATTTTCTATTTATCACCATTTTGGGGTGAAACATGTTACAACATTCTATATGCAATTCAATCATCAAAGTGTCTATGTGTTTTTCTATGTTGCATTATGTCTTGAACATGACTAGGGTAAGCACAATTCTAGCATAATCATTAACATTGATCAGCCGACAGTATACAATGATAGATCTATTGGACTGACAATCCCACCCGGATACGTGCCTCCTACAAAGGTAGCATGGGTGTTTGTTATCGCATAACATATTCGAGTGAACCATGAGCGTATGGGATGTACCACATTATAACAGTCACAAGGGTTGATTATGCACTCGATTTACTTCTAGTATGTTTTCTCATATGGACTAGACTTGCCATGACACTTGAATTGTACAACATTTTAATTCGATTATCAAAACCTATGTAATTCTCACCAACTTTTGTTGACCCAAAAATATTTTCAAAATTAACATGTTTCAGGTAACAATGAAGCTAAAGCTTGAGTTTGCATGAGGATTTATCATGAAGTTTTTATTTGAAGTTATTTGAAGTTGTTGCTTATTTGATACCATATATTTAAATTTCTAGACATCACTTTACTTTGGATATTTATGTTTGAATAAATTATTTAAAATTCAATTTATACCATGTGCTAGTGAAACAATCATCAATACGTGACATCCCGATGTTTCCGCCATCGGTTGGGGTGTTACACTATCCAACTCCATGAGACTTACAAACTTTCTCTTTACATGTCTCATTGACAGGTCTGGGCGCCTACATCAATTGTTCCTTAAGTTTTTGAACAAACTTACGAAAAATAGAAAACACTAAGTAGTGTATAGGATAGATTGTGACTTGTTTACCTAGAATACCTTTAGGATGAATGATTGCAGCATTCAACCTTTCAAGGTGCTACCGGCTAAACATCCCCAAACATAACAAAGACAAATACCATAGAACAAACATAGTCAAAAAGCCAACAAAGAAAGTAAACCTAACATAGCCTTAAGGGCTTAAAACATTAAAAGCCTTAACAGGCCAGGTACTACAAATTGTTCAAAAGGCTATCAAAGCCTACCACCATAAAGGAGCCCACTAAGCTCCAACAAAAGATAAACTATCCAAACACCAGTTAATTGTTTACACACAAATTACCAACAAAGCTACGAATACAGGACAAGAAGCTAAGCAACATCACCAGACCCCGAAGGCTTCGAGGCTTCATCCTCTCCAAACACCTTCGCCACCTTTGATTTTTTAGTCTTCTTTCCCTTCTTCAATGGCTTCTCGCCAACAATCTCAGCTTCAGAAGCTTCAACACTTGCATCCTTGGACAGTAACTCTCCAGCATCTAAAGTCTCCTCGCTGTCATCAGAACGAGACTTTTTCTTGGAAACTGATTCAAGCACTTGAACAGAAACAGCTTCATTCAAACCGATGGGCTTCATCTATTTTAGCACCTGCAAAGGTTTTCCATAGCAGGAAGACACCTGGGAAACATAATGATAGGATTTTTGCTCCATCTTCAATACCATCTCTTTGAAAACATCTATGGACTTAGGCTGAAACAAAGGAGACTCCTCCATAACTTCACCCGCTTTGTGAGCTTTAAAACCAGCAACAAAACCTGTATGTTTACCATGAATGAGGAGTTTGGTATAAACCTCCCCAAGAGTAGAATTGAACTTCGCAGAATGAAGCAGATAAGTAACAACTTGCTGGAAACCTTCCTCAATCAACCATTGATTGTCATCCAAGGCACCAGCAAGGGAAGTCTCCAACCCAACCCTCTCTTGTTCAAACACCTTCCTCTCTGCTTCAAGAGTTAACCTATCAACCTCAATCATCACACGAGTAGCCTCATGTTTAGCAACCTCAGCTTCATGCCCTTTCTTCAGCTCATCTATCAAACCAACAATGTCTTCTCTTTTTCAGCCCATTCCAAAGCATCCTTCTTCAAAGAAGCCAAAGCTTGCTTCATCTCTCTTCTTTTCTTGGCAAAATCACTATACTCTCCCATCATCTTCCTAAACCTGCTCACACCTTCAGGAAGCATTGCAGCCAGATTGCAAGTCCCAACCATCATTTTAGTCAAAAGAGCATCATCATCCAACCCCTCCAAGCAGGCCTTGGCACCCGGGGTAGCAAGATGTGCAAAAACATCTTCACAAACAGAGGATGATTTGAAGGTATCAGAAGGTTTCACATTCCAACCAGGGGTATACACCCCTTCACCACCAACACTCGTGGAACCCTCAGCATGCTTCATCATCACAACCTTTGTAGCCACCTTCTTACCCTTGCCTTTCTTACCAACAACTTCACCAATAACATCTTCAACCTCCTGATCTTTCTCCTCCTCAGAATTCTCTATATCATCACTCACATCAACCGCTTCAGAAACATCCGTAGACTTCACAGCCTTCAATAAACGACGACTAGACCTCCTAGTCGAAGTAGGCTTGGAAAAGCTTTTCACATTTGGAACAGCGACATAGTTACCACCATCATACCTTCCCTTCTCATACTTAGCCAAAGCATCCTCACCCTCCGCAGCTTCAGCATCCTTAAAAACAACTTCTGAAGCATCATCACCCTTAATGAAATCCAAAGCCGACATGACTACAAGACAAACAATAAGAAAAACAAAAACATAAATAATACGAAAAATGAAACAAGTAAAAACGGTGAAAAAAATAAGCATACCCTGATCACCCTTCATCAACACAGGGTCTCTACCCTGTTTGTCCCAACGAGTGCTAATACCGGATAAAACCATAAAAGGTTCGCCAAAGGGACGAAGCCTTGAAGGACATGCCCGAATAGCCTTAAGAACAGCCTCGGGATGCCTCCACACAGGCATGAAGGGGAAAATGGATTCAGAAACCCAGAAAAACCTAGTCTTCCATTGACCAACGGTTGTTACATGAGAAGAAATCAAATTGGTTTCAACCGAGGACCCTTCAAAGGTAAACCAATCGCCATTCTTGGCAAGGCGAAAGAAACGCCTAAACATAAGAAGGGTCGGGTCATAACTAAGAGTCGTACAAAGGATTTCAAAGTGCGAAATACGGTCAACCCCATGAGGATGGATTTGACCCAATGAAACCCTATAATACACAAGAACATTGAGCAAGAAAATAGAAAAGGGATGACGAACGTTGGAAAATTCGAAATGACGACAATATAATGCAATCGAACCATCAGGACAACTGGAAACAGGATCTGTAAGACCAGGAGCAGTAGGCTTGAAGGACAGATCAATGTCCCACTCCAAGCAGAATGCTTCAACTTCCTCTTGTGTAAGGGAAGAGAAGGTGATAGACATATCCTTCTTAGCACCCATAACGCCTTGAAGGATGATCAAAAGCAAAGAAAAGTAAAGAAGAAAAGACTAACCTGATGAATGCACAAGCGAAACCCTAAGAAAAGTGACGAAGAATCGTTGGAGAAGAAGATAAAAGAGTAAAGTAATTTTATGGCAAAGAGGTAATATAAGGGCAGTTATTATAAAATAAAATAGATAATGATGCCCTATAGTTAATACAAAGACTGAACGGCTGACACCTGTCACGTTAATCAGTCAAATCATAATTCAAATCCAGAGAAAGTAACCGCCCAAAACCTACGAACCTTCGAACCTTTCAACCAAGAACAAAAATAGCAAACAGTCAGAAGCCTTCTACCTACGCCACAAAGACTCCTGACTTGGGGGGCTGATGACGTAGGTAGCCCAAGGCAAAAAGGTTAACAACCAACATAAATATATGCTTGAAGTGTTGAAAGCTACAAAGGTTCAAATGACGAATAAGCACAGATCAAAAGATGACCTGTCTTGCCTGTCTTGTCACCTTTTCCTCGGCCAGCTCAAAGCAACTGTCATGTAGACATTGCACAGCTCGGACCGTAGGTCCAAAGCCTTTACCAACCTAAAGTGGCTTGTCCTCTTGTTGCATCATGGTCCAAGATAATATGTCTTCCCAAATTAGAAGATACCTCCTCTATATAATCAGGATCAATCCCACAAATCTGATCCATCCCTGATTATTCTCTCTTACACTCAATCTTCTATACCTTTGGTCCACACACACGTGAGGAGTCTATCTCCATCACACGCACACATCACTCAAGTCTTAGAATAATAATTCTAGTATTGAGTAATACTCAGACCAGAATTCCAAATATTATCTTGAACCTCCTTCTACGTTTTGCAACGTAGGAGGACACCACGACCTGCGTTTGGCACATCGAAACCTTTGAACCCTTTTATCCTTCCTGTGACTCAGAAGTAACGTTAGGCTATTATTTGTTGTAGCAACAGATTCCAAGTATGAAGTATTCCAAACGCTGATCACACTTTTGAGAAACTATAATTTTTTTCACTCCAATGGGTCATCGAAGAATGGGAAAAAGGTATTAATGTTGGTGGCTATGGCAACACTATGGACATTATGTAATCACAGGAATGCTCGGGTATTCAACGGGAGATGCAAGCCTTGGTTCGCGAGTCTTGGTTCAAGTTGGTGGAACGTGTGAAAGTAACGTCTTTCTTGTGGCCTAAACGCAAGTCCCGAATAGGCGGTAGTGATTTGGATTTACGGAGCATTATTGACATGAACGTATAATGAATAGATGGTTGAAAATATTTAGTTGTTGTAATTGTTTTGGTCCTTAGCAACTTGTTGGGATCTTGGTCGTAATGAAATTCCATTTGATGTTAAAAAAAAAAAAAAAAAGGTTGCTTTGTATAAGAACCTTAATTCTGCGAACGAAATCCTACAAAATAGATATCTAACTTTGCATAAGAACCTTAATTCTGCAATAACTATTGTAAATGCATAAAAAAAAACTTTTTTGTATTTATATATAGTTGCCTGCCTTATTCTTTGATGACGGAAATACAGGTGCCAACTAATGTCCTAAAGTCCCCTTTTAGTAGACTAGAAACTAAAGTGAAAGAATACTAGGAACAACAGCAAAGAGGAAAAACAAATATGTAACCAAAGCAATGTACATATGTTGCGACAAAACTAAAGGCAAAAAAGGTAGCTTTATAAGGTTGAAAATTTCCTACACGCACCTAGTGAACCGAACAAAAAAACCCATGAATTTGGGTCTAGGCTAAACAACTCTTATAGTGCAAGGTTTAGTGCGAGGTTTAATGGGAAACCTCGAAAAAGTGAGAAACCATATACTTAACATGTTAAATATATAACGAGAATCAATTTAACATGTAATTAAAAAAAATTAGAAGAACTTTTTCAAAGCTTTTGCATCTTTATAGAAGTCATTTCAATAATAAAAAAATAATTTTTGTAAAAAAAATTGTTACCTTTTTTTAGCTCATTTGAAACAGTTTTTTAATTTTTCAAATTTTTTAATTAAAAAGGATCTACATGCATTTATATGCCAAATCTTCAAAAAAAATAATAATAATAATAAATCTTATATGTTGAATTAAATTTTTTATGATAAATTTAATATGTTAAATACTTGATTTGATGGTTTCTCACTTTTGTGGTTCAGAGTGATTATTGAACTCAGCCCTGTATATACTTTTGTTTTTGTAACAAACTGAGACCTATCCATTGTTTTACGTCTGGAGATTTAATTTGTTTTTTTTTTCTAGGTAAAAGGTATGGACTATCGGCTTTTGATAGATAGTTCCCGTCATTATTGCGAAACTGTGACATATTAGCTTAGCTTAAGCTGATAACGATTTCATGACTTATCTTTTGATGATTAATAATTTAATAGATAAGCATAAAATTAATAGTATTTGATTTATCTCATTTTAACACATGATTAGGGCTGTAAACAAACCAAACGTTCGGCGAACAGTTTGTGAACTGTTCGGCGGGAAGTTCGTTTGTGTTCGTTCGTTTAATAAATGAACGAACACAAACAAAAAATCCGTTCGTTTAGCTAAACAAACGAACATGAACAGAGGCCGCGTTCGTTCGTTTATGTTCGTGAACGTTCGGTAACGTGTTCGTGTATGTTTGTTTTTGTTCGATAGTTCATTTGGGTTTTTAATTTTTATATTTAATTTAAGTATTTCAAATTTCCTAGTGGTAGATTATTTAACATGTATTAGTGTATCACATGTTAATATTACTTTAACTATTTTGATTAACGGTTATTTTTTATGGATTAAACGAGGATTTCAAGTTTAATATGATACCTTTGTGTTTTTATAAGACATTATGTGATTAAGATTATGTCACGTATATTTGGGTAATTGGATTAATATATTTTGGGCGGACAATGTCAGCGATGAAAAGATGCGAATTTTCATAATTTAATGTGTTAGTTTGTGCTTGATTTTTTTAGTAATGCTTATTTGTGTTCGTTTACATTCATTTGTGTTTGTTTGTGTTCGTTTTTTGCCGACACCTAAATTTAGCAAATAAATACAAGCGAACACGAACAAAAATCTCGTTTGGTAAGTGTTCATTAATAGTTCGTGAACACGTTATTTTCTTAACAAACGAACACGAACAAAAAATCTCTTTTTGTAAGTGTTCATGAACAGTTCGCAAATACGTTAATTCCTTAACAAACGAACACGAACAAAGCCTTGTTCATGTTCGTTTGGTTCGTTTACAGCTATACACATGACTTTGGCATACCCAAATACCAATCATTTTCATGAAAAAAAAGCAAAAAATAATTGAAATTGCTAAATGTTAATAAAACCAGGAAACTATTATGCATTATTTAACTAATTAGTTGAATGAAATTTAATCATATATATTACGTAGTTTTTTTTTTTTTTTTTTTTTTTTATGTGTTCTTCACGGGTAGCTCAGTTGTGAATGGACCGGGATCCCTCTTGGGTGTCCCGAGTTCGATTCCTACAAAGAACATAATGAGAAATGAAGGATGACACCTGAACTATGGTCATGGGTTCGAGTCCTGATCTCTCCCGGGTTTTATCAATCCATCACCGTCGTGCCTTTGGGCGAGTGAGGGGTTGGGTTTTCCTCGATTTCTAGAACTGCATGGGCGGGCCTGACTACGCCAGCCGCCCGAGATACGTACAGGCCCTTCGTTGGGTTGATCGTGGGAGTCTGTGCATAGTGTGGGGACTCTCCTGATTTGTCGGACAGAAAGATTAGTTGGCCACTAAAAAAAATATATGTTACGTAGTTTAAATATGGTAAGGTTATTACAATACATACCAACTAATTCATCCTAAAAGAAGTATCATAAACGTTTTAGAACATTATTAAGAAATATAAATTATATAGAAAACATCAAACGAATAAAAACTAAAACAACCAACCAGCTTAAGGTGGAGTGGTATGGAGGCTTAATGATACAAGATCCATGGTTGAAAGGTCATGGGTTCGATTTTTTAGAGCGCCAGGTTTACCGATTATTCTATTCATGGGCGTAGCTCTTAAGGGGCGGGGAGGGGCGGCCGACCCCCCCCCCCCCCCGAATTTTCGTTAAGAAGTTTCAATTATATAGTATTCGTATAAAAAATTTTTGTTATATACGGTTTTGACCCCCCGAAACTAGTTATTTCCGACCCCACGAAGTTTCGGGTCAAGCTTCGTCACTGATTCTATTGCCGTGTTTTCGGGTGGATGGATAGTCGGGTTTTTCCCGAAACTTGGTGAAACCAGAAGCTCTCTTACATGTCTAGTTATGCCTGGTGAAAGGGGTTCTGATTTGACTGAGTATTGACTTCAAATGAGTTATTGATGAATTTCATTAGACATTAGAAAAAAAAAAAAAAAAAAAAAAAAAAAAAAAAAAAACTAAAGCGAAAAAATATTAATTAGTATAGTTCAATAAAAATATTATTACAAAACCATCAAGTAAGGTGAGATGAGACCCTCAAAGGTCTATGTTCCATATCAAAATGTGACGTAAAATCTGATAA
This sequence comes from Ambrosia trifida, assembly GCA_028751855.1. Classification (NCBI taxonomy): domain Eukaryota; kingdom Viridiplantae; phylum Streptophyta; class Magnoliopsida; order Asterales; family Asteraceae; genus Ambrosia; species Ambrosia trifida. The sequence goes on from CM054129.1 coordinate 78,842,577, forward strand.
TTATTAACTAAGGTCGAACATCCATTAAGTCTCTACACACGTCACACGTGCATCCTCAACCTTCACCATGTCGCTAGCTCTTCTCAGTTCCCACTCTCATATTAGACCATCTGTTGTGAGACGCGAGTGACGAGACGCGAGTCACCGTCCACCGACTTCACTCTCAAGCAACCATATCGCATGTGCTCACTTGACCCCGTTGTGGCTAGGGGTGAGCACTACCGCATCTTGTGCTCAATTTGTCCCGTTAACACACGCGAGCATCTTCGCGTGTGCTCCCGCCGGGGATCTTCACGTGTGCTCACGCCAAGACTGTTGTGGCTAGAGATGAGCACCAGACTAAAACTTTGCTCGCACCGGTGGTCACTCGCGTCTCACAACGGACAGCCTTAAATACCATTAAATCAACTTTCATAAAATTTCTATATTTAATAAAGCCAGAACAACTATATATTTAATAAGTTTATTGATATGCTAAACTAGTGCGTTGTTCTGTTTTATACTATGTGTGTCAGTGAAACGTTTTTCTAAAAGAGTAATTTAATTTGACTAAGCCTAAAATAGTGAATATATTGAGTAATTATATACTTATAAATATTAAATATTTGATTAAGATAATACTGTTCGATACGACAGGTGTCACCGAGACTCTTTTAAATAAAGCAATATAATCTGACATGACTATTACTATTACTATTATTATTGAAATCATTTGCTAGACGAACAGCACAGGGAGTAGTGAGAGTGAATGACCTGAAACGAACACAATAATCCGATGAAAGGCGACTGCTAGGAACCAAGAACGAAACCTACAGACCCAAAAACGTAGTCGGCCTTAGTGTGTGTTTCAGGGTTTTCTGAATGGCCTATCCAATGAGTTGAAGTTCTCATTAAATAGGGTCCACACGGGCCTCAACATTAACCTTTAACCTACTCATTGGACCGAGGCGCAGTTAAAGGCTTGCCTCCACATTAGCCCATCGTTAGTCCATAGTGACGTGGCACCATATACAATATAAATCATAGAGAGATGTTATACCCTTTGTAATTATGCCATTGGTAGCATGTTGGGGTCGGGACACGTGTCAGGTCCCTGGTCATTGCAGACCTAACGTACTCTCCTTGGCTGATCCTCTTTGTACCTTGTACCGTTGTCTCCTCTAGCGACGGCCGTTTGTGGATACCGTTGGTGATGTGGCCACATGTGGTCTAATTGTTCCACGCGGGAGTGGACTGTAGCTCTTGTCTCCCACGGGTGTAGGGAGCATGCATAGTGTCAGCCTTGACAATAGGTGGAACTTTTGGATTGGCCACACGTCCCTTTCTACTATACTATGTTGTCCCCTCACCTGTAGGTGATCCTTGGGAATTGTCTTGTTGGCCTCCTTTCATTGGCAGGACGTGCACCCATGATTTCTGCCACACGTTCCCTTCCTCTAATTGGTCCGTATAGTATCGTACGGCGTACCATCCTTCCTTCGTGCTTATGCAAGTTTCCACTCGGGGTGTTTGCACACAATCCGCGTGTAGACAACGCCAAGGCTTGCACCTCCAACGTACGCATAAGCATAACTTGGTGCCCACCGTTATGTTGTCCGCGCGTTTACTCCTTTTGGGTTTTTTATTGTGACATTCTTCAACAGATTACATAGCTGTCCAGACTTCAGTGCGGCCTCGATCTCCATTTTAAGACTATAGCAATTATCTGTGTTGTGACCGAAGTCATTGTGGTAATCACAGTGCTTGCTAGTGTCCACGTTCTTGCATCTTCCCAGGGGTCGCGGCTTCTTGAAATTGTGTTGTTCTGTGGCTAACACCTGAGACGGGGTCTTGGTGAGTGGTGTCCAGTCTTGATTCTTTCTTGAGTTCCCGTGCTGGTCGTGGTTCTGCTTTTAACTAATTATGTTCCGCGCTTCTTGCTACGCAGAGTAGTTGCCTTCGTCTGTCGACCACGAGATGCAGGTCCATACAGACTGCTTACTTTTGTTCTTGTTCTTAAAGATTATGTTACCGTTGTTGGTACTTTGATTGTTGCTGTAAGACCCCAACCCATTCTCATGTGTTTAACGAATAAAATAAGGGTTGTACTTGTGATACCATTTCTCAAAACCACGTTAATACGTTAACTAATATGTACAAAACACAAGTTTGAAAGACTTGACATAAGTACTAGGTTATCACGACGATTACAAGCCGAAAGGTTTAAGTTTTAAACCTAAAATCAAGAGTCTATGCGGAAGCCAACAAGATGCAACGTTTGGTTCTTCACAAAATGAGCTTGATCATTGTCCATACTCCGAGTTATGTACCTAGGATCGAATACGAAATATAAACCCATGAATGTATGTTAGATTAGTCAAGCATTTGAACAAAACAACAAACAAAAAGGGAAGGAAAAAGACCCGTCGTAGCTTACGGCCCCAAAACAAAGAAAATCAAACAAAAATAGGCTGAGCGTCCTAGACTCACTGTTGGGCGTCCAAGACCCTGGGCAGCCAGCGTCCTAATGGGCGTCCTTAGAGGGTCTATTAGAAAGATTTAATCAAGAAATCTCGTAGTCAAACTAAATGTCAAATTGTGACTTTTAGAAAGTCAATAACTGTCCATTTAGAAAGTCAATAATCGTCAATGTAATGCTATAAATAGCCCTTCATGTGTATCATATTATGTGTGTGGAACATATTATCAAGTGTGTATTATATTTGTTTCCTCCACCCTCTGTTCCTTCCTTTCGAGAGTCACTGCACAAATGTTTGTGCATACTCAAACAATCAAACAATGTTCATTCTATAACCAAGTCGTATAATATGCATAGCAATGCCAAATTCTATCATGGCATCAGAGCACACAGTTAAGAGATCCTGGGAAGACAAAACGGAGAATAAACCGTTTCCAGCCAAGTTTCCGATAAAGAGAGGAAGACCGGAATTTCGATCAAGAACCTGTAGTTTATTCGATATTAAAGAGAAATCAGAAGGTGTTTATCGTATAGAGAAAGAAGATGAGTGAAGAAGGAAGGCACCGTTAATCTCCGAAGTGAAGTATGATATGGAGACAGAAGATAAGTGTAAAAGGAAGGCACCGTTAATCTCCGAAGTAAGATTTTATCGTGAGGACAATGTTGGAAAGCCGATAAGGCTATTATAGAAGAAAGAAAGGATTGTGATAATCCTCTTAACATCAATTTCTCAATAGTTCAATATCGTTTCATCATCAAAGATTAGAAGTTTTAGAAGAATGGTTCAAGATCAATTAAGAAGAAAAGAAGAAGAAAGGACTGCAAACGAGGATGAACAAGGAACAAAGTAAGAAGATTAGATTTCTTGATTAGGGGCGAGAATGTTAGAAAGATTTAATCAAGAAATCTCGTAGTCGAACTAAAAGTCAAACTGTGACTTTTAGAAAGTCAATAACTGTCCATTTAGAATAGTCATGTCGGTTAATATTTGTTATGCGTCGGTTCAATAGTTGGTTAAATAACCGTCAATGTAAGGCTATAAATAGCCCCTCATGTGTATCATATTATGTGTGTGGAACATATTATCAAGTGTGTATTATATTTGTTTCCTCCACCCTCTGTTCCATCCTTTTCGAGAGTCACTGCACATATGTTTGTGCATACTCAAACATTCAAACAATGTTCATCCTATAACCAATTCATATAATATGCATAACAGGGCCGATTTCAAACAAGGTCTTGGGCGTCCGGAGCCCATCAGTTGGCCGTCATAGGTGCATGTATGGGCGCCCTAGGCGCATGCTGCTGAACAAAAAAATTGTGAAACTAACATCCTGGCTAGTTTTTAAAGGGGATTTGGATACTCTTGAACCCATGTTCAAAGCCCTTCCTAAGGACATTTGAGGACTTATTTAATACCATTATATCATACTTATAAGATCTCATTAATCATGATTGTTTTGGTAAAAAAATACTTAGTAAAAATAATCTTGTTTTCCAAATTAGAAAATGTGAGGTAGAGTGCTATTAGTGTTGAATATGCTTAAAGTGTAGTTTTATTCTGAAAATGGTATATCAAGATGTAAAAGAAATAAATATGTGACAACTATGCGCAGGATGGCAAAGGTAAATTTGAGGATGAATAGTTATATCCTAGGGATGTAACTGTATAACAGAGTTGAGAAATAAGTAAATAAAGTGCAAATACACAAAGAACAACACTCGATGTACGAGGAAAGCCCTTGATCTGTTTTTTATCGCCGACACAAAACCTCGAGAGGAGTCTAAGCCCCTGCCTTGTTTGTTAATATTAAAAATGGGTAAAACGGTTACAACTTTGAATGAATGATGGACGAGTGTACTATGATTACAATGATTGTGCTAAGTGTGTGTGGGTATTAGAGTATTTTATGATGAACGTACAACAGAGTGCAAGTGTTATTCCGGTAAGTCTCATGTGTCCTATACTCATCAATCATTCCCCTTTTATAGTTACACGAAAGTAAATAGAAGATCCAACGTAATCCGCTACTTAGTTAAGTTCTTTGAAAGCTTCAGGTGACCGTTGTGGCTGTTTCATCTCAGATAGTCGTTGTAGCAACGGTTTCCTGGTTCTTCACCGATATTTAATGTACATCGGTTACAAGTTTGACTCATTCTTCAAGCTTGGTCTTTGGCTCGCAAGTGTAACTTTTCCATCTTTGACTGAATATGATAATATAGACGTTGTAGCCCGTTTTTGTTATAAACTTACTACCTTGCGTAGTCATCTCCCTACCCACATCAACTCTTGTTTGCAAGTCATTGAATTCAGAACTGCTAGTGAAGGATTAACCCTGTGGAATACAATTGTCTTATCATCCCTACCCGGTAGTAAGACTATTTATTTCTTCATTGTCTAATATGCGCATGAAATGACAGTAAAAACTGAAATGTGTACGGATATTGATCTGAATCGTTAACTGATGTCACATTTGTAATCAGATATAAAGCTAAAGAACAAAAGTTGTAATTCAATCTCAAAATTATAATAAAATTATCTAATTGCTAAAAGAACTAGCTGAAATTTGTTAATAAATAGATTAAAATCTCAATGAAAAAAAGCATGTGCCCGTTGATGTTGTAGGGTACTCAATTGGGTCAAGATCAATAACCCAAGAAACCAAAATCATTAAATATAAGAGTGGGTCAAGCCCAAGCCCAACAAGGAAGCCCATTAGGGTTTTACCCATCCCCACTCTATAAATAGAGGGGCAAAGCATGCCATACAACTCAGATTGGTCTGAGTAAAAGACCTCTCTCACTCTCTCTCTCTCTCTCTCCCTAAAACTCTCTCTAGAGTTATTCTTTCTAATAAGACTTTCAGCAGCAGCAGGCTGAAGCCTTGAAGCCTTCGAGCTGCTGATATGCATTCTTAACAATCTACAACCATGCTGATTCCACATCCAAGCCGGCTCTAACAGCCACTACATGCGGAATCGCGCTCTGTTACTCGCAAGTCTCAGCCCTCATCAGGCTTACGTGGTTGGTCCCTAGTTGTAACTTGGGATTAAGAGTTCTTTTCTTCAACATCATGCTCTTATTCTTTATCTCTTCTTAAGTTAACCAATAATAACAACATTCTGACTTTGGGTTGATCCCAAATCAGAATCATAACAACTAAAATATCAAAACTCTTGAACCTCCCATCTACGTTTACAACGTAGAGGGACACCACGACTTGCGTTTGGTAAACCAAAACCCTTTAACCCTTTTACCTCTTCTGACGAGTTCTTTCATGCTGCTGGTCTAACCCTTTGAGCAGCAGACGAGGTCAGAAGCCTGACGACCTTGGAACGTTCAGACCCTCTCCGGACCTATATTTGTTGTAGCAACACCCGTTAATAACAAAATGGTTTAAATGTGTTAGATTACAAACCAAATATTATAGACAACCATTAAAACAATTAAATATTTTCAATTTTTCAACGTCGGTTTCTTACTATAAACTAGGATGTTCCATTTGTTTGTTTTTCTTCGAAACTGATATTAAAAAAATTTAAAACCGCTTGTTTAAAAAAATGGGTTAAATTTTGAGATGTAACCGCGATAATTTGTAAAAATTATAGTACACGTTCTGTTTTTCATAAAACAAATTGATTTTTATTTTAAACCAACTTTTGCTGATCTATCCCTTTCATCATATTAATACAGACAAAAGAAATGAGTTAAATAAATACAAATAAAACAATAAGAATAATAGATAAAAATTTAAATATAACTTCACGTTGAAAATAAAAAATAGTAACCCCTTCAGGTATTAAATTTCCCAAATTATAAATAAAGGCTCTCAGAACCTATTCAACAACATCTTTTCACATTTGTTATCTACACCCAAAGGATGGATTTCATGTCCATCGTACTTTATGTTATAGTACCTTTGTTAACCGTTTCCCTTCTCTCAGGGCTGCGGCGGAAACCACTTCCGCCAGGTCCGAAAGGTTGGCCCATCATCGGCAACATGCTGATGATGGACCAACTGACACATCGTGGGCTTGCCAGTCTAGCTGAAACCTACGGTGGTATATTCCACCTCAAGATGGGTTTCAGCCACACCGTCGCGGTCTCGTCTCCAGAGATCGCAAGACAGGTGCTCCAAGTACAAGACAACATATTTTCTAACCGCCCGGCTACTATTGCAATCGCATACCTCACATACGACCGCCAAGACATGGCGTTCGCCAACTACGGCCCGTTTTGGCGACAGATGCGCAAGCTTTGCGTCATGAAGTTGTTCAGCCGAAAACGGGCCGAGTCATGGGACTCTGTCCGCGATGAAGTTGACTCCATGATCAAAATCACCGCGGATAGCTCGGGTTCGCCTGTTAACCTAGGCGAGCTCGTGTTCGGGTTAACCCATGATATTATTTACCGCGCAGCTTTCGGGTCGATTTCCCATGAGGGTAAAGAAGAATTCATTAGAATCTTACAAGAATACACCAAGCTATTTGGTGCTTTTAACTTGGCGGATTTTATCCCCTGGTTAGGGTTTATAGACCCCGCTGGACTGAACACGCGCTTACCAAAAGCGCGTGCGACGTTAGACGGGTTCATCGATAAAATTATCGATGAGCACCTGAAGAAGAAGAAAACCGCGGACGATACGGATAGCGATATGGTGGACGAGATGTTGGCGTTTTACTGTGAAGATGGAAAAGTTAACGAATTTGAGGATATGCAGAACGTCATAAAACTCACACGTAACAATATCAAAGCCATTATTATGGTAAGTAAGTAATTAATATATGTATTAAGGTTCGAAATTGATTTTCCGTGTTTAACGGATTAAGCAGGGATAAGTTATACATTGTTCATACTCATGGGCGTATGAAATGCAACCAATTTGCATGACTTCCAGACTTTGTGAGAGGAATTTTAGAAGAATTTTAATACGATAAGAAATGATAAAATGGTAAAACATAAAATATTTTAACTTTTATTATATAAATTATTTTATCTCTAATTAATTAATTACAAACATTTTATCTTATAAGACCATAAGGTATGGGGCACGGCATAGGGGAGGCAATGAGATGTTGGGCCTCGCTACACCACCCCCTTGGGGCGGCATAGGGTCAGGGGCGGCATAGGGGGCAATGAGATGCCGTTGTTGCCGGTCCAATTTTTGAGAGAGAGTTGGGATTTAATTGTTTTTTAATATATTTTTTTATTATTTTTAATAATTCTGACCAATGAGGAGGCCCGTCATCATGGTACACACCACCCCCTTGGAGGCCCATCATCAAGATGCTACGTGGCGGCCCATCATCAAGATGACTCTCCTCTCCACACCTAATGGTCTAAATATCGAATTTGTCATACACTTATCAAAATTTATCCTACATATATCAAAATTATGATATGTTAAACCTACATATACAAAAGTAATTTACGTTTATAAAATATATATATAAATTCATCCTACATTAATCATATACATATGGTAATGTATCCTTCTCTATAAATTAGGTTGGCTTTAAAAGAATATATATTTTAAAAATAAATTATAAGTTTCATTTATTTAACTAATTTGAAGGTTATAATATACTAAGAGTGCCCGGAGTGGGGAAGGGAGGGGGGGACACCGCCGCCACCATGGCGTGGAAGGGGCGGGAAGGGGGAGGGCGGGGGCAGCTTCCTTGGCGTGGGGCATTTTGGTGGGGTGAGGTGGCACCATTTGATTGGCCAGCTTTTTTTTTTTTTAACTTTAACACAATATAATATTATTCCCCCCCCCCCCCCCCCTCTTCCCCCCTTACACTCCCGACAATTTTTTCCTCCCCCACAAGGGTCGCACAAGTGCCACATGGCGCTTCATCCCCCTCTTTCCCACCACTCCAAGTAGTCTAATAATTTATTTAACATTATATACAATTTGATACAATTATTAAAAGTGTCTTTTCGTATTAAGTTAAACTTATTTATTTTACTTTTTCAAGAAATTTTCTTTTAATTTGAATCTCTACTATTTGATTTAAACTTATTAGTGTGTGTATATATAACCACTCAAGCTTTACGTATGAGTGTATGACATAACTATTCTTTTAAAAGAATTTTTTTTTTTAATAGTATTTGATTTTAGGGTAAAATATTTATTATATTACTTCATATACTTCACACAAATTTTAGATTTCATATTTGATCACATTGCTATATATTCCAAGAGATTATTATTATTATTATTATTATTATTATTATTATTATTATTATTATTATTATTATTATTATTATTTTGCGGATTTTTTGATAAAATAAGAAAAAAAAAGTAATTCGTGCTTCAAGAGTTCTAGCTTAAATACGTTGATATATCCTAAGAAAGCTACGTAATCATTGGAGTTATATTATTTTAGTATTTGACATGTGACTTTTTCATGAAATATCTAATAATTTGCAGACAATGATTACAAGTGCCCATGTTCATTTGATTTGCTGGACTAAATATATATCACGAAAATGATATAAACTTGTCATATTAAAATAATATAAATGTTTGTACAATATTTCTGTCTATTTGCTATATATTTGTTTAATCGAGCAGAAATGTTTGTTGGCAGTTCAAAGAAAAAAAAATGTAGTTTGGGCTTTAGATTGACTTGTTTACTTTTCTAAAAAGTTGGTAATTACCATCCTCCTGTATGTTCCTCCATCACCTGCCAACATCTTCAGTGGCGAAATTTGAGAATGTAGACTGAGGGGTTGAAAGTCAGCGGTTATGAGATGGGATCTATTTTTTTTTCTTTAGCTATGGTTTGGGTGATATGTTTGGGTCGTTGATTCGATTCGGGTCGAGTTGAGTCAAACATTAATAAACTAAATATCAAATTCTAAGCATTGTTTAACAAACAATTGAACAAAGACAATAAAACACTAAAAATGAGACAAAGGGTTGGTACCTGAATGAAAAATTACAGTTCTGCCAGTCGACTTTTAAAATTTTTGAATTCTTCAATTATGGTAGAGGTGCAAACAGCTCGGCTCGTTTACTATCTATTAGTTAATATTTTAAATAAAAGTAATATAAATAATAGATTCGGTGCTCGATAAATGAAGTTTGGCTCGGACTCATTTAGTAAACAAATTTAAATGAGGGTGTAAATATTATTAAATATTAATAAACCTAATATTATGCTAAGGCTCGACGAGCTTAATAAATGAAGTTCGGGTTGGGTTAAAGTTTTGGTTTATATAAATATTTTTTTAAACGGGAGGTCGAAACCGTATATACTAAATAAAATTCAATACGAAGACTATATACTCGAAAATTATGAGCGAAAATTCGGGATGGTCGATCGCCCCTCCCGCCCCTTAAATACTACACCCTTGAACACCTCCACCTTCACCCGAAAAGTTATAAAATTTGTAAAAGAGATTTATATTATATTTTTTGTAATGTTTGTTTAAAACAATTGTTAAGTTTATAATATGGTTTTAAATATATAAAAAATGTTTTTCTTTTATTCTACATGAATTAGCTAAATCAAACACCTTTTAAACAAATATTTACTTAGCAACTTTCTTAAAAAAAAAAAAAAAAAAAAAAAAAAAAAAAAAAAAAAAAAAAAAAACCTAATTTAAACACTTTTTTAAGAAAGTTATTATGAAAAAAATTCACAACTCAATAAGTATTTTCGAACTTATATAAGACCCACCGTAGTGGCAATAGAAATGGGCGCTATTTTTAAAAAATAAAGCTCCCCACACCGTTACGAGGGGCTTTATATTTGAAAAAGTGATTGTGGCGTGATAAGAATAATGCCGGAAACATATTTCCCCCCACTAATCATGCGTTGCCACCTCTTTCTCTCTATCTTTTTATTATTATTTTATTACTTTTTTAATTTAAAAAATAAAATAAAATATTAATAGGGGCTTTATAAATAAAGCTCCTACCACTACACCCCATTTTCACTTTCTCTTTCTATGCTGACTCAGCTGCTACATGGACCAATCAGAAAGAGGGACTTTATAAATAAAGCTCCCCACTATATATGTTCTAACCAAATCCCAAACACCCTTTAACAAGCATGGGAATTGGGAAACCTATGTGTGTGTAATTATTAAATAATTAAATAAATATCAGATTTATATAAGACCTAAAAGTCTCGATCATATCGTGTCTCTGAAACACTGGTTTCAATTAAATCGGCATTAAAAAACCACTATACAGTGGTGACAACTCGCAAATGAGTGATGCATTGATACATATTAATACTCACTTCACCCTACTTTAATTTATTTTATTCTATTTGTGTATTGTATTATCAGTCATTGACTGCAAATATATTCATATACACTAGCTACTTAAGTGAATATATAAAACTCGTAGTAGGTGGAATGGAAAACTAGAATAATATGATTAAGACACTAGGATATATGGATATGGATGGACTTTCAAATTATTACTTTATTGCTAATATTTTTACACAAAAATACACTTTCAAGTTTCAATGGATTTTAGGATAACTATAAAAAATTAGTTTTTAGTATTAGAAAAGATGTGAATATAATAGGGTTTTGATTAAAATATAATACGATGTACAACTAGGTTTTTAAAAAACAAATTGATCGATTGCTAAAATTTCCATGTTAATTAATAATATATTTGATGTTTAAACTGAAAGACATAAATCATGGCTGTTAAGAATTACTGTAATATCTAAACATGTTCTTTTATTTCTAATATTTAAAAAAAAAAATTAATATCTATAATCTACTATTACAGGATGTAATGTTTGGTGGCACTGAAACTGTGGCCTCTGCTATTGAATGGGCTTTGACGGAGCTAATGCACACCCCTGAGTCCCTCGAACGTGTACAACATGAGCTAGCTGATGTCGTCGGCCTTGACCGTCGTGTTGAAGAATCTGACTTCGAGAAACTCACCTACTTCAAATGTGTCATCAAAGAAGTACTCCGCCTCCACCCTCCAATCCCACTACTCTTGCATCAATCTTCAGAAGACACAGAGGTAGCTGGCTACCACATCCCTAAAGGGACGCGTGTCATGGTTAACGGATATGCCGTTAACCGTGACAAAAACGCCTGGAAAGATCCCAACACGTTCAACCCTTCACGTTTCTTGCAAAGTGGTGCTCCAGACTTCAAAGGGAACAATTATGAGTTTATTCCCTTCGGGTCTGGGCGTCGGTCATGTCCTGGGATGCAACTTGGATTGTACGCTATGGAGATGGCGGTGGCTCACCTCCTCCACTCGTTCACATGGAAGTTGCCGGACGGGATGAAACCGAGTGAGATTGATATGACTGATGTGTTCGGGCTCACGGCACCAAAGGCAACTCGGCTTGTTGCAGTGCCTACTCCACGTCTCTTGTGCCCGTTGTATTAAAAATTAGTTCAAGCCGGCGAGTGAAAAAAATGTGCAAAATATATATACTGCATGATTTTATTTTACGTCTTTTGTCATAATATTATTTTCGTAAACAAATTATGTGTACAAGATAATAATCATAAACATTTATTTCCATGTACATGTTGAAATTCAAACTCCTTGTATTTGGGGTTTATATTAAACTTTGATTTTCTTACAAAGGAGATAAGCTTTTGTTTTCCAAATTTGTTGAAGTAATATATGTATGTCCTATTATTTAAGTTATTATTTCTCTTTCAGACAAAAAGAAGATTCCTAAATATTAGAAACCACAAGTGGAGATCGATAAACATTACTTAATAGTTTCTTTACTATTTCACCTAACAAATAACTTAATTTTCTATATTTTAGATATATTTACACTCGTAAAAGTATATAAAATTCTAACTTACCCAAAAAAGAACGTGACATCGAAATTAAGTCATTTAACATATTAGCATGGAATAACATATTAGCATGGAAATACATGTCTTTAATGTTGTACAATAGTGTTATTAGAGTATACCGGTGGGAATGTCCACGCGTTATCATGGGTATGTATATTTTAGTTTTTTAATATACGTTTATGTGTTTTTGTTTCTTGATTGTTTGATCCTCTTAATCATGTGACAAAAAAAATTGATACTCCTAAAAGTAATACAAGGGAAACAAAATCCACTAGAACAGGTGTAGATGGTGCTCGTTTTTAATTTGTTTAAACCTGAAGAAATGCATGAACAAAGTTGTCTAAAATATCTCTATAACTTACAATTGAAGTTTAAAACATATACAAAGCGATAATTGTGTAAAAATTGTATTTATTCAGCTTAAGTGGAAAGTCTAATACATGTATAAGAAAATAGAGTGGTAGATCTAGATCACAAAATCAGTAGTAACGTTTTTTATTTTTTTCATTTTAGTAGCAACATTTTCTAAATTTCGTAAAAAAAACAAATTTTCCACTACGCACGCGAAGTTGAGCCGCAACGTCCGCGACCCCTCGATGTCATGGTGTTATGTGAGTGTCAGCTACACGTATGACAAATTCCGTTTGTAGTAACCTTACTTTCATGATGTGGCGGGTCTTTTCTGTCCGTGGTTAATCAAGGTGACTCATCTTAATCAGCAGTTGGTACTGTGGTTAAACTGATCAACTGGTTAAGGAAAATGATATCAACTAAGAATCCTTTGCATTAATGGGGGATTTTTACAAAATGAAAGTGCATTTGGTGGGCATTAAAAAAAATACAAATGGTGATGCCGCTAAATGGGTTGGCGGTATCAAGCTAGTAGCTCTGCAACTGACTTTGATGCATAACAATGGATTAGCGGTATCCATTGATGCCACTAAATGGGTATAAGGCATCTATGATGCCACCAAATGGGATTAAGGCATCATTCTACATATATACTCGGCCACAACTTTCAATTGTCTCAATCCCACATTTTTACAACACAGTTACATTCTCTCAATCCCACATTTTTACAACACAATTACATTCTCTCAATCCCACATTTTTACAACACAATTGTAAAAAACTAAACAAAATACTAATATGAGATGTAATACTTTTCCCGCAATTGTTTTGGAGGGTACGGTTTTTTATTGATATTGGGTCGATGTTACATCCACATGGAGTTATAACAGTATTGGGCAGGGATGAGCCGTGCCTAAAAGCATCATCTCCCGTTTCATCCCCTGCCTTGCATCGCTTTTCTGGGATCCAAAAAAGCGGTGTCTTTGGATCGGTGTTACATCCACATGAAACTACTTGGATCGATGTTACATCCACACGTGGTATAACACGTGTAGAATGCAACATTGTTATTGTAGTTTATAATATTAGAGCGTTGGTTTTCGTTGGTGGTCTCAATCTCCAGTGTACCACCCCCAGGCATGCCAACAGACTCTTTAGGGGGGGGGGGGACAACCTTCCAGGCAAAGCCTGTAGCGCAAGGCCATCCGATGTTGAAGAATCACGATCGGTGATTAGCGACGTCGGCGATATCGGATGCTCCTGTTCCTGCTCGTGCTACTTTGGCAGGGCAGCCTGGGCTGTCACACCCTCAAAATCCACTTGCGGAGTTTCACCGCGAGGCGTATGACAAACCAGGATCCAAACCAACGATCACAATAAACAAGTCTAAATGATCATAATGCAATTTCAAAAACAATGTTTAAAAATTTCCAATCACAGCGGAAGCTTATTCATAACATAATCCAAAATAAACCAAGTGTTCAACGTTTGAAAACCATGCAATCCTAACTAGACGCCGTGCAGACGCGTGCGCCCTAGTTCCATTGTGCTACCTTAGCGACCTGAGAAAACATATAAAAGTTTACGTCAGCACAAAAATGCTGGTGAGTTTACAGGTTTTGTAATCCAAGTACCAAGTTCAACCTGTCCATACTATAACAAATCGAAAACCAAAGTACGCTAGCTAGGCGTATGTTTTGTTACTATCACGATTGGAAAACCATTACTAACTCGCAAACCAGATGTCGTGCCCGATGTAGTAAACCTGTTGTTCCTGTTTGAGACAATATGCACCCGCCGACCCTCCAAGTCGACGAGCGGGGTTGGTCACTCCCAATAGCGCTATTCACATTTCCCCGTTGTGCAAACCCGCACATTCATGGTTCCCCCCGGGACTTCCAAAGATCGTATAGTAAACAATAGAAACCCATAGTATGACAGTAGTTACCAAACATAAGTTTTAACACATGTTTCCTCCCCCGAAAAGTGAAACCAGTTAAAAGAGGGGCCGTAAACTCACCTTAAGTTGTGTTACTTCGTAATACGAATAAACTCAGCAGCTATGCTAGTCCCGTAAAGCGGCGACCTAACATATAACAGTTACAAGTCCTTAGACTAATAACCCGCAGGTTAGTTAGTCCCTAGATGTCCAGACCATAACCAAGTTCGTTTGAAAACACCGTGACTGTTTAACTGACCCAATGTAAAAGACTCGACATCCCATTGGTGACCCGAGACTCCCCGTGTTATGTTTACGCTCTCAAACATACAATCGTGCAATCATACTTAACATACGTTAACGACCAACAAGTTATAGCACGTAGTTCACGTATCACAGAATTACATCCAAACATATGTTACCAAGTTATTAGATATGTTACGGGGTTCCTAGCATGTTCCTAGATGTCAAATCGGGTCTCGGAATGCTAATTTACACTTACAGCAGCAGTACACGCGATTAGGAAAAGTCAACTAGCATTTAGGTTGGTCAACTGGCATTTAGGAAGGCTAATTGCATGTAATATAGGCATTTAGGGTCATAAGACATGTAAATCTTGACTTTATAGGCGATTAGGGCTATAAGACATGTATTTCAGGACTTAACTAGCATTTAGGATCACAATTGCATGTAGTAGAGGCATTTAGCCCCCAATTGCATGGTATATAGGCGATTAGGGCATCTTTATAGGCAATTGGCAGGCGATTAGGGTTGCTAATCGCCAATAACCCAGCTGTTCCGGTTTTTCGCGCGTTTAACACTCCAAATCAGATCCAGAACGCGTGTAATCATCCAATATCAATCCAACAACTATACCAAACATGTTTAAACCAAAATCCTTCGTTTAGCCTCGTATTATCAGCCCTGCATGCAACCATGTAATCCAAACACAATACACATAGCATGAAACATCACATTAACATGCATAACTATAACCCTAATGAACAATTACTCAAATCCTATCATCATGCCATCATTATTAATCTGAAACTAACCTAATAACATGTAATCATCCATCTTGAATCATAAAAACCCTAGCTTTTGATTGAAAACCCACATACCTCATGCATGCTACTTAGAATCCGATTAACAATGATTATTAACGATTTTCAGAAGACTCATAGGTTTTAAAACAGGTCTGGACCGTTAGGGATTTAATAAAAACGTTTATAAAGATTTCATGGATGAGAATCACACCTTAGATTGTGATGGTTTGATGAAATAAGCTTGAAACCTTGTGTTTTGATCCAAAATCACGTTCAAGAGGTTGTGTGTGTGTGTTGGGGCGGTTTATGGGACGACTAGGGTTGTTATTATGAAGTTTAGGAGGTCAAGTATTGTATTTATAGTCGTTTTTAGTCGTCCAGCACGTAACACGTGATTGTGCAGCAGCTATACGCGATTAGCATTGCTAATCGCATGACATTCATGCATTTAGGGGCTAATCGCCTATCATTTCATGCGAGTAGCCCCCTAATCGCATGAAATGATCCCCAAATGCATACCTTATAGGCGATTAGCCTCCCCTAATCGCCTATAGGGGCTGGTTCTGTGTATTTTGCGCGTTAAACCCCGTTTTAACATATGTTAACACATTTTCACATACCGACAAGTCACATAATGATTGTAAACACATAACACTTGCAAACAAACATATTCACACTCGTTCACCAATTCCCGGGACTCGAGACTTGTATGTTCCGTATGACCTGACGATTCTACGAATCGTCACCATTTGTACACTTGGTTAAGGACTGACATCTAATGAACCTCTAGACCAACATCCAATGATCTTCTATACTAAACCGGTAGTTCCCGAACCATAACACGACTTAACTAACCCAGTTAAGTATAATATACGCGTGACTCGCTAAGGTAGACTTTCATCTATACAACGTTGTTAACCAGAATTTGCCGGGTGTCACATCATCCCCACGTTAAAAGAATTTTCGTCCCGAAAATTGCACAAGTACCAAAAGTGTCACACCACGTCTAAGGCGGAAACACGTGGCGCGACGGTTCAAAAGTATTAAGCCAAGATTAATGCAAAGCACAATAGTAATTAGAAAAACGGGCATTTATTCAATGCTAATAATCATGTCAAATTATCCATACATAATTATAAATTGTTTTTGAAATTGATAAAGAGGCTTCTCCCTTTATCCCTAAGTCCATGGAATAAAGAGATAAGACCCTGTCACGACATTTCCAACGCCCAATTTGGAGACATCCCCGACCCTGCTCGCCATGCTAACTTTCATCATTCAACTACCTGAAAGATATGTTTGAAAATCGTCAATATATAAATATTGGTGAGTTCACAGGTTTTAATTTAATAAGTCTTTATGAAGTGGGAATATCCTTGTTATGACATTTATAGGAGTTGCAAAATCCTACAATTTACTTGAGCCTATAACCAAACCAAGACAATTAATAATGCCCCCGCCCAAAGTCGTTACTCGGTATTCCTACGACTTTATTTCAGAATAAGTGCACCCCAGGCACACGCCGATGCATAATCGACGCTATCGATTAGGGGTGGGCCTTGTCAGGCACCAATAGTACTATCCAAATATCCCTCTGGTTTCTCATTCCTGAATAAATGATTATAGTGGGGAGGTCTCAACCCCGAGTGGCGATCTTTACTCAAGTATCCAACCCGTCATACAATCCCAACATATCTTTCCCCGTAAAAACGTTAAATAGTTTAGAAATGGGGCCGTGAGACTCACCTGTAACTGTGCTCGGCTCAAAGAAAATAGTAAAGTTTGTGATCCCGTACCTACAAAGGTTCTAGGCGTATAAGTCACTTACACCTATGGTGTATGTGCCTTGGCAAGTTGTACACCCAACTTCCCGACCACGTCTTTATCCCAATTCCCGTTTAATAGTTTCGTATCCTAGGTTCAATGGCGATGGATTACCCTTTCCTTACAAGTCATTTATTATTCTTATTAATATTCTTTATGACTTGTACAACATTATACTCGACACGACTCTACCCAACGTATAATTATTTTCCCATTTAAATAATTATACTTAGGATCTTTTCGCTCGATATAAAGTGTTTTCTTATTAACCGACCCGACTCACTTTGCCACATATTTATTTTCCCATTTAAATAAATATGCTAAGTCTTTGTCGTTTGGTAACATAATCTTAACGCCCGACTAGACTTACCACACCGTACATTTATTTTCCCATTTAAATAAATGTACTAGGATCTTGTCGGTATTCACGCGTCCGTAGATATATTTCACCTACTCGTCTCGGTTTTCCTTCTCGCACATCTATTTTCCCATTTAAATAGATGTACTAGAATTTCGTCGGAAACGAGTATATGTACATATATCGTCGCGTGGATACTACTTGTTAAGTTCATGTGTCGTTTAGCGTTTTTAGTTTGTTACGTTATGTTTCTCCTTTCCCACGAATATTGTTACTACACTTAGGAAAGTGTTACGCACGTTTCACCCTTGTTATATATATTTTACTTTCTTAAAATATATATGTATATTTTCATCTTGACGTAAAGGTCTTTTCCTCATAAGTCCGTTTACGTTGGTTCGTGTAACTAAGTTAGTTAGCGTTTTTCATATTTATTTCCGTTGCGCGTTCTCATGGAAGCATTGCTCCAACTTCCGATTCCGAACGTTTATTTTCTCGGAAAAATATGTTATGTATGCTTTAGCCCAACTTGTCCAACTTGTTACCCAAAAATGTTTCCGATACTTTTATATTCCCATTCATATAAAAGTATCCTATTTTTGTACAAGTCTTCCCAAGTATTTATTTTATACAATCTTACTTTATAAAATACTCGCGTTACTCCATTTATTTTTATAAAACGTCCATTTTATAAAAATATACTTTTTACTTAAAATACCCAAGTAGGCTACTATTATTTACCAAATCAACCTTGTAAAATCATTACTTACACTTTTCGACACCAATATTTCCATTATTGTGTTTTTGGACTAATAGTTTTCTAAAATATTTATTTTAGTCCATCGACTTCCAATGTTGCCATATTAGTCCTTTAACTTACATTTGTAGCATTTTTCACTCGATCTTTTAAGGTTAATATTTTTCTTCCACTTTAGTGGACTTTGAAGAACCATTTTCATCATGTTTGGTTGTTTTTACTTCTTTTTACTTTTAATGATCTTCTAATCCATCCTAGATGTCAATAATATGCTTATTCCATATTTTAATCCAAAACATCAAATTTTTACTCATCTAAGTGAGTGGACTTTGAAGATGAAACTTTTTCATCTATGATTTTATAATCCTTTTTAACAACTTTTTGACATTATCTAGTCATCTTATGATGATTAAAACCACTTTTCATCATATTCAAGTCATTTTCCAAAATCTAGCTTTTCTCATCTTCCAACTTACAAGTATGTTCTTATTATTATATTTTCTTCAAAATACCACTTTTATTAATAATAATCTAAGATTTCATCATATTATTATTCTTCCATCTTCATTTTCAATAAAACCCATTACTTCTATAAAACACATTTTTATTACCCACATTGTACAACTTGCTTTCATAGCACAAAATATGAATATTTCAAATAATAAAACAATGCAAGACTTACTACTAGCTCAAGGCTAGGGAAGACAAAATCTTGGGTTTTGGGTGAGGTTTAATGTGTTCTTCCAAGTGGGTTATGCTCCAAGCTCTTGAACACACAAGAAGGGGTTTGATTTAGAATGAACTAGAGATGATTTGAAGTTGTAAAAATTGAAAGAGAGGTGTTGGTGGGGTGGTGGAAGTCCACGGCCACAAGGAGAAAAGAAGAAGAGTTTTTGTGATTTTCTTCAAATGCTCTTCATGTGGTGCTTATAGTGTTCTTCCAAATCTTGCAAAGATTTTAAGTATCTTGCCTTGGATAATGGAAGATCATGGAAGATTATGAAAGATTACAAAAATCTCTAATGGTGGTATAAGAGGGTGTTTGGGGCCGAGTTAGAGAGAGAGGGAGGAAGAATGATTGGGTTAATCTTTTTATCCAATCCTTTTACATGCATGCTCATGATTGCAAATGATATGGAAGGGATTTAATAAAAACTCAAGTGAACTACACTCAAGTGGCCCTTTTGGCCGGCCCCTATGGGTGTTTGGTGGGGTCCACCTTGCTAATTATCTCTCCATATTATGTTTAAGTTAGTTCCTTTCGGGTACCGCCCGGGTATTTCTCGAATTTTAGTCGCGGTTTACCTCAATATCAAAATACCGTTAATATTCATAAAATTTTGCCCAGTTAAATTACTGATAATTTATTTCGGTTTTTGTCGGGTGAATTTACGTGTTACGCGCGTATCGGGTGCGGTACGCGCACTTTATTCGTTACCGGGAGATTTGTGCAATAAGCTTTCACGTATGGCTTTGGGTTTCCAAAACTCATAATATTTTGTGAAAATATTATTTATTTTATATTCCGGGTGTCCGGGGTTCGTTTCGCTTATTTAAGTTTTACCGGGTAATCGCCAGTGTCCATACCGGATAGTTTTGCCTGCGCATGATCCTATCATGCTTTGCTATTAAACTTATGCATTCCTATGCATTATTTGGGAATTCCTATCTTTCTAAGGCCTCAATTAAATACTCAGCACATAATTACGGTTAATTACGTTAATCGCGTTTAATTAATTAGTACGGAATTACCTTAATTTTGCCGGTTGTTACATTCTCCCCCCGTTAAGAGAATTCCGTCCCGGAATTCACTTTGAGCTCTCCGGTATAGGGGTCTTCTCGAATAGGGCGGGATACTTTTGCTTCATCCGGTCCAGCCTTTCCCACGTGAACTCCGGTCCCCGCTTGGCATTCCAACGCACTTTGACCAATCTGATCTTACTGCGTCTTAGCTTTTGGACCTTCCAATCGGTTACTTCGATTGGCTCTTCGACGAAGTGTAACTTGTCGTCAATGTGGATTTCGTCTGCGGGGATAATGAGGGTTTCGTCGGATAAGCACTTTTTCAAGTTCGACACGTGGAACGTGTCGTGTACACCGTTAAGTTCTTGTGGTAACTTGAGCTTGTATGCTACGGGGCCTACTCTGGACAGGATTTCGAATGGTCCAACATATCGTGGGTTTAGTTTTCCGCGCTTCCCGAAGCGCGCGACACCTTTCCAAGGTGACACCTTTAGTAGGACCCTGTCTCCGACTTGAAATTCCAAAGGCTTCCTCCTCATGTCTGCGTAGCTTTTCTGTCGGTCACGTGCCGCTTTGAGACGTTCTCTAATCAGAAAGACCTTATCCGTCATTTCTTGAACAATTTCGGGCCCGGTAAGTTGCTTTTCGCCAACTTCGGCCCAACATAGAGGCGATCTACACTTGCGTCCATACAGAGCTTCGAAAGGTGCAGCTTGAATGCTCGTGTGGTAGCTGTTGTTATACGAAAACTCTACCAGTGGCAAGTGAGTATCCCAATTTCCGCTGAAATCGATTGCGCATGCCCGTAGCATATCCTCCAGAGTCTGGATGGTTCGTTCACTCTGACCATCGGTTTGTGGATGATATGCGGTACTCATGTCAAGGCGAGTACCGAGGGCTTCGTTCAAACTTTCCCAAAATCTTGAGGTGAAACGACTATCTCGATCGGAGATGATAGAAATAGGTACACCGTGTTTTGACACAACTTCCTTAATATACAAACGGGTTAGTTTCTCCAACTTATCCGTTTCGCGAATGGGGAGGAAGTGTGCGGATTTTGTCAATCGATCAACGATTACCCAGATCATATCATGGCCGCTTGTTGTCCTGGGCAACTTGGTAATGAAATCCATAGTGATCCTTTCCCATTTCCATTCTGGTATTTCCGGTTGCTGGAGCAAACCGGATGGTCTTTGATGCTCGGCCTTGACCTTCGCGCAAGTCAAACATCGCGCAACATAAGCCGCTATATCTCTCTTGAAATTTGGCCACCAGTAAAATTCTTTCAAATCATGGAACATCTTGTCTGCTCCAGGGTGAACCGAATATCGCGAACTGTGGGCTTCGGCTAATACCAGTTCACGCAATCCACCGTACACTGGTACCCAAATTCTATTCATGAAATACAGAGCCTGATCCGCTTTTGCCTCCAGTGAATCAACCATCTTCCGCAATCTTTCACCTTTGACATTCTCGGGTTTAAGAGCGTTAGTTTGAGCTTCGCGAATCCGGTCAGTCAGGTTCGTGTGGATGGTTAGACCCAAAGCTCGGACACGCAGTGGCTTAACCCGTTCCTTGCGACTCAAGGCATCGGCTACGACGTTTGCCTTCCCGGGATGGTACTTTATCTCGCAATCGTAATCGTTCAATAATTCGACCCATCGCCGTTGTCGCATGTTCAATTCCTTTTGGTCAAAGATGTGCTGCAAACTTTTATGATCAGTGAAGATCGTACACTTGGTTCCGTACAGATAGTGTCTCCATATCTTGAGTGCGAATACCACGGCTCCTAGTTCCAGATCATGTGTGGTGTAATTCTTCTCGTGAAGTTTTAGCTGTCTGGAAGCATAGGCTATGACCTTCTCTCGCTGCATCAATACACAACCCAATCCCTGGTGAGAGGCGTCACAGTAAACTACAAAGTCTTCCGTACCATCGGGGAGTGATAGTATTGGTGCGCCACATAACTTATCCTTCAGCAACTGAAACGCTGCTTCCTGCCTTTCCGTCCATTCAAACTTCTTATCCTTTTGGGTTAGCACGGTTAGAGACTGTGCTATTTTAGAAAAGTTCTCGATGAACCTTCTGTAGTAACCCGCAAGGCCAAGAAATTGTCGTACTTCAGTAGGCGTTCTAGGGGCGTCCCAATTCTTGATTGCTTCGATCTTGGCGGGATCGACATGTATACCCTTTTCATTCACCACGTGGCCTAAAAAGTGAACCTCTCGAATCCAAAAATCACATTTTGAAAACTTAGCATAGAGTTTCTCTTTGCGAAGTACCTCGAGGATTAATCGGAGATGTTCCTCGTGTTCCTCCTTCGTGCGTGAGTAGATCAAGATGTCATCAATGAAGACAATGACAAATTTGTCCAAGTATGGTTTGCACACCCGGTTCATCAAGTCCATGAAAACAGCTGGTGCGTTAGTTAAACCGAAAGGCATAACCAGAAACTCATAGTGCCCATAACGAGTCCTGAAGGCTGTTTTTGGCACGTCTTCTTCTTGAATACGCAATTGATGATAACCGGACCTTAGATCGATCTTGGAGTAGAAACTGGATCCTTGAAGTTGGTCAAACAAATCGTCGATCCTGGGAAGAGGATAGCGATTTTTAATAGTTAGCTTGTTCAGTTCTCGGTAGTCGATGCACATTCGAAAAGTTCCATCCTTCTTCTTCACGAATAAGACGGGAGCTCCCCAGGGTGAGAAGCTTGGTCTTATGAAACCTTTGTCCAACAACTCTTGCAGTTGTTCAGACAGTTCCTGCATTTCAGAAGGAGCTAGGCGATATGGCGATCGCGCTACCGGTGCTGCTCCTGGGACAAGGTCGATGCGAAACTCGACTTGTCGGGGTGGCGGCAATCCCGGCAAATCTTCTGGGAACACATCTGGAAAGTCTCTGGCTATCGGAATGTCTTCTAGCTTTCGCTCGTCGGCCTTCTTGTCTACTACGTGTGCCAAGAATGCGACGAGACCTCTCCTTAGGCACTTCCTGGCTTTCATGCTGGTAATAATTCTCAATGGCGTTCCACGCCTTTCCCCTTGGATCGATAGGGTTTCACCGCTTGCGAGGGGAACTTGAATTACTTTGTCATTGCACACGACGATGGCGCGGTGTGCGGATAGCCAATCCATGCCAACGACTATGTCAAAGCTACCCAGTACGACTGGCAATAGCTCAATGTCAAACTCATGACCACAGAGATCCAACTTACAATCCTTTGCTACCTCTCGAGTTTCTATAGTCTTGCCGTTAGCTAGTTCGATAGAGTATGGTGTGTCTAGCTTACTAGTCTTTAAACCAAGTAATCTTTTAAATTCGACAGATACGAAGCTAAAATCAGCGCCAGTATCAAACAATACTGAAGCATAATGACCATTTAGAGGGAACGTACCAGTGACCACATTAGGGTCTTGTCGTGCGTCACCGGCACCAATCACGAACGCTCGCCCACGGGCTTGGTTGTTAAGTTTGGGGCAATCCCTCTTCCAATGATCGAGCGATCCACATGAGAAACAGGGTCTCGCTCCACTGTTCTTTGGCGCTCCTGATCTGCAGTCTTCAGTCTTGTGCCCCGAACGACGGCACTTACCGCAGATCACTTCGTTCCTGCCCTGATAACCTTGCTTCCCATTATTTCCACGTCCAGTGGCCACATACCCTTTTCCTTTCTTCCCTGAACCTGATGATCCATCCTTTTTCCTTTCATCGCGCTTACGCTTCCCAAACCTTGGCCTATTTCCCTGTTCACTTGACCCGACGACTGAACTTGTACCCAGATTCTTACCCTCAACACTGCTGGACTCAGTAAGTTTCAACCCCGACACTTTCCGGATTAGAGTGCCCATTCGGATGGCGTCTTCAGTGAGGCTCAAGGCGAGGTCGATAGCTTCGCGCATGGTTGTAGGCTTGGAAGCAGTGACCATGCCGCGTATCTGTGGTGCCAATCCGAAGAGGTATCTTTCCACCTTTTTGCTTTCCGGGGTGACCAGGCGAGGCACTAACCGGGAGAGGTCATGGAATCTGGACGTGTAACCAGCTACGTCCGGTCCAACCATGGTGAGGTTCCAGAACTCAGTCTCTAGCTTCTGCACTTCACTTGCCGGGCAGTACTCGGCGATCATTAGTTCCTTCAACTCCAACCATGATAAGGAGTAAGCAGCATCATCTCCCAGTGTCTGCACTTGGTTGTTCCACCAGGTCAGAACTTGGTCCAGAAACAGGTTGGTGGCATACATGACAGCCTGTCGTGGGGTACAGCTGCTAATACGAATCACAGCTTCGGTCTTCTCGAACCATTTGACTAGTCCGACAGAACCTTCAGTGCCGCTGAAATTCAGTGGTTTGCAGTCCAGGAAAGCTTTAAACGTGCAGCCACGTTCTCGTGAGGCCGTTTCTGCAATAATAAAGCAACATTAGATATAAGGTAGGAGTTTCACGAAGACTCCTGTTGTATATACCCGACGTCTTCTTACCAGTAGGGGAGGTTTCGCGTCTGTCGCTCCCGGTTCGGTCTCGCGACCTTTCGGTGCGCGTGGCATTGTGTTCTGCGAGAGCTTGGGCGATACGTCCCGAAACTAGGGCTTCAAGCTCCTCGGGCGTCGTGGGCAGTCTTTCATTCCCACTGTTGCTTCTTGTGGCTGGTGCCATGTTTCTTCAATAACCAACATCAAAGGTTAATTTCCGACAATCATTCATACAATATCATCACATATATAGTATAAACAACCACACAACATATGAACACAATAATCACCATAATAACATCACGCAATCACAATATAAACAGAACAAGTAATAATAATCGTAGACAATCACAACACATATTTTACCATAACAAAATTTTCATTGATTTCAATACCAAGTACAATGATTTGTTCATAATAACAAAAACCGAGGATACATTCCTCATACATTGCTCTTTGAAATACACTAGAAATATAATGTCATATGCCGGCACAATCCCGCTCGGCTAGGCAAAAATGCAGATGGGCGCTATAACCCATGCTGTGCTATCATACTACTACTACTACTACTATGTCCGTGAGTGATCTCCCAAGCGTCCCTGATGTATCGCTACTGTGGCGGTGGCGGCGGCGGGTGCTGGTACTGGTACTGGGGTGCGCACATGCTAATGGTCATACTGATCGCCATAATGCGATCGTACAAGAATTGGCGATGCGCAAAGTGTGCGTCGCCCGTAAGGCCACAATGAGCATCCATGCTCAGCAGCTCCTCAGCATAATGTGCCAGTGCATCCCTGGCATCAATGATCCTGGCCCACATGAGCTGGGCCTGCTGCTCCATCTGACTCACGGTGCGCTGCACCGTGTCGGTGAGGGTCTGGAAATCTCTCTCCAGTGAGATCACCGTGGACCATGCTGGTCCTGACAGTGGGGCCATCCCGTGGGGCTGCGGCGGCCCGGGGATGTCAGTGTACGTCGGCTGGGACGGGCCGACGATATCGGGTATGGGTAGTGGTGTGAAGGGTGGGGCAAAGCCCGGTAATCCGGTGAGGTAGCAGGGTGGTACCTGGTATGGGTCTCCCGCACCTAGAGTATACGGTGCAAATGAGGGTGTCAAAAATGGGGCTCCTGCATCCATAGTGAATGGTGCAGGTGGTGGTGTAGGGAGCATCTCGGGTAGGGGTGGTAGTGTGGGAAAGGTGGTGATGGGTAGTGTCATGGATAAGGGTGTGGGGACTATAAGCTCGGCGGGTGGGACCATGAGGGGCTGGGTGTCAGCGACCCACTCTGGAGCAGATATCACAGTGGTAGGGGTGGGAGGGCTAGCAGTGGCGTGAGCTGTCAGTCCTGCTCGGTGCAACTCAGAACTGCGGGCTGAGCTGCCCTCAAGGATGTGCCCAGTAGAGGCTGGCCCATCCTGTGGTATGGGCTCGGGCATGGTAGGTAAGGTGGCTGGGGTAGTGGTAGCATGCCCTATTATCGGAGCGACGTGCTCCTCCCGGCCTGCTGGTGGGATCGGCACAGCAATGTGCTCCACCGACGCAGTTGACTCATCGTCAGAGTCATCGGATATCCACCCGTTGTGCCCTCGGCAGACAGGCACGAGTCTCATGCCAGAGGGAACGGGGATAGGTGGGGTGGGTAATGGCTCACGGTCGACTGGTGCGCGTCGGTCGTATGGAGACTCGACAGTCTCCGACTGTGTAGGGATAGGTCTCGAAGGACCTGCGCAACCTACAGGGAAGTCCCTGACGGCTCGGATAGGTAGTGCTGGCAGTGGTGCTGCCTGGAATGGCACTAGAGGCAAGTCGGCCTCGGCCATCGGTAGGTCGGCCACGGCGGCCATGTCGTCTCCTGCGGGGGCCCACGCTGGGTCCTCGCTCGGGTCCGTCTCGTCGGAGCTATCTCCGTCATCGCCCTCCATGGCGGCGTCAACATCCATCTCGTCATCCTCGGGATCGAGTATCACCACCTCGATCGGCTCCGCTGGCGGTGCTGGGATAATCTGAAGGCTACTGTCGTAGCTCGGTGCTACGCTCCCTGCGTTCGACATCCTGGCAAAAGAACCGTACTAATATTTAAGTATTATTCGTTAGGTAGTTAAGGCACATATCTAAGGTACTCTTCCTAACCTTCTAACACAAAAATAATACGCATACTTACCATGGCTAGCTTGGTCGGAATCTCCATATACCCAAATGGTCGTTGAAAAAATTTATTTTATTGCGTTTCGCATTTATTTGAAAGATTTTGAACCAAATCCGGTTATAGTTTAGATTTTTAAAATGCTAATTCGCTATAACCTTGGCTCTGATACCACTTTCTGTCACACCACGTCTAAGGCGGAAACACGTGGCGCGACGGTTCAAAAGTATTAAGCCAAGATTAATGCAAAGCACAATAGTAATTAGAAAAACGGGCATTTATTCAATGCTAATAATCATGTCAAATTATCCATACATAATTATAAATTGTTTTTGAAATTGATAAAGAGGCTTCTCCCTTTATCCCTAAGTCCATGGAATAAAGAGATAAGACCCTGTCACGACATTTCCAACGCCCAATTTGGAGACATCCCCGACCCTGCTCGCCATGCTAACTTTCATCATTCAACTACCTGAAAGATATGTTTGAAAATCGTCAATATATAAATATTGGTGAGTTCACAGGTTTTAATTTAATAAGTCTTTATGAAGTGGGAATATCCTTGTTATGACATTTATAGGAGTTGCAAAATCCTACAATTTACTTGAGCCTATAACCAAACCAAGACAATTAATAATGCCCCCGCCCAAAGTCGTTACTCGGTATTCCTACGACTTTATTTCAGAATAAGTGCACCCCAGGCACACGCCGATGCATAATCGACGCTATCGATTAGGGGTGGGCCTTGTCAGGCACCAATAGTACTATCCAAATATCCCTCTGGTTTCTCATTCCTGAATAAATGATTATAGTGGGGAGGTCTCAACCCCGAGTGGCGATCTTTACTCAAGTATCCAACCCGTCATACAATCCCAACATATCTTTCCCCCGTAAAAACGTTAAATAGTTTAGAAATGGGGCCGTGAGACTCACCTGTAACTGTGCTCGGCTCAAAGAAAATAGTAAAGTTTGTGATCCCGTACCTACAAAGGTTCTAGGCGTATAAGTCACTTACACCTATGGTGTATGTGCCTTGGCAAGTTGTACACCCAACTTCCCGACCACGTCTTTATCCCAATTCCCGTTTAATAGTTTCGTATCCTAGGTTCAATGGCGATGGATTACCCTTTCCTTACAAGTCATTTATTATTCTTATTAATATTCTTTATGACTTGTACAACATTATACTCGACACGACTCTACCCAACGTATAATTATTTTCCCATTTAAATAATTATACTTAGGATCTTTTCGCTCGATATAAAGTGTTTTCTTATTAACCGACCCGACTCACTTTGCCACATATTTATTTTCCCATTTAAATAAATATGCTAAGTCTTTGTCGTTTGGTAACATAATCTTAACGCCCGACTAGACTTACCACACCGTACATTTATTTTCCCATTTAAATAAATGTACTAGGATCTTGTCGGTATTCACGCGTCCGTAGATATATTTCACCTACTCGTCTCGGTTTTCCTTCTCGCACATCTATTTTCCCATTTAAATAGATGTACTAGAATTTCGTCGGAAACGAGTATATGTACATATATCGTCGCGTGGATACTACTTGTTAAGTTCATGTGTCGTTTAGCGTTTTTAGTTTGTTACGTTATGTTTCTCCTTTCCCACGAATATTGTTACTACACTTAGGAAAGTGTTACGCACGTTTCACCCTTGTTATATATATTTTACTTTCTTAAAATATATATGTATATTTTCATCTTGACGTAAAGGTCTTTTCCTCATAAGTCCGTTTACGTTGGTTCGTGTAACTAAGTTAGTTAGCGTTTTTCATATTTATTTCCGTTGCGCGTTCTCATGGAAGCATTGTTCCAACTTCCGATTCCGAACGTTTATTTTCTCGGAAAAATATGTTATGTACGCTTTAGCCCAACTTGTCCAACTTGTTACCCAAAAATGTTTCCGATACTTTTATATTCCCATTCATATAAAAGTATCCTATTTTTGTACAAGTCTTCCCAAGTATTTATTTTATACAATCTTACTTTATAAAATACTCGCGTTACTCCATTTATTTTTATAAAACGTCCATTTTATAAAAATATACTTTTTACTTAAAATACCCAAGTAGGCTACTATTATTTACCAAATCAACCTTGTAAAATCATTACTTACACTTTTCGACACCAATATTTCCATTATTGTGTTTTTGGACTAATAGTTTTCTAAAATATTTATTTTAGTCCATCGACTTCCAATGTTGCCATATTAGTCCTTTAACTTACATTTGTAGCATTTTTCACTCGATCTTTTAAGGTTAATATTTTTCTTCCACTTTAGTGGACTTTGAAGAACCATTTTCATCATGTTTGGTTGTTTTTACTTCTTTTTACTTTTAATGATCTTCTAATCCATCCTAGATGTCAATAATATGCTTATTCCATATTTTAATCCAAAACATCAAATTTTTACTCATCTAAGTGAGTGGACTTTGAAGATGAAACTTTTTCATCTATGATTTTATAATCCTTTTTAACAACTTTTTGACATTATCTAGTCATCTTATGATGATTAAAACCACTTTTCATCATATTCAAGTCATTTTCCAAAATCTAGCTTTTCTCATCTTCCAACTTACAAGTATGTTCTTATTTTTATATTTTCTTCAAAATACCACTTTTATTAATAATAATCTAAGATTTCATCATATTATTATTCTTCCATCTTCATTTTCAATAAAACCCATTACTTCTATAAAACACATTTTTATTACCCACATTGTACAACTTGCTTTCATAGCACAAAATATGAATATTTCAAATAATAAAACAATGCAAGACTTACTACTAGCTCAAGGCTAGGGAAGACAAAATCTTGGGTTTTGGGTGAGGTTTAATGTGTTCTTCCAAGTGGGTTATGCTCCAAGCTCTTGAACACACAAGAAGGGGTTTGATTTAGAATGAACTAGAGATGATTTGAAGTTGTAAAAATTGAAAGAGAGGTGTTGGTGGGGTGGTGGAAGTCCACGGCCACAAGGAGAAAAGAAGAAGAGTTTTTGTGATTTTCTTCAAATGCTCTTCATGTGGTGCTTATAGTGTTCTTCCAAATCTTGCAAAGATTTTAAGTATCTTGCCTTGGATAATGGAAGATCATGGAAGATTATGAAAGATTACAAAAATCTCTAATGGTGGTATAAGAGGGTGTTTGGGGCCGAGTTAGAGAGAGAGGGAGGAAGAATGATTGGGTTAATCTTTTTATCCAATCCTTTTACATGCATGCTCATGATTGCAAATAATATGGAAGGGATTTAATAAAAACTCAAGTGAACTACACTCAAGTGGCCCTTTTGGCCGGCCCCTATGGGTGTTTGGTGGGGTCCACCTTGCTAATTATCTCTCCATATTATGTTTAAGTTAGTTCCTTTCGGGTACCGCCCGGGTATTTCTCGAATATTAGTCGCGGTTTACCTCAATATCAAAATACCGTTAATATTCATAAAATTTTGCCCATTTAAATTACTGATAATTTATTTCGGTTTTTGTCGGGTGAATTTACGTGTTACGCGCGTATCGGGTGCGGTACGCGCACTTTATTCGTTACCGGGAGATTTGTGCAATAAGCTTTCACGTATGGCTTTGGGTTTCCAAAACTCATAATATTTTGTGAAAATATTATTTATTTTATATTCCGGGTGTCCGGTGTTCGTTTCGCTTATTTAAGTTTTACCGGGTAATCGCCAGTGTCCATACCGGATAGTTTTGCCTGCGCATGATCCTATCATGCTTTGCTATTAAACTTATGCATTCCTATGCATTATTTGGGAATTCCTATCTTTCTAAGGCCTCAATTAAATACTCAGCACATAATTACGGTTAATTACGTTAATCGCGTTTAATTAATTAGTACGGAATTACCTTAATTTTGCCGGTTGTTACAAAAAGGAATGACGAAAGAAACAAACAAAAGATAGAAACCAAAAGAGAGATTTACCCAAGTTGTCACATCATCCCCACGTTAAAAAGAATCTCGCCCCGAGATTCATTCAGCAGTAGTGGAGACGTATCTCGATTCGAACGCTTCCTTAGGAAAGAGATGAGGATATTTAGACTTCATCTGATCCTCCCGTTCCCAAGTGTACTCTGGTCCCCGGTTCGAGTTCCAGCGAACCTTCACAATGCGAATCTTGCTATGACGTAGGCTACGAATCTTGTAATCCAGAATCTCCACAGGTTCCTCCACAATCCGAAGACGATCGTCAACCTTGATCTCTTCCAGTGGAACAATGAGAGACTCGTCAGCCAGACATTTCTTCAGGTTGGACACATGGAAGACGTTATGTACGTTACCGAGCTCCGTCGGTAAATCAAGACGATATGCCACCGGTCCAATCCGTTCCAGGATCGTAAATGGACCGACATACCGAGGGTTGAGTTTGCCACGCTTCCCAAAGCGTATGACGCCCTTCCACGGTGAAACTTTCAGAAGTACTTTGTCATCAACTTGGAATTCCAATGGTTTGCGACGTTGATCAGCATAACTCTTTTGCCGATCCCGTGCCGCTGCCAACCGGTTACGAATCTGTACGATCTTTTCCGAAGTTTCGTACACTAGCTCAGGCCCAGTGAGTTGACTCTCACCCACCTCAGCCCAACAA
Organism: Ambrosia trifida; assembly: GCA_028751855.1. Classification (NCBI taxonomy): domain Eukaryota; kingdom Viridiplantae; phylum Streptophyta; class Magnoliopsida; order Asterales; family Asteraceae; genus Ambrosia; species Ambrosia trifida. Next base: position 78,874,098 of record CM054129.1, read on the forward strand.
AGAGGAGAACGGCATTTCCGTCCGTACAGTGCCTCGAACGGAGCCGCCTTGATGCTCGTGTGATAACTGTTGTTGTAAGATAATTCTACTAACGATAGGTGAGCTTCCCAACCTTTGCCAAAATCGATCACACATGCCCGCAGCATGTCTTCTAAAGTCTGAATCGTGCGCTCACTCTGACCGTTAGTCTGTGGATGATAAGCTGTACTCATGTCTAGCTGGGTACCCAAAGCTTTATGCAAAGACTTTCAGAAGTGAGAAGTGAAATGGGAATCACGATCCGAAATAATAGAAACCGGAACCCCGTGCTTAGAAACAACTTCCTTCAGATAAAGACGAGCCAAACGATCCATGGTGTCGGTCTCTTTAATAGCGAGAAAATGGGCTGATTTCGTCAACCGATCAACAATCACCCATATCTTGTCATTCCCGCTTGGTGATTTAGGAAGTTGCGTGACAAAATCCATTGTAATCCGTTCCCATTTCCATTCCGGAATTTCAGGTTGTTGCAAGAGACCCGACGGTTTCTGGTATTCCACTTTGACCTTAGCACAGGTCAAGCATTTGCTCACGTATGAGGCTATATCCGACCTCATGTTTGGCCACCAGTATAGCACCTTCAGATCTTGGTACATCTTATCCGAACCAGGATGAATAGAATACCGGGACTTATGAGCCTCATCTAAGACAAGCTCACGAAGTCCCCCGAATAAAGGAACCCATATGCGTTCTGCGAAGTAATGCAGGCCATCAGGCCTTCGCTCGAGGTGCTTGTCGGCACCGTGTATGGTTTCAGCTTTAAGGTTTTCCTCCTTCAAAGCTTCGAAATGGGCAGAACGGAGTTGGTCAGGTAGAGATGAATGAATGGTGAGTTGCAACGCTCGAACGCGATGTGGTTTAATCGATTCCTTCCTGCTCAAGGCGTCTGCTACCACATTCGCCTTGCCAGGATGGTACTTAATGACACAATCATAGTCGTTCAGGAGTTCAATCCAACGACGCTGTCGTATGTTCAAATGTTGTTGGTCGAAAATATGTTGAAGACTCTTGTGATCGGTGTAGATGGTGCATTTGGTACCGTACAAGTAATGTCTCCAAATTTTCAACGCGAAAACCACTGCACCCAACTCCAAGTCATGGGTGGTGTAGTTCTTCTCGTGCACCTTGAGTTGACGAGAAGCATACGCAATCACTTTCTCGCGTTGCATCAACACGCAACCGAGACCATGAATAGAAGCATCACAGTAAACAACGAAATCATCAGGGCCTTCAGGTAAGGACAAAATAGGAGCAGAACAAAGTTTAGACTTTAGTTCTTGAAATGCCGACTCTTGTGGTTCACCCCAGTCGAATTTTCTATCCTTCTGAGTAAGAGTGGTCAGGGGTTGAGCGATCATCGAGAACCCCTGAATGAAACGACGATAGTAGCCCGCAAGGCCTAGGAATTGCCGCACCTCAGTTGGCGTCTTTGGTGCTCCCCAGTCCTTGATCGCTTCGATCTTAGCTGGATCGACATGAATTCCTAGTTCATTAACCACATGTCCTAGGAACTGAACCTCGCGTAACCAAAAGTCACACTTTGAGAACTTGGCGTAAAGTTGTTCCCATCGCAAGAGTTCCAAAACCAAACGCAGGTGTTCCTCGTGTTCGGTCTTGTTCTTGGAGTAGATCAGAATATCATCAATAAACACAATGACGAACTTGTCCAGATATGGTTTGCAAACGCGGTTCATCAAATCCATGAAAACCGCCGGTGCGTTCATGAGACCGAAAGGCATGACCAAGAATTCGAAATGGCCATAACGTGTACGAAAGGCAGTCTTTGCAACGTCAGCTTCCCTTACGCGCAACTGGTGATAACCGGACCTCAAATCAATCTTAGAGTAATAGCTAGAACCCTGGAGTTGGTCGAATAGATCATCAATACGTGGAAGAGGATAACGGTTCTTGACGGTCAATTTGTTCAGTTCTCTGTAGTCCACACACAATCGGAAACTTCCATCCTTCTTCTTGACGAATAGAATCGGGGCTCCCCAAGGGGAAGAACTTGGTCTGATGAAACCCTTGTCCAAGAGTTCCTGTAACTGACTAGACAATTCCTGCATCTCGGGAGGTGCAAGACGGTAGGGGGCCAGAGCAATAGGAGCAGCCCCTGGTACAAGATCAATACTGAACTCAACCTGACGATGTGGAGGAAGACCAGATAAATCATCGGGAAAAACATCAGAAAACTCGCGTACAACAGGAATATCGTCGATCTTCTTCTCATCGCTAGAGGAAACAGATAAAAGCGCCAAAACGGCCGAATAACCCTTTCGAAGACACTTAAGGGCCTTCATGCTAGAGATGATGTTTAGCGGAACACCGCCCTTGATACCGTACACAGAAAGGAATTCTCCATCAGGGAGAGGAATCCGAATAATCTTGTCGTAACAAACAATCTCTGTGCGATACAAAGACAACCAATCCATGCCTACAACAACGTCAAAACTACCCAAAGGTACCGGCATAAGGTCGATGGGGAACGACAGACCCGACAACTCTAGTTGACACTCCCGAAGGATACAAGTAGCTTCAATCTTTTTACCGTCAGCCAACTCAATAATATACTTAGCCTCTAATGGTACGGGTACTACATCTAGCAGTCGACTAACTTCCATGGATACAAAACTCTTGTCGGCACCAGAATCAAATAAAACACTAACAGAGCGATTATTGAGAGGAACGTACCGGTAACTGTGTCAGGATCCTGTCTAGCCTCAGCGGCTCCAATGACGAAGGCACGTGCATTCCTGCCACCGCCCCCGTTGTTCCCGTTACCGTTGTTCCCGCCCTGCCTCAGTTTCGGACAATCCTTCTTGTAATGACCGGTCTCACCACAGTTGTAACATCCTTGTCTTCCCGTAGTTCCTTGAGCAGCAGGAGCCGGGGTATTGCTTGGGGCCTGGGTCGATGGAAGTGTAGCCCGACAAATTTTAGCAAAATGCCCAATTCGCTGGCAGCGATGGCAACGATTACTGTCGCAGTTCCCTTGATGATGACGCCCACACTTGTTGCATTTAGGCAGTTTCCCCGCATAACCACCCTGTTTGTTACCGGAAGAAGAAGAACCCCCGCTATCAAATCTCTTACCCTGTTGTGCTGGTGCAGATCCTTTCCCTTCATTATCCCACTTGCGCTTGTTGTTCTCTGGGGCCTTGACAGTCGAACCCTTAGCAGGCAAAATACCCTCATTCACCTTTAAGTTCGTCATCCTATGAGCCGATCGGACCACCTCTGAGTGTGTAGGATGATTTCCCGCAGCTACCAACCCTGCGATTTCTGGCACTAACCCCGAGATATAGTGTTCGATCCTCCTGTACTCTGGCACATGCAGATCAGGACATAGCACTGCCAACTCATTACGCCTTACCGTATATTTCTCAGTTTCGGATCCAGTCATCTTGAGGTTCCACACCTCGTGCTCCAACTTTTGCACCTCTTCCCTTGGACAGCACTCTAGCTTCAGCAGTTGCACGAAATTCTCCCAAGGCATAACATAAGCCTCCCCAATACCCATGTTCCGGGTGATGTTATTCCACCAGGTCAAAGCAACATCCTGGAATAACGCAGCAGCATACTTAACTCGATCCTCTGGGAGACAGTTGCACATCAGAAACACTGACTCCACCTTCTCCAGCCACCTAAGCAAGCTCACCGCACCCTCAGTGCCAGAGAATTCCTGGGGCTTACAGTCCCGAAACATGTTGTAGGTACACATGGGTGGGGGTGGGTTAACAGGACCACCTGAAATAAAATGCGTGAGAAAACACGACGAATGTAAACAAGGTTCACTAATGAGGTAAAAATGGATGAATCAACTTACCACCACCATTGTGCCCTAACTGAAAGGCAGCTTGTAGCAAGTTGTTCAGATCATCCTGTGATAGGTTAACACCTCCATGACCACCAGCACCACCGCGACCACCACCACGTCCACCATTGCGACCACCTCCACGTTCTCTTCGTACTCCAGACATGATTCTGGCAGAAAGAACGAGAAAATTTAGTTTCGCAGCTAAAGATAACCACTAATGTTTACAAGATCAAAGCTAGATCCAATCCAGGACTATCCATTCGAACCCAGAGCTCACTAGGGCTTCCATGCATTTCGGTTTATGATTTTGTGTGCACCCAAAATGATAAACCGCTCTACATGGTCCTCCAAGTGTTCTCCTAGTTCAAAGTTCAAATCACCGAACATAGACTCTTAGCTATACACCGTAATGCTACGGTAGTTTATGGCAAGTGTTTCTATTGGAGTATGAAAGGGAGATGTCCGAGCCTTGGACAAATCTCAAGAGTACACGATTTACCCCAATATACCGCACTGCCTAGAAAACAAGTAACCCAACATAAGATAGAACGGATGATGTAACATAGGAAGGTCAAATGATTCAGAGACACCCCGACAAGCCCATACGTAAACCACCATAATGTTTAGTACTATGTGATCGTCTAGTGTGTGCGACTCGGCTATAGACTAGACTCTACATGCAGTCCTAGTTCACTATAACCATTGGCTCTGATACAAATCTGTCACACCCTGAAAATCCACTTGCGGAGTTTTACCGCGAGGCGTATGACAAACCAGGATCCAAACCAACGATCACAATAAAAAAGTCTAAATGATCATAATGCAATTTCAAAAACAATGTTTAAAAATTTCCAATCACAGCGGAAGCTTATTCATAACATAATCCAAAATAAACCAAGTGTTCAACGTTTGAAAACCATGCAATCCTAACTAGACGCCGTGCAGACGCGTGCGCCCTAGTTCCATTGTGCTACCTTAGCGACCTGAGAAAACATGTAAAAGTTTACGTCAGCACAAAAATGCTGGTGAGTTTACAGGTTTTGTAATCCAAGTACCAAGTTCAACCTGTCCATACTATAACAAATCGAAAACCAAAGTACGCTAGCTAGGCGTATGTTTTGTTACTATCACGATTGGAAAACCATTACTAACTCGCAAACCAGATGTCGTGCCCGATGTAGTAAACCTGTTGTTCCTGTTTGAGACAATATGCACCCGCCGACCCTCCAAGTCGACGAGCGGGGTTGGTCACTCCCAATAGCGCTATTCACATTTCCCCGTTGTGCAAACCCGCACATTCATGGTTCCCCCGGGACTTCCAAAGATCGTATAGTAAACAATAGAAACCCATAGTATGACAGTAGTTACCAAACATAAGTTTTAACACATGTTTTCTCCCCCGAAAAGTGAAACCAGTTAAAAGAGGGGCCGTAAACTCACCTTAAGTTGCGTTACTTCGTAATACGAATAAACTCAGCAGCTATGCTAGTCCCGTAAAGCGGCGACCTAACATATAACAGTTACAAGTACTTAGACTAATAACCCGCAGGTTAGTTAGTCCCTAGATGTCCAGACCATAACCAAGTTCGTTTGAAAACACCGTGACTGTTTAACTGACCCAATGTACAAGACTCGACATCCCATTGGTGACCCGAGACTCCCCGTGTTATGTTTACGCTCTCAAACATACAATCGTGCAATCATACTTAACATACGTTAACGACCAACAAGTTATAGCACGTAGTTCACGCATCACAGAATTACATCCAAATATATGTTACCAAGTTATTAGATATGTTACGGGGTTCCTAGCATGTTCCTAGATGTCAAATCGGGTCTCGGAATGCTAATTTACACTTACAGCAGCAGTACACGCGATTAGGAAAAGTCAACTAGCATTTAGGTTGGTCAACTGGCATTTAGGAAGGCTAATTGCATGTAATATAGGCATTTAGGGTCATAAGACATGTAAATCTTGACTTTATAGGCGATTAGGGCTATAAGACATGTATTTCAGGACTTAACTAGCATTTAGGATCACAATTGCATGTAGTAGAGGCATTTAGCCCCCAATTGCATGGTATATAGGCGATTAGGGCATCTTTATAGGCGATTGGCCTCCTAATCGCCTATAACATAGGCGATTAGGGTTGCTAATCGCCAATAACCCAGCTATTCCGGTTTTTCGCGCGTTTAACACTCCAAATCAGATCCAGAACGCGTGTAATCATCCAATATCAATCCAACAACTATACCAAACATGTTTAAACCAAAATCCTTCGTTTAGCCTCGTATTATCAGCCCTGCATGCAACCATGTAATCCAAACACAATACACATAGCATGAAACATCACATTAACATGCATAACTATAACCCTAATGAACAATTACTCAGATCCTATCATCATGCCATCATTATTAATCTGAAACTAACCTAATAACATGTAATCATCCATCTTGAATCATAAAAACCCTAGCTTTTGATTGAAAACCCACATACCTCATGCATGCTACTTAGAATCCGATTAACAATGATTATTAACGATTTTCAGAAGACTCATACGTTTTAAAACAGGTCTGGACTGTTAGGGATTTAATAAAAACGTTTATAAAGATTTCATGGATGAGAATCACACCTTAGATTGTGATGGTTTGATGAAATAAGCTTGAAACCTTGTGTTTTGATCCAAAATCACGTTCCAGAGGTTGTGTGTGTGTTGGGGCGGTTTATGGGACGACTAGGGTTGTTATTATGAAGTTTAGGAGGTCAAGTATTGTATTTATAGTCGTTTTTAGTCGTCCAGCACGTAACACGCGATTGTGCAGCAGCTATACGCGATTAGCATTACTAATCGCATGACATTCATGCATTTAGGGGCTAATCGCCTATCATTTCATGCGAGTAGCCTCCTAATCGCATGAAATGATCCCCAAATGCATACCCTATAGGCGATTAGCCTCCCCTAATCGCCTATAGGGGCTGGTTCTGTGTATTTTGCGCGTTAAACCCCGTTTTAACATATGTTAACACATTTTCACATACCGACAAGTCACATAATGATTGTAAACACATAACACTTGCAAACAAACATATTCACACTCGTTCACCAATTCCCGGGACTCGAGACTTGTATGTTCCGTATGACCTGACGATTCTACGAATCGTCACCATTTGTACACTTGGTTAAGGACTGACATCTAATGAACCTCTAGACCAACATCCAATGATCTTCTATACTAAACCGGTAGTTCCCGAACCATAACACGACTTAACTAACCCAGGTAAGTATAATATACGCGTGACTCGCTAAGGTAGACTTTCATCTAGACAACGTTGTTAACCAGAATTTGTCGGGTGTCACATGGGCTGATCATGGGTACCTTTAAGATTTGGTACACATGTTCAACAGATTGATTGATGTTCCCCTGTTTCGGCCAAATGGGTTTGAATTTGAATGCGGTCATGAGTTTCCGGTGACTGGGAGAATGACTAGGTAGAATATTGGAATTGGTGATCTCGGAAATAGATTGTCTTGTAACTCGGTAGATTGTATAGTTTGATTGACTAGGTTGGAAAAATAGTTGGTAAATAAATTTGTATTATTTGTTTTAAATAAATTTATCATTATTACATGTATTTACTTTTATTTTAGAAAACGCCTAATAATAATAATAGTAGTAGTATTAAAATTAATAGTACCATAATAAGGCTGCCATTACTAAATAAACCTCGTACAGAAGATGATGAGACGAGTCACCCAACGCATCCATGATAGCAAAGGGTGACTGATGATATAGATACTGCAAACTAAACAACATAAACAAGATGACATTAATGATACGACTGACACAACCCTGCTTTTGAGTCATTCACTGATTTCGTTGACGCCTTGCATTTCCACAACTCTTCCTGTTATGGCCTGTTTCTCCACATCGAGTGCATTTATGACGCCTCGGGCGATCGTCATAATTCACATCCATCTCATTTTGTATTCTTCTCTGACGTACTCTGCCTCGATGTGTAGTAATCATCGACGGGTCCCCTTGAATTCTCCACCTTGCCGCCGGCCATTCAGACTTATGCCCCAAGGTGTAGAAATGACTGTTGTACTGCTGAATGTATGTGTCCGTGTGGAATTTTCAAATAGTAATACTGTGAGGGCTTTAACCCAACCAATTGCAAACAGCAATTGCATATGAACATGGAAATCTTTGCATCTGCCATTTGCCACACGAGCATACCCTTTTTTTTACTCAACGGTGTAGTCATTTCTGCCCCGGTCATTTGTCTCAACCCTTGAAAGAACATTGCACCTTACCGCATTCGCATCATACATCGTCACTTCATGTTGCATAGCAACTCCCAAAAGGTTCTCATACCTGCTCCATATGCGAGGGGGTAGAGGGGTGTTGCAACTGCTCGAAATTTGAGTGTTCTTAACATATTGTTCGACGTCTCTGATAAAGGTGTAGTAAATCAGAGCTGTGATAGGCAGTAGTCGCGCTTCACGCAAGACGTTGTTCATGGACTCTGAAATGTTGGTCGTTAGGTTACCCCACCGACGATGCTCTTTATCATGCCTAATAGTCCACTTAGTCTTATCAATGTTGTTAAGGTAGTCCCATGCCTCTTGATTTTTCAGCCTCATTTCGCTAACAGCCCACCGATACTTTACGTGCTGAGATGTGCTACCAATAGACCATTAATTATGTCGTTGTGTCTGTCTGATATCACACACAAAGGCCCCATGCTATTAAGGATAACGTATTCAGTAAGGTTTTGGAAAAACCAACACCAGCTGTGTACAGTCTCTTCGTCAACGACAGCATACGCCAAAGGCAAGATGTAGTTGTTTGCATTTTTTGTTACCGCAAGCATCAGCTTACCTCGGTAGGGTCCTTTAAGATGAGTCGCGTCCACCGATATGACAGTCATGCATCGATGGAAAGCACGGATAGAAGGACCGAACGCCCAAAAAATATATTTAAACATAGGGTAATTCGGATCTCCGTTCGGATGATTAAAGAACGTAACAACGGTGCCTGGGTTCCTCGTCTGCAGCCGCATAAGATATGTGGGTAGCTCCTTAAAATTGTTCTCCCAATCACCGTAGATACTTTCTATAGCCTTTCTTCTTGCTCACCACGTCTTGGAATACGAAACATCAACATTCGAAACCTGCTTGACATGGGTTTGGATATGTTTTACCTTAAGCTTGATGTCCGTACGAATTTGCGGTAAGATGTGTGGTGCAATATCCTTTGTTTTTAAATTCTGTTGCTATTACGTGTGGTCGAAGAATAACAGCTGTGTTCTATAGACCATACAGTAACTCGCCAGTAATGTGAGTCAGACCGTATTGATGTCGTGCAACGCCACTCACACTTGCGACCGCTAGAGAAAGGATTTACAAACTTTGGGTGTCTGGTTTAACATACGACCATGTATACCTTTGGTTTGCTTTCCTTTACATACATCTCCCGCCCACGACGGATGTTCCACTGTCTAACCGCATGGTCTACCTCTTCTTTTGATTTGAAATACATACCAAGACGGATATTGTCCCCTGATTTGGGGTTCCATAACACGAAGTCATCCTCTTCGTATTCTTGAACCATGTAATCTGTTAGCTCCACATCATCTTGAGGATCGTAGTCTTGACGTGGACCTAACTGGAGAGCCAGGTTGTGATCTGGTTGTGTCTGTTGGGTCATCGGCTGACTGGGCTCGGCCTCGTTTGCAGAGTCTTCAGAGTCTTCTGATGCCGGTTGTTCGTCATCACTATTTCCCGTCTATTCAGAGTCTCTGCTTCCGGATTCATCAAACCCTTCATTATTGTTATTGCCGGCAACATATTGAGGTTCTTGGAAAGATTCTTCGTCCGTCATAGGGGATCCTGCCTCGTCATTTTCTTTGTTATCGCCTTCGTTATCGCCAACATGTCCGATTGGAGGGAAACTATGCTAAGACCCGAAGGGTGCTACAACATTTACGTTCGACACGTCACGTAGCAGGTTAGTAAAAGTAAGCTGTTGTAACGGAGGGTCTTGTTTCCATTCAACGTACATGTCCGCAACGAAACCACCACGTCTCTGAGCGGCTAGATAATCCATCATATCAACCCCGTCATTGTTGAAAATTTTGGTAGTTTGAGAGTACCCAACATAAGTGTATCCTAGCACGAGTTTGACAGTAACAGCTTCTTTGTTAATATTAACATGAGCACATACACATTCAAGCAGTTGTTCAAATGATATCTTCTCTCGCATAACAAAGCTGGATGATACCAAGGAGTTATCATCTTGAACAACCCCGTTTATGTATGAATACTGACCACCCCAGTATAATCTAACTAGGTATGGAACGAAAGAAGTCATTTGCTTTGAAGGTTATTTTTTTTGGGTGTGGGGGGGGGGGTGGGGGAGGAAGCAGGTTTGTGAGATATAGAGAGAGTTTGGGAAGAAAGTTTGGTGTGAGGATGGATTGGGGTGAGTATCCCTTAAATAGGCTTCAACTTTTTATGATGCCGCCAAACCATTATGAGGCTTCAACTGTTTATGATGCCGCCAAACCATTATGAGGCTTCAACTGTTTATGATGCCACCAAACCATTATGAGGCTTCAACTGTTTATGATGCCGCTAAACCATTATGAGGCTTCAACTGTTTATGATGCCTCCAAACCATTATGAGGCTTCAACTTTTTATGATACCGCCAAACCATTATGAGGCTTCATTATTAAGTTTTTATGATGCCGCCAAACCATTATAAGGCTTCAACTATTATAAATACCATATCAAGACTCAATATTAGTCACAACTGCCTCTCCTCAAAGGGTTTACAAACTATGGGTGGCGGTTATCACGAATGTGACGGATCTTCAAATGTCCGGCGATACTCTCGCCGGGGACGGGACTACCATTTTCATCTCCTCCTCCTCCTGCACAACCTTCGATCTATACTCCTCCTCCTGCACAACCAACCTTTTCTTCTCCTCAACCTCCTACACAACCTTCGTTCCATACTCCTCTTTCACAACCAACCTTTTCATCTCCTCCTCGTCCTGCACAACATTCGTTGTATCCCACGCCTCCCGCACAACCAACCTTTTCATCTCCTGTTCCTACTCAAACAACTCCTCCTCCTCCCCCAGCAGATGATGAGTTCACTGGAGAGGAGTTGGTCTGGGTTGTGGATTATGCCATGGCTATAAGGGATTTGGACCGCTTAAGGTTGTCAGCACCCACCCCCCAGATGCAAGAGAGTACACAGATCCCCCAAGACCAGGGTACAGGCACCCCCCCCCCACACCAGCAGGCTACAGCAGCCCCAAACCCTCCTCATCGGGAGCCATACGAGGAGGAGTACTAAGTAATTTAGGATTTTATTATGTGTTTATGTAACCATTAAATAAGTACTTTAGGATTAGGATTACAGTATGTGTTTTATGTATTATGTGTTTATGTATTAATGTGTTTATGCACCTGTTTAAATTTGAATAACGTTTTGCATAGCATAGTGACCTTTTTGAAAGTCCGGTGACCTGACTGGCAGGCCCGGTCAGACTGTACAGGGGTCCAAAAATGGCAGTCTCGGCCGTTTTCAACATAGTGACTTTTTTGAAAAATAACCTCCTAGCTGTTTTCGGGCCACCGGGATCAGGCCCCGGAGACCCAATTACGGCTCGGACTTCGTGTGACACCCGTGTATCAGCCAAGGATAACGCGTCCGAAAGATCGGTGACCTGACTGGCAGGCCCGGTCAGACTGTACAGGGGTCTAAAAATGGCAGCCTTGGCCGTTTTCAACATAGTGAATTTTTTGAAAAATGACCACCTAGCTGTTTTTAGGCCATCGGGATTAGGCCCCGGAGACCCAAAAACGGCCTGGACTTCGTGCGACACCCATGTATCAGCCAAGGACAACGCGTCCGAAAGTCCGGTGACTTGACTGGCAGGCCCGGTCATACTGTATAGGGGTCCAAAAATGGCAGCCTGAGCCGTTTTCAACATAGTGACTTTTTTGAAAAGCTGCCAAACCATTATCAGGCTTCATGTAGAAGCCGCCAGACCATTATGAGGCTTCATCTACAAGCCGCATTCATGTAGATGCCGCCAAACCATTCTAAGGCTTCATGTAGATGCCGCCAAACCATTCTGAGGCTTCATGTAGATGCCGCCAAACCATTATGAGGCTTCACCTCTTCAAAAGCAGCTGATTCACAAACATGACTCACTCAACTTCTTTCTCTCTTACCCACTCATATTTGAAATCTCTAAAAATGGAAAACAATAGAGAAGGCTTTTACTGTTCACAACCAGCTCCTAAAACGGTAAAATCGACCGAGCAAATATGGAGGCGTTTACGCAAGCCATCAACAAAATTCACGGCTGGTTCGTCTTCAAGTAACCCACAACTGAAACCACCCGAAAACGAACAAGATAAGCCCAGAGAAAACCCACAAGAAAACAAACAATGCAGAAACAACTGGTCTGCTGATGTTGTCGACTTTTATACAAACGAGGATGCCCCATTTTGCTACACTCGCTTCATTTCTGCCAAACTAGACAAAAAAATTTGGGGTACACTCCTAGGGTGCCAACCCAACAGGGCGCTATCCGCATCGGTAATTCTTACGTTAATTTATTTTGAAAGTAAATTGATTTTCTTCACTCAATCACGAACCTTATGCATTATTATGATTTCAGCACGTTGAAGCGTGGACGGTAAGACTCATGCGACTTAGACAAGCAAAGCTTTTATGAAATCCTGGTTCACAGCTACGTTGGACAGTGTTACCCCCTGCTTTCTATGATGAAATGAAGGACCCGAATTCTTTAGTTGCCCTCGACATGGCTGGAAGAATGGAACCCTACCCGCCATTCTGGGAGGTTGACCGCGTTTACCTTCCTTTATCGATTGGGGAGGGAGACTGGCTGCTTGTCCGAATTGATATGAGAAACATGGTAATTACACAGTATTGGACTGATAAGAGATGGAGAAACGAAAGGCGACACGAAGTTGCTCACTATATGGAGATGGTAAGGCTTTTTTTCGAATGGTTTCTACAACGTATTCGTTACTGGCTGAGGTCTAATCGTGTGGACAAAACTCCAATTTCTGTTGGTTTAGTTGAATTAGATGTGCCCCAAGACAACGGAAAGGTTGATAATGCAGGTGTCTTGGTTTGTATGATGATGGAGAGGCATGTGAAAAAAAAATCGTTGTTGTTAGAAATCGACTTCGAAGACGCTTGTGTGAATTATCGACGACACATGGCAGATGAGCTATACAAATGCCGTTGTGAAGCAACTTCTCGTCATGTTATATGATTATGAAATCTTGTTTTAGTGTTTGGATTTTTAATTTTAGTTGTTGTATCTGCTCTCACGTTAAAACTGAAATGTTACATTGCTATTTTAGTTGAATATTCAAATACATAAACCAACTAAAATGTTACATTAAAACTAACCAAGACATGTTTACAAGTTAAACCAGTTCGTCCAAATTCGTGGGATTCTGATTCTTAAGACGTTCAGATTGCCTTCTAGGTGGTTGGTGTTGGGTTTGTGTTTCATCGGTGGGTGGTGCTCCTTCATTCCCGTACTGATCATCGGGAAAGAGGTTTAAATTCAGTGACGTCGATGGTCCTGGCAGGATTGAAGGTCCTTCATCACATGAATTATGCGGGGGATGGTAATGAAAATCACTAACAAGGTCGAGATCAACCCGTGGCAATCCCTGTCCAACCGGCGTCACATAATCCGGTGAGGGAAATGCCCAACTATCTCTGATGCCAATTCCGCTTGCAATCAAGTTAGTTAGTGGACCTGTCACCGCCTGTTGACCGCCACCAGACCCACCAACATCACCAGTTCCCTATAGGAAGGACATGGACTGGGAAATACCCAATCCAACGTCTGAGAATTGCGGGACATATCCCCCACCCTGGTTCTGATTGTTACTAGCCGCAACAGATGCACCAAACCCAGCATCATTGTCAAACGGAGTTCCAGCTTCGTCCTGATTTTCTGGCACGTTTGTCGGCACGTGACGGGGAGCGCGTCGCCGGCGTACCCTTTGAGGTCGTGCAGGTGTTGACAAGTCGACGGCGTTCGTTGTAAGATGCGTCGGATTTTGTAAGTGTCCGACATCGTGTGACATCATCATACTTTGAAACGCCGTGTTCTGTATATGCTCAAGCTGCCTGGCGAAGGACTGCGGATCATTAAATGCCTGCTGAGAAGACTGGTAAATATCACCCATGGCATCCCTCTGCAAACAAAATTATTAGTTAGAAACCGTAAACTCAAATAATTAATGTATGAATTAGACACGTAAAAATTCTTTACCATCAACTGGATTCTAGCACCGTCATCTTGGAAACCGCCAACTGGGACCGGTGCTACACTCGGATTGCTAATAAATGCAACGATACGCCCCGAATACCATTGCATATAACCGGGCTCTGTGGAACTAATCCTTATGGGATCAGACCTGTAAACCGTGTTACGACGGTTATTCCATGCATTCACGTAGGCTTCGTGCCTACGCATCTAGTCCACCCCGTTGTGTCCTTGCCGCCCCAAACCATGCAATGTTTCAAGCTCAGCCATGGGTACGGTTAGGTTTATTTGCGGAGGTATGTACTGGACCATGTTGAATTGCTTCATAGCCCGTTGAGGGTAATGATGCTCAACAATTTCAAAGCATATAAGAGGACAACAGCTCCTCCAGCTTTCGATCCCACTTGAACAGATAGCCGGTAGTTGATCCAAAACCGAGGTGTAGGGGGTCCAGTTGAACTAAAAACATAAAAACAAACACTTAAGTTAGTTACAAAACACAACAAATGCTTAATACAAAAAATTAAACATACCATGTTCTCGTTCAATGATTGTAGCTGGGAACGATATGTCCTGAGGCAGTGTGTGGATACCTCCCTGAAGTTTAAGTTGCGGTCTCGCCACCTACAAAATTAACATTTTAAAAAACGTGTTCAGTAAAAAAAATTTGTTTAGGCTTTGCGATATATACCGAGCCGCTAGCGGACAAGTATAATCAAACCAGTTTGAGGGTGGTCGTAGTGCGAGACACCGAATCCTCTCCCATGCCCATATTTGAAGGAGCATCATGGGCCCGGTCACGGCTCTCCTATCCGGCTGGGTGGCATCACAAAGCCGCCTATAAAGACAACTGAGAACCGCACTGCCCCAACTATAAGATCCTGTTCGGCTTAGGTCTCGTAAAAATCTTAAATAAACAACATTTAGTCATTATTGTTATAATCAGGGAACAAAGTGGAACCGATCAGATAAAAAATTATTAAACGAGCACGGATAATGCACGCTTCATCCGTAGCCTCAGTTTCAACAAACGGTTTCTTTATTTCACTACTAATAACAGTACCCAAAACGGATTTGCCGGACATTTGGTTCTCTGCAGGCGTAACACCTAACCATCGTCGGCACCACCCTATTGCCTCGACAGTTGTCAGTGCATCATCTGATCCAGACATAACACTTCCCTCGATAGGTAACCCCAACAAGACGTTAACATCTTGTAAGGTTACAGTAGCTTCATCAAATGGTAGGTGGAACGTCTGAGTTTCGGGCCTCCATCGTTCCACCAAAGTTGTTATTAAGGAGTGGTCAACGTATCGATAACCACAATCTATAAGGCCACCAAACCCTGCGGCATCGACAAGGTTACGAACCC
The DNA here is from genome assembly GCA_028751855.1 of Ambrosia trifida. Lineage (NCBI taxonomy): Eukaryota > Viridiplantae > Streptophyta > Magnoliopsida > Asterales > Asteraceae > Ambrosia > Ambrosia trifida. Next base: position 78,889,672 of record CM054129.1, read on the forward strand.
GTCCTACAACAGGGTTGTCACGAAGTATCCGCCATATGCTTCTATCGCTACGTTTTACCATAAGGGGCTCATTGAAGTTTTCATCATTTACGAAAATGTGAAAGGAACGATGTCGATCACGTTGATACAACACATCGTTCGTTAGGGGACCAGGGTGTAAGTTTATGTTTGGATACATGGTGGTAGGAATTTTTATGGTATGATTTTTTATAACTTTGAAAGCTTTTTGGTTGAGATTGTAATGGTGATGGTGTGGAAATGGATGTGGATGGTTAACATTTTTCACCTCACCCTCCATTTTATAACCCCCCTTGGATGCTCTCTTACACTCTCAAAGTCTTACACAAACACTATTTGCCTATCATATCACCTACAAAAAATTTTTAAAAACCAAGGCCATTGCATGCAATGCCTGGAGTGTTTTAGTGGTGGGTGGGTGTTTATAGTCTGAAAAAAATGCAGGAGGCAGGCAACCATCCAAGGCAGAAGACTCAATATCAATTGGCGGCATCAGTGATGCCTTATTTTCAATTGGCGGTATCATGGTGGCTGCAGGTTGATATACCTCACTTTCATTCAGCGGTATCAATGGAAGACTCTAAATCAATTGGCGGCATCATTGAAGATTCTAAATCAATTGGCGGCATCATTGAAGACTCAATATGGATTGGCGGCATCAGTGTGGGCTTGCAGGTTTGCACAGAAGGTATAGGGTGATACCGCCAACCCATTTAGCGGCATCCCCATTTGTATTTTTTTTCCCAATGCCCACCAAATGCACTTTCATTTTGTAAAAATCCCCCATTAATGCAAATGCAAAGGATTCAACAACTAATTTGCAATCTCTAAAGGCAACTACCACTTCATCTTATGCTAGTGCATTTGAAGTGAACTGGTTTAGCTGCTTTTTTTATTGTGTGCTCCCTTTTGAAGTTCAGTTACCGTATTTGCCTGCACAACAATAAGAAAATGGTTCCATTGGATTTTCCTTATGCTAGTGTTGTGGTGGGAGCGCGGCAAATCAATATCTAATAATATTCGGTTTGTTGTGATCCAACTACTCTTAACCCGTAATGAAGGCTATATGGATTTTGTTTAAGTAAATTTTGATCACCTAAAATAATTAGACCTTTGATCAATGATGTAGCAGCAACTTTTGTTTTGCTTCAACTTTAAGCAACTAATTTTGTATCAAAATCCATGGCACATAAATGCATACGCGTATACATATTAAGTTGACACATATTTTAGTTAAAGTGTGCAACTATCATACAATATGAAGAGTATTACTTAAAGTCAAAAGATATAGATCTATGAAGTTCCTTGGAACCTGAGAATTGTTTGAATAAAAGACTCTGGCACAAAGTCTTCAAATATTTGTAAATTTCATTAAAGTAGATCGGTACAACCTGCGTTGTATTTTGACAAAATGGGTCAAATGAATAAATAAAACCATGTTTATAATTAAACAGGTTGCATGGGTCAATTCACATAAATAGCCTCATTTTAAAATTCTGATTATCTTTGTAGTAATATAGCCCTTCAAATCCTATGAGTTGTTAGCTACTATATACATAAAAGATTTTGCAGTATGGGCATAGTTTTCATTCCTTACACCACTATTATAGCTTGTAGACCATCTCTTTTCTTTTCAACTATATACATCAAAGCTCATGTTTGTGCAAGCAAACTAGAACGGCTAGATGGGTCAATAATCTAAGTTACGAAGAAGTCGCGTATTACACGGCTGGGTAGAAAAATATATTTATATTAAAAAAAGTCTATATTATAGATTTATTGAAATACGCATTATATATTTGATAATGTTACATTTATAATATTATACATATTAATGTTACAGTTATCATATCCTACAAAAAGTTGCTTTTAATTTATTAACATTATAGGATAAAATTGGTGAATACATATGTGTGTGACAAGTCATTAATCTCAGGTCCATTCTTAGCAATATTCAAACTCATACCATGAAACTGTTCATATAAAACTTAAAAACATAATCTCATCATAATAACCATAACACTCATAACACATTTTGTTATTGAACAGAAGACGACTAATTGAAAAGAGTCAAAAGCAATATCAAAGTGCACATGATATTATTACGGTTCTTTATACCTTAATAGAATTATTGACAAAAAAAAAAATAAAAAATTAGTTAATCATGAATTTCCTTAAGTTTTTTTTTCGTATTGTCTTTTAGTATGCTTTACAATTTTTGTTATTGTATAGTTATCATCTATATCTATATCTATACTATATTATAAAGCATTTTATAGGGACTTCTTAAAATTTAAGAAGTACAAGTGTAATTTCTTAAGGTACACCACATAATGCACATATTAAAAGCTTTTTAAGGGCAAATTTGTCTTTTATCCATTACTTACACCTTTAACCCATCATAAATTTAGGTCCAATTTTTCATTAAATTTTAAGTGATACAACTCCTAAGAACACTAAATGGTTTATCAATTTATTACTTGAGGAAATATGACGAGACACTAACTCCTCAACTTTTTAACCCCTCGTAAATTTAGATTTTTTTGCCAAAGTAGTGGTATAGTACCAAATTTTTGTGCATTTAGAGGGTGTCAGCAGCAAAATTTCAAAAATAGTGAAACCGCAAGATGATCTTGCGGATTTGTCTATGTGGAGGTGAGAGGAGAGAGGCTTTTGCTTAGTAGGAGAGATGGGGAAGAAAAAGCAAGATCATCTTGCGGATTCACTACCGGTTCTTGTAGGTTCAAAATAGTGGAAGGGGGTGTTTTGTAACTTTTTATTGAAGTAGCAAGATGGTCTTGCGGATTTAAACATTGGGGGGGGGGGGCATTTTGTAATTGCTTAGATAGTTAAGGGGTTTTATTGTCCATACCGTACTTAAAAAATTAAAAAAATTCAACACACTTTTATTGTCCATACCGTACTCTATAATTGGTGGCTTCTATTTTTAACGGACCTAGTTATGTATACAAGCTAATCACACAACAATCCGGGCCTAATGTGATCTTTATCAACCAACAAAATCAAGGTTTTTTTTTTTTTTTACTTTGACCCAGACAAGAAGTCAAAAGCCACTCATTTTGACCCATAAGCCAATCCGCTGATTCGCATCATCTAAATCACAATAAAGGGAATATATGTAAATAAACTAAGTAGTAATAAGGAAGCTTTTATATCACATATGCACTAAAAACTTCAAGTAGATACCAGAGCATGTAGAGCAGCCCGATTATTCAGCTGAAATTGCGACTGAACAAGAATATGAAAATTTGTTGGGTGAAAAAGAGAATCCTTTTAATTGCGAAATCAAACGTGATCATGAAGTTTTAACATAAATTAAAATAAAGTAATTACGATAAGTATATATTGTTAAATATGTTCAAATATAAACAATTATACATGTTCAAAACATAAAGAATGAAGATAAAGGAAAGGGCTACCAATACCACCCACAACCAGCTTTTGTTATCACCGAGCAGAGGGTCGTAAAGTCTTTTAACAGCCTTATGGGATCACCAGCCGCGGCTGCCTTGGATGACTAAAACAGAGAGACTCATTTGCAACCACTTTATTCTTCCACCGCCACATAATTTTAAAAGGCGCGCTACACCGCTAGAAAAATTATTGTCAAAGCTTCATAAAATATAAACCGTAATAAGAGCAACCCGTTTTTCATATAAAAAATAGAAATGAAAACATATATATGGGTCAATATTAAGAATCAATGAATACACCATATATATTAAAGAAACATATGCGACAAAAATAAAAAATGACAAATGAAAATATGTATCAACCTAACGTCTGAACTCCTAATGGGCAAATCCTTTGTAGAGATGTCATAACTTTAACTTCATTTATAGACTGTTGATTATATTAATTAGAACATAAGGAATAAACATAAGAATTTGATCATGTGTACCTGATATGCTTAACCGTTCAGGAACCTCAGTAATGGAAGACACCATCATCTTGATTGGGTTCCCTTTAGGGTATGCAGTTCTGATGGTTTGTGTGTTCTTGAGTTATGAACACATTGAGAGAGAGAGAGAGAGAGATAGGGGATGGCTAATGGTGTTATGAATGTGTCAACTCTAATCTCATAATAATCTCTCCTTATTTATACATACCCAGGGAACACCCTAATAAGGCCCATCTAATGATAGTCCGCCCATCAAAGACATATCTTTTATTGGGCTTAGGATAATATTAATAATTGATCATCATTATATATAAATGATTATAATGGCTATCGATAAATATACAAACGTTACGTATATTTATTCCAACATTCTCCCACTTAGCCTGGTAATCATTTATTATGAGTATTACGTAAGTCTGCAGAGATTAATACTCATTTTAGTTCTAAACCCAAAATGTAGCAGAGAAATACAGCCGTTAAGTCTTTATTCGACTTAGGACCCCCATTAATCATACTACACCCAAATTTAAAACTTAACATTACGATCAATTAACGTTATGCCCTTAGTTGATTTGTTATATTATTGTCTTTATGCCATTATGCTAGCTTAGCATACTAATAGACAAACAAATCATAATGAGGAAAATTAATCATTAGTCATTAGTCATAAGTCATTCATAGTACGATATGCACTTGTACATGGTCATTAGTAATACCCTTTTCTCTTAGTTGGCCCATTAGTGAGACTTATGGGTGATAGACCTTTAGTTATTGGATCCATAAGCATATCATGAATGCATTCGATACAAAATTCTGATTTCCTCTATTTGTTCTTAATCATAAGCGAACAATAATTTCGTGTCGAACTCTAATGCAGCGCCTCTCAAACTGTTACTGTTCGAGAAATTAAGGCAGCTGACTTTATCACAGTAAGTCTTCAACTTAGTATTTATATGGAGTTAATAAGTTATGAGTCAACTGATAAATTTACCAACAACATTTAATGACCATTATGTTGTGATCAGCAACACATTATGTCATGATAACTTAGGTTGTTGTTAACAGTTCCTTATGACTCCTCCATGAGATAGTTATATCTGCTGATGTTATGATATACCCCGAAATTGACACTTGATTTCCTTTGAATATAACAAAGTTAGAGTAAGAGTAGTCAATCACTTTAGGTTCTCACTTCTTCTTTAGATTATAGTCTCTTGTTTCTTAAAGATATTGTAATGTTCTATTAGATGCTTTTCATCAGTCTAGACAAGTCTAGTATTAAGCAATACGAACAATATCATAAACAAGCATAGACTTAAATTTACATCAGTCTTCTAATTAATGAAGCATAAGGTGATAATCTCAAATTATCCTATTATCCTCTAAAAGAGAGCAATGTTGTATGTTACATACTTAAGGACCTGCTTAGAGTAAAACTTATGGGATGAAATTAATATCCCGTTGGGTCTATCTCGGTATATTTTGATTCCTATCACGTAAGAGGAATCCCCGATATTCATCATGTCAAAATTATGCATGAATAATGCTTTGACTTAGGTAACATATACGTGTCAAGAGAAACATCATATATGTAAGGACAAGTTTTCATTAGTTGCTCCCACTCATCTTGAGGTAGGTTCTTTAATCCACTTAGTTCTTGATGAAGAGAATTTCATTATGATTCCAACACATTTTATGCTTGCATCAACCCATACATGGGTCTTATTGACTTACAGACTAAGTGTTCTTAACCTTCAGTTTAGAACTTTCAGGTTGCTTAATGAACATGTAGGTCATCGTTATGGAAAGTTGTCTTAATGTCCATCTAATGTGGCTCTTAGTTATTATGAGCTACTAGGACGGTAATGATCCTCAAAGAAATCTTTTGTAATACAAATAAGAAATTTCTTTGATAATCTAATCCCTTCTTTGAGTATAATCTTTTACAATCAATCTTATCTTACAACGTTCCCATTCGGATCTGGTTCAATCATGAATACCTTTAGGTTATTCAACCAAATCCTAAACGTTATTCTAATTTATGGAATTAAATTTTGCTAATAATAGCTTTATTCCATTTAGAAGATTGATTGATATTAATGATTTAATTAGAAGAGGTAGGATCGGTAAACTTTCCAAACATCCATTTTGTGTTAGTCAGGCAGGTTACATAATCATCAAATTTAATGGGCTTTTAGACCCAGATGACCTCCTGAGTTGAACATTGGGTTTATTATGATACAAACTTAACTTTAGTTAAGTGTTTTTTATTTTCAGGTATATAAGGAGCAACATTAGTTTCTAAGTGTGTAAGAGTTGGTGCAGTAAGGTGTACAAGAGGAATAATCGAAGTTAAATTCGGAGTTAAACTTAATGAGTCTCGAATTTTAATGAGTCTCTCCCCCGCATCTTGTACTTCCGAAAAGTCATAATAAGGACTTTTACTGCTCCCACTTACCTTAGAGATCTTAATGAATTCAGCATGCTTAAGATCTAACATTTGGAAGATCCATAGATTTTAATAGAGAAAACAACCTAATGATGTTTATTGTCGTTTCTTTTGATACTTTAGTAAGAAATCTAAATTCGCCCATATTTAAGCATCCACAAAACTTTGTTAGGAGTGCGTTAAGTGCTAAGGAGACAAGTTGTGATAGAGCGTTGTCCAGTGCAAGAGGTATAATTTGAGGATAAATCAGATTTTCGTTCCCCCCACCTCTGTAACTTTTGCAAGTCATAAGTAGGACATCTAATGCTCCCACTAATCTTTTAGGTCTCTTAGTACCTCCACATAATAAGTTTTAACAATGCGTGTGAACGAGAATATTTCATATATTTTATACTTGATTTCCCTTTTCGTCCAGATTTCATAAGAAATTTTAAGAACATACTTAGAGGGAATCTTATTAAGTATATATGAATTGATTTCTTTAATACTTTTGGTCTGTAGGAAACTGAATAGATACAATTAGATATTTATCTAAGCTCCACTAATGTCAATTAGTTATGACTTATGATGGAAACCCATTTATTCCTTTCGCCATTTAATGTTTAGGGCGTTTAACACATGCTTTAAAGTCACTCAAAATGAGATTTGATAGCCAAGCATCCTTAACGACCTGGTCATGATTTCTTATGAAATTTTGGTCTTAGTGGATGAATTGCATGTGTCTCATTTTCCTTTGTTAAATACTCATTTTCATGATAACAAAGTTGTGAAAACATTATTGGATCATCTAGTTTTATTTCATAAGGTTTCTATTCAGATAATGACAACAAATAATATAAGAGTTTAACTTAATAGTGGCTTTGGTTTGGTCATTAAAACCTTGTAACTATCAAAAAATTGTAGCTTTTAGTATTGATACTAAATTCTGAGTAATCTCAAGAATATCATAAGGTATCATAAAGCTTCAACACTAAGATTAGTTATTAATGGTTAATAGACCCTTAATTTAGCCACTAACTCTCATCTTAAGTATTTGTTGAATTCTGGTAAGGAAACGTATAAAACTAGACTCAACCATCATGTGTTAATTGGAATTCATTAGCATTTGTGGAGTTAAATATCCTTGATTAGGCACTACATATCTTAGCCAGTTGTTCTCCTTATTTATAGGTTATCTTATTGCTTATGCCTATTCTTAATGGCACAATTTTGCTTAGTAAGACTTTCCCTTTAGAAAACTTATAGCTGAAAGTAGTACTTGTATTTTGTTTCCAGACCTTATAATTATCCTCTCTATGGTAATTATTCTTCCTCTTTTAGGTTTAATGGTATTAAGGTGAATAACATTAACTTTTCTAGTTTACTGCGTTCCTTTCCTGTACGTAATTCGCTATCAACACACTCATTTTACTTTGATATTTCTGAGTGTTATAGTTGATTCATAATACAAATCTAATCGTACTGATGGAAAGGTTATTATGCACTAGAAATTTATTGATTTCCATGTGTAACCCCTTAGCTTTATGGGTCATGTTATTCAATATTAGGATGTATTCACAGATGCCATTTAACCATAAAGTTAGATTTATTTATTTCATGCTTCTTAGGAATTCGTTATATTCTTTCATTCCATAGATAATACATTAGTCTTAGGAATTTCAGAATCTTTAATAGCTCACCTGATAGGAATCAGTAAAAGCGTTCTTGATTACCATAAGAGACATTTTGTGTATCCCATTTTCTTATGCTCAACATTATTCTGTAATATTTTATCAGATGAGCGTAGGAATGTTATGTCTTAAGAGGTAATTTAAGACTTAATAAGAACAAAGTTTAAGATAACTCTTCTTAGTTTTGATAATTAGAGTGGATCACTTAGTTGAGATAGTACTTTATAGAAGAATGTGAGATTAGTTTCGAGTTAATGGTATTGAAATAAGGCAAACTTAGATTATGATCATTATATTAATGAAGGATCATTAATTGTGAGGATCAATTTTGTAATGAAGACGTGATAATATCATAACACCAACATAAGCTACTTAAATAACATGCTCTAGCTTTGGCTATACGCTATTTATTTAAGTATTAAGTTGCTAACAGTGAATGTAACACATCACCTTTGGGCAGAAGTGAGACACTCAAAGTTCTAATGCAATACGCTCAGTTCACCAACATAATCTGTTACACATCACCTTTGGGCAGAAGTGAAACCTTATGGCACTTATGTGAACGAGCTACAATGCTTAACGAGATCTTTATAACGAACTAATGTGACACATCACCTTTGGGCAGAAGTGACACCTCAAAATGTTATTGCAAGTTAAGCAAGGTTTTGTAATGTTTTGAATAAACTTGATACATTAGGTTTTATCAAAACTGTAAATTTTATTAGAGATCCCGAAGAATAATGGGTTCTCAGTAATCTTATGAGTTCCCGAAAAAGGAGAGTTCTCGAATTGTTAGGACAAAGAGGATTGGTGAATCCACTTTTGGAAACCTTAGTCTAATTCACTTCTGTCATTTTGGCTAAGTATAGAAGTACTGAAAAGAAAACAAAGAACTGCTGAAGAGAAGATAAGAGAAGTGCTGAAGAAGAAACTTCATCAGAAGTTCTGAAGTCCAAACCAGACAAGTTCACTTCAGAAGTACTGAAGACAAACTACTCATCAGTAGTTTGTCTTTCGTCAGCACTTAGCATCAGATATTTTCCACCGCCTTTTGCATCAGTAGTTTTATTGTTTATTATTACTTTTAGCTATTTTGTTAGTTTCAATGTTGCAACTTGTGCAACTTGTTTCTGTTGTTTCTGTACTTGCTTTTTGGGCAAGATACATGTATGTAAACGTCTATAAATAGGAGGCTTCAACCTTCTATTTTAGACATTGATTTTAATAGAAAAATCCTTCAAACACTCTCAACTGTTCTATTCCATTTCAGTATTTATTGTGAATCTGTCTAAGTATCTAATTCTCATTTACTGCTTGGATTCATAATAAATACTTGTCATTTATTAGTTTCAATCATCAAGGGGGAGTAATAACTCTGCCTTAGTATAGAAAGTGTTGCTTCAACTTATACATTCCGCTGTGCTTATAATCTGATCTACAAGGACTTGCAAAACACTTAAGTGTCAAGATAGCAAGTTCTTACTTAGCAAAAAGAGCAAACTGATCCAACAATTGGTATTAGAGCATTGGTTTATCTGATCACATATCAATCTAACAAATTGAGAATCAGACACAAAGCTCTTATTGATATTCAATAAAAAGATCAAAAGTTAACTTTTTATCAACATCCATCACTTAAAAGAGTCATCTGACTAATCTATACTCTTTAAAATGGATCCACATAATACTGGTTCTGCCACTAAACCTGCCATGCTTGTGTGAAATGAGTACAACATATGGCAAAAGAGAATGGCACATACCTTGTCACAAACCAACACAGGTTGTTGGAGATCTGTGATATATGGTCCTCACAAACCAGTAAATGTTAATCTTGAAACTAATGTTAAGGTCCCTAAGGACCCTAAAGAATATACAGATGATGATTTCCTAAAACTTGAGCTAGATGCAAAAGCATTCTCTATGTTGGCAATGGCTCTCCCAAATGAGATATACTCTGGCCTTTTACATTGTGAAAGTGCCAAAGAACTCTGGGACTGTCTTAAAGAACAGTTTGGAGGAACTTAAGAGGTGATTGCCAACACCAGAGAGATTTTAGCTCAACAATATGAAACATTTGCTCATATTAATGGGGAAACTTTAACTCGACAATTTGAAAGATTCTCCTCATTAATATCTGAGCTAAAGTTAAATGGTCAGACCTTTACAACAGTGTCTATGCTACATAGATTTTTAAGGTCTTTACCTGACAAATGGGAAACATACTCCATTGTTTTAAGATCCTCACCAGATTTTAGCTCCCTCACTCTTACAAAACTCCATGGGAGATTACTTACTTTTGAGAGAGAAATTGATCAAAAAAAGAAATTACAATCATCTGGTAAAACTGTTGATGACTACCTACCAGGTAGTACAGCACTTTTGGGACAAGATTCACCAACTTGTTCCTATGGATCTTATGACAATATTGACATAACCACTGGGATCTCATCAGAAAGATCTTTCCCAGGTTATGACAATAATGACCAAAGTCAAACTGCTGATAATCTATGTTTTATCATGGATGATTTGAAAAACTTTAGCAGTGATGACTTAGAAGAAATGGACATATTACACCAACTGGCCATGCTAAGCATTAAAACTAACAAGTTTTATAAAAGGTCAGGAAGGAAATTTCCAGGATTGACCAGTAATACAAAAATTGGTTTTGACAAATCTAAACTGAGATGTCACAAGTGTCAGAAGTTGGGACACTTTGCTAGAGAGTGTAGAAGCTCTAGCTTTAACCAATCACAATCTGGAAATAACTATAACCCCAATTATAATAGGAATAATGGAACTCAAGGGAGTGCTCATTTTGTACAGGCACAAGCTCCTCAACAGCAATACATGCCACAAGTACAATATGTTCAAGTGCCTGCTCAACAGATGCAGAGCCAACAATCAATCCCTCCCTTTCCAGCTGCTCAACATCCTCCACAGCCTCAACAACCCTCTCAACAAAGTCTTTTCACCTCAGGGTATGTTGACTGGAGCAGTCTCCCTTTTGACACCACAGAGTGCAATCCTGATGCAGACAACAAAGTGTTTGACATCAACTGGGGAGAACCAGACAATGGCAGAAAGAACTTTGCCTTAATGGCATTTGAAGGCTGTACTTCAAAGTCTGCATTGTCACAGGTATCAAAAGAATCTTTGACAAAACTTTGCTTAAATTCTTGCAAAGAAACTTTTGCTCTCATAAGAGAGACCAATGTGCACTTACAAGGTAAAGCCAATGATTTAGAAAGAAAATACACACAGATAAAATGTGATTTAGAAAGAAAACTGTGTGCTAAAACAAAAGAAGTTTCTAAATTAACTGACTCTGCTATTGAAACCCAAGCACAAATTAAAATCATGCTAAATGACCTGGGAGATGTCAGACAAGAGCTTGCTGACACCAGGATCACTTGTGAAAAATGGGTGGAATCTTGTAAGGGGTATCAATTATTGCTAAACAAACAAAGTGCTTCAAATGTTAAGTTTGGCATAGGATACCATCATGTTGAAACACCAACAGATTTTTCTCCCAAAACTACTGAAGATGGGAGAAGAATTGTTTCAAATGAAACTTCTGAAGGGAAAGAATGCACATCTTTCCATGAAAACTTTCTAAACAGAAATCCTGGCATTTTTAAAGAAAGTACTTCAGAAGTATTAACAAAATCTGACAACAAGCCATCAGTAGTTTCATCTACATCAGGAGTTAAGACCCTGAAAACTACTGATGAGCAAAATCTCTTCACAAATGTCAGAAATTTGCCTTTAGATCAAAAACAAAAGGCAAAAGAATGTGAAATTTGTGGCCTGATCAACCACAAAACTGAATTTTGTAGATACAGAAAAGGAATTCAGTTCAATCAAAAATTTAAACAACAGGTTGTGGGAAATCAAATCCGAAATGATTATGAAAGAATCTTTAAACCCAAGAAACAACAACCTGAAAACACCTTTTCTCAGAAAAAGATAAAATCTCAACCAAAATCTTTTTCTCAAAATTCCTTGTCAGTAGTTAGACCAGAATCATCAGCAGTTTCACAAACTGCTGAGATACAAAATCTAATGAACATGGTAGAACTACTGATGACCAAGGTTGATGGTGGTCCTAAAAAGGATACCACCATGGTTCTTAATGAAAAATCCATTGCCAAAAAGACATGGATTTCTCAACCTGGTCAAGAACAAACTGTAACTGTTCTCAAGAGCAAACCCAAAGCCAAACAGGCTTGGGTTCCTAAATCTAACTAATTTGCTTTTATGTGCAGAGAGTTTCCAGGGGCTTAAATAGCATATGGTATGTTGATAGTGGAGGCTCTATGCACATGACTGGATGCAGATACCTGATAAACAACTTTATCAGCCAAAGAGAAGGATCTGTATCCTTTGGGAACAATGCTAAGGGATATGTTCTAGGACATGGCAATGTCTCCTCTGGCAAAATACAGTTTGACAAAGTCAATCTGGTGGAAAACCTTGAATACAACTTGCTAAGTGTGTCACAAATGTGTGATAAAGGATATTCTTCCTTTTTCACAAAGACAGCATGCAAGATCATCTCACCAGAAGGCCAGAAGTTGATAGAGAAGATTATTGAAGATCATACTTTGCTGATTGCCAAAAGATGTGGCAATGTCTATGCAGTGGACATTGAGAAAGACAAAGTATTGAACAACACTGCCTGTTTCTTCTCAAGGGCATCAACTTCAGAAACAGATCTCTGGCACAGGAGACTTGGCCATGTGAACTTTAAAACCATAAATAAAGTCACAAAAATGGGCTTGGTCAGAGGTCTACCTTTGAAAGTATACCAGTGTCAAGAACACTGTGTATCCTGTTTAAAGGGAAAACAGCATAAGTCCTCCTATAAGTCTATTGAAGAATCAAAAACAACTGCATGTCTTCAACTACTCCATATGGACTTATTTGGACCTGTCAAGATTATGAGCCTTGGTAAGAAGAAGTACTGCTTAGTCATAATTGATGACTACTCAAGATTTACATGGGTATTCTTCTTATTCTCCAAGGATGAGGCTGCTGAAATCATCAAGTTCTTCATTCTACAAGTAGAGAAACAATATTCTCTATCTGTCAAAACCATTAGAAGTGACAATGGGACAGAGTTCAGGAACAAAACTCTGGATGAATTCTGTTTGTCTAAAGGGATTATTAGACAATACAGTGTTCCCAGAACTCCTGAACAAAATGGTGTAGTAGAAAGGAAGAACAGAACATTGATAGAAGGAGCAAGAACAATGTTAGCTGATTCTGGACTGCCCTTGTACTTTTGGGCAGAAGCAGTTAACACATCATGTTATGTTCAGAATAGAGTTCTTGTGGTCAAGAGACATTCCAAAACTGCCTATGAAGTTCTTCATGGCATGAAGCCCCTTATCTCCTTTTTCAGGGCTTTTGGGTGTCAATGTTTCATCTTGAACATAAAGGAATCTATTTCAAAGTTTGCTGCCAAAGTTGACTCAGGTTACTTTCTTGGTTACTCTTCAACCAGAAAAGCCTACAAGGTTTTTAATTCTCACACCAGGATAGTAGAAGAAACATTGAATGTCAAGTTCAATGAGTCAAAACACACTCTTATTCCAGCACATCCTGCTGAACTCTTTGACCTTGACAACTTTCACTTTGGACCTGAAAAGACTGTTACTTCTTCCAAACCTACTTATTATGGTGATCAAAGGTTTGAAGATGAGGATCCTACACCATGGACTCCTCAAACAGTGATTAAGTCAACTACAACACCATCAGAAGTTTCTCAAACTTCTGATCAAACAAATACTGAAGGCCAAACTCAAACATCTGCTTCAGCACCTGCAACTACTGAAGAAGCTAAAACTGCTGAACCAGATATTATAGACCTCAGTAGTTTGTTTGAAGAACAAGAGCCACCTACACCAGTCAGTGGTTTACAACAACTGATTGAACACAGAGATCATCCACTTGATCAAATCATGGGTGATATATCTTCATGTGTTCTTACCAGAAACCAGCTCTCCAACTTTTGCCTATTTTCAGCTTTTATTTCACAGTTGGAACCAAAGAAGTACCAGGAAGCCCTCAAAGACAATAATTGGGTGCAAGCTATGCAAGATGAACTGCTTCAGTTCAACAAGCAACAGGTCTGGGAAATCTGTCCCTTACCTCCAAACAAGCAACCAATTGGCACAAGATGGGTTTTCAGGAACAAACAAGATGAAGCTGGTATGATAATCAAGAACAAGGCAAGACTGGTAGTTCAAGGGTACTCTCAAGAAGAGGGAATTGACTATGATGAAACCTTTGCTCCAGTTGCAAGGCTTGAGGCCATCAGGTTATTTCTGGCCTATGCCATTTCCAACAAAATTAAAGTTTATCAAATGGATGTGAAAAGTGCATTTTTGTATGGAAAAATAAAAGAGGAGGTGTATGTCTGTCAGCCACCTGGGTTTGAGGATCCTTCTCATCCTGAGTGGGTGTACAGACTAGACAAAGCTCTTTATGGGCTCAAACAGGCTCCAAGAGCCTGGTATGATACACTCTCCACCTTTTTACTCAAAAATAACTTTACAAGAGGTGCCATTGATAAAACTCTTTTCATTAAACATGTTGGAAATCATGTCTTACTTGTTCAAATTTATGTTGATGATATCATTTTTGGTTCAACAAACACAAAACTGTGTGATGATTTTAAGAAACTCATGCAATCAAAATTTGAGATGAGTACCATGGGAGAACTGCAGTACTTTCTAGGACTGCAGGTCAAGCAACAAACAAATGGAACTTTTATACATCAATCAAAATATGTTAAAGAATTATTGAACAAATTTTCTTTAAATGACTGTAAATCATGTTCCACTCCCATGACACCAATCACACAAGTTGAACCTGATGATCAAGGAAAACAGGTTGATCAAACCATGTACAGATGCATGATAGGTTCCCTCTTATACTTAACTGCTTCTAGACCATATATTATGTTTTCAACATGTGTCTGTGCTAGATATCAATCAGCACCAAGGGAATCACACCTTATAGCAGTCAAAAGAATTTTCAGATATCTGAAAGGAACTCCAACACTTGGAATTTGGTATCCTGCTTCAAGCAATACCAAGTTATCAGCTTTTTCAGATAGTGACTATGTAGGGTGTAAGATGACAAGAAAGTCAACATCTGGTGGTTGTCAATTCCTAGGTAACTGTCTAGTGTCATGGCAATCAAAGAAGCAAACATCTGTTGCAACTTCAACTGCTGAAGCTGAATACATTGCAGCTGCAAGTTGTACATCACAGATACAATGGCTCCAATATCAACTTCTTGATTATGGAATCAAAGAGACCAAGACACCTTTGTTTGTAGACAGCAAATCTGCCATTAGCATCATTCAAAATCCGGTACAGTTCTCAAAAACCAAACATATTGAGATCAGGTACCATTTCATAAGAGATTGCTATGAAAAAAGGCAAGATTGAGGTGAAGCATGTAGCAACAGCTAATCAAATAGCTGACATCTTCACTAAGCCCCTTGACACATCAACATTTCAGAAGTTAGTATCCATGCTTGGAATGCTAAATTTGTAAGTGTTTACTTTATTTTTTTTTTTTTAAACATATATGCATATCAGTTAGAATCCAAGTTAACACTTGATTCTACCCAACTCTACATCAAACTTCTACATCAATCACTTCTATCTACTACTGTTATGCATAAAACATCACAAAATTTTTTTTTTTTACCCCTGATTCCATCCCTGATTCCATCCTGTTTACCTTTTCTTTTTTCTGGTTTTCACTTACAAAAGACAAAAGTCTGAAACAAAACTTCTGAAAAACAAAAAGAGAAACTACTGATTAACAAAAATCAGTATGAGAGAACTACTGATGAACAAAAATCATCAGTATGGAAATAACTTCTGAAAAAGGTAAAACTTCTGATAAAATAAACTTCAGAAGTTAAATTCTCATCAGTTGTTTTAAAACTACTGAAGAGAATATGGGAACTACTGAAGAAGTTGGGTCTTCTTCAGCAGTTTTAGTCAAAAAGGGTAAATCAGACTTTCCCATCAGTACTTTGACCTAAGTCGGTCAAAAACCACTGTTATATACCTTTTTCATCACTTATCCTTTCAAAAAGCAAAAATTTCCCACCGTCTCTCTCAAAAAACTCTCTCAAAAACCTTAACCTGCAACTCAACTGTTCGATCACCACAAAACCAAACCACATGGCTCTCGTTCTGAAACAGGGTCACAATCAACGGGCCTTTCTTGAAAAACAAGAAGGCTGGTCACAATACGATGAGATCATTGATCTCGTCGTAAAATCCCAATACTTTACTGCTCTCACAATCGACCCACCAATCCATACTGAAACTCTAAACGAGTTCTGGGCAAATACTGAGACTGTAACTGCTGATGGTGAAATAATTTCCCTCAACTCAAGAATAAAAGGGAAACCACTGACCATCACACCGGCCACACTGGCAACAAGACTGGGTCTGGATGATGTAACTGCCCCTGACCATGTTGCTAATTCTGATATTCATCTAACCATGACTGAGTGTGGTTATCAAGGTACTCTCTCCCATGCTACAATCTTTAAAAAATATTTTGAACCAAAATACAAGCTTTTGTTTCATTATATTATTATGTGTTTGAGTCCAAAAACAGGGTCTTATGACCAGATGCCCTCCACTTTTCAACCAATATTTCATTCCATTGTGAATGAAACTAAATTCAGGGCATCAAAACTATTTTTCAATGAGTTGGTGTTACATCACAATAATACCAAGAAAAAGTTTTTGTTATACCCAAGGTTCATTATGCAATGCATAATAGGGGAACTGGGTAATGAGGTGCTTGTGGGAAAAATTTCAACTTTAAATCCTTTAACATCACAAGCATACTCAAGGCATAACAAACCGGCTGCCTGGCCAGAAGATGATCAGGGAGAACAACAACAAGTCCCCCTGAAGCCCACATCTTCCAAACTCACACCACCAAAAGCCAAAAAGCCCAAGCCAACAAAAACTGCACCCTACCAACCCAAAAGAAAAGCTGTTCAGGAGGTTGAGATGCCTGAACATGCTCATGAGCATTCTGCTCTTCAAATAGGTGAGACTGAAACACCCTCTCAGTCTCATCCATCTCAAACCCCACCAAGAGCACCCATAACCATTTTATTCAAAAGAAAAAGACTTAGAAAAACATATGAAACACACTCTTCTTTTGAAACTGCTGAACAACAACTTTCACCTATTGCCCAAACTACTGAACCAACCCCACAAATTTCTGAACAAGAGGCAATAGAAATTGCCAAACTTCTCTCTGGGCTAAAAGAGAAGGTCTCATCTGATCATGTCAGTCCCCTACAACCACAACAAACAGGGGACATAACCACTACATCAGACATGGATGTGGACATCTCTAGCCCTATCCCAAGAGATGAGGGTGGACCAGAGTCTTTAAGCCCAATTTTAGAGACTCTTGGGGCATCTGAGGCTGCTACTACTCAGTTACCACCCAGTGGTGGATCTGAGGATAGAAGTAACATAGCTAAGACCTCAGATGTGGCAACTACTGATGAAGGCTTAATGCCTGAAGTAGGAAATCCTCAGAACCAAGAACAAGAGGTTCATGAGAGAACTGAGTTGGGCTCAGCTCATGATTTAACTGAGACAGTCCTCATTGAGGGCAACATCAGGGATTCAGATGATTCCATTAATTTGGATGATGTTTCACACACACAAACTACTGAATTGACGGCACTTTCTGAAGGTCCTGTTTCAGGGGTATCCAGGCTCAAGAAGCCAGTCACCTCTGCACAGGTTAAAGCCCACTCAATCCCTAAAACCCCTAGAGTGGCATCCTCTGTACAACATGAGGATCTCCCAAAAACACCCCCTTCACAACAAATGCCTACCCAATTCCCTGGGCAAACAAGCATAGACCTGAACCAGCTATGCAGCCCAGAGGGTCCCCTGTACCACATGATGAATACTCTCATCAGAAATCACTTCCAAACATATACAGCTGACTTGGAGCTGTCCATCAAGAATCAATTTGGAGTGATCAAGACCAAGATGAATGACCTGTCCAACAAACTAGACTTCAACAGCAAACAGATTGCTCATCTTCAAGGACAATTCTCCCAACCCTCTGCTTCAAGGGTTAAAATTGATGAATCCAAAAAAGGGGAGAAGATCAGGGAACCTAAGGAGTCATTCCAAGCCAGGATAAGGGCAAGAGTGGCCATCCTTGAAAGAGATCAAAAAGATCAGGCCAGGAAAGAAAAATTGGCCAAACAGTTTGGTGTCTCAATAGAAGAAATTGAAGCAGCAGAGAAAGAAGATGAGACCCAAACATCTGAAGAATCCCTAAGGCACAATGAAGAAACTTCTTATGACAAAACTTCTGATGAAGAATCAGAAAGTACTGAAGACAATCCTTCAGTACTTGACAAACCATCAGCAGTTGTCAACACATCAGAGGTTAACACTTCCAAACCTCAAACAACTGAACCTTCCAGAACCACTGCTCCCATTCAACCAACATCTGATCCCATCAGGCCTACATCCATTACAACAATGACTGTACTAAACCCTTCTCCTATCTCTCAATCAGCCGAATTATTAGAGAAGAGCTTAGTTGCAGCCAACAAGAAGGCCAGAGAAGATCAGATCTGGAAAACTCTGGAAGAAAGGGATGATTTAGATTTAAGCCATGAAGAAAAACTTCAGGCTTATGAAGCTGAACTACAAAGGCAGGCTAGCCTTGATGAGATTGCTGAACAAGATAAAAGACAACAACTGGTGTCTTACATTACCAAGAACAGCAAGACTAAAGCCTTTACACTCAAAGGACTCTCTATGCAAGAGCTGACAAGAAGAGCACAACTGCTTGCAGACAAAATGGCCACAAGCAAAGAAGGAAAGGCCAAGAGAGCCCAGATAATAGAAGAGTTAGTAGCAGAAGGATATGGTTCAAAAGCCTCAGTATCCAGATGGAAAGAAGAAAGACTAATGGATACTTACAGAAAATACTTGGCTGCCAAGGCTGCAAATCCAGAGAAGTTTCAAACTGCTGATCCTTCAAAATCAGTAGTTAGAACTTCTGGTGTATCAAGAAGAACTGCTACTCAGAGAAAGAAGGCAGAGGACAATGTCAAAACTGACTTCAAAATGGTACTACTTGAAGGAAGTTCAATAGTCCATTCAGATTTTGACATTGAGGAGAAACCTCTGTTAACTCAATTCAAGGATCCTTCCACTTTTGCCTACCAAATACAAAAGACCATCAAAGAAAAGCTGCATACCAGAGTAGTGACTGAACACCATCTCCCAACTGTTCAGATGCCTGATATGCAACAACAACAAGGAAGAGAATCCCACCTGAGGCTAACTGAAACTGAAAGCATCCAGCACTCAGGACCATCAACCCAAGGGACAAGTCTGGTTCCCTATTCTTCTGACTTTAACAAGTCAAAGATACCTATCATCAGATGGTCACTTACTGATAACAACTCATTATTGTTGACAAGAAGAGACCTCTCAAGCAGGGCTTACAAGAAGATCAGTGATCTGAAGAAACTGTCAACACAAGACCTGCTCACAATTCAACATCTAGAACCACAGAGAGGATCTCTATCTGATGGTCAGTTAAACCAGCTCAAGAACACCATGTACAAAGAGATATGGAAGATTGTTCAAGACAGAAGAAAAACATAAGGAATTAGTAAGGTTTTGGCTTCATCAATCCAGGGGGAGATTGTTAGGACAAAGAGGATTGGTGAATCCACTTTTGGAAACCTTAGTCTAATTCACTTCTGTCATTTTGGCTAAGTATAGAAGTACTGAAAAGAAAACAAAGAACTGCTGAAGAGAAGATAAGAGAAGTGCTGAAGAAGAAACTTCATCAGAAGTTCTGAAGTCCAAACCAGACAAGTTCACTTCAGAAGTACTGAAGACAAACTACTCATCAGTAGTTTGTCTTTCATCAGCACTTAGCATCAGATATTTTCCACCGCCTTTTGCATCAGTAGTTTTATTGTTTATTATTACTTTTAGCTATTTTGTTAGTTTCAATGTTGCAACTTGTGCAACTTGTTTCTGTTGTTTCTGTACTTGCTTTTTGGGCAAGATACATGTATGTAAACGTCTATAAATAGGAGGCTTCAACCTTCTATTTTAGACATTGATTTTAATAGAAAAATCCTTCAAACACTCTCAACTGTTCTATTCCATTTCAGTATTTATTGTGAATCTGTCTAAGTATCTAATTCTCATTTACTGCTTGGATTCATAATAAATACTTGTCATTTATTAGTTTCAATCATCAAGGGGGGGTAATAACTCTGCCTTAGTATAAAAAGTGTTGCTTCAACTTATACATTCCGCTGTGCTTATAATCTGATCTACAAGGACTTGCTAAACACTTAAGTGTCAAGATAGCAAGTTCTTACTTAGCAAAAAGAGCAAACTGATCCAACACGAATTAGCTTATGAGTTCTCGAAATAATGGGTTCTCAAATAATTGAGTTCTCAAAAAAAAATTATATGAGTTCTCGAATAGCATAAGGGCTTCTCGGAAAAATAATGAGTTCCCGAAAAACTTATGAGATCTCGAATAACATAAGGGGTTCTCGAAATTATGAGTGCTCGAAGACTTAATGAGTTCTCGAAAGTGATGAGTTCCCGGAAGACTTATGAGATCTCGATTAAAATGTTACAGTTCTCGGACGGTTTAGAAGTTTTCGAAAAATGCTTATGTTCTCGAATTTTACACTAGTTCTCGGATACATTATTAGTTCTCGGTTACCTAATAGTTCTCAGTTTGATATGATGTTCTCGAATGAATAATGGTCCTTGAAAAATAATTTAATGGGTTTTCGAACAATGACCATAACCGAAAACTCCTATTCGTGAACCTGATCGAAATCCTGATATAACCGAGAACTTTTAAACCTTGAACCATTATCCGAAACTCTAATATGTTTAACTGATAAACTCGAGAACTAATTTCGCTAACCTGATATAATCGAGAACCTAAATTAGAGAACTAATAACCGGATAAGGCTAGTTTGAGATTCTTAAAAAAATTTTATTATAATTTCCAAATATCTTAGGTGTATTTATATCTATCCAAATCTATTAGTTCGAATAATAATAAATAAATAATGTTTTATTCGAAACTTGCACAATTTTAGGAAAACACAATCAAATTATGATATTATCCCAAAATAAGGGGATTTATTAAATAAAAAAATGATGCACATCAAGAATAGTTAGGATGAACATCTGATTATTATCTAACTTTTCAAAATCAAAAAACGATTGTTAATGATTTCGAAAACTATAAGCAGATATGTTTTGCCATCAAATTTCACAAAAGAAACCATTATAATAATAGATTTCGTTTCTTATATATGAAACCATCATCATCTAATTTCACCGTTTAATAAATCGATTTCAATTATTAAATAAAAATACAATGAATCATCAAGATCCATTCCATCTTTTAAGTGATAGGCAAAATTCTAAATCGATGGTTTTTTTTTTTTTATGAAATCACATAACAATTTATAATTATCAAGAATGAATAACAAAATCAACATCGCTCTGATACCACATGTTGATTATATTAATTAGATTATAAGGAATAAACATAAGAATTTGATCATGTGTACCTGATATGCTTAACCGTTCAGGAACCTCAGTAATGGAAGACACCATCATCTTGATTGGGTTCCCTTTAGGGTATGCAGTTCTGATGGTTTGTGTGTTCTTGAGTTATGAACACATTGAGAGAGAGAGAGAGAGAGAGAGAGAGAGAGAGGGGGGATGGCTAATGGTGTTATGAATGTGTCAACTCTAATCTCATAATAATCTCTCCTTATTTATACATACCCAGGGGACACCCTAATAAGGCCCATCTAATGATAGTCCGCCCACCAAAGACATATCTTTTATTGGGCTTAGGATAATATTAATAATTGATCATCATTATATATAAATGATTATAATGGCTATCGATAAATATACAAACGTTACGTATATTTATTCCAACATAGACACCTTAGTAAAAACAGCAATAATTTCTTAATTTTATCCAAGCATTCATGCATCCATTTTGAAATCCCTCGACTGGCGCTGGTAGCCAACAACAAAAAATATAGTAGGTGAATCTATTTTGTAACCCTTACCTGAAATTAGTCATTTGAGGTCGACTCCATTTTTGACCTGAACACGTTTTGACCCGTCAACCAAACCGCCGACCAGCCTAGCTTCCCTAGATTACTTCCCTATGCAAATGAACATGGATTATGATGCGTACCCACGATGTAGTTCGAGACAATTCCATCATGCACGTTGCATTTTAACTTTCCTTCATACATATGTGTTTTTAACCCACGTAGCTTAGTTATGCATTTTGTTTGTTATATAAGTGTGTACTTTTGCATCAGAAAACATATGAGAAAATTGAAGCAAATTGTCCAATCTCTTCTTCATCTTGTTCTTGGAGTCTAACCCACTCTACGGGTATCTATCGGGAGATTGACCATCTTGAATCGGTCTCTATCAGATTAGGTCATAAAAATAATTAGAAATGAAAACATCAATAAACCTATAAAATCAAGTTGTCATTCAATGAAAACCATCAATTTCAGCTTCTAAGTAGCTTACACATTAAACCAGAAACCAGAAGCCACAATTATATTAATCTGAGCATATTCATGTAAGGGATAGCTCAGGGTCACTACACAGCTTACTGATTCATGTTTTAGACTTACATACACAATCGAGAGGATAATGTTAGTAACTTCTTAGGGCAGATTGTAGAATGAGGTGAACATAGAATGTTGTTCAATATCTTAACACTTTTATCTTGTTTTGTTCAAATACTTTCATATATTGGTGTTGATGATGTGGCTAGTTTAAGGTTAACCTAACCAATTGCACTTTACAAGTTTGTTTGAAAGGTTAAAGGCTAAAAGGAATCAGAAAGTGACAACCGTCACCAGTAGAAAGAACAAAGCCAATGACATGTCTTGTCATTGCTTTTTCTCGGTTGACTCCCCCAGCTGGCCACACTCTTCATGTGGACAAGTCACACCTCTTTAACCGCAGGTCCGAAGCCTTTATCGGCTTAAGTGGAAAGTCCCTAATTGTTACTTGGATCAAGAGTTTATCTATTTCTCATATAGAAGATTCTCCTTCTATAAAATCAGACACTCCATCAGATGATCTGATCGTCCCTCACACTCACACTCACACACACTTCTATTTTTTCTATTATCACACTCTACGTGTGATATTCTTCTTCATTTCACTCAACTTACAACTAAAGTACTAAACAATATTCTAACTTTAAGAGAATCCTAAATCAGAATCATAAGACCATAGGGAGTGGAGGGGGGTGAAGCGTCATGTGGCACTTGTGGGACCCATGTGAGGGGAGGGGGGATTTTGAGGAGTGGAAGGGGGGAAGAGTGGGGGGAAAGGACATGTAACATTTGTTTTTTCTTTTTTTTTTATAAAATACTTTAATATATTAATTAAAATTCATAAATATTAATAATATAATTAAATAAAATCCTAGAAAATAAATAAAACATAAAAATTAAACATAAAAAAACAAAAAATAATTTAAAAACCTAGAAAATAAAAAAAACTACATATTATATTTTTCCATGTGCTCGCGTTTGAGTTTTAGGGTCATCTCTAACTCTTGACCGCTGAGATGATCGGTGTTCATTGCGATGAATTTCATATCTTCGCGCTTTTCGCGCTGTTCTTTCATGGTCAACTTTTTTTCAAAGGCTTCGCGAATGAGTTTTTTTCTCCTCGAGCTTCTGTAGTTGAATCGTGTTGAATTGGACGAGTGTGTCATGTATGTCGGACAAGTCATTGCTGTAAGTACCTTTGCCCGATCCCGATCCCGAACCCAAAGCGGACCTATGCGCCCTCTTTTTAGACTTGTCTCGACCGGGTGGACGACTCAACTCCTCCTCGAAGTCATCATCATCCAAGTTAAGTGCGTCCTCGACTTCACGTTCACCCGGACGGTTATGAGATGAATTTGTTTTTGTCCTTTTGGACAAATCGGAAGCAGAGGGCACGTCCGCCCATTTTGAATGGTTTTTCGCGATCTCCCAACAGTGCAAATACTTGAACTCCAAGCCCTTGTCATCACGATAAGCGTTTAGGGCATTAGTCAGGTAGTCGCCGTCCGTTTCACCGTTTCTTGGATAATTTCTAGCGTGATAATAAAAACCCTTGAAGGCGTTCATCGCCTTGTTTATCTCCGTCCACTTGGACGAGAGACTCTCGTTAAATCGATACATCTCTCGACCCATCATATTATGGAACGCGTTGTTTATGTCGTCCCAAAAGTCGGGTTTGTGGCGATTTTTTGCTACACAAAAAGAAAATAAATAAACCGTTAGTCATATATAATATTTAAAAAAATATAATGTCTAAAAAATATAATGTCTAAAAAAAATATTACAAATACCTTGAATCGCGTTTTCCGACTCACTTATCCACGCTCGTGTAATTGCAACCTCTTCGGCGGTTGTCCACTTTAGAGGTTGGCGGTTTGCGGCGGCCAACGCCTTCTCCTCCGGCGTCTTCTTTTTGTGAGTTCTTTTACCGGGTAGTTTTTTACCGGACGATGAACCCCCAACATTTTCTTCTTGCGTTTCGGGTATGCTATCCGGTACCGTTAAAGGTACGAGTTGTTGTGAAGAAAAATTAGGAACGGGGGAATCGTTATATGGAAAATTTGGAAAAATTTGTCCACTAAGAAAACCCGCGTAACCCGCGTAGTCGGGACAAGGTGATGGAAAGGGTGGACGGGTTGGTACGTGACGAACCGGTGGCGTATTCGGGTTCGGGACGTAGACGGGTTGTTCGGGTCAAAGCCTCTGCTGTATGGGTTCATGTTTTTAAAAATTATATGAAGAAATGTATAAAATTTGATGAAGAATGGTATAAAATTTGAGAAGATGAGAGGTTGTGGTGAAATGTAGTGGGTGTTTTTAATAAAATGGGGTGATATATATAAATTAAATTTTATTTTGACCGTTATATCCAACGGTAATATATTAATTTATTTTGAATTTTTTTTATAAACGGTAAACTTGTGGGGACCAATCAACACCCGCCACCTCACCTCCACCTCTCCCCCGTCCAACCTTCCCTCCCCACCTCAACCTCCCGCCGCCTCCTTCCTGCCCCAAGGGGGCGGTGTTCCCGCTGGCCATGTCACCCTCCCACCCTCCTTCCTGCCCCACTCCCTCCTGTCTAACAACTAAAATACCAAAACTCTTGAACCTCCCATCATTAAAACGCCACTTTTATCATTACTATATTACCACTTAAAACGCAACTTTCAGCATTATAATATTACCACAAACCAACCCAACCCACCACACCCAACCACCACCACAGCCAACCCACCACCACAGCCAACAACAACCACCACCACAGCCAACCTACCACCACCACATCCCCACCACCAAAACAATAATTAAAAAAATAAATGAAAAAATTTGAGAAAATAAATAATCACTTACCGTGGGGCCTCAACGGGTCGTGGAGACGGTGGTGGAGGGTTCAGTGGATGGGCCGTGGGGGCCTTCACGACCTAAGGAGATCCATTTTTTTAGTTTTTTTGTGTGTTTTATATATATTAAGTTTGATATTTGTGTTTTTTATTTCATATACATGATAAAACAGTAACATACGATAAGCTATTTATTCCAAGTCAACAGAGTTTCTTCTTATATGCACCCTTTGTAGACGATCTTGATACAACGTCTCCCACTCCATTGTCTGTTCATTTCGAAAATCACACCACGTTCCATTCAGTGCAGGCATTGGAGCGCCTTTTGCTAACTCAACCACAATTTAGTGGTCGCGTTTAACCAAAGCAAGCAATATGAACACATGATCTTCAAAATTGTGTGGGCCATCGAACATAGGGAAGAAGGTCTCACTATGACCACCCTTATATAAAAATTGAACAACCACCCCAAATTTCTGAGCAATCAGCAATCCAGTGGAGGGCATATCCATCCAATGGGTGATCGGGGCATTTCCCACTCCAGACCAATTTAATATCATGTATAGTTCGTTGTACCAATTGTGATCTACCCTGTTAAAAATTGGCTCCCACCGGTCTCTGTTATTCTCCATCTCCTCCATAAGTTGTGTGCGGATGAAGTGCCACTGCTCCTGTGCCCACCCTAAACACACAGCTACAGATCGGAACCCACAGTTACCGTCCCCACGAACATTTCGAATGTTTGAAATGTATTGATGACATGTAGATGGAAGCCATATCTTAAACATGTCGATGACGAATTTGTACCTGTCACCGTCAAACAGTGAGATTTAATATGTTTATAAATATGTATGCATGTATGAATGTATCTATCATTAGTTTGTACCTTTCGCCTACGAACAGTGGAAAATCTTTATCGTAAACAATCAATTTGTCCTTAGATTGTTTACCTCTTCTGAATGGCTGCTTCCCCTACGTTGAAAAATTTATATAATAATAATAATAACCGCAACCTTATCCTCCTTTTTTTGTTTTTCATTCGTTGTTAGCCGCCCACAAGTATCGGTTTATACCTCAGGAGGTTGATGGTCAGTCATTCTTGGATTCAGCACCGCCTTTATTTTCTGAAACATGCTTTTTTCACTTGTGGCGGTTGCGACTTTAGTTGCTCCTTGACTGCATCCATTTCCTGCTTAAATTGACACTCGGGAGTCTCGGCTTCTTCTGGCATATAATCAAGTCGTGCCCAGAAAAGGTCGATCTCAGACAGCGATACTTGTATACCTGTATCAAGAATTCACAGTTAATAATAATAATAATAATAATAATAATAATAATAATAATAATAATAATAATAATAATAATAATAATAATGTAGATAATAAAAACGCCTAAAAAAAATATAAAAACGCTTTTGATTTTTATAAAAATTTCGGCAAAGTTTCCTCTATTTTTGTACAAACCAGACAACACAAGTCGTCTACAAAACGCTTCAAAAATTTATAAATTTTTACTATTATACCCTTATAATAATAATAATAATAATAAGTATAAAAAAATGATGTTACCTCTTCTTTCATACGAATCCAGTCGACATGCACATGGCAATCCAAAGCTCGTCATAAGTCGGTGCTCACTAGTCCGTTTGTTTCTCCTATAATAATCTATCTTATTGCGCTCGAGGACCAACATATCGATCACTGCATGGGAAACCTTACCGAGTATGTTTTGAAACATCGGTAAGTCATGGGGCACCTTTATCTCTGATCGACTGACTTCGAACGAGTGGTTTATCGCTATGCGTTGTGACTCCATAACTTGGTCTATTTTCATCACAAGTGCGTGGAGCGAGCTGTTCGGACCCTTAATGTATCTCTTAAGCTTTGCATGTTGACTCTCAACTCTGTTGGTCGTATACTGACCAAATGTATAGTTTTTGTGTGTCCATGCATGCACAAATATTTCTTTATAATCTTTGAGCCAAACTTCATGCATGTATTCATAAACATCTGTAAAAAATAGAATAACGATTTCAATAAAGAAAATATGTATGTATGCGTGCATGCATGCATGTAAAGCAAAAAAAATAAAATATATACCCTTTCGACCGTCCTCACACAGTCGTTCGTAGAGCCATTCAAGGTTGTATTCGTATAAATCTAGACTATGAGAGTTACACAGTCGAGCCCAAGATATCAAAAATATATTCCAATCTTCTTTTGAAAATTCTGCTTTATAATACTTTGCAATATTTTGTTTAATATGCCACTTGCATAACAATAATAACAATATTTGTGAGATGCGTTACCTGCATAGCAACTTCAAAGCTTTTGGGAAAACTGTTTTACATGCATTCAATAGAGCAAGATCTCTATCTGTAATAATTACACGTGGCTCCATACACTCTTGCAGCAAATCTCTGAGCCTCTCTAGCACCCATACGTGGTTACTCGTTTTCTCTTTAATGATAAATGCATGGGCGATACAAAACGACTTGTCTGTCAATGTCACACCCACAATTTGAACAAACGGGATTCTATACTCGTTCGTTTTGTAGGTAGCTTCGATCAACAACACATGTGGTAAGGCACGCCAGAGATTGTACGAGACCTGGTGTACAAAGAAAATATCCTCAACAACATCTGTCTCTGGATTCTGCCGGGTGTAGTATGTAAACTTATTTTCAAACAAGAGACACTCGAGTATCTGCATAACAATAATAATAACAATATTTAATATTTAACAATAATAATATTTATATTTAATAATAATATTTAATAATAATACCTGCATTGGAGTTTGGTCGCTGTACATTGTGTGTTTAATCTTGCTTATGGTATTGTGTATGTCTCGTAGAATGCATACACTATTCGGGTTTTGTTCTCTAATAGCTAAATGTATGTTTGATGGGTCCATCCCATGAAAATAAAGCCTTCCACCACCTTTTCGTCGAGCAGTGTTAGCCTCCTAGCAAACGCGTGACCCTCAACATGTTTAAAAGGGTCGTGGTTATGATCCGGGTTTATTACCTCCAACTTCCAACCATTGTTGCCTAGCTTCCCTTTTAACTTAAAGGGACAGGTAACCTTTTTGTTACCCGAAACCCGTACTGTGGCTTTAGTTTGGTGTTTGCCACCACGGTCGCATCTCAGCCATATCTTTTTTTTTTTTTTTTTTTTTTTTTTTTTTTTTTTTTTTTTGCATAAGATCCCTTGCCTTTTGAAATAAAACATCCGGTCACTGGCGTAACCGCTAGCATGGGTTCTATTGTAAACCCATTGTTTCAACTCTTCAACAAACTCGAATACCTGAAATTTATATAAGAGTCTAGTCTAGATTTATACTAGTCTAAATTATATACCACTGTAAATATATACTAGTTCAATCCAACAAACCATAAAACATGTAAATATATACTAGTGTAAATAAATAAACGCACCTGATCGGTTTCATACGAAACATCCGGGTTAGGTTCCACTTTATTATAACCTACATTATAATCCAATAACACTATGTCGACTCACACAAACACCTACGATTGGATCACACTCCAATTTAGGGTCTAAACTCGAAGACAACACATGTATGCATATACAAGATATACACGACGCACATATATGTGGGAATATTGTCAACAAATGACAATACCTATATATATATATATATATATATATATATATATATATATATATATATATATAGGAATAAGATCAAATAGGAACCAATATCCTAGTTAGGAACTTAGGAACCAATCTTGACCATCCATTCTTCTTTTGATCATAAGGGTATAGATGTAAAATTACACAAACAAAATACTTGCATCACATCAGTTACGTATATCATGATAACCTAGTTTCCTACAAATCTGCAATTGAAGATCTAAAATCGTCCCTTCTCCAAAATCTAATTGGAAAATCCTAAAGAAATCAGCAAAAGTATTTGGGTTGTTCTCTCTGATAATCATCACTTCAATCGTATTTGCAATCATTACATGCGGCATGTTTTAATGATGATCCAAATGATGTGGATCATGTTTTAAATAATTCAATGATAATCATCACTAGCCTTTGTATCTAACAATTGTAGAGCATCATGGTAATTTTTAATTTCCCTTGTGTATGTTAAATACCATGTGTTTTTTGAGGTTCTTGTTTATACATCACCGAATCCACGTTTGCATATTATACATTTATATACATCACGATTACTTCAAAACCGATTCATGAATTTTCATTATGTATCTAGTTTTCATTATACACTGATGTATATATGTTGAATTTGATGGTACTATAGAATGTTTTTTGTATCACTAATTGGACTTTACACTGATGTATAATTGTTGAAATATGAATATACACTGACGTATATTTGTTGAATATTATGGTACAGTACAATGTTTTTGTAGTACTAATTGGACTATACACTGATGTATAATTGTTGGAATATGAATATACACTGACGTATAGTTGTTTAATGTTATCGTACAGTAAAATGTTTTTTGTAGCAATGATTGGACTATACACCGATGTATAATTGTTTGAATATGACGATACTAAACACTGTTCTATAGCATCAATTTTATTGGGGTCTGATGTATATTGTATGTATACACTGATGTATATGCTAAACAACCTTTTTCTTTGTTTCAGGTTACTCTTGATAAGACCAACCTATCAGTTAGTGTGAGTGCATGGAATATGAATATACACTGACGTATAGTTGTTTTAATGTTATCGTACAGTATAATGTTTTTGTAGCAATGATTGGAATATACACTGATGTATAATTGTTGGAATATGAATATACACTGACGTATAGTTGTTTAATGTTTATCGTACAGTATAATGTTTTTGTAGCAATGATTGGAATATACACTGATGTATAATTGTTGGAATATGAATATACACTGACGTATAGTTGTTTTAATGTTATCGTACAGTATAATGTTTTTGTAGCAATGATTGGAATATACACTCATGTATAATTGTTGGAATATGAATATACACTGACGTATAGTTGTTTAATGTTTATCGTACAGTATAATTTTTTTGTACGCACAAATGATATTAGTTGTGGTTTTTGTCAGTTACAATGTATACTAAATAACCTATTAATACTCACATACCAAAAGACAATATTACCCCTTGATTTAATTAAAAAGTTAATTAATGTTTAACATATTTACCATCATGCCATTGAAGATGGATGGATGAGATTGGTTCCTAAAGTTCCTAACTAAGGGTTGGTTCTCAATTGAACCCTACCCTATATATATATATATATATATATATATATATATTCATGGCACACATACATGCATAACAACTAGATCTACCTACAAATCTATCCTAAGTTTCACTAAATACACTAATATCCAAGACTACCTTACACCTCTCATCCTTGTTTACCTCCCTACGGCACTCTCCACACACATACACACACACACACACACACACATATATATATATATATATATATATATGCGACACACTTGATGGAGCATAAGACAAGCTTCTTACAACTAGATTACCTCATGTTATACCAAAACAAACCCATGTCATTATCAATCCCATGATCCAAGAAATTATCTTTTGCCAAAATTGTCTTGATCCTCCTTGAAACCACACTCGGCCCAAAAAAACAAACCCCACATGCATTCAAAGGTCATTTTCACAAAATCTCACACTTATGTATCTCACTAGGGGACAAAACAACTAACTTATACCATTCTAACATCCTTCCAAACGCCTTAGCTCATCCTCATACATGATTGTTTGCCACAATTAGAAGACTATGTAATGATGCAATCGGGCAAGGACAAAGATACATGTACAAGACTTATACCAAAATGGACACAAGACAAACACTTATAAACGCTTCCCCATGAATGAACTCCACCTTCTTTTGTGACCTTCTATGTAACATTCACGATTCTTTCCGTAACTTATAATATAATCGATATATTATATCGATTTTCTTAATCAATTCTAATCCGCCATTTAACAGACTAATTCATAGTAATGCATACAGAACGTCTTTGTACACTATAATAAATTATGACATAACAAATCTATACGTTGAAGTTTTATAAAATCAAATTACCGTATAAAGTTAATTAGTAAATAAATTGCAATTGTGTTTGTTTATCCTAGTAATCGGAAAAAAAATAATTTTATGAAAATAATGATGAATCAATTATGGAGAGTCAATCTTTACACCTATCATCAATTGTGTTCGTTTCCCCTTTGACTTGACCAATTAAACATATTAATTGATCCATTCATAACAATTTATTTCTTCATAAAAATATGCTTTCAAAATTGTATAACCCCCTCCCCTTCTCGTTGAGGTATTAAAAGGTGATTAACCACATAAAGGCAAAATAACTTCATCTTCCTCATGGCAACACCCCTACAAGTCGACAACAAGAAATGGTCACCCATTGAACCGTCCGCCCGTTTAGTTTTAACAACCACAAATGGTTTAACTCAATCCTTTTTCTTCCGGATATATCTCCGCACCACCACCGATCAGCCCTTGTTGGTGACCACCATATAGGATGCTACGATGACTGATGATGTTATTCTCTTTACTCGTTCCGCACCGCAAGGTAACTTTAGAACCCACTTTTCAAACGAAATGTTTTTTTTTTTTTGTGCTCTAATTCTTTTCTTACAACTCTATAAATCCAAATGTGTTTTAACATATTAATCGGTAGCCACTACAACTGAAAAATTAGAAACTAGATTCTTCAAAATTATAAATTAATCCTACATAGAGATCATTGGACAAAATGTTTATGAGCTTGTTTTTAAATAAAAGGTTCCTAAATTCAAATGTGGCTACATACTGTTACCATCAGCCACTTAAGGTTCAAAAGCAAAGCATGAATCAATGAATCTTGAATTAAGTTTTATTTGATTAGATTTTTTTTCTCGTTTCATACAATTATGGAATGTTAAATAAAGTCAACTTTTCTTTAATTTAACTAATATCATGTTAACGATCTTCTCTTTTGAAAATAATAATAATGATTTAATCACAACGACAACAAATTATATAACAAGTAAACCCTAATGATAATGATACGTGACATTAATCTCGATTATATTTTTACTTAGGTTGCCATAAGTTTAGAGTGTGACGTTAGAGATTTTTGTCAGGTTGATCTACACGTTTAAGGTTTAAGCATAATCTATTGATTCTCGTTGCGTGCTTGCAAATCAATGTGAGTATATCTTTCCCCTTTTTCATATTTTACACTTTTGGGGCTGTTCATGTACACTGTGACTAAATCTTATTCTTTCACTAAATGCAATTCTCATGTGTGTTTGCGTTATGTTAATTTGTGTGTCTATGACTTGTCAAAATCATTAACCTTTGAGGGTCTGGCATTTCAATGAATAGTACTATGGTATATACCCTTGTGACTCTGTTGAGAGTCCTTGTCATTGCTATGTATTACATTACTACTAGCGCATACTATATATATCTACTTTTCTTTACATAGGGTTGATTTTGAACGGATATTACTTATTACATAATTGCAAATGGTACCGCACATGAATTGCTAAGCACTTTTCCTACTATATTTATTCAAACAGGGTATGCTCACCAATACATTTTTGTATTGACATATACTATTTTCGTACATGTTTCAGGTTATTTATGAGATGACTTTTATGCTTTTGGAATTTTTTACTTAGATTTTGGATTCATTGTATTTCAGTTTAGTTGACATTTAGAATCGTTGTATTTCATTTTAATGTAATAAATTATTTAATCAATGTATTCAAATTTACACTTTAGTCCATGAGCTATTGAACAATCGTCACTACGTGACACCTCGATGTTTCCGCCATTGGTTGGGGTGTTACATTCTATAATCGGCCAAAGCTGGGAGAGGGACAAGAGGATCATGTATTGTCAATATTAATCACCAGTTAGTATCTTGTCACCTTATTCGACCCATATCATGAAGATTGGCATACCAATATTAGCCCATCCCCTTGGATCCGATCGTGTATAAATAG
Source organism: Ambrosia trifida (assembly GCA_028751855.1). Lineage (NCBI taxonomy): Eukaryota > Viridiplantae > Streptophyta > Magnoliopsida > Asterales > Asteraceae > Ambrosia > Ambrosia trifida. Next base: position 78,923,314 of record CM054129.1, read on the forward strand.
AAGGCTTTGGAGGAGAGCTTTTCACACTCTCAAAAACCTTTGATTTGCTTTGGCTCTCCCTAACCTCTCTCTAAACCCGACTTCACACTCTCGAAGGAAGCATCTAGGAGCTCTCAAGAATCACAAGGTTCCATCCCACTTCAAGGTAAGTTATAAGTACCCACAATGCCTAATTGTTTTTATAACCATCGGCCACCATGACACACCCGACTCTTGGCCCTCAATCTTTTGAATCCAGCCTAACTTAACTTAATGTGGTGTGTTTATAATCACAAGTTTTCAATAGATTGATATTTGTTTAAAAAACCACCACATGACAATGCAATCTCATATACATACACCACATACATATGTGACCTTTATCAACTTAGGGAATGCACACATACACCATATCTAAAGTTTTATAACTACATATGGCCTTAATAATCTACCAAAGGATCGATTTTTGAATACATGTGTATATGTACTCGGCTTTCACTACATTTTGAAGACATATATACACGATTTCTTTAAGAAACATACTAACATGCCGAGTAGCCATCTAATGGAACATTGGTAAGCATAATTGAGTTGTATTAAATGCATAAACTAAGCGGATTTTGATACAAAAAAAAAAAAAAGATTTCGGCTACACCAAAATAACATATGTTAACAAGGCCATAACATATGTTAGTACTATCATTTGATATTAAAAGACTTAAACATGTGTGAAAATACTCGTTTTGCCTTAAAACAACCACACGTGTTAGATTGGGAATAATCTATAACCCATGACGACATGTGGGGTCCATTTTGTTCAAAATGGATATCATTTTACAATAAAACGCCCGGAGTTTCCGGAATTTTATGCTTTACAAAGTCCACATAAATCGGCTAACGATTGTCACGCATACAAAACAAGGCCCACATACACTGATACGAGGGTCCACAATGTCGGGTGAAAAACTTGTATGATAAACGACAAAAACGTACAACTTACCATACTCTTAATAATCATAGGGCAATCATTTTCAGGACGGTAGTTACCTCACATCCCAGCCTTACCAGACCACATGTACTATCATCAGGTGAGTTTCACGACCCCGTTTTACTATTTTCCATTTGGGGGATAAACATGCTACGTTTCTAGTACAATTCATTTTGTGTGTTATTCTATCATGACTACCATGTGGAACATGAGACATTTGGTTCATGAGCTCAATAGGCCTCGTACTTACATTTACACCATAACTATTAGTTATCAAAAGCCATGGAACACTTCAATAGATATATTGGGTTGACACCCCCACTCTTGGTTAGTTACTCTAACCGGTTACATACAAAAGAGTGTTAGTATTCTTCAATACATGCATTGTCTTTAATGTACAATGCATGAGGCAAAACAGTCAAGAGGTTTGGTTATGGGACTCATGGTTTGCACAATAATCATTCGCTTAGCTAGGCAATGATTGGTCATACACGAATTACACAAGCACTTTACATAGTACATTAAAACCTGTGAACTCACCAACATTATGTTGGCAAATCTTTTATGCGTGTTTTTCAGGTAACTAATCATGCGGAGCGGGGACTTAAGGGTTAGGTTTGAGCTTGCACCGGGTGGTACCATCATGGATTTGGTTCTGTCAATCATACGTTATTTCGGTGTTTAAGTTATGTGTTTTCAGACAATTTATTAATTCCAGAAAATGTTATGTTATTTTAATAATTTATGACATCATCCATCCTTCGATGGTATCTATTTAAGTTAAATCTTGTGTGTTGCTTGAACCTTGTGCTTAAAAACCTTTCGAATCACATCCTCGTGTTTCCGCCATTGTCACACCACGCCAATGGCGGAAACACGTGGCGTAACGCTCGAAAGCATATCAAAGTCAAGATTAACACAAACCATATTTAATTAGAAAATATTATTATATTAGATGTCGAAAAAGTACCTTGTTTCAAACATTACACAAAACAATATACATGAAGTTCCAACAGGGGGTGTTTTCGTTTATGTCCAACCCAATGGTAAATATAGATGAACCCCCAACAAATGTCTGACATCCCATATTCGTACCAGACATTCATCTCTTCGGTAGGCAGTGCATCCTTGTACGTCCGCTCCTAATCCAAAAACAAAGGATTCTCACAACAAATGACTTGGACCAGCTTCGCCTCCACAACATAAACAACACGGCGCCATCCACCAGAACGATATAGGTTGGTCCTTCCGATCATCCTGTCCATAGGTAAGCGGGTGAGTTCATCGTAGACCAGAGCGTCCTCCCAACTTGATGGTACTGGTGATCTATGCAAGAGTGCGGACTAAAGTGAAGCGTGCCATGACATCCTTACAGGCAAATTATCCGTACTACTTATATGCATTAACTAGCCCTAGTTAGAAAATCGGATCTCTACACAACATAAACATTCATGTCCTTATTTTCTAACATTTCATATATTGACACACATGGCTAGTTGATCGGAATTTCCCCTTGTACAACCCATGTACAATTTTCTTTCTTTTCTAAAAATATTTCGTTGTGTTTTAGTTTTGAAAACTTTTGTTTTCGAGCCGAAACCGGTTATAGTCTAGATTTTCAAAAATACTATTTTGCTATAACCTTGGCTCTCATACCACTTCTGTCACACCACGCCAATGGTGGAAACACGTGGCGCAACGCTCGAAAGCATATCAAAGTCAAGAATAACACAAACCATATTAATTAGAAAAGATTATTATATTAGATGTCGAAAAAGTACCTTGTTTCAAACATTACACAAAACAGCATACACGAAGTTCCAACAGGGGGTGTTTCCGTCTATGTCCCAACCCAATGGTAAATATAGATGAACCCCCGACAAGTGTCCGGCATCCCATATTCCACCGTAGTAGCCGCATATCTATTCAACATTTATTTACCTGAAAGATATGTTAAAAAAAAAGACGTCAATATATAAAATATTGGTGAGTTCACAGGTTTTAGTTCCATAACAACAACAAAATGTGCGGAACAAACACAAGTAGTGACCTTTGTAAAGAGTAGCTAACTCCTACAAACTATGACGAGCAATCCCTTGAGCCCATAACCAAACCAAGACTAATAATGCCCCGCGAGCAGTAGTTGTTTCTCGGAAAGTAACAACTTAGTTTAAAATACGTGCACCCGTGGCATACGTAGTTGAATAATCGACGTTATCGATTAGGGGTGGGCCTTGTCAGGCACCAATAGGGCTATCCAAATTTCTCAATTTCAACACACACACACACACAACACATGAGTAAATGGTTACAGTAGCGAGGACTCACCCCGAGTGGTGTAAAACAACAAACCCAAGTACTTATCATGCCACTTTTCACGTTTTAACATTTATAACATTTTGACATGTAAAAAAATTTGACAAAACATATCTATCCCCCAAAACAAAAACAGTAAAAAGGGGTCGTGAAACTCACCTTAATATCCATGCTTAGCTAGCAAACAAAGCCCGAAGCTTTGACCGACTTCCTCGTGTCCTAATTACCAACAAAGGACACCTTAAAAGTCTATCACATATAAGCGTAGATTATTTTCCGGCTAAAAGATAGTTTATTTAACTATCTAGACTCGTGTGTACTAACCGAGTCTTAAGCGTTTAACTCGACGAACCGATAGTGACTTATCATAATTCATGTGTTAACATACGACATAGTACCCAAGTTGCGCACCTACTACTATTGGTGTGTAACCACGTTGGACTATTCCTACGAAATGTACAACTTATATTGAGTCGTAGCTCGCCTCGTAAGTTGGATAAATGTATTTGTCTTGTACGTTTATCTTTGAAAAATATATACTTTGAGGAAACATAATGGTAGTTATTACCATCGATTAATAACAATCGTTACTTCTTTTCCCGAATCCGATTATTTTACAAATCTCAATACTCTGCTTTTTATAAAAGGATATCCAAATAAAATCGAACGTTTATACATTTTTTTAATCCGAACAACAAACATCATTTAGTTACTAATAACCTTTAAAACTCGACATATTTGACGCTTAGTGAAAACTATATATATATATATATATTCTTTGAATATATTGTCCGGGATTTGCTTATTATTTGTCACAAATAATTCTTGCCAAAACGTCACGATTTTATATAAATACATTTAGTAAGACACTTGGAAAATCATTTATAAAACATATACAACGATAGTCGCTTCGTTGCCGAATCAGCCCACCACCAAACAACCACCATCATAACCACCACCATCGGACCGACCACTAAAACCCGACAAAAACACCACCTATAAAACATGTCACCCGTCGTCTACATCCAATCGACCCACCGCCCTAAACCTCAAATCAAACCATCAACCGACCACCTCAACCAACCGTCAAAACAACCACCACCGGATCTGTTACCAGCTTCTAGTCACTCAATTGTGCCACAACCGGACCGTAAACGACCTCCAAATCCACTATAATTGGCCATCATCAATACAAAACCCCTACATCTCGAACTAACCATCAAAATCCCCACCATCTCGGTTCTGTGACACTGTACCCATCATCTGCAACCACCACGCCACCACCACTAAGGAGGTGGGTGGTTGGCCAGTTGTTTTAAAAGGGAAGAGATGGCAAGGGAGATGAGAGAGAGAGAGAGAGAGAGAGAGTAGAGAGAGAAAACTAGGGTTTTCATCTAGAGAGAGTGTGTGTAGTGGTTGAAGATGGAGAGGAGGGAGGGTTATGAGGTTTTAAATAGCTAGGGTTTGGGGTAGGTAAAGTTTACCACATATCGAACCCGTATTAGCGTAAATCATCTCGGTTTGTTTTTCGGTTCCTTATTTGGCCAAAAAAATTAGTCGGTTTTGTTCAAAATCATAAATAAATCTAAACCGAGAAATTTAATTATTATCTTCATCACTCGACGCATGAAATTAGAACACGCGTTAAAATCGCGTTAATCGATTCAGTCATGCCATCCTTCATTTAAACGACCCGTTTACCTATGAAACTCATTAAATAAAATTATTTACAAGAAATAATTATTTCGAAAGTTCGATAACGGTTAAAACCATGCATTTTGACGTCCGATTCCCACGTCAGTTCCTCTCCGCGTTCTCCAAAACACTGCGTTTTTTACGGTTTTCCATGCCGGTTTCATATCTTGTCACATCAATAGTAAATACGTGTTGTATTTACATATATTAGCCTTATGTTAGTCCACTTTGACCAATTTTTACTAATTTCAGTTTGTTAATGTTAAATACGCAAAGTCTTTCTTTAAAGGCATCAGGGCATCCAGGAACTTTGGGAAGGACATCATAGGACTCGTAGCGAGTCATTTGCTCATAATTAAATCTAAACCATGTTAATTACTTCATAGTACGATTAAGATTATGTTAAACGTTGTACGGAATTTTCCGGTTGTCACATTCTCCCCCTGCTAAGAGAATTGCGTCCCAGAATTTTGTTCAAGTCATCCATTACATTAGTATCCTTGAACAGGGCGGGAAGTTTGCATTTCGCGCGATCTCCTCTTTTCTATGTGAACCCAGGTTCACATTTCTTGTTCGAACGAACACAATATCATGATCTATCTACAACTAAGCTCTGAGATTTCGCAATCAGACACATCGGCTTTCCCGAAATAGTAGAGCTTAGCGTCAACCTGGATCCTGTCGGTCGAGGAATTGACAATGCTTCCTCAGACTAGACTTACGGAATTTGTCAAGAGTCCCACTAATGATCTTGCAATAGTTCGAGTTTATTCATCAGGAGACTAATTCTAATCGATGCCTCCGTGCCACTGGTGTATTAAGAATTTGGCCCATTACAATTTCCATGCTCATCAACACCATTTCAGAGTACATCCCTCGGCGAAGTCCTATTACCGATTCGAAGTTCCTACGGCTAGCACCTTGTTAGTACAACTTCTAGATCGGTTTCGCAACTCATTCAAGCAGCCTCGAACCTACAACTTTTATTGGTAATCACTTGAACAACTCAAGCCAGATTATGTGTCTATCTCCGTCTGTCATTCAATGTACTGGAGATGAACACGTATACCCTCCAAAAGGGCTTTAAACAGTACACCCTGAACGCTAGGATGTTAATGCCCATCACATAGCAAATTCTGGCGATGAAGCACACAAATTTGTTCGTTCGAGTTGACAAGCCATACTCATATTAAATCGGTTAACCCAGGCTTGTGTACAAGGTTTGCCGATCTTGAGGTGAAATGACTATTCAATCCGATATTATAGAAATTGGCATCCAGTGTCTAGCCACGACTCTCCAAGAGTATAGGTGGCTATCTATATGCCTTATATCATAGCTACAAATGAGTAGGGGGTGAGAGGGTTCCAAACGGCAATAAATCATTACCTGTGTCACATCACAGCCACAAGAAGCCACAGGCGACAAATAATTAGATTCGCTCATTTGAATTTCACTAAAACGGGTGATCTTACCAGATCAAAGAACAGTCGGCATTCTCGATGGCACTCAAGATTTCTTGTAGTAGCAGATGGTATTCCCGTGTCCTCACACGGACTAGAATCCTCTATGTACAGACTTACGACCCTTTTACATGAGCAATTATGGTTAATGGTACTAGGGCGCCTAGTATGGACTGATGGAAGTCGAAAGCTTTTGCGTCACTTTCACCCCTCAGTTCCCTGAACAGTGTATATCTGACACACGGGTTATATAGTTCCACATTTCTTGAGAATTACAGGCCAACTCAAACACAATGACCAGAGGCTCACATCACCCCATCACATTGGTCAACACAGGAAGGTTGTATATGAATTATCTTGAAATGGTTTCCGCATCGATCAAAGGATAAGGTTTCATCAACATATCGACACGTTGGTCTCCACCGATACGAGCATACAGAACACCAGTAGTTACCCCAAAACATGGGTATCCAGTACGATTTATGTTATATGTGCCACACAGGCACCGGTTGTCCTATCGGCATTAGCAACCTAGTATTTCAATTCTGAACAACACAAGCCACTCGCCCTCGAATTGACTATCAGATCTTATGCAGAGATCTGAGTGAAAGGAGTCCTGAAACCGGAACCATCAACTCGCCGAAGGTTCCATATTTTCGGGATATTTCAAGGTAATAGGTGAAATCGAGTCATAGATGAATGCATTTGGTATAGATTTCACCTTTAGGGCTTAACGACTTCATGCGCTAAAGTCGTTACTTAGAACAAACAACGATCGAGATCGCAGGACAAGCAATAATTTGGAGCCTTCCCATAGGGCATCCCATTCAACGACTCAGGTAGTCACACATATGGGTGCAATATGTAAGCTTTAGAGCTCATCTTGATTAGTCGGGCACTAAACGCACTGACCTGGCAGCTCACATTACTATGGTGTTTCCAACAGCGTCTGCCAAGGACATGGGATTTTGCTCTAGCACGAGCTAGGCTACCAAAGGATAACTGGTAACACCAGTATCGACTCAAGGTCAAAATGGCTCCACAATTCCAAGAACGGAACAACAGTGCCAAGACAAGATGGACTTATCATATGAGGAATAACAACATTAATCGAAAGGCTGAGTTGATCGACCATCTCCAACGGTAGGGTAGCACCCTTATAGAGTAGACATGTCTATATGCCTTTAAGGACTCAAGGTTTCATAAAATCTCCAAAATCATGTACCAGGGACTCCACCAATGCACACGCCATGGGTGGGTCCGTGGTGGTATTTTCGTAATCATCAGCATGACACGTCAAAAGAGATGATTTCAAATTAATCCAGCAGGACGAACAATAGAGAGATGAGCCCTCCAACACTTGTTAGTCTCAAAAGTAGGGGTGTAAACGAGCCGAGCCATGCCCGAGCCTGACTGGGCTCAAGCTCAGCTCGTTATGGTTTTATGAAGCTCGAGCTCGGCTCAGTTCGAGCCTACAATCTTGAGCTCGAGCTCGGCTCGCTAGCAAAATCAAAAGCTCGAGCTCGGCTCGGCTCGGCTCGAGGTGATTTGAGAACAACCTCAAACGAGCTCAAAGCTCGGCTTGAGATCGCAAAAGCTCGGCTCGCAAGTGTTATTAAATGGGCCGATGAAATAAGGACTTAGGCTTTGGAGATGTGGGTTATAAATTATAAGAGATATATAAATAACTTATAATTATGTTTGGACTCGTTTAGGCTCGCGAGCCCAATCGAGCTTTGTATCTAGGGCTCGAGCTCGGGCTCGATAACTAAACGAGCCATATTTTAGGCTCGGGCTCGGGCTCGTTAAGGCTCGGCTCGTTCGGGCTTTTTACCGAGCCAATCTCGGGTAGCTCGCAAGCCGCTACGTGTCATTTACACCCCTACTCAAAAGTATGGGCCATAACATCGCCCACATTCTCTCGATAACTCTGGGGTTGGAGACGCATTCGAAGTCCCTCATAACAAAGATGAGTCTCGCCTCGTCATGTGGGGATCACAGGATTTCTTCCCGACATTGATTTGCAGAGCAGATCATTAGTCGACCAAAAGGCGCGTAAAAGGTTAAGGCTGGACACGGCGTCACTGATGCCTTAGATTTTGAAGAGGTAATGCTCACGAAATGCGTGAGCATATAAGGGGTTGAAACATGATTTTGTCAATTACTCAAACGACCATGTGATTCGGACTTTAGGAGGATACACGTGCTAACACTAAGACTAGAGTGTCTTGTATGACTCTTGGCAAGTCCGTTAGACACCCAAACTCCCACATTATCATTGTCAACACTACATAATCAAATTAATAGAACAATTACGGCAACAAGGGGTTGAGGCGATGTCTCCATCCCAAGGGAACCAAGAGTGAAACAATCGACAAGTCATCACATCATTAAATCAATCCAACAGCTGTAGAAATACGTCCACGGAGCATCACGACAGCATGGACAACACGACAATGACAGCAACACGTCCGCGAAACACATTAACAAAGGAACACCACAACGGGGACACGACAACTGAGAAACATGTCCACAAGGCAACACCGCAACAGGAGCAGCATAACAATAGGCATGTATTATCGACAACGCAACGCGACCACAGGGATACGTGATCAGAAAAACAGTGCAACTACAAGACTCAACAGTCGCTAGGGGTAGCACAACATTAATTCACAAAAACAGGATGACACACAACCTAGTGAATCCATTGTACATAACTACAAGAAGATCCATTACGGTAAGCACGCACCGCGGTGCGTTTTAGCTCACTTATGGTGGCGAAATGCTTATCCGTATCCTCAGCCACAAACCGATACTCCATAGGCTCATTGGTAGGAACGGTTGGATCAACAAGGGCTTCCGTCATCACAATTGAAATGGGAACGACGGGTTCCACAGAATTTAGCTGACTTATCAAGCCGATATTGTTCATAGAGAGAAAGACCGTAGGCTCGATATAAGTCACTCGAATGATGGTAACAGCAGCATCGACAGACTCAACCTAAGCTTGAGAACCATCGCCATCATTAGCCTTCGCAGGAGCCCGAGGAATGATAACGATGGGTTCAATAAAAGCCTAAAAGAAAATGGAATTAACAACAACGAACTCCACAAAGACACAGACATGGTCATAGCGGCTTGGCAAGGGTCATAAAGACGTCTACATCAACGACAGTAACCTCAGCAGGAACCTCAAAAACAACAGCAACATCACACTCGACAAGAGCCATAGAAACAACGTCAACACATTCAGCAAGAGCTACATACTTAGAAACGGCAACAGGATTTGCTTAAGCCATAGAGAAAATAAAGCAGCAACAACAATAGGCTCGGCGGGAGCCTTAGACTCGTCGTAGTTATTAGATTTGCGGTAAATAGTATCCATAGGACCTAGAAACCAACCAACAACTTTCCCAATATCTAGGATAGTGGTCAAAACGAGAGTAACAAGTAAAGGTCAAAGGTTCATGATTTATCGAGACACCACGATAAATAAAAATGATACCAACTCTGACAGATCAGCCGGGTCATCCTTCTCACTAGGGTCCTCTTCCATGCTCTCATGGCACAAGCATCGACAGTCATCTGATAAAATGTCTTTCCGTCATCTAAGTGAGGCCGATGGACTTTATTCCTGATACGCCACGCAGTGAGGGTATCGAAATCCGACAAGAGATTAGACAGGTCACGTTGTCGAAAATGAATGGATCTCGCAATCTTACTTTATAAACCACTGAGACGAGGGGATGCAATGTCTCAGTATCTATAGGGACTGATGAAAAACACTTTTCATCAGTTGTCGACCAAATAGATAACTAGTCTCTTCGCCGTGACGAGGGAGGCTAACATTGAACATTGCAACAAGAGCAATGAAATCGTCGTTCCATGGATACGTTTAGTTTAACCGAATAACGTGACCACTCCCAGCAGTCAGCCATTTGATTTTCGAGGGGATTTCAATGTCAGCAGGAGGCGTCTTACGACACTTGACAATTACTAAACACACACTTTACGATTTCGGTCCCCGAAGTGTGGTTCACCTTCCAAGATTTATTACGGATTCAGACATAACATACGCATCGCACATACTCAGGCGTTCACCGGCTCAAGCGAGACTACCAAGAATCCTTGGAAAATAAACAGGAGACAGGTAGAGCAGTCTTACGATGCCTTTCGCATCTCACGGTGGTAGCATGATACAAGCATTAGACGAAAAAGTATATCTTGTATTTTCCCCCAGAATACGATCTAGCACTACTGCGAGGGGTGTTGAACCAAACGTGAACACTCAACACATCGAGCAGTGGCTTCCCATGGGTTAATCGTTTGCACTTCCGAGTAAGTCCATAGCCAAACGAAGGTCGGGGCTTGCTTTTCCACAACACGCTGTCATCATAACACTGCCAAATGCTGCCTTGGTCGTGATCAGTGGCCGGAATTTTTTACATCATTGAAAATTAGCAAAACCCTATGACTTGCAGATGTGCAATATGGTTGGCAGATTTCGTAATCAGTCCACAACTACATAGGAACAACCAACAATGTCAATTCAAACGAGGGCTATCGAGCCTTCTAGATAAAGATGATCAAGCCTTTTAACTCAGCAAGGTCGATTATGTCCTCCATTTGTATAAGGAACACCCGGTCCTTGAAGACAACTTGGGCATGAGTTAGATCGAGAATGACATACTTACAGTAACAACAAGGTAGCACAGGGGCCACGAGTTTCATAACTGATCCTCACTGGGTCCCGTGCTCAAACCGCACTAATTTTGCAGGGATGCACCCTAGGTCTTCACTGGGTTCCAAGTATAACATTCCACTCATCGTACCAGGTATTCATCTCTTCGGTAGGTAGTGCGTCCTCGTACGTCCGCTCCTTTGGAAAAACCTGGTGGCGAAGGCATTCAACTCCTATACAAGGAAGCTTTCATCTCCCGTCCCTATCCGATGCGAGGGTTTGCGTCAGATTACTCATATGAACAGACGTTTGAGCTCTTCCATGTTCAAACCTTAGAGGTAATGTTGAAGAAATCTCGTTGCGTTTGCTAGGATCGAAATCAAGGGATATCGACAACCCCCCCCCCCCCCCTAACCCATTGGCCAATCAAAAGCAAAGTTTGAACCTAGAGAACAAGAACAAACAAGACAAGGAGTGATCACTAACCGTGGCCCTAGCACCCACCAAGGTTAATGTGCACCCAAACTATTATTACGTGTGCACATGTAATGATAATTTGTGTTGCCAGTTAATCTCGGTGCCCGCTAGTTCTGAGCTTCCTGATCCAAAAGCAAAGGATTCTCACAACAAATGACTTGGACTAGCTTCGCCTCCACAACATAAACAACACGACGCCATCCACTAGAACGATAGAGGTTGTTCCTTCCGATCATCCCGTCCTTAGGTAAGCAGGTGAGTTCATCGTAGACCACCACGTCCTTCTAACTTGGTGGTACCGGCGATCTATGCAAGAATGCGGACTAAGGTGAAGCGTGCCACAACATCCTTACAGGAAAAGTATCTGTACTACTTATATGCATTAACTAGCCCTAGTTAGAAAATAGGATCTCTACACAACATAAACATTCTTGTCCTTATTTTCTAACATTTCATATATTGACACACATGGCTAGTCGGTCGGAATTTCCCCTTGTACAACCAATGTACAATTTTCTTTCTTTTCTAAAAATATTTCGTTGTGTTTTAGTTTCGAAAACTTTTGTTTTCGAGTCGAAACCGGTTATAGTCTAGATTTTCAAAAATACTGGTTCGCTATAACCTTGGCTCTCATACCACTTCTGTGACACCACGCTAATGGTGGAAACATGTGGCGCAACGCTCGAAAGCATATCAAAGTCAAGATTAACACAAACCATATTTAATTAGAAAAGATTATTATATTAGATGTCGAAAAGGTACCTTGCTTCAAACATTACACAAAACAGCATACACGAAGTTCCAACAGGGGGTGTTTCCGTCTATATTCAAACCGAATGGTAAATATAGATGAAACCCCGAAAAGTGTCCGACATCCCATATTCCACCATACTAGCCACATATCTATTCAGCACTTATTTACCTGAAAGATATATTTAAAAAAAAGACGTCAAAATATAAAATATTGGTGAGTTTACAGGTTTTAGTTCCAAAGCAACAACATTTTAAAAACAACAAGATGTGCGGAACAAACACAAGTAGTGACCTTTGTAAAGAGTAGCTAACTCCTACAAACTATGATGAGCAATCCCTTGAGCCCATAACCAAACCAAGACTAACAATGCCCCACGACCAGTAGTTGTTTCTCGAAAAATAACAACTTTGTTCAAAATACGTGCACCCCTGGCATACACAGTTGCATAATCGACGCTATAGATTAGGGGTGGGCCTTGTCAGGCACCAATAGCGCTATCCGAATATTCTTTCGGTTCTCAATTTCAATACACACACAACACACGAGTAAATGGTTACAGTAGCGAGGACTCACCCTGAGTGGTGTAAAACAACAAACCCAAGACTCATCATGCCACTTATCATGTTTTAACATTTAAAACATTATGACATGTAAAAACATTTGACAAAATATATATTTCCCCCAAAACAAAAACAGTAAAAAGGGGCCATGAAACTCACCTTAATTTCCATGCTTAGCTAGCAAACAAAGCCCAAAGCTTTGACCGACTTCCTCATGTCCTAATTACCAACAAAGGACAGCTTAAAAGTCTATCACACATAAGTCTAGCTTATTTTCCGGTTAAAAGATAGTTTATTTAACTATCTAGACTCGTGTGTACTGAACCGAGTCTTAAGCGTTTAACTCGATGAACTGATCGTGACTTATCATAATTCATGTGTTAACATACGACATAGTACCCAAGTTGCAGACTTGTTACTATTCGTGTGTAACCACATTGGACTATTGCTACGAAACGTACAACTTATCCTGAGTCGTAGCTCATCGCCTCGTTAGTCGGAAAAATATATTTGTCTTTTACGTTTATTTTTGAAAAATATATACTTTGAGGAAACATAATTGTATATATTAAAATCAATTAATAACAATTGTTACATCTTTTCCCGAATCCAAGTATTTTAAAAATCTCAAGACTATGCTATTTATAAAAGGTTTTCCGAATAAAATTGAACGTTTATACATCTTTTTAATCCGAACATCAAACATCATTTAGTTACTAATAACCATTAAAACTCATCATAATTGACGCTCGGTAAAAACTATATATATATATATGCTTTGAATATATTCTTCGGGATTTGCTTATTATTTGTCTCAAATAATTCTTGACAAAACGTCGTGATTTTATATAAATACATTTAGTAAGACACTTAGAAAAACATTTATAAAACATATACAACGATAGTGGCTTCGTTACGTTTCAGATTTTTATAAAAAAAAATGGCAGAGTTTCCTCTGTTTTTGTATATACTAGACAACTCAAGTTGTCTACAAATTTCCCAAAAATCAATTCCAAACACAAGACAATACCTTTATCCGCATATTTCCAGATCAACGAGACTTTATACATTTCGGAGATTATATAAATTACTCTTATATAAATACACAAAACAATATATGTATATGATATAGTCCAATAATTTAGTCCGATGTCGATATTATTTAGTCACGATTAATTATACAGTTACCATTTCCTCCGATTATTACTTTTCATTTGACTTTATCGGTTCGCTCGCGAGTTAATCCGTTCGTACTTCTTATTTATAAATGTATATTTATAAACAAAGACAATAAAAATACGAATTATATAAAACGAAACTATGTGCGCGTCCTGATCTACGAGTTGACCGCACCGACCCGGCATCGTCTCGAACCGCGCGTTGACTACCCTTCCCAGATCTGACCCGTTTGACCCGGGTTGACCAGATCTGAACGAGACTCAACACCCAAAGACGAACTCGTTGTTGAATCGGTTTGACCGGTCTCGAAACTAGATCCATGAGCTGACCCACAACAACCCGGACCAAGATCTCACCCGAACCACGATGCCCGAACCAGACCCTAACTCAATCAGTCCCGAAACACCCAAAACTTTTCAACACAGCCACCCTTGGCCACCATCCACCATAAGTGACCCCTGTATCCACCCCGAATCAGCCTACCACCAAACCACCACCATCGGACCGACCAGTACAACCCGACACAAAAACCACCTTTAAAACCTGTCACCCGTCGTCTACATCCCATCGACCCACCGCCCTGAACCTCAAATCAAACCATCAACCGACCACCTCAACCAACCGTCAAAACAACCACCACTGGATCTGTTGCCATCTTCTAGCCACTCGATTGTGCCACAACCGGACCGTAAACGACCTCCGAACCTACTATAATTGGCCATCATCAATACAAAACCCCTACATCTCGAACTAACCATCGAAATCCCCACCATATTGGTTCTGTAACACTGTTCCCGTCTTCTGCAACCACCACGCCGCCACCACTGAGGAGGTGGGTGGTCGGCCGGTTGTTTTAAAAGGGAAGAGAGGGCGAAGGAGATGAGAGAGATAGTGGATAGAGAAAACTAGGGTTTTCTTCTAGAGAGAGAGTGTGTAGCGGCTGAAGATGGAGAAGGATAGAGGATTATGAGGGTTTAAATAGCTAGGGTTTGGGGTAGGTGGATGTTTACCGCATATCGAACCCGTATTAGCATAAATCGTCTCGGGTTTTTTTTCGGTTCATTGTTTGACCACAAAAATTAGTCCCTTTTATTCAAAATCATAAATAATTCTTAACCGAGAAATTTAATTATTATCTTCGTCACCCGACGCGTTAAATCAGAACACGCGTTAATCGATTCAGTCATGCCATCCTTCATTTAAACGACCCGTTTACTTTTGAAACTTATTAAATAACATTAATTAAAAGAAATAATTATTCCGAAAGTTCGATAACGGTTAAAACCACGCATTTTGACATCCGATTCCCACGTCAGTTCCTCTCCGCGTTCTCCAAAACGCTGCGTTTTTTACCGTTTTCCACGCCGATTTCATATCCGATCACATCAATGGTAAATACGTGTTGTATTTACATATATTAGCCTTATGTTAGTCCACTTTGACCAATTTTTACTAATGTCAGTTCATTAACGTTAAATATATGGAGGATCGTTTTAACAAAACAAGTATAGTTGATCATACAAGTCTACCAATCCAACTCATTCATAAACAATTGTTATAATCTTTACAAAGAGTGTTTACAATTAAATAAACAAGTTTCAAACACTTCTTAATAACCTAGAGAGAAATCAGATCGAACACAGACACAAATGACCAAAAAGTTAAACTTAAAATGAAATTTCAACTTTATATAGGCCTGCACATTCGCCCCCCCCCCCCCCCTCCCCATAAGGGTCAAATGTGCAGGATCGACCCCTCATATGGTTCGAATCAGCACATGATGTATCAGTCTTCTACATTCGACCTGAATCTCTACCTTCGACCTTCAATATCTACCTTCGACCTCCCATATTCCACTTTTGCCCCCATGTTTTCAGCTAAACAACTTAGAATGTACAATCCAAAAGCATTAGTCGCAAAACGTGCATCAACAAACTCCCCCTCAACTATTGCTTGGATTGCCTTCGCGCTTCATCCATCTGTTTATTCATAAGCTTGATACACAATAACGTCTTCTGCTCTTTAGTCATAACTGGTTTGAAAGTTGGTTTTGATTTCTTATTTTCTTTCTGAATCTTCACAAACTTTCCCAGTTTCTTATCGTAATCACATCCTGCATTGACATCCCAAGCGAAACACAAGCATACCACACGTTGGTATTTCAGAGCTTGTTCGCTATCCTTCTCCTCGCAATAAATTGGGTTGTAATACAACATAATAATATCTTCATGTGAACAGTTGATCAACCACATCTGATCAAAAATGTGAATCTTTTTAAAATCGTCTCTCTTATCCTTCAGCAAGATAATAGCTTCTGCGGTCTTCCAATCATAGTACCACCACATGAATTCTTTTGAGAAATGTTGTGGAATAGGCATCAAAGGAATATGTTTCATTACGGTCGGTGGTTTATACTTTAACGTCACCTTGTTTAGCCCAGTTATCGGATCAATCTTTTTGTGAACAATCCTTTTAGGATACTGCGGCGTGAACACATCCCATCTTGTTCTGCTCTCTCTTGCCATACGATCTGCGAAATAGCCAAATGCATCATTGTTTACAGTTGCTCCAGACAAAGTATGTCTGAAGATATCTCGCACAGCCCAGTAAGGTAGTGTCTTTATATCATGGAATCTGTTGAAATACAGAATTCCCTTTTCCCATTTAACAGCAACACACCTTAGCCGTCTCAAATACTTCCAACCGAGAGGTTTTCCTTTGAACAATTCGTTGTGAAACTTGTAGAAACCACCCTGAACTTCAGTCTTGGGTCGGTTGGCTTCTTTTTCTTTCAGTTTCCTTAACAAGTTCTTCAGATCATCAGATTGTTCACCATTCGGTTTCTGATTCTCTGCATATTTGAATACTTCACCAACGAATGTTTTGCTCTTCTGTTGTGCAAGTTTCTCAGCCTGATTCAACATCTCTTCAGAAAATTCAGGAAATGCATCATCCTGTTTGTCTTTTAAGTACTCAGGATATTCTTCACTAGTAATATCCTCAATCTTAATATCTTCAAATACCGGAGTATCTCTATCATCAAAGTGATTTCCAGCTTCTTTTTTCAGGAATATTTGGAATTTGATTGTCACTCATCAACTCTTCAAGAGATTTACCGACCTGTTTCGCCAAACCTTCAAGAATCTCTTTGGCTACGGCTACAGAAACTTCACCATCTTCCAGATCAGGATCATCATACTCAAGCTCAAATCTCATATCATCAGACTCAAATATCTCTAGAAACTTTCCAGTCAGTTCAATCGTCCAAACCTTCTTTGTCAACATCTGACGATACAATTTCTTATCTTCATCTGATAAAGATCTAATCTTCTCAGTCCAGAAAATACTTTCATCATCAGTATTACCACCAGGAGCTTTCGAGCTAGATTCTCCTGCATCTTTATCAGAATCTCACTTTTCACATTGATACTTCTCTGTATCATCATCATCATCTGCAGAACTGTTATCATCAGAACCTTCACCAGAACCATCATTATCATCATCTTTCTTCTTCTCGGGAGCATCACCGGCATCCTGATCCAACTCTTCATCATCCTCTTCTTCTTCTTCTTTAGACTCTGATGGTTCGAAATCAACTTGTTCTTCTTCAGGTTCTTTATCTTCCTCTCCAGCTTTCAACTGTGGAGCTTTTGAATATAAATCATCAATGAGCTTTTTCATGCTATTGTTGTTCGTCTCAACTTCTTGTTTTCAAGTCTCATAGAGATATATCTTCGTGTGTTTCTCTGTTCATGCAATAACAATTTCTCATTTTCTTCCTGAAGTTTTTTAATCTTTACTTCCAATGCCTCTTGACTTTCTTGAGAAGATTCAACAACATCTAACATCCTTTTATCATTCTTTCTCAATTGTTCTATCTCTTGCTGTTGTTGATTAATCAATTTCATCATATCAGTAAGGTTCTGATTAACTGTATCCATCACATCACATGACACAGTAACCTGAGGTGTAGAAGCTTCGGCAACAGGAGTTTTCTTCTTGAATTTATTCATTACTCTTTCCAAGGCAGCATCAAAATCTGCAGTTGGATCAACAGTCTTTTCAGCAGCAGATTTCTTCTGTTTCTTTGCTACCGGGGATGTAACAGGTGTAGCAGATTTTGAACTACTAACTTCAGGAACTTTCTTTCCTGAAAGTAGAATCTCAACTTCTTTCGCACGTCTTTTCTTTGGATTCTCTTTCTCCTCTTTCTTTGACATCGTCTTGTATTTTGGCTTCTTCTGTTTTTCACCAACCATAGGAGATCCACTGAAATCTTGTTCACCAATACCAAGACCCAGATCTATCTCATCAACAACAATTGGGATCTTTTGTCTCTGTTCCTCTATGGTTTTGTTCAGACTTTCAGACTCACCAGCCACAGTGGCCTTGGGCTTGGTTTGTTTGACAGTCTCTTCACCAGAATCCCATTTCTCATTTTCTTGAGTCTCCTCAGAATCGGCAGACTCTTCATCAACTAACATCGTACCTTTTCTAGCCATGCTTTTCTTTCTCCTCATAGTTTTCTTTGGTCATTCAACCTCATCTTCCTTTGTTTTACCCTTCCCTTTGCCACTTTTAGCACCAACATTCACAACTTGTCTTTTTTTCATTGCTTCTGGATTAACATGAAAGAAAGGATCATCGTTATCTGAATCACTGTTAGCATTTCTAGCTTTGTCCCCACCCGGATCTTCATAACCTGGATTAATCAAATGTCCAAACAGGTTCTTGTGTGGTGGTCTTTCATTCTCGAGAACCCCTTTGTAACCTTTCATCCTTATCAACGTATTCAGATTCATGTGATCTTGGACTAAGATCTGAGTAGGATCTTTCTTCAGCTTAGAATACCTCAAATCGAAAATCATCTGTAAGAATCTGGGGTATAACAAGAACTTCTTCGACTTCAAACCTTTAAGAGGTTTAAGCATGTGATCAAATATCATTAACAGATCCAAAAACATGGATAATAACATAAGCTAGATACTTAAACTGTGGACACAGCTTTCCTTTATGTAAAGCTCCATCTGTTATCGGTCCGTTGTACTTCATACGAAGAAAATCCTTTCTCTGTTCAATCCAAGATAAGCTTCTAGGATCTGTCGGTTCATCTCGCAATCTCAATGCTTCCTGAATATCATTCTCAGTAACAATAGCAAGCTGTCCGTGAATGTTGCTTACTATTGTTGTTCGGTTTTCCCAGAAATATATCTTCGCATTCTTCCAGAAGTCCACTTGATGGTCTTTGTAAATGATTGCTGGTGTAGCTAACGCATCAACGACTCTGCTTCTTCTCAGAAAATCTACAATGCCAGAGAATTCTATGTGTTTCTTGACCTCGCCAAGGAATGCACAGCTGTTATGAGCTTCCTCGAATGGCAATTCCTCTTCATTCTTCTTACCAGTAGCTTTTCCAGATGATCCAGCTGGCATATCAGTGTTTTGTGGTTCTGCTATTTAGAATTCTGTAAAAACTGTATGTGCGTGAAAGGATCGTTTAACAACAAAGAATGATCAAACAAGTTAGTTTTAGGTGCGGAATCCCTAAAACTATCATAAAATAATAGTCAAACAGATTAAAACACACAGATCATCATTTTCAAAAGCTTTTCATTAATTAACAACTCGATTACACGTTGAAATATGATTACAAACAAGGTATGAACGTTAAAAGAGTTAAACAAAACACTAGAGAGAATATCAGAAAGTGGAGAGAATAATAATGACCAAAAGTTACATTTAAAAATCAAACTTGTCTATTTATAGACTGCACATTCGCCCAAATTGATTGTGCGAATGTGCAGGTTCGCCCAAACTGATTGGTCGAACCAAGTTACACAATAAACAATAAACACATTCGTCCACAGCATTCTCCTTCGCACCTTTTCTTCTTCCTTCGTACTTACAAAAATCTCCTTCGCACCAACGACAACTATCAAAACAAGTGTGTTGTTCAATCCGAAGCATTAGTCGCACTTTTGCATCTACAAACTCCCCCTCGACTATTGCTTGGATTGCTGTCTACGCTGTTCTTCCATTCTAATATTCATCAGTCTGATATGTCGTTGAATCTTCTGTTCTTGCGTCAACTCCGGTTCCTGAAATTGCTTTTGCTTCTTCTTTTTTAGTTCAGGCACCTTTTGCTTTTCAACAAACTTTCCCAGCTTCTCGCCATAGTCACACCCAGCATTAATATCATATGCAAAGCACAGAAATACCACACGTTGGTACTTTCCTGCTTGCTCAGCATCCTTCGCATCAGAATAGATCGGATTGTAAAATAACATGATTATATCCTCATGTGAACAGTTTATTAACCACATGGGATCAAAAATGTGTACTTTCTTGTAGTTCTTCTCTCCGTCTTGCAATACAATCACGGCCTCTACTATTTTCCAATCGTAAGACCACCAGATGAAATCTTTGGCGAAGTGTTGTGGGATAGGCAACAAAGGAATCTTTTTCAACACTCGCGGTGGTTTGTACTTTAACGTCACCTTGGGCATACCTGTAATCTGATCAATATCCTTCTTGTGAACAATACGTTTAGGATATTGTGGTTTAAACAAATCCCACTTGGTTCGGCTTTCTCTCGTCATTTTCTCAGCAAAGTAGGTAATCTGACTATTTGACGCTCCCGTTAAACGGTGACGACAAATATCACGGATTGCCCAATATGGAAGAGTCTTCAAATGATGAAATTTATCAAAGTATAAGATCCCCTTCTCCCACTTCACTGCAATACATCTCAATTCTTTAACAAACTTCCAGGCCAAAGCACGACCTTTGAAAATACCACTATGAAGTTTGTAAAAGCTTCCTTGAATTTCAGCTTTCGGACGATTGTTTTCTTTCTCTTTCAACTTCTTCAAGAATTCCTTCAAGCTCTCCGACTGCTCGAACCGTGGTTTGTCATGCCCTTTAAAGATTTCGTCTTCAAACGCTTTGCTCTTCTCTTTCGCCAGTTTCTCGGCATGGTTTAGCAATTCATCTGAGAATCCAGGAAATCCACAAACTTGATTAGTCTTGAAGTATTGTGGATACTCCTCACTTGTAATATCTTCCATTTCAACATCCTCAAACGCAGGAACATCACGGTCATCAGAATGATTCCCGGCTTCCTTCTCAGGTATCTTCGGAATGAAATTGTCAGCAAGTAATTCTTCCAAAGTCTTTCCTACTTGCTTTGCTAAACCCTCAAATATCTCTTTTGAAATTGCCGCAGAAACTTCCCCATCCTCAAGATCAGGGTCATCAAACTCCAACTCAAATAGTTTATTGCTCGACTCAAATATCTCTGGAAATCTGCTAGTCATGTCGATCGTCCAGACTCGATCAGTGAGCATCTGGCGATACATGTTCTTATCGTCTTCAGATAACGGTTACAGTTTCTCATTCCAGAATATATCTTCATCCACATTCTCTCCAGGAGTCTTAGAGCTCGACTCTCCACCCTTACTTGAGTCACGCTTCTCATATGTAAACTTGTCAGCGTTATCATCATCATCATAACTACTACTATCGAAAGCAGAGCCGTTTCCATCACTTGAACCATCATCTGAACCTCCATCATCTTTATCATCTTTCTTCTTCTTCTTCGTATCATTTCCTGCATCTTCATCAAGTTCTTCATCTTCTTCTTCGTCAGATGGTTCGAAATCAACCTGTTCTTCTTCTCTTTCCTTATCTACTTCACCAGCTTGAAGTTGAGGAGCTTGAGAGTACAAGTTCTTGATCAAATCATCCATATGCTTGTTACTCTTCTTCAACTGTTTATTCTCCTCCTTCAAGACAATGATTCTCCTGGTGTTTCGTTGCTCGTGCTTCAGCAACTTCTTATTCTCTCTTTTCAACCTTTTAATAGTTTTCTTCAAAACTTCATTATCATCAGCTGATGTGACTACGACTTCCAACATCTTCTTATCATTCGACTTTAATTGCTCGATCTCAGTTTGTTGTTTGTTGATTATATTCATCATCTCAGACAATCTCTGATTCACAACACTCATAATGTCACTATCCACCGAAACTTTCTTCTTCATTGGTGGTTCAACAACATCAGGCAGTTTGCCTTTTCTGATCTTCTTGAGCACATTATCCAATGCTTCATTAACTTCATCAATAGGTATATCTTCAGTCTGTTGTGTGCTCGATGTTGTCGCGGTCTTTTGCTTTTTCTGTGCTGGTGCAGTAACCGGTGACTTAGAACTAGTAGCCGGTGGTAGTTTCTTACCATCTATCAATGATTCAATCTCTTTCTTTCTCTTGATACTCGGCTTCTCCTGTTTCTTCTTTTTCTTAGCAGCTTGCACAGGAGAACCAGTAAAAGTTTCATCTACGTTCATAATCAACTCATCTTCATCAACTGGGATAGGACTCTTGTTCCCTTGATCTTCAACATTCTGGCTAGTAGACACACCAGCCTCAGTGGCCTTGGGCGAGGTGGTCTTTAACGTTTCAGCATCAGAATCCCATTGTTCATCTTCTGGCGTCTCTTCTTAATCGACTGACGCTTCGTCCACAATATGTAAACCCTTCTTCGCCATCGTCTTGTTTCTTCTTGGCGTGCTTTTCTTCTTTTCGGTTTCAGTTGTAACCTCTAACCTTATCTCCTTTTTCTTTGTCTTTCCACTCTTTGCGCCAACATTCACAACCTGTCTTTTGCGTTTTGCATCAGGATCAACAGGATGTAATGGGTTATCAGGATCAGAATCACTGATTGCATGCCTCACAAGCCCTTCACCCGGATCTGTATAATCAACTCGTGCTAGGTGTCCAAATAAATGCCTTACTGGAGGACGTTCATCAACTGACAATCCCTTATACGCCTTCATCCTAGCAAGTGTGTTAAGCGACATATGTTCTTGAACAACTATGTGCTTAGGATCTCTTTTCAGCTCCTTATACTTGTTGTCAAACACCATCTAGAGGAAACGAGGATAAAGTAGAAACTTAAGATTCCTCGTGCCGTTCACGGGCTCTAGTAAATGAGTCATCAGCATGCCTGAAACATTGAACGGTTTGTTCAACACTAAGGCAACCATCATAGAACTGATACTCTTTCGCATCAAATCATATCCTCCAGCTGCAGATCCGAATACATGAATCAAAACGTGTGCCAGATATTTGAATTGGGGGCACAGTTTTCCCTTATGCAATGAACCGTCAGTGATTGGTCCATTGTATTTCATTCTGAGAAAGCACTTTCGCTGATCCATAAAACTGAACTCCTTAGGATCTGTCGGCTCATCATCTAAATTCAACGCTTCTCTCAGATCTTCCTCGCAAACAATGACTCTCTGTCCTTGAATCTTGCTCGTCAAGCATGACTCGCATTTCCAAAAATCAAGCTTCGCTTCCGACCAAAATTCTTGCATCATATCTCTGTAGATAATCGTTGGTGTAGCAATGGCATCTATCACCCTGCATCTCTTCAAGAAATCAATAATACCAACAAACTCCGTATGCTTCTTAACCTCTCCGAGATACGCACAACAGTTATGCGCATTCTCGAAGTCTAAAAGCTTGGCAGGCTGTGATGATGATCCAGCTTGTTCCGTCGTCTTCTCTTGTTCGGACATCGTTAAATCTGCAAAACAAACAAAAACACATGTTAAAAATTGACAAAATTTCAAACTTGAAAGTTTTGGTAATAAACCTTCTCTTTCGCCCAAACGGGGGTACGAAAGAGAGTTAACAAGGTACGAATGAGAAAAATAGATGGTACGAATGTATGATTTTTGATAAAAGGTTTCATTCACCCAAACATTCTTCATTCGACCGTTAGTTTATCTCCTTCGCCCATTCGTAATGGTCGAAGGTGACTGTTCTAAATTTGAATTTTCAATTTTGATTTTAAGTGTTTCTGATCATGTTCTTTTGATTGAAACAGATCCTATTAATGCCGATTGACTATTCTGAACTAACAATTTCAACAATTATTCATTATATATGTGTTTTCAGTTGAAACTAGGGTTCGAACCATAACAGTTGATCAATTGATCATACTGTTAGTTTTAAATCCATGGTTTTTGATTATTCTCCCCCTAAAACACATATGTAATGAAACCTAATCATCAATTGTTACAATGATGTTGATTTTAAACAGATTGAACAGTTAGGGCTTGAAACATAAAACAGGGATTTAATCCTGCAGCCATGATGTTAACCTGTGAATAATAGTGCAAAATGATCAGTATGAAGTGACGAACACAATGGAAAGGTTCAAAATAATCAAGCAACAAGATGAGGATAAGATGGAAAATCTGGAAAAAAAAAATTGAATGGGGTTCGAATGAGACTGATAGGTATATATAGGCATCCTCCTTCGCCCATTTTATACGTACGAAAGAGAAGCTTTTGTCTCCTTCGACCCTAGTGAAAGGTTCGAATGAGGCAAAAGGGTTCGAATGAGATAAATGTTCATAAACACTCTCCTTCGCCCGTTCAAAACATACGAAGGAACATGTAAAATCCCTCATTCGACCAACCGAATGGGGAATGAGAAATGGGATTTTTGATAAATTTTCCAAATCTCAAAAACGAGTCCCGGTCCAATTATTTTCCAACTTTTAAGCATCCAACAATCATATTTTCAAATTTAAAAAGTTACAAAGCTCAAATGGTGTATCAAGGTTTAGAAAATCGACATCAACCACCATCAGTTATCAAAAATAAGATGGAAATGAAAAATCTTTTTGGATTTTCTAAAGTTTATGCTAAAACACACCTAAAATCTTTTTGAGTTTTGTAATATTTGACGAGAAAATAAAATGCAAAAATGTCAATGAAAAACTGTAAATGTTTTTGGGATTTTCGGTAAAGGGATCATATCAGTTATTGAGAAATCTGATCACACCGTTGATCTTTTGAATTATTATCATTAAAGACAATGTGTGATCTGGCAATTGCTAATATTGTGATCCACATAAACTCACATGCAGACTTTGGTGCAGTGCTTTAAACTGGTACTGATATTTATAGTATAAACACAATTGTCTGTGATTCCCACGCACACGACATACTCCCGTATCAAGAAGTAAATGCACAAAGGCTCATTGTAAAGCGTGATTATGCTTTCGTCGTCTGTAATTGTACAAGATATAATGCATAGAGGTATACAGGTCAGCAAATTAATGCAGTAAAGTAACATATGCACTATACCAGGTTGAGAACTGATATTAATCATGATTTGCATCAGTGATCAATACGATGTAATAGATAATCTTTGATCATCATATAACATGGAAAGTTCCTCAATTCGGTAACGTTAGGATTTGGCATATAGCTCTTTTATAAAGACACCCTGTCTGATCTAGGTTCGTAATGACTTACAGCAGAAGATCAGAGAGGCTATCCCCAGACAACTAATAACATAACGACCCTAAACCTCCGAGTTTTGTACAAATACCCTATCAAACGAAATTACGGTACTAAGACCATATGCCCATGAGGAGTTCATCCACACAACAAGTCGTTTGATATGTATGTATCAGGCACGCAGTAATAGGTCTACGAAGCCTATCAGCACATCGCACAGACTCAGACACACGCCCTATATAGCAGTACATTACTTAGAATGTGTCAGATCCCCACTGATGTACTATCATTTCCCTTTATACTCCAGGAAATCATTTTAGAGTTTTCTGATTTTTATATATTTTCGAATTTACTGTTCCCAAGGATAAGCTGGAGCATTTCAAATATGTGACTGCCCAGATATCGTTTGTTCACAGAAATCTGACGGCATTAATCTAAGGGAAGAAGATATAGCAGTCAGGAAAGAAATTTTCTCATTTTTATGGATTTTGAAATTTTTCAATGTTTTTGGATTTTTGAAAGTTTTCTGAAAAGCAGTAAAAATTTAAACTAAAAAGTGATAGACTGAGGTGGTGATCAGTCCTGTTTTTCTTTAATACCATTAGCTTTCAAAAGATAATCAAATCTGGATTTGTCAAAAGCTTTGGTAAAAAGATCTGCGCGTTGGTAATCAGTGTGGATTTTGACCATATCGATCAACTCTTTAGCATAACAATCACGGATAAAATGATATTTGATCTGGATATGTTTAGCCTTTGAGTGATTTACTAAGTCTTTTGTTAATGCGATTGCGGCCTCATTATCACAGTAAATAGGGGTTTTAAGAAATTGCAAACCGTAATCCACCATCTGTTGTTGGATCCAAAGAACCTGTGAGCAGCAGCTCGATGCTGAAACGTATTCTGCTTCACATGTGGATAGTGCAACTGCGGTTTGTTTCTTGCATTGCCAGGTCACGAGCCTGCTCCCCATAAACAGACATCCAGCCGTTGTGGATTTGCTGTCTTTGTCACAGATGCCCCAATCTGCATCACTAAAAGCGATTAGGTCAAAATTATCATCATGAGGGTACCAAAGTCCTTTCGATGGACAACCCTTCAGATATCTAAGAATACGCTTGACAGCTGCAAGATGACTCTGTTTCGGCTTCGATTGATATCGCGCACAAAGACATGTCGCAAACATTATATCGGGTCTAGACGCTGTGAGATACATCAGAGATCCGACGATTGCTCTGTATGTAAATGGATCAGTCAGCTCCCCCTTAAGATCAACTCCAATCCCGTGATTAGGTTGTATCGGGGTATCCATCAGCTTCGAATCATCCATCTGGAATCGGCTCAAGACTTCATAAACGTATTTCGTCCGGTGAATAAAGATCCCCGTTGGTCTTTGCTCCACCTGCAAGCCTAGGAAAAACTACATTTCTCCCATTGCGCTCATTTCGAACTTTTCCTGCATAACTTTTTCAAATTCCCTGCACAGAAGTTCGTTAGTTGACCCGAAAATAATATCATCAACATAAATTTGTACAAGAAGCAAATCATCTCCTGCTCGTTTCGTGAACAGTGTGCAGTCTACCAGTCCGCGTTTGAATCCTTTCGAGAGAAGATACGTGCTCAGCTCCTCATACCATTGTCTCAGAGCCTGGTGCAACCCGTAGAGTGCTTTGTTCAAAACATAAACCTTATCCCGGTGAATAGGGTCCTCAAAGCCTGGCGGTTGACCTACGTAAACTTCCTCTTTGACCACACCATAAAGAAATGTGCTCTTTACATCCATCTGATACACCTTAAATTTCTTCCATGATGCAAACACTAGGAACATTCGGATTGCTTCCAAGCGTGCAACCAGTGCATAGATTTCATTGTAGTCGATTCCCTCAACCTGATGAAAACCTTGAACGACCAAACGAGCTTTGTTTCGCACTATGACTCCTCTATCATACTTCTTGCACTTAAACACCCATTTGGTTCCAATTTCTTTCTTCCAGGGGGCAAATCTGTCAGTGTCCATACACCGAGTTTCTGGAATTGTAATAACTCCTCCTGCATTGCTTCCACCCAGGCATCATCCAAAAGAGCATCCTTGTATGTCCGTGGCTCGACCTGCGAAACATAACAAGCGAAAGACTAGTCATTTTGAAAACCAGATTTCTATATTTTGGCATATAAAGCAAGGTTGCCAATATTTTCTGGTGCTTGAGCATTTCTTAACTGCCCTCTTGTCATCACACTGCTACCAGGATCACCAATAACCTGTTCAAGCGGGTGTATCCGATGTATCCGAGATTACGGATAATCAGGTACTTGTACTCCCGTTTGAGTTGTCAAATTCTCTGTAGAAACCAGATCATTACCCACATTCGATGTTGAAGCATCAGTATTAGGTGGGTTCACTGGTGGTGTCACTGTAGCGTTGTCCAGAATAGCTTCACTTGTTACATCATCGTCTTCATCTTCTGAATCTGATGAATTAAGCGTTGTAGAAGCTTCTTGGAACACCTCTTCTTCCATAACAGGAGCATTGGTATCATTAGAAGCTGCTTGGGGGTTTACAGTGATCGGACGCACTAACGGTGAAGTTACGGCGTTTTCGACCTCGTAATATATGCGAAGTACAGCTTCTTCAACCATGCTATCTAGATTGAATGATTCAAAGAAGTCTTTGTAATCAAACATCCAATCTGGACCTCCACCCTGTACATTTTGTGTGTATCTTTGAACTTCAACGTTAGCCCACTCCTCGACTTTTCTAGTTCTTTTGTTGAACACCCGTTTTAGTGGGGTTGCATATCCAACAAAATAACCTTCTTCAGCCTTTGGTGCGAACTTCTCCGAAGGATTAGCATTGTACACGGGGCACCAAATGGTTCTAGATACTCCAGATTCGGCTTGCGTCGGTTCAACAGCTCATAAGAAGTCTTGCCAAACTTCTTCACTGTCAAAACCCGGTTAAGAGTATAACATGCTGCGTAAATAGCTTCGTTCCAGAACATGACTGGAAGATTTGAATCCGCAAGCATAGTTCTCGCCGTCTCGATTAGAGTCCTGTTTTTTCTCTCTGCGACACCGTTCTGCTGAGGTGTGTACGGAGCACTATATTCATGATGAATTCCCTTGTTTGCACAAAGATCCTCCATCTGAGCGTTTTTGAACTCCGTCCCATTGTCACTCCGGATTCGTTTGATCTTCAGACCATATATATTCTCCAAACGTGTAAACAGAACCTTCAAATTGTCAAAAGTGTCGCTTTTCTGATGCAAACACATGACCCATGAAAATCTTGAATAATCATCAGTCACCACAAGACAGTACAACTCCCCGGCATGACTTTTACGTTTGACTGGACCGAATAAGTCCATATGCAAACGCTCAAGCGGCAGTTCAACGGAATTGACTTTCTTTGGTCTATGGGCCTGTTTGTGCTGCTTTCCCTTTTTGCAACTAACACACTTGTCATTCAAATGGAAGTGTTTCACATTAACTCCCGTGACAAGTTCATTCTTCACTAACTGATTCATCTTTCTCAAATGGATGTGTCCCATTCTCCTGTGCCACATAATAGATTCTTTTTCTGTAGCCTTAGAGAGGAAACACGTGACTTGGCCATGGGTGGTCATTGCTTTGAACATATCGAGAATATACAAGTTGTTTACTCTCGATGCCTTTAGCATCACCCACTCTTTCGGAAGTTCAAACCCAGGTTTCAAGATATAGCAGGATTTGTCATCAAAATACACAGAAAATTGTTTATCACAGATTTGACTAACACTGAGCAGATTGTAATCTATCTGTTCCATGTATGATATCCGCTCAAATGTCATGACCCCATTGCTTACACTACCCTCCATCGTAATGTAGCCTCCTTTATTACCAGCAAATGCCACATAACCTCCGTTTATGTTTTTGATATCAAAGAGTAGCGTGAGGTCCCCTGTCATGTGACCAGAAGCTCCACTGTCAACAATCCATAGGCTGCTAACAGGGCCAGCTGGAGCTCCCTGCACATATAAAGTAAAGCAGTTAGATCTTTCGGGGGACCCAAGCCTGTTTGGTCTTGGGTCTTTGAACGGGTTGTTTCAAAGATTCTTTCAATTCACAAACATCTTGGGTTAACTCAACCCCTTTCTTCTCACTTACAACTTTCTTTTTCTCACTCTTCTCATTCTATGAAGTTGAGGCTCCTTCAGATTCCTTAGATGACCAGGATTGCTCAGATCTTTTCAAGATCCGGATCTGAGATTTTGAAGTCTCAGCCGGTTTCTTTACTTCATCTTTAAATGCAACCTTCTTGGTGACCTTCTCTGATTTAACAGAGACAGGTCCAACTGCTTGTTTTCCATTAGGTTTAGGAGCAACCTTTTTGTTATCAGCAGTTGAGTTCATCACAGGTTTCTTAGTAGATTTCTCAGTGGTTATCCGGTTGCGTTTATCATACGTCATCGGACGGTTTTCCCTCTTGTTGTAAAAATTGTTTTGATTATAATAAGGTTCTTGCTGAGGGAAATACCGTCTTTGTGGATAACCGTAGTTGTCAACCGGATAATCATGATATTGCCTCATCTCCACCTCGTGCCTTTTGTGTCGTACGTACGGGCAGGCGGCAAGTAAATGTCCCCATTCCCCGCACTTATAACACGCACGGTATTCCTCATAGTTTTCTTTGATCGGCGACTTGGAAAAACTAGCAATGGGATA
Source organism: Ambrosia trifida (assembly GCA_028751855.1). Taxonomy (NCBI): domain Eukaryota; kingdom Viridiplantae; phylum Streptophyta; class Magnoliopsida; order Asterales; family Asteraceae; genus Ambrosia; species Ambrosia trifida. The sequence continues at coordinate 78,953,423 of CM054129.1, forward strand.
ACGATCAACCATGCATTGTTTCCTTAAACTCTCAGGAGCTGGGTCCTTCGAGTAAGTCGGTTCAATAAAACTGTTTGCTTTATCAAAAGGCAAAACAAATTGTGTGACATTGACCTTGGCATCTTTATCCGAATAAATTTTATCTAAAATTTCTTGAGGAATGTCATTGGTTCTTTCAAATTTTGGAAACCAAATCGTACTTTCCTGCCAGATCTTTTCGATTTTGGAATAATTGACAAACTTAATCGGATATTCATCATCAGATAAAATCTTATCGGAGCCTTGCATCCGATAAAAGATTTTGACAGGTTTGTCACACGATTCATTGCTCATTTCATTGGTTTTCTCAGTTTTAATCTCATTTTTCTTTTCAACCGGTTTAACCACATTTTTCTCAGATTTAGTTTCAATTTTCTTTTCAACCGGTTTGCTCACATTTTTCTCAATTTTCTTTACCTCTTTCTTTTCAACACTCTTACCAACAGACTTTTCATTTTTCTTAACAACATTCTTACGATGAGCATTTGCCATTGGATGAATGATCTGAGACGGTGAGACTGGCTCAGTAGTGATTATATGATTTTCATCAGGGATATCACTTTCATTTTCAACCGTCTCAGATTGTTCATCTTCTTCATCTGAATCATCAGCAGCGACCACACCCTCATTGTTTCCCAGTACAGGTCTCACATCAGAATACGGATCCCCGACACTAGAAGTGTTAGGCTCGTTTTCTGATGTGGAGTCAGAATTGACTAACGTTTCCGGTGGTATTGCATGTAAGTTGTGGTTTTCAAACAATACCGGAGATGGGACCGCCTTATAGTTTGCACTATTCGACTGGGAGGGTTCTTCTATGATATGGTCAACTACATATGCTATGTGCTTGTAACTCTCTAACTTCTTGTTTACTTTTTCAGCAAAGCACTTGATGGTTGCCATTTCTAATTTAGTGTTTTCCATTTCATTGATATAGTTATTAATGGCAAGTTGTTTAATTGACAATGTCTTTTTAAGTTCAGACACATCCTTTCTGTAACCATCAAGAACTTTGTTGAAATCTTTTAAATCTTTTTGATAAATCTGACAGTTGATTTTGGCACTCTCAAGTTGGACCTTGAGAAGCTTATTTTCATCTGTCAGTTTTTCAAAATCAGCACATTTAACACACACTTGAGATTGAGATTCAGAACTTACCGGTTTAGGAGGTTCTGTCATTGCCATCAAAGCGAAGTGAGCTTCCTTCCCTGTGAAGAATTTGGAGTAGTCAATCTTGGTGCACGCATCATCCACCATACATGACTTGCGGGTCATCAGGAAATCAGCTTCAGCTAGCAGTTGGTCAATGTCATCATCTAGTGAATTCACACTAGCCTCTGAATCAGATTCACTCTCCATATCCGAATAAGCTGAATCGTAGTGGTCTCCAACATCCGTGACAGAATCAAGAATCATCCCGGATTTCTTGTCTTCACTCTCAGCAATCACATCCTCATTCACTTCCTCAATTTTCAACTCCGACACTTTTTCAATCACAACCTCCTCTTCAGTCTCCTCATTCTCATCCAAACTCATCTGCTGTGCCACACAAGCCACGTTCCCAGCAGTAATCTCCTCCACCCCCAATTGCTTACCCGTCCAATCAAAACCTTCATCTTTCTGAATTACAAGTGCTTGGTTTTAATTGTCAGTTTGGTTTTGGTTTTGAGTGTTAGGTGTAGAGATAGGAACAATAGTTCGGTTTGGATTTTGTTGAGGTTGGTTTTGAGTTGTGGATTGTCTAGTGTTGGTATTTTGTTGACGGTTCTGGTAATTGTTTTGTGGTTGAAAGCTTGAGATGTTGGAACTGTTGTATGAAACTTGATTTTGGTTTTGGTTTTGGTTTTGTCTGTTTTGGTATGTTGAATTGAACGGGTTTCGATTACCTTGCTGTGTTGGCTGTGTGCACTCTCTTGTAAAGTGACCCTTCTCACCACAATTGAAGCATGTAACTTTTGCTTTGTTGAATCCGTATGTGGTGTTGGGAGAAGTTGAAAGGTCAGTTCTTCCAGTCTTCTGAATAAAGTCAGTGGCTCTCCTCATTATGCTTGCAAAAGCCCACTGAATGTCCATAAGCTCCATCTCCTCTTTGTCGATTTGAGCGTAGTCCTCATTGGTGAGATTGTTGTTTCCAATTTGACTCGCAACCAAACCGTTGTAAGATGCAACCATAGCAGATACTAGAGCAACATGCTGTTGAGCAATTTCAACAGTCACATTGTTAAGGTTCGAGGTCTCTAACACAATCGGGTTTTGACTTGATTGTGCTTGAGTAATCTGCATCTGATTCATATGAGGAGTATATTGTTGTTGTTGTTGTTGTTGTTGTTGTGGTTGTGGTTGACTTGCTGTGTAGCATGCAGCTTGTTGTAATGGTGAAAAAGGTGGGATAAAGTTTGGTGTTGGATAGGATTGTGGTGTGTATGATGGTGTATAAGATGAAGTTGGTGTATAAGATGAAGTTTGGGCAAGGTAGTTGATGGGTGCTTTTGTGGGTTCAACAACATTGGATACACATGCAATGTGAGGAGCAACATTAGAAGTAGTGCTTGAAGCAGAAAGAGAGTTAGATGTACCACTCACATACAGATCAGGATTCTGTGGAATCTGAGCTCTCTTAGCTTTTCTCTTCTCCTCCATCTCTTTGTTTTCCAGCTTTTGAATGAACTCGTTAATAGTCCAATACTGGTATGCATCCTTTTCCTTCAACACTTCAATGTGTTGGTTCCAGTAGGGTGGTAAAGCATCAGCAAATTTATCTACTAATTCCGACATTGGTATGCTGATCTCATAGCTCGACAGTTCAGTGAGCAAATGGCAATACCGTGGAACCAACTCTTTTAGAGTCTCATTGCCCATGTAACTAAAGTTTTCAAATTCCTTCCGAAGCTCTTCCATCCTCAGCTTCCTTGTCTTCTCATTACCATCATGTCGGTTTCTCAGCATATCCCATAGTTGTTTGGATGTTGTACACGATCCAAATTGATGCAATAAATCAGTGTTGATCGCCTGGGATAGCTGAGAGAATGCCTTCTTCTCTATCGCAAACCTCTTCTTCTCATCATCCGCCAAATTCTCCAAAGGTATCGGTTCTCCAGTATTCTCCAAAATAGGAGCAACGTAACCCTTCACTATCATTTGCCATGCCTCGGCTCCCTCAAGTCCTTGTCCCTCAACATGAATCTTAAACTTCGTCTTCCATGTGTTGTACTCCTTCATGTTCATTAGTTTTGGTGGACGATTGCCGCTTCCTGAGGATAGATCATGAATAAGAGTGGATATGGCATTGGTCATCTGCGAATGAACTGCAGCTGCTGCAACTCCCCAATAGTTGTCAATCGGTTGTTGTAATGGTTGAACAACTTGTTGAGGAGCCGAACTAGTCATTGCCATGTAATTGATTGGCTGGGATGGTTGACTAGTCTTCTGGGCTGCAACCGACCATGGATCTTGTGTTGTCTGCTGTTGTGGTGCTTGAGTAGGTCTAGGCGTTGTTGGGAAGTTCCACATCTTGTCCTGCAAACGATTAAACACGAAAAGATTAGAAATGTTTTATAAACAGGATTCTCTTTCGTATGATCGAACGTGCGAATGAGAAATTATGTTCTCCTTCGACCGTTTTGATTGATACGAATGTGGACTGAAATCACAAAATTTCCTTCGACCGCTTTCTTGCTCTCGTTCGACCGTTCTCTTGCTCCTTCGACTGTTCGATCAATCGAAGGTGACACAACTGGGCGAATGAACAAAATAAGCAATGAAAGTCTACGTTCGACCACTATAACACCTCCTTCGACCACAAAATCCTTCTTTCGACCCAAAGAAATTCCACTTTCGACCACTCTCTCTCTTTCGACCCTAGAGAATTCAAAAACGGTTATTCTTTGAAAATCCGTTAATTTTGATCATGTTTATCAAATGTTGATGGATTTTGATGATCTAAATCAGGTTTTGAATCGGAATTGATTTGGAACAACTTTAATGAAGAGAATTATCCAATTTAACCTCGAAATCAAGTTGTAATCAATCAAAATCTTATCACATTAGTTTGTTCAATGAAAACAGAAACTTTTTGATCAAAATTGGGTCCAAATCAACTGAGAAACTATTAATTTGTGGTTGTTTGATCCAGAATGGCTCTGATACCACTTTGTATGTGCGTGAAAGGATCGTTTAACAACAAAGAATGATCAAACAAGTTAGTTTTAGGTGCGGAATCCCTAAAACTATCACAAAATAATAGTCAAACAGATTAAAACACACAGATCATCATTTTCAAAAGCTTTTCATTAATTAACAACTCGATTACACGTTGAAATATGATTACAAACAAGGTATGAACGTTAAAAGAGTTAAACAAAACACTAGAGAGAATATCAGAAAGTGGAGGGAATAATAATGACCAAAAGTTACATTCAAAAATCAAACTTGTCTATTTATAGACTGCACATTCGCCCAAATTGATTGTGCGAATGTGCAGGTTCGCCCAAACTGATTGGTCGAACCAAGTTACACAATAAACAATAAACACATTCGTCCACAGCATTCTCCTTCGCACCTTTTCTTCTTCCTTCGTACCTACAAAGATCTCCTTCGCACCAACGACAACTATCAAAACAAGTGTGTTGTTCAATCCGAAGCATTAGTCGCACTTTTGCATCTACAAAAACGAAACATGAAAATTCATTAGAAACGGACAAAATTTGCAAAATTGAAATTTGGTTTTGAAAATTCCACATTCGACCCATCGAGGGTACGAATGAAGAAATTTTCTAGATACTCCAATTTAGGCTTTCGTCTGTTCAACGTTCATAAGAAGTTTTGCCAAACTTCTTCACAGTTAACACACGATTCAATGTGTAACAAGCTGTGTATATGGCTTCATTCCAAAACATTACTGGAAGGTTAGAATCCGCAAGCATTGTTCTCGCCGTCTCAACTAGAGTCCTGTTTTTCCTTTCTGCGACACCGTTCTGTTGAGGGGTATACAGAGCACTATATTCATGATGAATTCCTTTATTTTCACAAAGAGCATCCATCTGTGCATTTTTGAACTCCGTCCCGTTGTCACCCCAAATTCTTTTGATTTTCAATCCATAAACATTCTCCAACCGAGTGAACAGAACTTTCAAATTGTTAAACGTGTCGCTTTTGTATTGCAAGCACATTACCCACAAAAATCTAGATTAATCATCAGTAACTACAAGACAGTATAAGTCTCCAGTATGACTCTTACGCTTGACAGGTCCGAATAGGTCCATATGCAAACGCTCAAGTGGCATATCTACAGAATTCACTTTCTTTGGTTTGTGGGACTGTTTGTGCTGCTTCCCCTTCTTGCAACTACAACACTTGTCATTAAGATGAAAATGTTTGACATTAACGCCTTTGACAAGCTCATTCTTCACCAAATGATTCATTTTCCTGAGGTGAATATGTCCCGTCCTCCTGTGCCACATAATTGATTCTTTCTGTGTAGCCTTTGATAGGAAACACGTAACTTGGCCCTGAGTTGTCATCGCCTTTGACATATCAAGAATGTACAAATTGTTCACTCTTGGTGCTTTCAGCATGATCCACTCCTTTGGAATAACAAAGCCGGGTTTGAGGATGTAACAAGATTTGTAATCGAAGTGCACAGAAAACTGTTTGTCACAGATTTGGTTCACACTTAACAGATTATAGTCAATTTGTTTCACATACGAAATCTTCTCAAAACTAACAATCCCGTTACTCACACTTCCCTCCATCGTGATATAACCTCCTTTATTTCCAGCGAACGCTACATATCCTCCATTGATGTTCCTTATATCGAATAGCAGGGTCAAATCACCAGTCATGTGACCAGAAGCTCCACTGTCGACAATCCATAGACTTCTAACAGGGCCAGCTGGAGCTCCCTGCACATATCAAGAAACATTAGTTCTTTCGGGGGACCCAAGCATGTTTGGTCTTGGGTCTTTGAAAATTAGATTTCAAAGATTCATTCACACAAAAATTTGAATTTCAATCGACCTTTTTCTGATCTATCAAATTTTTCTCACTTTGAGATTTTTCATTAATCTTTGAGGTAGAAGCACCTGAAGAACCCACCAGTGACCAAAGTTGTTCAGAATATTTTAGAATCCTAATCTGAGACTTTCGAGTCACAGCAGGTTTCTTAACATTGTTCTCAAATGAAACTTTCTTGGTTACCTTCTCTGAATTAACAGATTTAGGTCTAACTGATGATTTAACAGCAGGTTTTGGTGAAACCTTTTGTTTATCAACAGTTGAGTTAACCACTGGTTTCTTCAATGGTTTTTCCATAGCAATACGGTTTTGACGATCATAAGCAAATTGACGACTATCCCTTCTTTGAAAATAACGACTTTGATTGTAAAATGGTGCTGGTTGAGGCACAAAACGTCTTTGAGGATAACAATGATTGTCGACTGGACTGTTACATGTTTGCTTCATCTCAACTTCGTGCCTTTTATGCCTCACGTACGGGCAGTGAGTAAGTAAATTCCCTCTCTCCCCACACTTGAAACATGCTCGGTATTCCTCAAAAACATTCTTGGCATTCGACTTAGCGTAGGTATTGATTGGATATTGATCATCCACACATCTACGTCTTAAACTCTCAGGAGCTGGGTTCTTTGAGTAAGTTGGCTCAGGAAAACCATTAGTCTTTTCTTTCGATTTAATGAACTCGGTGACATGAACCATAGGTTCTTTTGGAGCATCCAGATATATTTGCTTTAAAATTTCTGGAGGTACATCATTGGTCCTTTCATGTTTAGGAAGCCAAATAGTACTTTCCTGCCAGATTTTCTTGATTTTTGAATAATTGGCAAGTTTTATCGGATACTCCTTGTCAGAGATAATCTTATCGGATCCTTCCATCCGATAAAATACTTTGACGAGTTTTTCAACTGATTCATTTTTCACTTCTTTCTCTACTAATTAATTCACTCGATGTGCATTAGCCTGAGGATGAGAAAACTGAGAAGATGAAACTCGTTCATTAGTGATAATGTGATTTTCCATAGGAATATCACTCACTTTCTCAGGTTCCTCATCATCTGAGTCTGAATCATCAGTCACAGCTGTCACTCCATCATTATTCAACCCTCAAATCGGTCTAACATCGAAATGTGGATCTCCAACACTAGAAGTGTTAGATTCATTATCCGATGCAAAGTCAGATTTGATTGAACTCTCTGGTGTTATTGAATGTAAATTGTGGTTCTCAAATAACACTGGAGATGGAACAGCCTTGTAGTTTGCACTACTAGGTTGTGAGGGTTCTTCAATGATATGGTCAACCACATAAGCAATGTGTTTGTAGCTTTCAAGCTTTTGGTTGACCTTTTCAGCAAAGCATTTGATGGTTGACATTTCTAATTTTGTTTCTTCAAGTTCATTTATGTAATTGTTTATAGCAAGTTGTTTTAAAGAAAGAGTTTTCTTTAGATCAGAAATGTCCTTTTTATAACCATCAAGCACTTTGTTAAACTCATGTGCTTCCTTGCGATAAGATTGACAGTTGATTCTCGCACTCTCAAGTTGAACCTTGAGTTGCTTGTTTTCCTCTGTCAGTCTATCACAAGTTCCATAATACCTATCAATGTTCATATCAATAGTGGCTCAGAACTTACCTGTTTCGGAGGATCATTCATAGCCATCAAAGCAAGGCGCTTCCTTTCCACCAAAGAACTTTGAGTAGTCAATTCTTGTGAAAGCGTCATCAACAATGCATGACTTCCGAGTCATTAGAAAATCAGCTTCGGCCAGGAGTTGATCAATATCATCATCTAATGAATTGACACTAGATTCCGAATCTGTTTCACTCTCCGAATCAGAATATGACGAATCATGCTCATCAGGAATATCAGTGACAGAATCAATGATCATTCCCGAAGTCTTCTCAACTTGTGATTCTTCAACAGAAATATCAGCTTCATCTACCATCTCCTCAATTTTCACTTTAGAAACCTTCTCAGTCTTCAAAACTTCTTCAACTATCACTGACTCCTCTAAGTCAATCTTCTGAGCAACACAAGCTACATTCCCAGCAGTAATTTCTTCAACACCCAATTGCATCCCAGTCCAGTCAAAACCTTCATCCTTTTGTATCACCAAAGCCTAATTTTGGTTTTCTGTTTGTTGTTGGCTATTTGGTGTTGAGATAGGAATAATAGTTCTGGTTGGGTTATGTGGTGTTTGAGTTTGAGTTTGAGTCTGGTTGGGTGTGGTTGTTTGTCTAACAGAGTTGTTCTATGAGGTGTTCTGTCGATTTTGGTAATTGTTTTGTAATTGATAGTTATTGTTGTTTTGGTTTTGATAGGTAACTTGGTTTTGAGATTGACGGTTTTGGTAATTTGAGTTGAATGGATTTCTGTTCCCTTGTTGAGCTGGCTGACTGCACTCCCTCTTGAAATGACCTTTACCACCACAATTAAAACAAGTAACTTTGGCTTTGTTGAAGCCATATGTGGTGTTAGGTGATGTTGCCAAATCAGTCCTATCGGTCTTCTCAATAAACTCTGAGAATCCGGTTAAAAACCGAATTCATGGATCGATTAAGCGAAAAACAACTCGGTTTCAGACGGGAGATTCGAGACGAGATAGAAACATACGATAACAAAGTCATCACAGATTCGTATTAATTCAGAAACGGTTACAGACGCTGTCATCAGTAGGATAAACATCTATCTCGGGGCCGGGGGAGGTCAGGCATGACCTCCCCCTTGAGAGCATTCAAAGCATAAACTCAAATCTACAAAATAAAATCAACACATGAGATTGCTATTTATAGTCCAACACCTAAACCCACATTCGCCAATTTAAGGAGGTCGAACCTGCATATTCTGCAGGTTCGCCACTTTCAAATGTTCGAACCTAGACTTAGGTTTTGGTCTATATTCACAAATGCATCAGATCCATAAAATGCCCTTATGGATCACCACAATCTCATGTAATACAATACACAACTCAACCCTAGTCTATTCGACAGTGACGTCCACATAATAGTGCATCAACAATCTCCCTCTTGGACGTTGCTGGCGAATCCACAAATCTCTAGCACATCAACAGTCAAAATCACAGGTCTCCCCCTCAATACATGCACTATTGCATTGAGTTAGAAATACAATATCCTACATGAACCGACCAAGTAATGCACTTACGGATCCTCAGCATCAATACGCAGGAAGTCAACTAGACCACATATATCATTTGCGAAATCAGCGAGCCGCTGAATTACAACCAGATCACCTAGTTACGCCAATGTGAAGTTGACAATGTAATGCACTGCAGTCTTGTAGCATCAGTACTCAGGAATGTCATCTTGACCAAGTACATCACGCGCAATCCAACTAGTCTGATAATACCCCTGCTAGAAGGATTCCATACTGACCGATCAGATATTCAACATAACACATAGGTACTACCACTAATTCACATCTCATATCTGCACTTAACCTTTTCATCACCCTTCACACCAACTGGAGAAGTCTAACTATCAGTACCCAATTAAACATCTCAAATGTGACTATGTGCAAAACAATCCACTCGGACACTTGTACTTCTATGAAATTCTTCATTTATGCTGACTGTGATTGCATTAACACATTCTTCTCTTTAAATGTTCTTGAGTAACTTCATCTGTTCGACAGAATACTAGCCGTAGACGAGTGGATCAAGCAATCAGAAGTTTTCAGCGGGAACTATCGGTACCATTGCGGACTTGAAATGCTTCAGAAACTGAAGTTTTCGACGGGGCCTAACAATGTCTATCAATAGCTCTTGAAATTATTCAGGACTGTAACCTAGAAACTTTCGTTGGATCTACGTGCCACATGACTTCTACTGGGGTCCCTCATTACTTTCAGAACATTGAGATCTCAGTCTTGATATGCTTGTATATAACAACTTTGTTTGAACAAGTTCCTTCAATCATACTGGAACTGGGTTGACTGTTCTTCATCTTGCGGAATAAAATCTGTCTATTTTCTGGCCCATAATAGTCATTTGAATCTGATTATCATAATGTTGATTCTCATGACTACCCCACAATAAAACGTTTCATCATCATCATTTCTTCAACAATTTATGTAGACATCATCACCATTCTCCCAAAAATCTTCAAAAATTAAAATTTTCGAAATTTGTTTTTTACCCCTTAAAATACCAATTTTTCATTCTATATGTCGAGGGGGCGAAAGTGGAAATAACACTACATTCGACCCCTGTGTATGGTCGAATGTACCATGATTGGGTCGAACCAAGTTCATTTAAACCTGACTAAAATTAAGATTCCACATTCGACCAGTCGTGAGGTCGAATGTGGAAAACTTCCAGATTCGACCGTTCTTATCAATTCAAATTAGCAAATTCGACCTTCAAAACCTACGTTCGACCGTTTACAAGCCACGTTCGACCACTCGTAAGTTCAAATCTTCTGCACATTCGACCGTTTGCAGAAAAACGTGTTCTTCTTCAATATTTCTGCAAATCAGCCCATAATCACTCTGATTGTTCGAATTTGATGATGAAACTTGTACCGAAAGGTGCGGAAATGAAAACCTAACCCTCGAATTCACAAAAACATGGTGAAATCACATGATTTTGGGTGCAATTAAGAATCTAAGGTTTCTAGGGTTTTAACCTTTCAATCAAGAACTGAATTTTAACGTCTGAAATCATGAAAACGAGCTGTGATTGATTCAAACGACTGTTAGATCGTTCAAATCGGTACCATAGCTCTGATACCAGTTGAGAATCCGGTTAAAAACCGAATTCATGGATCGATTAAGCGAAAAACAACTTGGTTTCAGACGGGAGATTCGAGACGAGATAGAAACATACGATAACAAAGTCATCACAGATTCGTATTAATTTAGAAACGGTTACAGACGCTGTCATCAGTAGAATAAACATCTATCTCGGGGCCGAGGGAGGTCGGGCATGACCTCCCTTGAGAGCATTCAAAGCATAAACTCAAATCTACAAAATAAAATCAACACATGAGATTGCTATTTATAGTCCAACACCTAAACCCACATTCGCCCATTTAAGGAGGTCGAACCTGCATATTGTGCAGGTTCGCCCCTTTCAAATGGTCGAACCTAGACTTAGGTTTTGGTCTATATTCACAAATGCATCAGATCCATAAAATGCCCTTATGGATCACCACAATCTCATGTAATACAATACACGACTCAACCCTAGTCTATTCGACAGTGACGTCCACATAATACTGCATCAACAAACACGGTCGCCCTTCTCATCACACTGGCGAACGCCCACTGAATATCAATAAGCTCCATCTCCTCCTTATCAATCTGTGCATAATCTTCATTAGTCAGACAGTTGTTTCCAATCTGACTCGCCACCAGTCCATTATAAGATGCAACCATTGCTGAAACCAATGCAATATGTTGCTGAGCAACTTCAACTGTGACATTGTTCATGTTGGATGTTTCCAACACTACTGGACTTTGGCTTGAAGAAACTTGTGATGTGTTAGGAACATAAGGTTGTTGTTGAGGTGTATTGGATGAATAACAAGCGGTAGACATTTGAGGTCGTGGTGGAATGTAAGAATTTGTGGTGTAGTTTGGTGGATAAGTTGGTGTTTGTGCAAGATAGTTAATTGGTTGTCTCGGTGGTTCAATAACACTTGACACACAAGCTATATGTGGCGCAACATTACCTACCACACTTGAACTGGACACAGAAGTAGATGAAGAGGCATGATGCAACTCCGGATTTTGTGGGAATATCGTCTAGCTTTCCTCTTGTCCTCCAACTCCTTGTTTTCTAACTTCTGGATTAACTCATTGATTGTCCAGTATTGATAAGCATCTTTCTCTTTCAAAACCTCAATGTGTTGATTCCAATACGGTGGTAATGCATCAGTAAACTTATCGACCAACTCGGACATAGGAATCTTAATGTCATAATTTGACAATTCAGTCAAAAGATGGCAATATCTAGGAATCAATTCCTTCAAAGTCTCATTCCCCACATAACTGAAATTCTCAAATTCCTTCCTCAATTCTTCCATTCTTAACTTTCTGGTTTTCTCGTTACCATCATGACGATTCTTCACCAAATCCCAAAGCTGTTTGGAAGTAGTACATGATCCAAACTGATGTAGAAGATCAGTATTGATAGCTTGAGATAGTTGGGAGAAAGCCTCCTTCTCCACTTCAAACTTCTTCTTTTCATCCTCAGCTAAACTCTCAAGAGGAATTGGTTCTCCTGTATTCTCCAACACTGGTGCAACATATCCTTTAGCAATCATCTACATGCCTCGGTACCTTCCAATCCCATTCTTTCCAAGTGAATCTTGAACTTTTTATTCCATTGATTGTAATCCACCATCTCCATCAGCTTCGGTGGACGAATCCCGCTACCTGAAGACAAATCATTTAATAGAGTAGAAATAGAATTTGTAGTTTGAGAGTGTACTGTTGCTGCTGTAACTCCCCAATAATCATTCATTGGTTGCTGTGGAGGTTGAGCAACATTCTGTGGAGTTGAACTAGTCATTGCAAGGTAATTGGTCGGCTGAGATGGTTGAGTATTCGTCTTTTGTGCAGCTACAGCCCAAGGATCCATGGTAACGTGTTGTTGTCGTGTAGTATTAGGCCTAGGTGTTGTTGGAAATCCCCACATATCGTCTATGAAGTCCGACATGCGAAACACTTAAAATTTTCAATCAGGTTCTACGTTCGACCCTTTTCAATGATCGGGGGATCGAATGTGAAAAATATCCAGGTTCGCCCCTTAAATCTGACTCGAATGTAGAAAATATAACAAACTAACTTACGTTCGACTGTATAAAACCCACTTTCGAGCTCCCGTAAGGTCGAATGTACAACACTTGGTCGAATGTACAAATACAACACACACAGCTTTTAGGTTCGACCTAAAATACTCACTTTCGACCTGAAAAAGCTAGGTTCGACCCCAAAAGACTGCACGTTCGACCATTCTCTCCTAGGTTCGACCTGACCCATTTGAAAAACGGTTATTCTTTGAAAATCAGTTATTTTGATCCCAATTTTTCAAAAGTTGATGAATTTTGATGATGTTTTGCAGGTTTTGCTTTGGAATTGATTTGGAACAACTTTAATGAAGAGAAATCTTGATTTTATCCGTAAAAACTAGTCTGAATCAATCAATTTTCATCAAAACTCATTGTTCAATCAAAACAAAAAAAATTTTGATCAATTTTGGGTCCAAATCAGTTCAAAAGCTATCAATTTGTAGTTGTATGATCCATATAGGTTCTGATACCACTTTGTGGAGGATCGTTTTAACAAAACAAGTTTAGTTGATCATACAAGTCTACCAATCCAGGTGCGGAATCCCTAGATCAGTTACAAAATGATAATAATCGAATCAAAACACGCAATTCCTTTTCAATATCCATTTCATTCATAAACAATTGTTATAATATTTACAAAGAGTGTTTACAATGAAATAAACAAGTTTCAACACTTCTTAATAACCTAAAGAGAAATCAGATCGAACACAGACACAAATGACCAAAAAGTTAAACTTAAAATGAAATTTCAGCTTTATATAGGCCTGCACATCCCCCCCCCCCCCCCCGTAAGGGTCGAATGTGCAGGTTCGATCCTTCATATGGTTCGAATCGGCACATGATGTGTCAGTCTTCTACATTCGACCTGTATCTCTACCTTCAACCTTCAATATCTACCTTCGACCTCCCATATTCCACTTTCGCCCCCACGTTTTCAGCTAAACAACTTAGAATGTACAATCCAAAAGCATTAGTCGCAAAACGTGCATCAACAAAATATGCGAAATCTTTCTTTAAAGGCATCAGGGCGTCCACAAACTTCGGGAAGGACATCGTAGGACTCGTAACGGGTCATTTGCTCATAATTAACTCTAAACCATGTTAATTACTTCACAGTACGATTAAGATTACGTTAAACGTTGTACGAAATTTTTCGGTTGTCACAACCTTGGCGGGGTGTGACATCAATATACGCCAATTTACCTCCATGATACGTAGTGTATGGAAAATCACTAAGCTCACCCCCATAATGCAGCTCCACTGTAAAAGCATCAGGATTGTTACCTGAAAACAAAAAAAGAGTAAACCTTTAACTCAAAATTCATTGAAAAGAGAATCAAACGTTAAATTCATTGAAAGGATTAAACCTTTAAGAATAAGTTACAGTATTTGAGGTGAGTATTGAAAGCAGCATCCTTGTCTCGCAACTTCCACATTAAAAATTCGATGTTCAATTATTGATGTTCGAGGTGATGAAGACAAAGAACAGAGAGAGAGGGCTTACGGTTTTTTACTGTGGGATGGGTAAAGTTATCAAACGGGAGAAGGGGTAAAAAGAGGTGTTTTAAAACTTATAACCTGAAATGACCATTTTGCCCCTGAGGTTAATTGAGTTTGTTTAACTTCGTTTAAAAATGATTCAAAATGGCACCAAAATGAAACCACTGAGTTTCCAGTGATTAAAAAAACTTTTCTTTCTAAAGTGGCATATTGAGCCAAACCTCAAGTGTCATTTTGGCAGTTTACTCTTTTACATTAGATTAAACACATTGATATGTTTGCAACATTGCTTCGTTGAAATTAGAAGTTATGTTCAAAACTTGCTTTAAACTTTTTACATGGAGATGTTCTTAGTGTTCTTATGTTACTAAAATGGGAAATCTAATTGCATGTACACGTATTATGGAATATGTTTAGCTATTATATGAGGGTTAACTGTTGATACATACTAGTAATTATGACCTTCTATTAAAGGAAACTTTTCTGCTTTTAAATTCAACCCATTAAGTTTTGATACATGTAACTACACAACGTATTTTGTTAACACTTTAACACGATGAGACAAATGGAGATTGTTGATTAACTGCTACTTGCATGATTGAATGTGAATAACATGAACAAACACTGTATTACTTAAAACAAGTTAGCAGCAGGTTGCTAGGTCAAGCCAAGTCAACATAATCAAACATGTCAAACATTTTTCTAAAACACAAACACTTGGAGTTTCTTGGATATAAAAGGTCACATGGAGAAACACCAAACTTGAACAAACACTAACAGGCTATTGTATGATAGGTTACCAGTAGTTTGGGACACCTCTTTATACACACGTCGGTACTTTATTAGCACACAATTTAAGGTGAGTTTCACGACTCCTTTTACTGTTTTCCTATTGGGGGAGAAACATGTGACACAAACACACAAACATTGTAGATCACATAATACTATTACATCACTTTTTTACTTAGCGTACTTCATCATAAGTCTTTACAGTATAAACCGTGAGTATGTGTAATATAGCGAGGAGATGTGAATGGATATGTTGAGTCCAACAAGCCCCCACATGTGTCGAATGGTGGTTAAGCAGGTGCATGTACTAAACGTTTGCAATAGTGTTATGAACGAGGGCGTAAGGCATTCAAACATTAAACAGCAATAGCGGTTTCATGGCGCTTAGTAACTTGTGTTAATGTCTAGTTACATTAAGATATAACTAGTAAACTTATGTGGCTCTGGTAAAACAAACAACTTTACATTCATTAAAACATGTGAACTCATCAACTTAACTATAGATATATTTTAGTATGTTTTCTCAGGATTTTTAAGATACACTCGGGCTAGGATGTTTCTGGGGAGTCTCATGCATTGCTTAGCAAACCTTTCAAGCACTTCAATACTATTTGGTTTTCATAGAGTTTACACATGTCATGCGCATAGTTATATTTCATGTTGTTAAACTTATTTGCTATGCATATTATTCAAACTATTATAAACTCATGTTGAATGAGAAACGTTGTTTTCAAACTCATATAGTGGTTGTTCAACACGATCACATGACTTGAATCCTGATATGTCACACGGCTCGCGGTACAACCCTGCAGGTGAAATTTGAGGGTGTGATGTATATGTGCCCCCAAAATGGTTTCCACTTATATTCTCACAATACACGAGCCGAAAAACCTATGATTTTGGTGTAAGCTTCTTTCTAGCTATGAAAAGGATCCTTTGTTCACAAGCTCCTCAAGTAAAACAAAGTTACAAAATACCACATGTATAAATCGGTATCCACGTCTTCTTGATTGCGCTGGTATAAATCGTAGTTTACTTGTATAAATCATAGTCTGCTATCCATTGTGTTTAGCTTTAAGCTTTATCGCTAGCGTAATAGTGTTCATCCCCCAATTAAGTAATTGTATAGTGTAATGAATGTGAAGAACTTGGAAACAGAGATCAACTGAATCCATTACTATAAATTATTTGAGTAATCTACTCAAGGTTATGTTTGGATTCACAACTTTGAAACACAACAGGGTCAGAATCCTACGCTTGATACTTCTTTTAAACGATCTATTTTGACGTTACCTATTTTGGTCAGAACACGTTTAGACCCCAAAAAAAGACACATTGTTTTATCGAACCGTTCTTGATATAAACTTGGTCAGACCCACCCATTCCACCAAACATAACATATTACCCATCAGTGATCAATATAGTAAAATATGTAACTTCTAAAAAGACGAAGCTAGCAATATGCATAATGTGTAGTCAAAGGCGCAACCAAAACACCTTGCAGGCTGCCATATTTCGGTCAAATTATATAAATTTTGGTCAAACTAGTCTTAAACATCCAAATGTGGTCTATTGTATAAAACCCCTAAAATGGTATGTTTATGCTATGCTTCTTGCTTACTTCGGGCCCTTGCTTTTTAAGCATCTTTAGGCTTAAGGCTTTGCACCTTGCACCTTCGACTACGTACACATATATGACTTGTACCATTCATGTTATTACCCCTAATTCTAATCAACAGAGATAAACATGAAGATTGGGGTTAAAGATAGGCAATATAATAGGAACAAACGGTACACCAAATGATATTTTGATGCTTGCTCTTTTGTTAAGATAATCTAATGAAAACATTTGATCATTGGGATTTTAATGAAAAATGAGAGTCAAGTAAACTACTCTTAAGTTGCACACAGGTAACCTAACAATGACCATACGTTATCAACCTTAAAGCTGAAAAGGGCAGAGTATACCGCAAAACTAAGTTGTGTCTGGACTCTTGGTATGAGTGACTTTAAAAACAGGATAATACGCGTCGAGATCAAGGCGATCTAGTATTTCTCTCGTACCCCATAGATATGAAGAGTGACCCTCAATGACTTCTGTAACATCAACCTGTAACCACAACACATAATCATTGTTTATAGATTAGACAAATTCTTTTCTCTTCTTTTGGCGACCGTGAGAACCCGTCACTGGTGAACCCATAGGGCCCCGCCAATACCATGCTAACCATAACCAATGAGAATGGTAAAAAGTATAGAGTAATAGGTAATAGAGTAAATTGGATCAAAGGTGTTATTCTCATTATTCACAGAAGATTATATAATGGTTACAACATTAATACAATGGCTTGATTCTAAGAGGACTATTGACTGGACTATTGACTAAGAATATTGACTATGACTAAATAATTACAAAGGCATAAAGATAGCTCTTTGACTGTTGACTTCCTAATCATATGGGATTGAGTATTGACTATTGATTTGTGTTAATACGCCCCCGCAAGATGGAGGATCCATTGGATATGCCAATCTTGGAGCGAAAGGAAAGAAACGGTGATCGTGGAAGTGGTTTAGTGAGGACATCAGCTAGTTGATCCTTTGATCTAATGTGAAAGACCTTTAAGTGACCGGCATTGACTTGTTCATGAACAAAGTGGTAGTCGAGGGCCACATGTTTCATGCGGGAATGGTACACCGGGTTGGCACAAAGGTAGGTGGCACCGGTGTTGTCACAGAAAAGAGATGGTGTACGTGTCGTGCGAAGACCGAGTTCTTGGAGAAGATTTTTAACCCATGAGATTTCAGTTGCGGCGTTTGCTAGTGCTTTGTATTCTGCTTCAGTGGATGAGCGTGAGACCGTTTTTTGTCTTGATGAACGCTAGGAGATGATGTTGGATCCAAGATATAATATATAACCTGTAGTAGATCTTCCTCCATCATGTATGCCTCCCCAATCAGAATCTGAGAAAGCATGTAAATCAAGTGAGGACTGTTTGTTTAACAATAACCCATGGTGCAATGTTCCTTTCAAATAGCGGAGAACCCGTTTGAGAGCTTGTCAGTGTGACTATTTTAGGTGATGCATAAACTGGGAGAGTTTGTTGACAGCGAAAGAGATATCAAGGCGGGTGAAGGAAAGGTATTGAAGTGTGCCAACAAGTTTGCGATAAGGAGTTGGGTCAGCGGGTGGAGAGGCATCCAAGGGGATAAGTGGATCAGAGACGCTTAGGGGGTGAGGACCTCTTTAGCACCATCCATTTTGAAAGTGGTTAAGATGTCCTGAATGCGCCTGTGTTGGGAGAGGAATAGACCATGAGGAGTTGGAATGACTTCGATTCCTAGAAAGTGATGTAGAGGGCCTAAGTCTTTGATCGAAAATTTTTCGCTTAGGGCTTGAACAAAGATGTCCATGAATGGATTATTGTTTCCAGTGAGGACAACGTTGTCAACGTAGACGAGTAGGTAGCAAGTGTTACCATTTGTGTTGTAGACAAAAAGAGACGCATCAGAGAGACATTTTTTAAAACCGAAGCTAATGAGGAAGGCGGTTAATTCATTGTACCAAGCCCGCCGGGCTTGTTTAATGTCGTAGAGAGATTTCTTGAGTTTGCAAATGTGATTAGGAAACGCCAAATTTGCAAATCCGGGTGGTTGAATAATGTACACATCCTCATGTAAGGTGCCATGAAGAAATGCATTATTGACATCTAGTTGGCGTAACGACCACCCTCGAGAGAGTGCGATGGAAAGAACAGTACGAATGGTAACAGGTTTCATTACCGGACTAAACGTATCAAAATAGTCCTTACCGTACTGTTGATGAAACCCTTTTGCGACTAGGCGCGCTTTAAATTTATCAATAGTTCCATCGGGTTTTCATTTGGTTCGGAATACCCATTTGCATCCAATTGGATTTTGGGTAGTATGAGGGACAAGCTCCCACGTATGGTTTTGAAGAAGAGTGTTGTATTCAAGATCCATTGCTTGTCACCATTGTGGATCTTTCATCGCTTGGATGTGAGTAGAGGGCTCATTGGATGTAGGAAGTGGGTGAACTGTGGTGCAGTTGATGAAGTTGGAATTGTAATATTTTGGGTTAGGATTGCAAGATCGTTGTGGGCGATTAGAGGTGATAGGAGAGGGGTTAGTTGAAGGAGTTTGAGATGAGGAGGTGGTAAGGTCATTAGAAGGCTGTACAGGAGTGGAGGATTGTGTAGGAGATGAGGATTGTGTAGGGGTAGGGGAATGTTGTGTAGGTGTAGTAGAAGCCTGTGAAGGGTCAAACGAGTGCTATGTAGTATCAGGCAACTGCTGTGTAGGTGCAGCAGAAGGTTGTGTAAGGTCAGGAGAGGGATGTGTAGGAGGTATGGGTTGGGGTGTAGGATCGATGGGAGGTTGTGTAGGGTGTGAAGGCTTTGGAGGATTTGGTATGTTGTGAAGAAATGATTCATTGGTAATAGTGGGAGAGGCGGAGTTATTGGTCTTGGATGGGAAGATGTGTGGTATGAATTCAACATGGTAAGAGTGATATAACTTGTTGGTGGCTGGATTAAAGCATTTGTATGTTGATCTGGAAGAGGAATATCCAAGAAAGATACATGATGCGGAGCGAGATTGTAACTTGGAGGTGTTGTATGGGCGGAGCCAAGGATAGCAAAGACATCCAAACGGTTTTAGTTTGGAGTAGGTGGGAGCAACATTGAATAACATGTCATAAGGTGATTTGTTGTTCAGGACGGTGGTGGGTAGACGGTTGATGATATAAGTGGCGGCTTGAAAGGCATGTGACCAAAATTGTGATGGGAGTTGAGCATAGTGGAGGAGGGCAAGGCCCGTTTCAACGTGCCAATGACGACGTTCGGCCACCCCGTTTTGTTCGGGTGTATGAGGGGGTGTGGTGTAGTGAGAAATTCCATGAATTGTGAGAAATGGTTTAAGACCAATGTATCCACCACCACTGTCGGTAAATAGAGAGATAAGAGGTGTTTGAAAAAAAAATCCACTAGTGATTTGAATTGTGGAAAAAGGACGGAGACGTCGGATTTTCTTTTTATCGGATATAACCAAATGTATTTAGAAAAATAATCGACAAATATGACATAGTACTTGAAGCCATCAATGGATGTTTGGACTGGACCCCATACATCTGAGTAAACGAGTTGCAACAGTTTATTTGCAACAAATGACTTTTTACCAAAAGGAATTTTGTGGCTTTTATTTAACGAACAAGATTTGCAATGAAAAGACTCGGGTGACACTTTATTACCATTAAGTCATAATTTAGAAATTAAGGACTTGAAGACTTTAAACGAAGGATGTCCAAGGATATGGTGCCACGCAAGTAAAGATCTTGTTGTTGTTGCATTGATTTAAGGAGAGAGTGTGGTTGGTCCGTAGTAAACGTCATTGACGTTCACGCCCCGCATGAGATGCGCCCCCGTGCGTAGATCCTTAACCAAGAAATATGGAAAAAAATTCAACAGAAACTTGATTAGTACGACTAAGTTTTTACAACAGAAATAAGATTATTGCGAAGAGATGGAACGATTAAGACATCGTTTAAGAAAAGTTGTCGTTAGTTGGTGTGAAGGGTTGTTTGACCAATGTGTGTGATAGGAAGGATTTTAGCATCACCTAAAACAATCCCATCCGGGCCACCATATTCGGAAAGAACATGCATTTGGTTGGTGTTGGTGTGATTGGAAGTGCCTGTATCCCATATCCATGGAGTGTTTGGAACCGCGGTTTGAGAAGATGTATTGTTCACAACCGGGTATGAGTAGGAATCATGAGTAGAGGCTTGATTTTCGCGTTGGAATCGACTAATTTTGCGACAATCTTTCGTTACATGACCGGGTATGCTGCAAAAATAACAAAAAACGTTAGTTTGGCTGTTGTTGGTCGGGTTGTTTTGAGTTTGGGTTGCGGATTTGTTTGACCACGAGGAGGGTCAGTTTTGTAATGAGGGGTTTGAGGCTGAGGAACAAGGGTTCCGATTGTAGTTACGGTTCGATTGATGAACAAAAAGGGGAGCCATTGAGGCTGCAAATTAGAGGGGAAAAAAAAGATGAAAGGGTTATGTAGGCTGCGGACAGAAGACTGTCGAAAGCTGTGATGGATCGGTTGGCTTTAGGCTCTTGATCCATATAGAGTAATAGGTAATAGAGTAAATTGGATCAAATGTGCTATTCTCATTATTCACAGAAGATTATATAATCGTTACAACATTAATACAATGGCTTGATTCTAGGGGGACTATTGACTGGACTATTGACTATGACTAAATAATTACAAAGGCATAAAGATAGCTCTTTGACTTATTAACTTGCTAATCATATGGGATTGACTATTGACTATTGATTTGTGTTAATAAAAAGTAGGTTTCGTTTGGCAGGTGGCCTTCAAGGGGGTTTAAGGCACTCAAAGCTTGATTTGAGGAATTTTCCGAATCTAGTTATATGGACACTCAGGTTGATCAGACAACTTCTTGAACATGTAAAAGGGAAATAATGAAATACAGAACTTACATTCTCGACTCCAGGAACATCCACGGGTTCAATTCCGGCTAATCCTTGACTAAGGAGACTGTTTAAAACTTGATCATTAAAGAATCCATCCAGCAAAATATAACATACCATAATATAACTAAATGGAATATGATGGGTACCTGGCTCGAAAGGCCATTCCAAGCGTCCAATCATTTGTGGAGTAAGCATTAATCAATCTTCCAGAAACAACCTGCAGAAGATTACATCATTACTACTATAATTGACTTGTATACAATGATTGAAAGTACATAACATGCTTCACCTGTCTAATAGCTTCCCATTTTTCATCTTCTATAGCAACTGGTGCTCCAAGAAGAACAACTCTTTCTACAATTCCATCTGCAAATTGAAAGAAAAGATGCATATTAGTATATCTATAAATCTACAATAGCGCGGATGTTTTTGACGGGTGCCAATTACCATGACCAGTTTCAGCCAAATTCTCAAGACATTTGAATATCACACGTGCCCCAAGTGAGAATCCTACTAGTGTCACAGGCCTGAAAATTATAAGCATGAAATAACCAAATGTTTTTTACTTGTCTCCTGGAACTTTAAAGAAGATAAAATGACCTGGTTTATAACAGTACCTGTTACCTTGTAATCCATTAACCAACACTTCAGCAAGCAATTTTCCAGCCTTGTCAGATCTATTCAAGTAACAAAACTCAAACGCGGAAATGAAAGTCAATAAATAAAGTCAAAATAAGGAGTGAAATGATCAAAATGGACAACCTGTCTACAGCGATAGACCATTTGCTGTCAATGATATCAGTTAGAGCAAGCAATGTCGCAGGCAATGCTAAAGCAGTTAAAAGAGAGCTTAGTACTGTCATCATAGCACCTTGTTTCATCATTTCCATTGCAATTCCTACATCATGTGTTGACTATGAGAACACGGTAAACTATTATTATCAGTCAACGTACTGGAGCTGCTGAGAAGGTTATGATATATTACTTGATGTAAGCCAATCTTGGATTGCAGTGCTTACAGCAATCAGATGCTTAGATTCCCATTGTAGTGCATACCTAATGAAGTGTTTAAAAACTGTTTCTTTGAGTTGCCTTAATTATATGTGCAAATCATTGACACTAACAGCAGTGAACTATACCTTTCCATGTTATCATTTTCACCTTCCCAAGGCCTCACAAAATCTTCTTCCTCAAACACGAACCCTGCAACCATGATTTCAACTGCCAGCCTCTGGGAACACAAGTTACTGATTAAAAATATGGCAACTAGTAATTAGAAGACACACACATATATGTGTATATATAGAAGGGTGTTCATTTAAGAACCAATAAATGTTAAATGTTATGCACAAGACGATTATGTAACCGCCTATGTTTCTCTCTCCCACTACTTCTGATATTGGAGATTAGTAGATAATAGATGGTATGCTTCATTTACTACTGAATTACAGTTGAATTAACCCTTGTATTTTGTCAGTATTTCCTTTAATTTTAATGAAGATATCACATGGGTCTTATCATATTTTCCTCAAGAAATTGAAACAGGGGCGAAAAAGGTACTCACGCCTTGATTGTGGTTTTCACCTATTGCTTTGAACTCGAATTCATCCACACTTCCAGTCCTTCTAGCCATCTTAGTCCCACTAAGTCCAGCCCCAGCAGCTGGATCAAAATCAATCAAGTATTCATACACAGAAGAAAAGGTAATCATAATCTCAAATTCAAATGTTTATAATTCTGGATAACAAATCAATAAATTTATGATTATTTTTCCTAACCTCCAAATGATGCAGCAACTGCAACAGAACCTGCCACGCTCCCAGCAGCACTTGCAACAGCAGCAAAACCACCGGCTCCAATTACTGGCACAACGGTGCCTAATGCAGGTGCCAAAGCACCAACTCCTGAAGCAATTGCGGGAGCAGCTAAACCTGTTGAAGAAATGTAGGTCATGCACTCATACAACAGCAGCAAATTTAAATGGGTCAGATGGCATAAAAAGGTAACCAACTTTCTTTTACCACCAAAAAACCATTAAAGTGTTTTGGATATAAAATAATCTTCCATTTTAATGGTTTCCAGTCACCACGATAATGAAAAGTCAGCTTGGTCACTCTTACCGATATTTCATTTGCCATGTCATAAATTTGACCAGGTAAGATAACCTTATATCTATATATTATTGACACTTCGATTTTTTTTTTTCTGGCAATAAAAGGTTGGTTACTTTTTAATATAATTAGCTCGATTAAATATGTGCAGTTCTCTGACAAAATAAGGATCATACCACCAGTGATTGCCATTAAGGTCCCACCAGTTAGAGCAGCTGCTCCAATGAGACCTCCACGTTTCCACTTCTCCCACGAGTCATCTGAGGTGTTCTCATGTACTTTCCCATCACCTTGTTTTAATGCAGCCATTGCGGAACAAGAAATAACCACCTCAATTGCTTCCTGCAAAATCAAAGTGTCCATTTGGGTTACAAAGGACATCAATGAGCACTTGATATCACAACACAGAAACACAAACCAACCATTTTGATCCACTTGATATCAAACCACGTTGTCAGCAACCTCAAAGCAGCACGATGACGAGCATCATAGCCTTCTCGTGATCTTTTGGATTTGTTATCATCTCCAGGTGTATCTGCCAAACAAGCTGAAAGAAGGTCATATAAAACCGCCACTTTCCTGCGGTTGCTAATCATTTTTGCTTCTTCAAAGGTTTTTGCTTCAACTTCACTGGTGGATGCAGTAGGCGCTTGTTCAGGCCGAGGTGACTTGCAATCTTTTCCTTCTTGCTTTTGAAGGTGTTTTTTTGTTTCAGCCATTGATTCGCTACCCAAGAACTTTTCTCGCCACTCGTTTGCATAGACGCGATGCTTTTCTTTTTTTCGCTCATAATATTCTCGAGATGTTCCTATGTTTGACTCCATTGCTTCTACAGCTTTGGATACTGCAAGTTCCCGCTCTCCCACTTCTGTAGAAGATTCATTGTTTCCGTCTGCAAGTACTCGTAAGAACTGTTGTATATCAACATTTGCAGAAAAGATCAACAGCAGACTGTTTTTATAGGGCAACACAAAAGTGTGAAGTAACATACTGATCCAACATGACTCTTGACATAGGAACTGCTCGCCGTTTTCTCTAGATGGGGCCAGTGTGTGCTATCAATGTCCAGGTACCTGTTTTTGACAAAGATGCATATATGAAAACAGTATCGCCATATTATCTGTATTGTATATTTTGAAAGAGGATAAATACAACAAAAAAGGTCTTAGCTTCTGTCCCTTTTGTAATATACTTTTCAAGAAAATAAACAAAACCGTTGACGGTCATCAATTATAAAAGAAATACATATTATCTGCTTTACATGGGGATGTATAAACTAAAAGCAAAAGGGCTTTCTATAGAAGTTAAGCCCACTCCCAACTAAAAGCCAAAGCCATTTTAAACATTCCTTGGAATAAGAGTAGATAAGGACGTCAATGGTGATGATTTCTCATTTCTATACATACCTAAAATTTTGAAGTCTTTAACTTCTAAATAACCGATTTCATTATATAACCAGATATAACTACATTTCAAAGTTGTTATCTCTCGAGTTCAATGATATGTTTGAAACCAAATGATCATATCTACTGCTTGTTAATTCAAACTCCAAAGGGGAAAAGGCTACACAACGTTTTCCGCCATGTGTGGTCTCTAGAGAAGCCGCCTCCAATATCTAGTTTGGCTTTTCTCATTCGTCAATGTCTACTTTGGTAAAAAAAGAAAAAAAAAATTCAGCCTTGCATCCCTTCGAACACATATCACTCGAATATTACTAAAATTTGTCAAACTGAAGGGTTGTGACTGTTCGTTTTCTGCTTGAAACGAGTGTAACTATAGCGAACCTTTGTGCTTGTTCGAGATCCAAGCAACGAACCAACATCACTGTTACCTGTTGGTTTTCCTGTTTTCTCTACCAAGTCCAAAAACACACGCTTGTTGGTTAGTACCGTTTTTGTTAGTTTCTCAGTATTCTCTAGCCAAATCTGAACAGTAGCATCTGTTGTTCACAAAAAAGGCAGCTCAAAGCAGTGTGTGCACCATGAAGGCGCCAACAGTCACAGTAAGCACTATTCATTGCACATTTGCACCTTCTTATGGTTTTATAAGGAAGTAAGCGACAGCAAAACCATGTCAGATCTCTTTCTTTAAGTTACTAGTCTCAACCCAAAATTACAGTGTTCTCAACTCTGAATCCTATATACACAAGTAGATTTCAATCCAAAAAAACTAATTACAATTAATTTTCACTGTTTGAGTCATGGAAACGGCCTCTTCCAGAAGCGCAGGGTAAGGACACGTACATCAACTATTATATTTCCAACCATGCAAAACTCTAGACAGAATACAGGCCACAGGAACTATTATTTTTAAACCACTTAATGAAATTTTAATAGCGCAAATTCTAATCATCAACATCAACATCAAACATCAGCCTTTAATTCCATCAACTTCACCTAATCTACTATTTTACAACTCCTTTAACGTACCTAAAGCAATCAGGGATTACGACACACATAAAAGTAACTACCGATTAAGAGACAGCCTCTTACAAAAACGCATCAGCTATTATTATTCGAACAACGCTAACATCTAGCCTAAAATACCATCCGGAAGAACTATTATTGTTCCCTAACTCTTAAGGCAACATGATTCTAATAAATCACTTATTAATTCCATCAAATTTATCTAATCTACCACTAATGTTTGTTAACCTATATAAATTACTGATTACGAACAAATCAATAGTAAACTACTAATCCGAATAGCAAGGTATGAGACGTGTCCAATATCGGTTGTACGAGCAACAAATGCGAGGTTTATAGTCCAAATGAGGTTTGTGTTAAAGTTTGGTCTATATAAGAGTTAGGGAAATGGAAGAAGGAGACCTGAAGATCGGACGGAGCAAACCGGAGGACTCGTGGACCCATAGACGACGATCGTTAGAGAATGAATCGGAAGCGATCGCACCGCGTAACCGTCGGGTCTGGTGGATCTGAACCTGGTTGAGAGCCACCGCGAATAGTGCTCCGGCGGCCTGTTTATTAGTTTTTATCAACGACGGTGACATTGTTGGGGAGGAGGTGAAATAACTACCAGCTTTGCATGTGTTCTGTTTCAACCGACTGAAACTTTAAAATGAAAATAAAAAAGGAAAGGAAAGGGATGTAAACGAATCAAACGTTTAGGGAATAGTTCGCGAACTGTACGGCGGAAAGTTCGTTTTTGTTTTCTTCATTTTGCTAAACAAATGGGCATGAACAGAGGTTGCATTCGTTTGTTTATGTTTGCGAATATTCGATAACGTGTTCGTTTACGTTCGATAGTTCATTAGCTTCTTTAACTTTTGTTTTTTTAGGGGAATTGGAATGAAGTAATCACAACTTTGCTAGGTTGGAAGACAATAATCCCAACTTGAATTGGAATTTAACTTGTCAATGGATTTTATTCTATTTAACCAAAACTAACAACTAACTGGGGTTAAACCCAGATAGTTCTTTGCTGACGTGACATATGACGTGGCAAAAACTGCCCAATTTGCCGCCATGTCAGCAGAAAACTGCCCGGTTGATTGCCACGTCAGCAAAAACTGCCAAGTGTACATATTTTGACACGTAATACGCCACGTGGGCTGCCACGTAAGCAGAAAACTAACTTGGTTAACCCCAATTAATTTTGTTCCAACGGAATAAAATCCATGACAAGTTGGGCCTGTTAAATTTCAACTTTCATTTGGGATTAAATTCCAACTTTCAAGTTGGGATTATTATTTTCCAAGTTTCAATCCAGTAAAGTTGAGATTATTTAATTCCAATTCCCCTTATTTTTATTGTACTTATGTTATCAAGATTATGTCAACTACGTTTGGATAGTTATATTTGTATATTTTGTGCTAATCTATGTTATATTTGTATGAAAAGATACAGTTTTTATTTGAAATTAAATATATGTTCGTTAGTGCTTATTTATGTAAATGATGGCTTGTTTGTGTTCATGAATGTTCCTTTGTGTTTGTCTGTGTTCATGAACGTTCCTTTGTGTTTGTATACACTCACTTTTGTTCGGTATCTAAATTTGACAAACAAACACGAACAAAGCATTATTTATGTTTGTTTGATTCGTTTTCAACCCTATAAATGAATAAACAACAAGTTTTGAGTCCTGAAGGACCGAGGCCGGGTGGTTTAAGTAGTGTGCTTCACAATCACTCAAATGTGCATTGCGTAGGTATTGGGGTATTGATCTTGAAAGATTTAAGAATTGTTGTTAAAAAATAATAATAGTAAGTTTGGATGGAGATTTTGTTTTGTGAATAAACAGGCACCGAATTGGTAACCGCGGTTTTTAAATAAAGTAAATTTTTTTTTTTTCATATAATAATACTCGATACCAACAAGAATTACAAGGGAGGCACGGGTAGACCAAATTGACAAGGATGAGTAGGTCGGCCAGTCAAGTTAGAATGGTTTGGTTTCGAAGGTTTGGATTGTGTGGTCGGTTTAACAGATTTTGAACATCGCTAACATGGATGATATAGTTCTATTATTATAGAAGTAAAACTGTTTTGACATGCATACCTATAAATGTAACCTAGTAGACACATGATAAGGATCATCCAGGTGTATGACGACGTAACACAAATGAAGATAAGCATGCAATGAAAAGGGTCGTGCACTACAGCGTGCAATATGTTGAAGCGCTGATACGAGGTTTTTTGAGGCTTTTAAGCCAAAATCTAGAAGATGACGTTCGACAACTAGTGACGATCACAGGGCTTATCTATTTTCATGATACGTTTTTATTAGATTATCCTTTGAACTAGTTACTTTGTAAGGGTCAAATAGATATGTTTCTATAGATTTGATGAAATGAAATAGGTATCATGTAGTTGAAATTATTCTAACAAATTTAGTTTTGCGCCCATGCTTGTTAACTAAATGTTCTATAACACTAATTTACAACAAAATATGTATCTAACATTTGATATTGTTTAAAATTATAATACCAAGTCAAACAAAATATAAAATCACAAATAGTAAATATTTTTTTCTTTAAATATAATCCGAATATCGATTTTCCAATTCAACATGTCAACTTCAAAACCTGCAGTTGAGTACCTGTCATGTATGCTGTTCCTATCCGACCCGTTCTAAGAACACTGCATATTACACTAATACTAGATCAATGATCAATTTTTTTTTATTTTTTTTTTGTTTGATTCACATGAAAGTTGAAACCCGACCCGTTTAGATAAAAGAAGAGAATTGTGTTTGATCATATGGACGGTGAACTTTAATTTAATCGAGACAGGTTACATTAAAAACTAACACATTCAGCAGACTAACTTCACCTGACAACACGCCTTATATATCATAAAATTAATGGATTATACAAAAAGGATCAACAAACCACCATCTTCATTCTCTTGGTGATGGGTGCAGATAATTGCAGGAGGCTCCCTTCTTGCACCGTCCGCTCTCATAATATCTGCACACGCGCTGCCCTTTAGCTGGCGGCGGCTTTAAATTACCACCACCACCACCACTATCACTACCAAATGATATATGCTTGCTCCATGAACTCCTACTGTTCCTGCTATATCCTGATTCCTCAGCCTGATGACTTCGCTCTCGAGGACTATTACTACTGTTGTATTTGTCACCGCCATGCTTCCGCTGGTTCGGGTCCCACCAGATGTTCGTACTCCGACCTGTGTTTGTTACTTGACCTGGTTTAATTGAACTACCGAACTTTATATTACCTTGCATTGTTTCTGATCCCAAGTCACAAGGGTCATATGGGTCCAATCCTAAAGTCAAAGGCGGTGGTGGCGGAAGTGGTGGTGGTGGTGACAGTGGTTGTGACTGGTTGGTTGTACCTTCCAATCCTTTGATCTGAGCAACTCTGGTCACCAACTTTGCACCAATGCCAATAGATTTTGGTGCTTGCATTTGTCTACGATGTTCGGCCGACTTCATATTTCCTGCTGATTCCATATTATGATTCCCATTTTCCAACTTCACTTTAAATTGAACGTCACCCGTTTTGGTTTCCATCTCACCCTCGTCACCTTCAGCCTTAGCGGTTCGGTTTATGTCAATCATTCCCTGTGAGGCGCGTTCCATTTCTGGCCACTTAAAACCCATACTCCCAGAATTTGTTGTCTGAGAAATTCCAATTGCCTGACCGTTAATGTCAGGGCTTATAAACGAGTGTTGTTGCAAACCATTGGATGTTTTCATGAAATCAAAGGCACCATTAACATTGTTACTCTGAGACGAGCCAGCTAGATGTTCATCTGGGGTGGTGGTTGATTGACAGTGCAGTTGTATATCTCCGCTAGAGCTAAAGCCGTCACTTCTTGTGCCCTGATCAGGAGTGGGACTAAACTCATCAAACGACCCGTTAAACAAATCATCTACAAAACTGTTCCTTCTAGAAGTAGGAGAAGGTAACCCGTACTGTGACTCCATAGCATCCACTTCCGCCAACAGATCTGAAACTGATTCCTCCGCTAAAGTGCTAAACTCGATCATTTCCGCCACTCCGTTCCATGTAAAATCATTACACGTTGGCTGTGATGGATTAACATTGTGATCAGCATTTTGGTCAATGTTGGAGGTTGGAGTGGCGACATGATCTGCAGCCACTTCTAATACAATCCCTGAGTCCCATTCTTCACGTTTGTCTGGCGTGGAAGAACTACCACCCAAACCGTTAGCAGAAACCGGAAGTTTGGCTCCACCAACTACTAGACTTGAAGCACTACTCCAGCTAGGGGGGTTGTTGCCCGAATCCTGAACCAATACTTTCGAATCGAGCACAGATGGTGTATTCTTGTGTTCATCTATCTTCTTTGGTGTAGGACCAGGCAAATCAATAGCAGCTGTAGGAACATGCTTAACATCAACTTCATATTTCTCTATATCCGGAGTCGGCATGTTTGAGTTATCAACCTGTACAGTTGACTCAACACTTGGAGGGTTATAGTTTAAATTGTTATTATTGTTATTACCACTCCAGTTCTGTCCGAAAGATTGACTCTCAGATAACTTCTCATGATTGACAGGATCTGGAACATATGGAGTCACAGCAACGGTTGATGATGGGAGTCCACCGACAACGTTTGCACCCTCGGTTTCATCACCAACTTTGTTAGCAGCAGTTATATTCTCATGGGTGGGGAACTGCTGTTCTAATACATCGGTCAAAAGTAGAGGCTCGTCCTTATGATCCGCCCATATCTTCATTTCATCAGGGAAGTATCCGGTTGTACTCCACCTCTGAAGCTGTACCAGGGAAAACGGCCCTTGAACTTTGCCGTTTGGATCAAGGTAATGCCACACCGTGTCATTAGGAAATGAGGCGTTCTTAACGGAAGCTATTGTTTCTGGTGCATTGTTGGATACCGACGAGCTTAGTGTGGCTTGGTGATCCAGTTTAGTGATCGTAGAACCATTACAATCCACCTCGTGTTGTGGTTTCTCCAAAGATGAAGCCGGTGCATCCTTCTCTGTATGCATTGTAGATCCTTGATCAACAACTGGGGAAGTTGTGACGATTTGGTTATTGGGTTTATCATCTTTCCGTGATTTCCTTTCTCTCCTTTTAGGAGGGCGAGGGTGATCCAGTTTGGTGATTGTAGAACCATTACAATCCACCTCGTGTTGTGGTTTCTCCAAAGTTGAAGCTGGTGCATCCTTTTCTATATGTACGGTAGATCCTTGTGGTTTCTCCAAAGTTGAAGCCGGTGCATCCTTTTCTATATGTACTGTAGATCCTTGTTCAACAACTGGGGAAGTTGTGATGGTTGGGTTATTGGGTTTCTCATCTTTCCGTGATCGGCTTTCTCTCCTTTTAGGAGGGCGAGAATTCTTGCCAGTATACTTTGACTCCATTTGATCTCCTGTAGAATTCAATCACACCACTGGTTACTAAAAACTGACAATAGAGATTTAGACGAATCTAAAGAGTCGAATACGAAAGGGAATTAATAAAAAACCATGTTCTTTGTTGAAATACTCCTCAGTATCATCCGATTCATAATCTGGATTCATTTTTGGATCAAAATGAACATCTGGAATTTGCTTTAATCTGCGCTCTTGCTCTTCTGGCGTCTTCAAAAGTTGTATTCTCTCCACACATTCTCTATAAGTGGGGTTAGTTAAGAAA
The DNA here is from genome assembly GCA_028751855.1 of Ambrosia trifida. Lineage (NCBI taxonomy): Eukaryota > Viridiplantae > Streptophyta > Magnoliopsida > Asterales > Asteraceae > Ambrosia > Ambrosia trifida. Next base: position 78,985,318 of record CM054129.1, read on the forward strand.
TTTCACAGATTCCATGTTTCTAACTACGCCTACTTTATAAGAAGTCATCAGACAAATCAAATATTTGAAATAATTAATATACAGTGTTACAAAAGGATATCTCTTCTTATGCCCCTTTTCGCTTGCTACATCACGAAGATGACTGAGCCGCAAGATCTCCTTATTCATCCACTAAATCATGTAACAAAAAGAATTAGTAATGTAAGCCAAATAAAACAAAGTGTCTATCAAAACAGGCAGAAATCTCACATCATTTAGCTTTACCGACTGCAGGGCCGTGGCCTTTTCTTGTATCTCACCCTACAGCAAATAAAAAATTAGCACTACAAAGACCAGAGAAAAGAAGTGCAATGCAAACAGAAATTTGGGGAAAACTTACTACAGTAAAGTGTTTTACAAGCCCGCATCTTATACTTCGTTGTAGACGTCTGCATTCTTCCTGAAAAGATGTAGACAAATATTATTAGACATCATGAAATTGTTTGAAAAAAAAAGACAATATAATCAATACAGCCTGTATCTATGCTTGTTTTAAAAAATCACGAGGCGCTCCAAAACGTTTACGTCCCAAACGCCAAAGCAGCAAACGCATACATCATGTACACAAGTTTTGCACCATGTACAACCATATAAGCTCTATTTACATCCGAAAGAGGTTCTCTCTCATCTGTTTTACATTTTGATCTTTTCATCAAGTAAACCTTTCATAATTTCTACATCCCTTTGGTTGCTTTAGTACCAAAGTTCATGATAAAATCAACATTATTATGATAAAATGCATGCCCTTGTCGGCAATAAAGAGATTACCAGAATGGCTATATTTGGTTTAAAGTTTAAACAGAAATAAATACACAGATGTAGTGTGCACGAAAGTAGGCGTGCCAGCGAGTCAGATTTGGACAGAACCGACTATCATCTTATTTCACCCATGCCCGACTAAATGGATATCCTGGGTCCGCCACTGCCTATTAGTTAACTGAGTGTGACCTGACGTATGATTCCACTGATCTAAATAGATGAGACTGCCTATTAGTTAACTGAGCGTGACCTGACGTATGATTCCACTGATCTAAATAAATGAACACTCACCAAGATCAAAAAGTTTAATTTGATTTTGTTAAAAGCTTCACCACGTCAAAAAACCAACACACTACCGTCTCTCTTTTATAATACTTTCTATTTTGTTTATTTGAACCTTCACGTATTGTTGTAAATTTGAAATATAACTATTGCAATAACTTTTTACATTTCAACTGTAGAGACACCACCAATTTCAAAATAAACGGTCACACAACAAGTCATATCTCTAAGGTTTGTGTTATTCAAGTGATGATTCATCACGTAAAGGTCAAAGCCTAATAAGTTATCACTTACGAAAAGATACCCGTCGTAAAAACCTCTATAAAAAAAAAGCATTATAAAGTAGTTAATCTTCTAAACAAAGAAAATTCTGATGTTCTTAACTCGTTATATGTAATACCAACACGTCTTTTACAAAATCTAATGCTAGACGTAAGTTACAATTATTAAAAAAAAAAGCATCTATATAATCATCATGAACGGTAAACTAAGAGTCTAATGTTACAACAATAAAAAAATATTTCTGTGAAACCTCCCAGGTATTGATCTTCCAGAATGGGTCAATATATTGAATCAATAAAATAAGTTTTCTAACCCGCTGGATCACATAAGAGAGAGAGACTATATCAGGTCTAGATTAATACCCTACCCATAGACAGGTCCACATGTAAAGAGTCTCTGTTTAAAGCCTGCTAGACTGCACAGGTGAGTATTTTTTAATGTTAACCTCATCCTATGAATGACCTATCCATTTGGAAGTTGAGGCGGAAGAAACAGATACACAAGTTCTAACACTCATAATATACTTGTCATTCATGATTTCATGGTAAAGGAGACCTCAAGGGGATATAAATTCCTAGTCTAACAAACGAGCAAAGCAAACAAATGAAACAGCAAAATGAATTATAAACATTAATTAGGCACCTCGGAAAAATCTTGGTCAGAAATTGCATCAATGGATATAGTTTCCTTCTTGTCTAAATTTAAAACTTCAAGCATAATGTCTACTAATTTGCTGTCAATCTTATATGGTACATCCACCTTATTCGTACCTGCATACGTTTGTTGTAATTTAGGCCATGAACAGTACAAAGCTCAAATAATATTTCCCATAAAGGAAGCTAAAAATGCATTACCTACAACTTGAACAAGTCTGTACATATCATGCTTCAGATCACAACCAGATATTCTTATTCGCACAACTGAGCCAACCACCTTACCATGAAAACTATCACTATCTTCAAGAAGATTTACCATCAAATCACGGCGCAGATAAATTAAATTTATATTATGAACATCAACTGCTGCAAATTCATCCAAACTATTCTGTAGCAAATGCCCTTCTCCGTTACTACGACTTTTGCGTTTTTTATCTTTACCGACTGTCAGCATATTATCAATGTTCCAATCAGGGTCAACCTTTACTGTGGTACGACTGGCCCGTCTCTTCCCTGAGTCTTCCTTTACTACAAAATGGTGTTCTAGAAGCTTCAAAATTTGACTACGCCCAACACGTGGTTTTCCAAATAGAGACTTTAACCTCAAATCACATATGATTTGATTTTTCTTTTTAGGATCACAAAGATTATTTCTGTTTATGTACTCCATCATCAGTGCCTGAACATCAATCCGTGACAATACAGCTGCATTACCGCCCTTCATATGTGCCACAAAATCCAAAAGCTCTTTGGTTGCCCACTCCTCGCACGCAACTGTAGTTGCACTTTCATCAATTCCTGATTTTTCCATGCACACAACTGTAGTTGCACGTTCATCAGTACCTGGTCTTTCCATGCACACAACTGTAGTTGCACTTTCATCAATTTCTGGTTTTTCCGCATTTACAGTTTCTTTTTGTATGTCGATTTGTTCATCTTTTTTTCTTCTTTTTGATTCATTTTCTTCTTCCAAATTACCAACGGATGTTGCTGACGGCACACTCTTCAAATCATCGGCTATGTTATGTACACTGGTTGATGGAAGGGTTAAAGAAATTGTAGTAGCTTCTTTCTTGGCGGTTCTAGCTTGTATAAGCTCATCTAGAGTTAAAGATAATTTTCCTTTTATGTAGACCCAATATACCTTAAAGAGATACTCCCAACTAAGTTTATCATCAAAATCCGCTTGAACCTGGAAAATAGAACATCATTTAAAGAACAAGTCCATAACAGAAAACTGCAGAAACTGAAATCTTAGCAAATGATCGTTTGAGTACGCAAAATAAAAATAAATAAATAAAATCTAACCTAAGGGAAATAGGAAGTAGGCTCTATGAAACATATGAAGTACATCACACACGCATATTAAAATGTAATAACGTGCATACCTTTCCATCCTCACCCTGACCATTATTTTCAATCAGCATGATTGTTTTCATGCATATAGTGCAAAATCCTTTATCACCTCTGACACTAACATAATCAGCCTTTCTAACGCAGCTTCTGCACAATGAATATGTACAAGTATAACACATATGATGTGCTGTCTTCTGGCATATACTACATATATGCCAACCTGTAATTCATATATATACCAAAATATTAGTAAATTCAACAACCTGTTATACTAATATATATATAGAATCAATAGCTACCACAACTGAAAAAGATATACAGATCATATTAAGTAAAAAAAGGTGAAATCAATTCCAGGATGTAAAAATTTATAATCCTAAACTGGATTTGATGCATGAGCTTCTCTCTATAGAAATCATAAAGATGCAGCTGCCGCTTAAGAAATAATGTGTCACTGTCCAATCAATATCCTAATTACTACAACCAATTAAGATGAAATTGGAGACAGCATTTTTTGGCTGGTAGAAAATTGTCAAAACCAATAATTGTATTTCTTTAAAATGGTAGACAACCAGACATAGATTGAAGAAGATGGTTCATGGTTCACATGATATAAGATTTAGATAACACATTGGAGGTTGCTTACTTCAAGCCTACTCAACTTTGTTTTTTTTTTCCAAACTTGATAGCTTGTTCAAACAGAAATTTTATAAAGCAGGAGAATTTGTACACAAAGATATCAAACGCAAAGCCGTATATAAAAAAAGTTGGTAGATTGAAAATAGAACTAAAAGATACTAAACTAGTGAAAGGAACATATTGATCCAATCACTTCTTTGTATTGGCTCACAAGTAGGATATATCTATATTAGCAAAATGTTGGATACCTAATATAATAAACCAAAACCACATGTCCAAATAATGATGTTTAACAACTAGCATTCCATGCTAAGCTACCACCTTGAGGCGTCTAACCGTCTAACAAGCTAATGGTAAAACCAGCACACAACTCTAACCACACCTGCTTTGTATCCGCTCACAATTATGATTCATGTATACTAGCAAAAACCTAGATGTTTAATATATTCGTAGAGATCAAGAGCCACGTGTTCATTAGAAAGTTCTCATATCCAAAAAAAAATGAAGTTAGGTAACCTAGAAAGCAATTCTAACTATGACCTTGAGGTGTCTTAGAGCTTCATACTATTAGAGTATTAGGTCACAATATCTTGCAAATAGTTGTCAAAAGCGAATAGCGGACGATAGTGACACGCTACCGATACACTACGTTGCGATAGCGATGAAATAACGGGTGCCATTTCATGTTTAGCGACACACTAGAAGAAAATTTTAGAGATGATTTTTATGTATATTTTACCAATACATACCACAATTCCATTTAGCCGCAGATTCAAAAAACGCTTCATCCCTTTTAATACAAGCCGGATGATACGCCTTCGGGCAACCCCTACACCAACCAAAAACACCAAAATTAACACACACACACACACACATGCAATCCAAACAAAACAACAATTATCCCCAAAACAATCAAAATCACAAACCTATGATCACAAAGCACAAGACTCCCACCATCAAAGCAAATAAAACACACATCCTCATCCTCCTCCACTTCCTTCACCTTCTTCCCACTCGATACTCGTTTCGGCACCACCGCTTTCGCCTGCCCCTTCGCCGGCCTCCCCCGCTTCCGCTTCACCCCCTCCACCCCTCCCCCACCTACCTCCACCTCAACCCCATCCCCAATCTGTTCAATCTTATCACAATTCTGACTCTCCATTCCAAACCCCAAACAAAACCTAACAGAATCCAACAGAATCAAATACCAAACTTAACCTTACTACACATAATCCGTTCTATTGAAATCAGCAGCTTGAATAAAGGTCAGGTCAGGTCAGGTTTGCAAGATTCTGGTTGGGGTAAACAGTTGACCGATGCAGTTTGAGAGATATTATTATTATTATTATTATTTATTATTATTATTAAGGAAATGGAAATGAATGGTCCGCCGACTGTGTGTGTGTGTGGATGTTGGGTGGGGTTTTACCTTTCGGCGACACGACTTAATCTAAGAGAGAGAAAGTGTGAAGAGAGAGAGAGAGAGCGTTGAACGCGGCTCCTGTCGATTCCGTCTTATTGTTGCCAACACGTGATCTGTTTCCATTTACTTGGGCTACAGCTATAACTACCCTTTAATTTCTTATAAATGTCTCAATGCACCCTTGCACTATCACAACTATGGACTGTCAATACCTGAACTTAGGTTACAAACGAACTGAACTTTCAACGAACAGTTCATGAACCGTTTGGCGGGAAGTTTGTTCGTGTTCATTTGTTTAATAAATGAATGAACACGAACAAAAAATTTCGTCCGTTTAGTTAAACGAACGAACATGAACAGAGGTTGCGTCGTTCGTTTATGTTCGTGAACGTTCGGTAACGTGTTCGTTTATGTTCGTTTTTGTTCGATAGCGTAATAGAGTTTTTAATTTTTATAATTTTATTTTATATTCTTTAATTTTTATTTATTTTACTAAAATACATAAATAGTTTATGTGAACTAAGTATATAAGACTTCAAGTTTAAATAAATGAAGACTTTAAGTTTATGATGAGAGCTTAGTGTTTTTTTACACGATTTTATTATGTTTTACCAATATTATGTTATGTACTAAGTATTTTTGTATGGTTAAGTTATATGTTGGGTGTTCTACTTAATTTCTTAATATATGTGAATTTGATTTTATATGAAAATTATTATATTTCCGTTTGTGTTTGTTTTCATTCGTGAACAATTCTGTGTTCATGAACACTTGTTTGTGTTCATTAATGTCCGTTTATATTCGTGTGCGTTCATGAACAAAATTAACAAACAAACACGAACACATGTGTTTTCTTAACAAACAAACATGAACAAAAAATCTCATTCGGTTAATGTTCATGAAGTGTTCGTGAACACATAATATCCTTAGCAAACGAACACGAACAAGGCCTTGTTCGTGTTCGTTCGGTTCGTTTGCAACCCTACCTAAACTTGACCAGTCCGAATATTAAATGGGTTGGTTATCGGGTCATTTTTTACTAGTGAAAAAGCAGAGCAAAAACTCGAAGCCCGAAAAAAAAAAAGAATCAAATATTTAGTGTCTTTAAATTAGGGCTGGCGAAACAGGTTTTATCATGTTTAACAGGTTTTGACGACATGAATAATAGGAGTATCAAAAATGAATATGACTTGTTTAACACTTTTAACTTCTTTATATGTTCATTATTATAATGAGGGTGTATGTTTTATGTATCAAGAAAGAGAAATGATTTAAAATAAAATTGTGGGGTGTACTTTTTAGTGAATATGTTTAATCTTGTCTTAAACAAGTCATCTATTATCAACCATATTCTAAATGCATGTTTTAGATGTGATTCTAGGGTTTGTGTCACCTTTCATTTGGGTATCTGGGAAATGAGTGATGGATTGAAGGTGAGATATGGGTTTGAGATGGTTATTTATTTATTTATTGAACAAACAAATGGAGCCATTTTATTCCACCAATAACAATCATACAAACACCCGCAAAACTGCCCCGGCTCAATTAGCCAGGAGCTACTTGGGCCGAACTACAGAAACCCCTATAAAAACTCATACATCACACTGAAATTACATAGATTAAAACAACCCAACCCTTTTCGGTTATAACCTTAGCCGTTGTCAAAAAGAGTAAACTCCCACCACTTTGTCTTGTCCGCATCTGGAATGTTCGCCTTTTTAACTAACCACCGGTATGATTCGGCCTTGACCCCCTCTACTAAGAGTGATGTTGCTTTATTTATATCCTTAAAAACTTTGTCATTCCTACTCAGCCATAACTTCCAGATCCCCAATAGAACGACCGCATACGACGCCTTTTTCTTCAATGCCGAACCTGGTACCGAGCTACCTGCCTCCAGAAGTTGAGATACAAACGCTGCTTGGGAAAGAAGCTGATGCTTCAACCAGTCTCCAATATTCCACCAAAAGGCCCGAGCCCAAATACAATCGATAAATATGTGCTTCAAGGTTTCAATCTTCGAGCCGCATCTCCTGCACATAATATCCCCAAGTGGAACGCCCCGGAATTGTAGATTTTCAGCCGAAGGAATTCTGTTATCTAATGCCCTCCAAGCGACACAGTTCACTTTCGGAGTCGCCAACCTGCACCATTTAAAACTCCCTTGTTGTAGACCCTGTCCCGAGCCAAAAGCAGTATCCAATCTGACCCGTTTCACTGAAAAATCAACCACCGAGTTCCGCAAACCTACGACCATTTATCCCTCCCTGAGCCAACCTTTTGGGGATTCAGCAGCAGATGCAGTCTGTTTGCTTCATCCATTTCGGCACTGGAATGTGGCAGACGAGACCACGGCAGGTCCCACCAGACTATATTGTTCAGCAGCTTGTAACAAATAAGTTAGGAAATAAATCTTTTAGACGCCCTCCCGGACACCACTTATCCAACCACATCCTGACCGAATCGTCATCTCCCACCGTATAGGAGAATTTATCTTCTAATTCAATCCCTGGTTTAGCAAACACTTTATGTACTTCTGCTATCGTTCGCCAAACACCCGGAATGTACATGGAATAAGGCACGAAACCAGAGACTCTACTACCACAGTGGATCCCTTTAATGACTTTACACCATAATTGTTCCGGATCAGACTTGAACCTCCACCACCACTTAACGATTAGGCCAAGGTTCAGATCCTCAACGCTGCCCACTCCCAAACCACCCACCCATTTTGGTTTTAAGATCTTCTCCCATGCCACCCATCGGATTTATGGGTTCAACGTAATTTTTTTTATCAGCGAACAACTGTGTGGCAACCACCCTTGCGGGGTGCCGTGCCCAGGAATCGACTACTCGACCTCCAGCAGCCCCCGCCTTCTCCTGATGCACAGAACCCCGAGCCCCACCCGCCCGAAGGCACGACAGTGTTATAGAACTCGGTAAAACCTAGCCGCCCATCAGATTCAAACCGGCGCCACCCGTATTCGATCTTCACCCAGATACCAAACTATAACTGATGGAAGCGGGGATTGAGCATTTGATCACATAGGTGAAACAAAAGGTCACTCCACCACTATGGATGGTGGAGTGACCTTCAACGTAATTAAATTGGGATGCTTGGTAATGACTAAATTAAATAGGGTGTTGTTAAACATACCAACTTAGTCAAACCTTTTGACTTATATTAAATGCTATTGGCAATTTCTCATGCTCACTTTTTCAATCAATTTATTAATTTCTTAAACACATTTTTTTTTTGAAAGACAAATTTCTTGCTCCCTGTGAGACTTGAACTCAAGACCTCACACTTTTAGTGTATTAAAAGGTTTTGCCTTATCACTGGACCACCAACCCTAATGGCAATTTCTTAAACACATAATTTATTAAATAAGTTAGTTTTTGGTTGGATTAATTTTTTTTTTTTTTTGAAAAACACATAAATTATTAAATAAGTTGGTTTTAGTTAGATTAATCTTCATATAAATAGCTACTTGTACAATGACTATGGCCACCACCACCAACTTTTATTATAATTTCTTGTAGACATGTGTGGTTTTTCACTAGGGCCAGACCGGGCCTTGGCCCACTTAGTTTTTTCGTTTTGTGGTGTAAATTTCATCAAAAAATTCCAAAAAGTTTTATATGTATTGAGTTCGGCCCTACCAGATTAAGCTCGGCCCCACCAAATTTTTCGTTCAAAATCCGTCACTGCTTGTAAATGTCGATTTCTAGCGTAATTGAATTTGGATTTCTAGTGATAACTAAATTAAAGATTCAATCATTTATATGTAGAATGATTGTATATTTGGGGTTTGATGTAGATTAATGCATTATTGTGGGGATTAACTTTACATTACATAATGTCTTTTTTGTATTTTGTGTATCTTTTAAAAAGTATATTTGGTGAAAGACAAAGATTAAAGTCTTCTCTTTAAGTTTATTGCATCTAAAAGTAGTTATAACCTTATTAATTTAGTGACAACGAGTGTCTTACCTAAAAGAAAGAGTTGTTACAAGAATACCAAAGTAATTACTTCATTAGGAATATGCATCAACTTATTTTTGACAATGTACACATTTCTAGTAAAGTGGTTATTTTTGGTTTTACATTTAGGGATGATTATTTTTTCCTGAGTACCTATACCCCTATCTATACTGTACTTATACCGGTATCCGTCCCTGTATCAATTTTAGGTACTCAGTATAAGTATCGGTACCCATTTTTATTGATGGTAAAATATGTCAGTATTTTGTGTCAATTTAATATCTTGTCATTTGCTTTAATTTCTTGCATAAGTGTTTGGTTTCAAGTCAAATGATGATCAAGTGATCGAGTGATGTTGCTGCTGGTTGATGATTGATGGTCGATGTAGTTGCTGGATGATGTTCGATAGCTAGAGTTTAGTCATGGTCCAGTTGATAAAGTCCAGAAGGTAATAGCCCAGGTTATAGTCCATTATACTCATATTGGGCTTATTATCAGATCAGTTATATTGGCCCATTTGTTATATCTTGGCCCATCTCTCATCTGGTCGTATAAGTGGATTGTCACGTTGGCAATCCGTGTGAACAAACACACTTGTTATTGGCCGTTGATCAGCTATTCATCTTCTAATCCTGGCCTTCCATTTATCTTGGAGAGAGTGTTTGTGTGTGCAGTATATAAACATTGTGTTTCTCTCTCCTAATCATTCTCGATCATTCTTTTACTCTCTTTCATCTGCTCTGTATTGTTCTCTCTTAGTCATCTTTTTAGGGTTTGATTCTTGAACGTCTTTTTCCGAATCTTTTAGCTTTAATCATGTGTTGATGAATGTTGTGATCATTTGATCAGAGAGATTGTGAGTTGTTTGAGAGTTTTCTAATACTTTGTGTTGTTGATTTGAGTTGTAGCAGTTAAGTTTTGATTCAATAATATTCATATTGTTCTTGATATCATGTTATTTTGACAATTGATTTCGGTATTTGTTACTTTTGGTATTGGTACGAGTACGGGTAAAAATGATACTGGTACCGGATTATATATACTAATGAATTTAATAAAATGTTTTAATTCATATTATGGTATTTATGTATTCGTATCAATTTTACCTATTTGGTACATGTACCATGTTGGTACTCGTGCCAATTTTATAAATTGGTACCCGTATAAGTGCTCAGAAAAGAAAAATAACAAAATGATACTAAAACAGGTACCGTACCGAAATACCGATACCCGTACTCGTACCCGTACCATACTTATATATTCGGTACGGTACTCGGTACCCACTTTTGTTCAAATTCACTACCGGTATTTTCGGTACAGGTACGAATACGCTACCGATCTCATCCCTAACAACACCTGGCTCTATATGGATTGGGTCTACTATAAACAATTACTTTAGACTACCTATCAGTGTTGCATCATATTATTAATATTGGTTTCTAAACTTATAACGTCAAAACTTATAGACAATATCAACATATGGAAAGGTGAGAAGATATAAATGCTAACAACATGTTCAACATATGGATTGGTAAGGTACAAACCGTTAAAAATGTATGGTAGTGGAGGGAGTGTAATAACTTGCAACTATGGTGGAACGCTAGTCGTGTGTGAGGGGCCCCGGTCTCCAATGATTTTTGGCGCAGTGGTGGAATTTTGTAATTTTCATAGGTAAATTGAGTCCGGGTTGAGTTCAGCCCTCGCCGATTTGATCTTCCAACCACTATCGATCGAAAAAATTGAGTCTGACCCCCACCGATTCGAGAACCAAGCTTCGTCACTTCTCTTAGGCGAAGCTTGCTTCTCGAATCAGAGGGGGCCGGACTCAATTTTTTTCGATCGGTAGTGCAAATCGGCAGGGGCCGGACTCAACCCGCACTCAATTTACCTATGAAAATCGTAAATTTCTACTACTGCATCAAAAAACAGGGATGGCCCTGGCCCTTTAAATCCTTCGTCCTTTGCCTCTCACATTTTGATAAGTTAATAAAGTTTGGGCACCAAAGGGTTGAGTTATGTCGATCACTAGACTACCATGTACTTGTTTGGTGTCATGCCCATACGTACTCCAACACTTTGGTAAATCATATATGTTTTGTCACGCCATTTTGATAAAGACATCTCATTATCCGTAATGACAATTTGTCTACCTACTCTTTGTATGTACTCAAATAATTGTGAAAGTGATGAATAACTAAACGTGAAAAGTATAATCAATTTATTACACTAGCCCATTTCATGATGCATTGAATTTTGTCAGCATAGCGTACGCTTTTTGTTATCATACCCCAGTGAAAAGTATGTACTCTAGTGATGTTTTGCATATGACATGATTTAGCATGATGTAATGGGGTATTAGCTAAAACACGAGCCAAAATGGTTATAAGGGCATTACTAATTGGTGTCTTAGGAGTTCAAAAAATAAGTACCAATGGATAGAAAACAATGATCAACTTCATATATTTAACCAACTAAAAGAAAGAAACAAACAAACTCTGGATCTTACCGTACTTGTTTATGATTAGAAACTTAAACCCTATCTATACTATTATATAGTGAGTTCTGGACGGGCAAGGAAGTCTTTTTATAATTATCTATATGGGCAAAATTGTAATTTTATTATATTAACAAGACAATTTTAATGCAACTATTAAATAGCTTTGTAGTAATTAAAAACAATAATTAACTTATGTTTTTTTTATTTTAATTTTATTTTCTTATAACTTATATAAATACATATCCCTTGTGGTTAAAATAGTAACTTGACAACAAAACAAGTTTTAAACCTGTATCTACAACCACTTACAACATCCCAGGAGTAAGACGCGTCTCTTGGATTATTTCAAGACGTCAATTCTGATCACCCGCATGTTTGTCTTTTCAATTTCCCTCACTTTCAAGACCAATTGAATGAGATTCGATCGTGAATTGAAGGAGTAATTACCCTCACATTAAAGATATGAATTTAATCGGCCCATTCGTTTTAATCGCTTCTTGTTCTTATTTTTTCGAAACCTGCACACTTCGATTTGATCGTCTCTCTTCCTCTTCTTCTTCCAAACTTACGAACTTCCATTCAATCGTTATTAGTGTGTAATCATTTAGAAAGTATTTAAGGAGGCCATGGGAGGATCAATTGGTACACAACATGCTTGAATCAAGTTACAGCTTACTTACTTCCGTTGTTTTTTAATCAAGTTTTTATTTTAAGTTATTGTTAGGATTTTCACCTCGATCAATGTACTCTGTACTATATGTCGAAATATTGCTTTTATTGTTTTTTTATGTGGTTTGGTTTGGGTATTGATACTCGGTACACTGTGCCATAATTGCTTGAAAAAAATATGATATGTCTTTTTATAGTTTGTGTAACATTTGTTATCTATCAGCCTTTGATTTTGATGAGTTTTTTTCTTCAGGTGTTTTACTTCGATATTGAGGAGAACATAAGGGGTCGGTTTCTTAGAGGATGCATCATTGTTTTTATGGTTTCCTTAAGTTTCTTCAACTCAAATGTGCTTTAAAATGTTTATTTCTTTGTTTGTTGTTTCATTTAAGTTTCTTCAACTCAAATATGCATTAAAATGTTTCTTTCTCCGTTTGTGTGTGTGTGCATAGTTAATGAATCACCATGTATGAAGAATTTGAAATATAGATGGCCCAGTTTCCATGAGAATTTATAGAGGATAAAAAAAGGAATGTGACATTTTGAGAACATTGTCAATCTTTATAGTCTTACTCAATGAGCTTTCTAAGCAGAAAAAGTATATATAACACAAATGCTTGATAAGATGGGATCCTTTTGTCCCAAAATAGATCCAAGCTTTGACTAGCCGCAATAGTTTAAGTCTTCAAGAAGGGCACTTAATTGTTAGTCCAAGACCAAGAGTACTCTTATAGTAAAAGTAAATAGGTGACGGGGGCTTGTGGATCACATTATTGACAACAAACCTGAGAGATGTGGGATGTGCTATTAAGGGAGTGGTTACTTTTAATTTATGTGGATTGGAAAAAGGTGAGCCTTTTTCTAAATATTAACGGTTGTATTTGCATTGCGGATGTGGATATGAACAATGGCGGATCTCCATACGGGCCCAACCAGGACCGGCCCACCCAGCCTTTTCGCTTCGTAGTGTAAATTTTACCGAAAATTTTTATATGTATTGAATCCGGCTGTACTAAGTTTTACGTTCAAGGTCCGCCATTGGATATGAAGCTCCTCTCAAGTAATTTACATCAATATTTTTATCATGATGAGCTCTAATCAGCGTTCTAAACGTGATCTAATGTTGTAACAGATGTGATCAACAAAAAATACTTTCTTTCAATGATTCGAACTTTATAACACTTTGTAATGAACTTAAAAAGAATATAAATTTTGTGCAGCACCCACTAAATTACATGTCTTGAAAGTGTAAATACATATATTACATAATCATCAGAAAAGTAGTTTTGATGGTTAGCATGTCATCATTTGATTTGCTTAGCATGTCATCATTCATCTATAGATTTCGTAGTGAGCACATGTTTTTTTTTACCCTGATGGTTAAACACTTTTGTTTTTGTTATTTTGAACAAAATGAAGTGAGTGATGGCCTATTTGTTTGTCTGTTGGCATTTGACACCTCTCACAAAGAAGCACCAACAAAAAAATCCTCCGTATTCATGCATTGATTTACACTTTGCTTCCTATGCTTGAAATTATAATTTTCATTTGATCTGCTTAGCATGTCATCATTCATCTATAGATTTCGTAGTGAGCACATCTTTTTTTACCCTGATTATCACACCTACTTCAAGTCGCTGGTTCCTCTTCACAAGATCCTTGTGGAACAATTGAATTTACTTGATTGTGTTCAGGTAGATAAAACATTTCCATTCGCTAAATTTGTGTTTCAGTTGTTTAGATTAATATTTTCTTTCTGTCAAAAGCCTATGTTTCATATTGGTATGATTTGTTTACAACTGTTTTTTATTTGTTTATATGGTTGTCTTTTGATTTTAGTGATACCCTTTTCTCCCATTTCGTGTGTCCCACTAAATTGCTTATTTTTTTTGCTGAATCTACTTGTTATACTAGGAACTTGATTTTCTTACTATTGCACTTTTGTTTTCCTTTTTTTTTTTGGTCTTGGGCGTGAGCCTTTTTTCCGCATTGTGCTTAGGAAACATAGACCCCTTATAGTCTTGTGACTATTATCATAACACTAGAGGGTAGAGTTAACTGATGTCAATAAGTCGATGTATACTTAAGTTGGATGAGGAAAGACGGCATATAGTTAAAAAAACATACATTTGAATGTTATTGTTGCTTATGCGTATTATTAACATGATCATATGTGTGCTTTAATAGTTAGTTTAGGTGATACATGAACTGCAATAAAATACACACTTCTTTGGAAGACATGAATTCAGAAATAAAGTTTTTGTCAAGAGGAGTCTAGAAACGAGCAACAATGAGTTCAACTACAAATTATGTCATGTCTAGAAGCGACCAATAACATCTAAAAATTATGTTACAACCACTATTCTTATGCCATGTATAATCGTTATAACATCTGTTACACCCTGAAACAACATATTATGCATCCTCACAGACGAGGAAGTTGAGGATGAGAGCTTCAACGAACTAATGTACAAATTCCCAAATGACAACGTTCTGAGAGACTCTTTTTGGGCACAATTAACGCGGGAGCAACAGTATAACCCCCAAGGTGCCAAAGCAAGCCAGCTCATTGACCCACTGCTGCGGGTTTTTCAAAAGGTCCTATGCGGGACCGCTGCTGCCAAAAAGGACGATTCAACCGGCTGCCCCACACCTGATTTGTTATTTCTATATGCTCTAGTAAGTGGTGTTCAAGTTAACCTTGCTGCACTTGTTGCTTCTTTTCTTAGTACAGCATCAGGTATGAGACCCGGGAGCGGGATATACGGGGGGGAGTACGTGACAAAAATCGCAAAGGGGATGGGTATTTTGAGGAATGTGCGAAGGGGACTGACCAAGGTTCCCGGCGACTCGTGGGTGAACATGGAGGTCCTCAGACACATGAGGATTGTCCACGAGTACGCAAGCGGGGTAATAAGGCTAAAAGGTAAAAATAATACGATCTGGGACCCGCTACCAGCAGTGCACATGCCACCTCCCGACCAGCAGCAGCCAGAGCAGCCAGAGCAGCCAGAGCAGCCACAGCAGCCACAGCGGCCACATGAGCACATGCCACCCCAGGAGCCTCTACTGCCTCACCAGCAGCAGTACTACTATCAGCATCCTCAGAGCTTCTATGATGAGTTTGGCGCGTTCCGAACAGAAACGCGCGACACTCTATACCAGCACGGCGAGTCCCTACAGCATCAAGGGGCGACCCTAGACTACCTTGTCTCTGAATTTCATGCCTGTTTCCCAAACCATTTTGGGAATCCCCCACAGAGGGGATACCCGGGGGACAAGCGGAGGCGAGGTGGTGATGCAGCGGGATCATCAGGGACTCGCCATGATGACGAGGATTGAGAAATTGCTGGTAAGATGGTACTATTTTGTTTATGTTATTCCTGTTGGTACTGTATATGGGCGCACGCACCCATGGATTTATTTTGTTTTTTGTACTTGAACTATTTACTTTTCAGCATTTTAATTTTCATTAATGTTTGGTTTGATTGAATAAGTGTGACGATGAATGGGTGTATTTGATGAGTTTGTTTTGTCAAGAATGTTCATGTTGCAGGGAACTGGCGAGCACCGTTATCGGGGCTCACGCCGTCCAAAAACCCGGGCGTTTCTTCGCTACCAGGGGAGTATTATTCTCCTTTTTCACACTATAGATAGCTAATTAATAAACGCTTTCTATTGTCACATTGGGGACAATGTGAAGTTCAAGTGTGGGGAGGGATTATAATCTTGTTTGTCCTCTTGTATATATATATATATATATATATATATGTTAAAAAAAAAAAAAAAAAACCCTTTTAAAGTACATATATGTATATATTTTCATATAAACATCAAGCCTAACTAAATTTTGATAAAGACAACTCGAGACGCGACAAACAGATGAGATACGAGCGTGTTATATTCGTACACTTGCACCCATTTCCCTCCGGTTACGTGAGCGTTTGAGCCTTAGAGTATATTATATTTCTTTGACATGCTTGCGAGTGAGCCGGATGTTTTGTGCAGTTTAGAACTTGTCACTAGTATACTTGTTTAGACCAGATACGTGTGAGATTGTACGAACATGATTGAGGCAATTAGGATACCCTTTTGATTTAGCCTTTTCTTTTCGTTCTATCTGTTTCCCGCACCAATATATTATCCACTAGTTAACCATGTTGAACCTAATCCCGTGTTTTTTCTTATTTACCACACCATTTCACCACTAAACCAAATAACCTTTTTCTTTTTGTGTTAAAACTCGGTTTAGGTTATTGTTCTACTAGTTTATATGTTGTAAATAGTTCGTGTTCGGGTTTTTATGTTTAGAACCCGTTTGTCGATTATATTATCCGTTTCAGTTAATTATATATATCATAGATATATATATGTAAAAAAAAAAAAAAAAATAATAATATCCAGAAAATAGAACACCCTAAAATAGGGTGAATTAGCAGTATTCGAGCAGTTTTTAGAGCTTTAAAGTTAAGAATTATAAGTTAGCTCGATTTAAAATAAAAATCGCCTATATTCGCGTTTGTTTTGTACAGTTGTGTTGGTTGATATTATTTAGACATAAACCGCCGAGTTTTAGCCGATTTGTCACTTTAAATATCCATTCCGCACCCTTACCTTTGCCTAACATTACAACCCGTAAAAGACCTCTTGATTTGTGCTTTTTCACACGTTAGTTGGTGAAGACTAGATCTTTTGACAAGCTTATGATATTGCACGATTCATTGTCTTGGCAATGGAGCGATTTACACATACACATTACACGTATGTATCATAAATAAAACCGAGTGTGTGTGAACATTGTGAGTCGTGTACGGGTTAGCGTGCTTGTAAGATCGGAAGTGAGTCGTTGCTTTTTAGTTATCTTATCACCTGTGTATAAATCTTTGTTGGCTTGTCTATTATCGTCTGTACAGGCTATATTTTGCCTTTGTTGCCGCTTGGCGAGTTTTTCGGTTATTTTCTGTTTTAGTGTTTGCTTGAGGACAAGCAAAGTTCAAGTGTGGGGAGGTTTGATATACGTTAAATTACACATATAAAAGTCCCCGTTTAACTCCCTTTTTCATACGTTTTTGACCTCATACATAGGAATTGGTACTTATTTGGGTATCTTTACGATTTCAGGTCTTAAACGATGTCCCGGAAACACAAGGAAGGAAAAGACGAAGAGTTCGGCGCGAAAACGGGCCATCAGGCCCTTCGAGCGGCCGCTCCATGCCTTCGCGCGGCCGCGCGCCCCTCCCAGATATTTCTGGGGACCTTCCAGAAGGCCTACGTCACGTCTGCAGCAATTGGTCCACTTGTTGATAAAGCGAGCGGCCGCTCCAAGCCTTCGCGCGGCCGCTCGAAACATCTGCTCTGCTATAAAATCCCCATTTCAGCTCACTGATCAACATTGGGTCTTGAGGGAAACTTTTCTGGGCGATTTTTGGACGATCCAAGCTGCTGGAAAGCCGTTTAACAAGCTCGGAAGTCCATCCGTTCCATCCTTCATCATCCGATCCATCTATTTAGCATTCTTATGGTTTGATCCTTGAAGCTTTTTATGATTCAAATCTGATTTTTGTATGCTATTTTGATGTTATTATAGTTATTCGTACGCCTACGGGCAAGAACAATAGTATTTAGTACGTTAAACAATCGTTTAGTATGTAATCATGTTTTGTATAAATTTGGCGTTTTTCACGTATTAGATCTTGATGATCATAGCGCAACCTTGTTTCGTTGTTGATGAATTTGTAGCTGTATTTAAATGACTTTAGCGATTGTCGAATGTGTTAGGCGGATACATGTTGAAAAACCGTCTGTTTAATCGTCCGGTAGTAGACTAGTTAACTTGTTAAATAGTTTATGCCATGAAACTGTAACCGGGTATTGGTTTGGTTAAAGTCAGTCGAATAACGGTTAAAAATGCTTACCGGCACGTAAAAGGGTTTAAAAAGCCTAATGGTGCCGTTACTAGTCTTTGACACGGTTAATGATCTTTGGTAGTTATTTTGGTAAAAATGGCGATCTTAGTAGATCTGGGGTCAAAGTTGGTAAAATGGAATAGGTTGTGAAATGATCTACTTTATGCTAGTTTAGGTGGCTGTGTTGTGTATTCGGTATCGCTTCCCTAAATTAGTGAGGTTAGAATACTCTTAACGGATGACTAACTTATCTTTAGAAGATCTGCGTGAGATCATATCAGCTGCTCGCTAATGAACGACTTGAAGCGGTTAACGTGTGTATTCGTGTTAGCTTTCTGTATAGTTGTCATGTTAGGATGCCCGAAAGGGACACTAACTGTCGGAAAATGGGAATGTTGATCACGCGCCTATATTACTTATTATATTTAGATAACATGCTAGGATTGGCAAAAATATAGTTTATATAGTTATATTTTCTATTTGGAGTCGTAGTTAAGTTATTTACATGTTTTAGAATTAATTTAGTTTTAAACAAAACTCAAACTTATCTTTTCCTACTGGTAAATCGGGGACAGAGTTTTAGTACAATTGCTCCGCGCGCGTCCATGGATCGATACTTGGTTCTTATCTGTACTTACTACATATATGACAGGGTACACTTGCCCTAGTGTGTGTGTTTTAATATGAAGGTCGAAACCATTTTTATAAATATTAAAGCAAAAACGTGTGTTAAAATCCATTGTAAAATATGTATAGTTACGCACACGTCAGCGGAGAAATCGAACTCTGTTAGATATGATTCGATCAATGATGTGTCAAACAAACCTTTCAAAATCCTTTTGGAGTTATGCTTTGGAAACTGCCGCAAGACTTGTGAATATAGCTCCAACGAAAAAGGTTGATAAAACTCCTTATGAGATATGGAATGGAAAGAAACCTCATGTATCCTACCTTAAAGTCTGGGGATGTAATGCTTATGTCACTCTAGAATCTTCGGATAAACTAGATCCCAGAGGCGAAAAAGTGGTTTTCGTTGGATACGGTAAGAAGATCCGTTACCTATTCTACCACCCCACTGAAAATAAGATTTTCACTAAACGCAGAGGCACTTTCTTAGAGGAAGAGCTTCTGGCGCGAGGGATTGGAGATAATCATGTGGATCTTGAAGAAATTCGAGATTCACAAGTGACTGAACCAGGTGTTCAGACAGAAACAGAAGTAACTGATCCAGTTGTTGAAGCTGAGCCTGAGAGGACTCAAGAAACAACAGAAACGCCAAGTGTTTGGAAAAGTATTAGGGATCGTTGTGCACCTGTAAGGTATGACGATATTTTCATGATTGATGAAGCTGAGCCTACTACTTACAAAGCTGCAATCTTGGATTCAGAATCCAAGAAATGGCAAGAAGCCATGAATGCAGAGATGCAATCCATGTATGATAATCAAGTCTGGGATTTGGTTGATCTTCCTACCGAATGTCGGACTGTGGGAAACAAATGGATCTTCAAGAAGAAGACTGACATGGATGGGAATGTGCAAACCTACAAATGTAACATCTATATTTTTTTATGCTATTATTTTTTTGTCATTATAATAAATACAAACAATGTTATAATAATAATAATAATAATCATTATAATAAATACAACCCGCAGGGTCGATCACGACTTGGGCAGAGTTGTCACAACAATTCATGCAGCAGTATTTTCCTCCTGAAAAGACACAAAAACTGAGGAATCGCATCATGACATTTCGTCAAGATGACGATGAATCATTATACACAGCCTGGGAAAGGTTTAAAGACCTACTCTTGAGTTGCCCGCACCATGAGCTTTCGAAAAGGCATTTGGTGCAAACTTTTTATCAGGGACTCGGGTATGCGTCTCAGGAACGCCTTGATGTATACGCAGGGGGAGACATCGGAACAAAGTCTCCTAGGGAAGCGTGGAGCATTATTGAGAAGGCGTCCCTAAAATCTAAATCCCGGCAGAATGATAGATCTAGGTCTTCATCTGCCAAGGCTGGTGTGCATGCCGTGGATAACTATACGGCGATTTCGGCACAGATAGCGGCTCTGGCTACGAGATTCGATAACTCTCAGCAACACGTAGCGCAATCCGATTGTTTGTGTGTGGAGTGCGGGGTATCTCACGAGCCTGGCTCGTGTGCTCAGGGGGTGATGTATACAGGCCACGAGGAAGTGGACTACATGGGTAATCAAACGAGACCCCAGAATAACCCTTACAGCAACACTTATAATCCGGGTTGGAGAAATCACCCGAACTTCGGGTGGAGATCTGGTACTTCCAATCAGAACCCTCTCGGATTCCAGCAGAGAGCCGCCGCACCACAACAGTCCTACCAGTCCCAACAGTCCTACCAGTCCAACCAACAGCCATACCAGGGTCGTGGTCAATCGTCCCAGCAGAGACCGAACCAATACCAGAACCAGGGCGCCGGGAGCAGCTCCCAGCAGCACGCCCCTCATGGTATGTCTAAGCTGGAGGAGATGATGTCTCAGCTCCTTACCAACACCTCTAATTCCAATCAGATCGCTGAGCAGCGCTACCAGCAGCATGAGGAGCGCTTCACAAATTATGAGGGAGAAATGAGGGGCCAAAAGGCGTCGATGCAGGCCATAGAGAACCAGGTTGGCCAGATGGCAAAGATGATGTCTGAGAGACAGCAGGGTGGTCTCCCAGGCAACACTGAGCCGAACCCAAGAGGGCATGTTAATGCCATTATGACGAGGAGTGGTAAAACCACGGGACCAGACACATCGGGCTCACCACCGATCACTGAGACGGTCCAGACTGAGTCTTCGGACGAGGTGCACGCTAGGCGAGTCCCAGCAAGTACAGCACAGCTACCGAAGCCAGTCACAGACTACACTCCTCCTGTTCCATATCCTGGTAGACTTAGGAAGCAGAAAGACGAGGCGCAATACGGGAAATTTCTCGAGCTGTTCAAGCAGCTACATATAAACATCCCGTTTGTAGAGGCCTTAGCACAGATGCCTAAGTATGCCAAATTCTTGAAGGACATCCTCACAAATAAACAAAAACTTGAGGACCTGTCCTGCGTTCTGTTGAACGAGAACTGCTCTGCAATTCTGCAGAATAGACTGCCCATGAAAATGGGCGATCCTGGTAGCTTTACCATCCCTTGTCTGATAGGTGATATGACTGTCAGTAATGCACTCGCAGACTTGGGGGCCAGCATAAACCTTATGCCTTATAAGGTTTTCGAGAAGTTGGATCTGGGTGAACCTTCACCCACCAGGATGAGTATTCGCCTCGCTGATCGTTCGATCAAGTATCCACGAGGGTTTGTAGAAAATATGCTTGTCAAGATTGACAAATTCGTTTTCCCTGTGGACTTTGTCATCCTAGATATGGATGAGGACTCTAAAGTCCCTTTGATTCTCGGACGTCCTTTCCTTAACACGGCAAGGACGATTGTTGACGTGGCTGCGGGCCAGATCACACTCCGAGTCAATGATGAGCACGTGACTTTTGACATTCAGAGGTCGATGTGCCATCCTGAGAGCCAAGACGATACACTATACTATCTTGACATAGTAGACCAGTGTGTCAGCTCTCGTATCAGAGGTGCTTGGGAGAGAGATGTTTCGGACACACATCTGTTGTGTGGGAGCCTAGATGGCATTATGCAGGAGGGCCATGTAGATGAGCAGCCGGTCTATCAGATCGGTGATGATGGTTCCCAAAGTCCGGAGCGTTTTGTGGAAATTGAGCGAGAGGAAGAGGAGAAGGCGAAGCCGTCTGTTGAGGATCCACCGTCTTTTGAGCTGAAGGAGCTCCCGCCGCATCTCGAGTATGCATTTCTGGATGAGGAGGGACGTCTACCGGTGATCATATCGTCTTTATTGACTGTGGAAGAAAAGAGCGAGTTGTTGAGGGTTTTAAAACTTCATAAACGGGCAATTGCCTGGAAGATCGTAGACATCAAGGGGATTAATCCCTCTTTCTGTACTCATAAAATCTTGATGGAGGATGTCTACAAGCCTTGTGCGCAGCACCAGAGGCGTCTGAACCCGAACATGCAAGATGTTGTTAAATCCGAGGTGATTAAACTGCTTGATGCTGGATTGATATATCCCATCTCGGATTCTGTTTGGGTTAGTCCTGTGCACGTTGTGCCCAAGAAGGGTGGCATGACGGTGGTCACAAATGATAGGAATGAACTGATTCCTACGAGGACCGTCACGGGGTGGAGAGTTTGCATTGACTATCGCAAGCTCAATGACGCCACCCGCAAGGATCACTTCCCGCTTCCATTCATCGATCAGATGTTGGAACGACTGTCGGGGAAGTTGTACTACTGTTTCCTTGATGGTTTCTCGGGATACTTTCAGATCCCTATCGATCCTGTGGACCAGGATAAGACGACCTTCACATGCCCTTTTGGCACATTCGCCTACAGGCGTATGCCATTTGGGCTGTGCAATGCGCCGGCGACCTTCCAGCGTTGCATGGTTGCCATTTTCCATGACATGATCGAGGACTCCATGGAGGTGTTCATGGATGATTTTTCTGTTTTTGGGAGTTCGTTCGATCATTGTCTGGGGAACCTGGAGCGGATGCTTCAGAGGTGTGAGGAGACCAGTCTTGTGCTGAATTGGGAGAAATGCCACTTCATGGTGAAGGAAGGAATAGTCCTCGGGCACAAGGTCTCCCAAAGTGGGTTGGAGGTTGATCCTGCTAAAGTAGATATCATTTCTAGGCTCCCTCCACCCTCCTCTGTCAGAGCGATCCGCAGCTTTTTGGGTCATGCGGGATTTTACAGGCGATTCATCAAAGATTTTTCAAAAATCGCCCGTCCGATGACCCGATTGTTGGAGAAGGATGCACCGTTTGTGTTTGGTGCAGAGTGTGTGAAGGCATTTGGCCTTCTTAAGCGTTTGCTTGTTGAGGCCCCTATATTGGTAGCACCCGACTGGGAGCTGCCATTTGAGATTATGTGCGACGCGAGTGACTTCGCGATAGGGGCGGTCTTGGGACAGCGGAAGGACAAGCACTTCCACCCGATCTACTACACTAGCAAGACTCTACATGATGCTCAAGAGCATTACACCACGACTGAAAAAGAGCTTCTTGCTGTAGTATTTGCGTTCGACAAGTTTAGATCATATTTGGTGCTGTCGAAGACCATCGTCTATACGGACCATGCAGCGATCCGATACCTATTCAGCAAACAGGACGCGAAACCGCGCCTGATTAGGTGGATCTTGCTGCTGCAAGAGTTCGATATAGAGATTCAGGACAAGAAGGGTGCCCTGAATGTCGCTGCTGATCATCTGTCCAGGCTCGAGCATGATGATGCCGAGAACTCGGCGTGGGATACCATTAATGACAATTTTCCCCACGAGTTCTTGATGAGCGTTGAGTCTGTGGAAGATGTATCACCATGGTTCGCGGATTTTGCGAACAACCTCGCGTGCGGGATCCTCATCAAAGGATTGTCGCACCAGCAAAAGAGGAAGTTCTTCGCGGACCTTAAGCATTACTTCTGGGATGACCCATTTTTGTTCCGGGTCGGGGCGGATCAGTTGATTCGCCGTTGTGTGTTTGGGGTGGAGGCGGCGCAGATCTTGCGCGATTGTCACGAGGGGCCTACCGGAGGTCACCATGGAGCGAATTACACTGCTAAGAAAGTGTTAGACTCCGGGTTTTACTGGCCCACACTCTTTCGTGACGCCCAGATACTGGTTGGTGCTTGTGATTCGTGCCAGAGGGCGACGAACATATCGGCACGCGACCAAATGCCGCAAAACCCGATTCAAGTCTGTGAGGTCTTTGACATTTGGGGCATAGACTTCATGGGACCATTCCCCTCCTCACGGGGCAATAGATATATACTCGTGGCTGTTGATTACGTATCAAAGTGGGCCGAGGCGCAAGCCTTGCCCACAAATGATGCCCGAGTTGTTGTGAGGTTTGTTAGGAGCTTGTTCTCACGGTTTGGTGCCCCAAAGGCATTGATTAGTGACCGTGGCACGCATTTCTGCAATGCGCAGCTTGATCGCGCGTTAGCACGTTATGGTGTCCACCACAGGTTATCCACCCCGTATCATCCACAGACAAGTGGACAGGTGGAGGTCACTAACCGTGGATTGAAGCGATTCCTAGAGCGGTCGGTTAATCAAAACCGCAAGGATTGGGCGGACAAGCTTGATGACGCGCTGTGGGCCTTTAGGACGGCTTACAAGACGCCTATTGGGACGACTCCCTTTAGGCTTGTCTATGGCAAAGCGTGTCATCTCCCAGTCGAGCTGGAGCATAGGGCATTCTGGGCTCTTAAAACGGCAAATTTGGATCTTAAGACCGGCGGTGAGACCCGTTTCTTACAGATTCACGAGCTGGAGGAGCTTAGGCAACAAGCCTATCAGAGCTCTATATTGTACAAAGAGCGCACAAAGAGATTGCACGACAGTCGCCTGAAACACCGAGAAGATTTTCAGGTAGGCGACTTGGTCCTGCTTTACAACTCGCGCCTGCGTCTCTTTCCAGGAAAGTTGAAATCCCGATGGACAGGACCATACACTGTTAAGGAAGTATATCCTTACGGAACTGTCTCGATTGAAAATTCAGAGGGTTTGACTTTCAAAGTCAACGGTCATCGCCTTAAAGTCTACATTGACGGACCGGTTGACAAATCCGTGGAGATGATCGATCTCTACGACCCGCGCGCCTAATAAGTGTGGGGAAGTGAGTCTAGCTAGCGACTCGTTAATAAATATAGCACGGCGTGTATGGGCGCGCCAAATTGTATATATGTTCATAGTGTAGTTTAATTTGTAGTTAAGTTGTTTAATTTTAACTTGTTGTTGTAGTTTGTTTTTAGTCTTTGCAGGTTTGATTCGCGCCTTGTGATTGTGTGGATAGTCGCTTTAAACCCATGGTATTATGATAGAAAGCGTCTAAAAACAGGTATGTTGGTTGTTCGGGTCAAAACGGATAAGCGCAGGCATGTTTGGGTGAAAAGTGCAGAAAAAAGGCACATCAGTAGCTTCGAGCGGCCGCTCGAATATTCCGAGCGGCCCGCTCCAAACACCCAGATATATAAAAAAAAAAAAAAAAAAAAATTAATCCGAGCGGCCGCGCGAAGGGGCCGAGCGGCCGCGCGAAACATTCTGAACGAAAAACTGCAAGGGCAAAAGGGGTATTTCACCTAAAAACTGAAAAATTAAAACCCTACATCAGTTAAGCGGCCGCTCATTCACCATAACTCACCATTTTGTTCACTTTGCTCTCAAGAACACCAACCAAACCCTTCAATTCTACCTTCAAATCTTCAAGAACAAGGTATGAATCTCTAGTTTTCTTGTAATTTCTCTTGTTCTAGTGTAAAATAGTTTAGTTTCTTTAATCTTTTTCTGAATTTTTAGGGTTCTTCCATAATGTTTAACAAACCCTAATGTTCTTGAATGGATTGTTTGCTTGGATAATGTAGATTAGTGGTTGATTATTGTTCAAATCTTTGAGTTTTTGGGTTTTCTTCATAAGGTTTAAATAAGGTCCGAATTTATTTAAGGATTTGAATGATTTTGTAACCTCTTGTTTGGTATAGTTTAGTATGTTTGTAAATTAATTTCATTATAGGATTGTATGCTAGTATATATGTTAATGTAGTTAGGATTGTTGTTGAATTTTGGGGACCTTTCATAATTGTTCAATCAATCCCCAAATTCATCATGTTTAGGTTATATAATTGTATTGTTTTCTTAATTTTTGGGGATTCTTCATAACGTTTAACAAATCCCCAAATTTTAAGGATTCTAGTTATTAGATTGTAGTTTAAAGTTGGGATATTCATGAGTTTTGGGGCGTTCTTCATAACTAAACAAACGCGCCCCAAATTCGATGATTATGCCATAAATGTTTGGGCTTTAAACACCTTGCGCTAAATGACTCAAAGTAAAGGTAATTTGCAAAGTGAAGGCGCGTAGGTGTTAAAATCCCAACATCACTTTACAACTTCATAATTGCGCAAGTTCGGACATTCAAGCGCCAAAGTTAATAATTTTTCAAAAATCAAGTGCTTGAATGGCCGCTTGTGGAGTGCATTTGGCTAAAACACTGGAAACCGGGCAAACGCCAATGCACAGGATCGAAAAACAGGGGCTGCAGAGCGAAAAATGGCGCGCAGACCCCTTCGAGCGGCCGCTCCAAGAGGCCGCGCGGCCGCTCGAAATGTCTGATGTGATTTTCTTCTTTTTTGTTTCGCGTGTTTTGGGTCCGGGTCTTATTCCTTCGATTATAACTGACATATTTTAGCATTTTAATGCAGATGGTGCACCGTTTCCTTCAGTTTAATCCCGCGGACCCGCGAGAGCGCGGGTGCATAGAGACCTTTACAGAACTGTGGGGGCGCAGGCGTTCTATCGCCCCGCCTAGAAGGATTTGCTTTGATACATTAGCTGAGCTCAACCAAGAAGAAAGATTCCGGGAAATGATGGATGGGCATATGGAGAACCTGCTCCTAATAGAGGAACCAGTTTATGAGGAACTCACCCTCGAGTTCTTCTCCACATTGCACTACCAGAGGCCACGAAAATATGATCAGCCGAACTTCCAAAGTAGCGGTAGGCGCTTTGGATTACAGTTCCGTCTGTGCGGGGAGTGGCGCGACATCTCAGTCGCTGAGCTTGGTGTCCACTTAGGAATCTACACAGACGAGGAAGTTGAGGATGAGAGCTTCAACGAACTAATGTACAAATTCCCAAATGACAACGTTCTGAGAGACTCTTTTTGGGCACAATTAACGGGGGAGCAACAGTATAACCCCCAAGGTGCCAAAGCAAGCCAGCTCATTGACCCACTGCTGCGGGTTTTTCAAAAGGTCCTATGCGGGACCGCTGCTGCCAAAAAGGACGATTCAACCGGCTGCCCCACACCTGATTTGTTATTTCTATATGCTCTAGTAAGTGGTGTTCAAGTTAACCTTGCTGCACTTGTTGCTTCTTTTCTTAGTACAGCATCAGGTATGAGACCCGGGAGCGGGATATACGGGGGGGAGTACGTGACAAAAATCGCAAAGGGGATGGGTATTTTGAGGAATGTGCGAAGGGGACTGACCAAGGTTCCCGGCGACTCGTGGGTGAACATGGAGGTCCTCAGACACATGAGGATTGTCCACGAGTACGCAAGCGGGGTAATAAGGCTAAAAGGTAAAAATAATACGATCTGGGACCCGCTACCAGCAGTGCACATGCCACCTCCCGACCAGCAGCAGCCAGAGCAGCCAGAGCAGCCAGAGCAGCCAGAGCAGCCACAGCGGCCACATGAGCACATGCCACCCCAGGAGCCTCTACTGCCTCACCAGCAGCAGTACTACTATCAGCATCCTCAGAGCTTCTATGATGAGTTTGGCGCGTTCCGAACAGAAACGCGCGACACTCTATACCAGCACGGCGAGTCCCTACAGCATCAAGGGGCGACCCTAGACTACCTTGTCTCTGAATTTCATGCCTGTTTCCCAAACCATTTTGGGAATCCCCCACAGAGGGGATACCCGGGGGACAAGCGGAGGCGAGGTGGTGATGCAGCGGGATCATCAGGGACTCGCCATGATGACGAGGATTGAGAAATTGCTGGTAAGATGGTACTATTTTGTTTATGTTATTCCTGTTGGTACTGTATATGGGCGCACGCACCCATGGATTTATTTTGTTTTTTGTACTTGAACTATTTACTTTTCAGCATTTTAATTTTCATTAATGTTTGGTTTGATTGAATAAGTGTGACGATGAATGGGTGTATTTGATGAGTTTGTTTTGTCAAGAATGTTCATGTTGCAGGGAACTGGCGAGCACCGTTATCGGGGCTCACGCCGTCCAAAAACCCGGGCGTTTCTTCGCTACCAGGGGAGTATTATTCTCCTTTTTCACACTATAGATAGCTAATTAATAAACGCTTTCTATTGTCACATTGGGGACAATGTGAAGTTCAAGTGTGGGGAGGGATTATAATCTTGTTTGTCCTCTTGTATATATATATATATATATATATGTTAAAAAAAAAAAAAAAAACCCTTTTAAAGTACATATATGTATATATTTTCATATAAACATCAAGCCTAACTAAATTTTGATAAAGACAACTCGAGACGCGACAAACAGATGAGATACGAGCGTGTTATATTCGTACACTTGCACCCATTTCCCTCCGGTTACGTGAGCGTTTGAGCCTTAGAGTATATTATATTTCTTTGACATGCTTGCGAGTGAGCCGGATGTTTTGTGCAGTTTAGAACTTGTCACTAGTATACTTGTTTAGACCAGATACGTGTGAGATTGTACGAACATGATTGAGGCAATTAGGATACCCTTTTGATTTAGCCTTTTCTTTTCGTTCTATCTGTTTCCCGCACCAATATATTATCCACTAGTTAACCATGTTGAACCTAATCCCGTGTTTTTTCTTATTTACCACACCATTTCACCACTAAACCAAATAACCTTTTTCTTTTTGTGTTAAAACTCGGTTTAGGTTATTGTTCTACTAGTTTATATGTTGTAAATAGTTCGTGTTCGGGTTTTTATGTTTAGAACCCGTTTGTCGATTATATTATCCGTTTCAGTTAATTATATATATCATAGATATATATATGTAAAAAAAAAAAAAAAAAATAATAATATCCAGAAAATAGAACACCCTAAAATAGGGTGAATTAGCAGTATTCGAGCAGTTTTTAGAGCTTTAAAGTTAAGAATTATAAGTTAGCTCGATTTAAAATAAAAATCGCCTATATTCGCGTTTGTTTTGTACAGTTGTGTTGGTTGATATTATTTAGACATAAACCGCCGAGTTTTAGCCGATTTGTCACTTTAAATATCCATTCCGCACCCTTACCTTTGCCTAACATTACAACCCGTAAAAGACCTCTTGATTTGTGCTTTTTCACACGTTAGTTGGTGAAGACTAGATCTTTTGACAAGCTTATGATATTGCACGATTCATTGTCTTGGCAATGGAGCGATTTACACATACACATTACACGTATGTATCATAAATAAAACCGAGTGTGTGTGAACATTGTGAGTCGTGTACGGGTTAGCGTGCTTGTAAGATCGGAAGTGAGTCGTTGCTTTTTAGTTATCTTATCACCTGTGTATAAATCTTTGTTGGCTTGTCTATTATCGTCTGTACAGGCTATATTTTGCCTTTGTTGCCGCTTGGCGAGTTTTTCGGTTATTTTCTGTTTTAGTGTTTGCTTGAGGACAAGCAAAGTTCAAGTGTGGGGAGGTTTGATATACGTTAAATTACACATATAAAAGTCCCCGTTTAACTCCCTTTTTCATACGTTTTTGACCTCATACATAGGAATTGGTACTTATTTGGGTATCTTTACGATTTCAGGTCTTAAACGATGTCCCGGAAACACAAGGAAGGAAAAGACGAAGAGTTCGGCGCGAAAACGGGCCATCAGGCCCTTCGAGCGGCCGCTCCATGCCTTCGCGCGGCCGCGCGCCCCTCCCAGATATTTCTGGGGACCTTCCAGAAGGCCTACGTCACGTCTGCAGCAATTGGTCCACTTGTTGATAAAGCGAGCGGCCGCTCCAAGCCTTCGCGCGGCCGCTCGAAACATCTGCTCTGCTATAAAATCCCCATTTCAGCTCACTGATCAACATTGGGTCTTGAGGGAAACTTTTCTGGGCGATTTTTGGACGATCCAAGCTGCTGGAAAGCCGTTTAACAAGCTCGGAAGTCCATCCGTTCCATCCTTCATCATCCGATCCATCTATTTAGCATTCTTATGGTTTGATCCTTGAAGCTTTTTATGATTCAAATCTGATTTTTGTATGCTATTTTGATGTTATTATAGTTATTCGTACGCCTACGGGCAAGAACAATAGTATTTAGTACGTTAAACAATCGTTTAGTATGTAATCATGTTTTGTATAAATTTGGCGTTTTTCACGTATTAGATCTTGATGATCATAGCGCAACCTTGTTTCGTTGTTGATGAATTTGTAGCTGTATTTAAATGACTTTAGCGATTGTCGAATGTGTTAGGCGGATACATGTTGAAAAACCGTCTGTTTAATCGTCCGGTAGTAGACTAGTTAACTTGTTAAATAGTTTATGCCATGAAACTGTAACCGGGTATTGGTTTGGTTAAAGTCAGTCGAATAACGGTTAAAAATGCTTACCGGCACGTAAAAGGGTTTAAAAAGCCTAATGGTGCCGTTACTAGTCTTTGACACGGTTAATGATCTTTGGTAGTTATTTTGGTAAAAATGGCGATCTTAGTAGATCTGGGGTCAAAGTTGGTAAAATGGAATAGGTTGTGAAATGATCTACTTTATGCTAGTTTAGGTGGCTGTGTTGTGTATTCGGTATCGCTTCCCTAAATTAGTGAGGTTAGAATACTCTTAACGGATGACTAACTTATCTTTAGAAGATCTGCGTGAGATCATATCAGCTGCTCGCTAATGAACGACTTGAAGCGGTTAACGTGTGTATTCGTGTTAGCTTTCTGTATAGTTGTCATGTTAGGATGCCCGAAAGGGACACTAACTGTCGGAAAATGGGAATGTTGATCACGCGCCTATATTACTTATTATATTTAGATAACATGCTAGGATTGGCAAAAATATAGTTTATATAGTTATATTTTCTATTTGGAGTCGTAGTTAAGTTATTTACATGTTTTAGAATTAATTTAGTTTTAAACAAAACTCAAACTTATCTTTTCCTACTGGTAAATCGGGGACAGAGTTTTAGTACAATTGCTCCGCGCGCGTCCATGGATCGATACTTGGTTCTTATCTGTACTTACTACATATATGACAGGGTACACTTGCCCTAGTGTGTGTGTTTTAATATGAAGGTCGAAACCATTTTTATAAATATTAAAGCAAAAACGTGTGTTAAAATCCATTGTAAAATATGTATAGTTACGCACACGTCAGCGGAGAAATCGAACTCTGTTAGATATGATTCGATCAATGATGTGTCAAACAAACCTTTCAAAATCCTTTTGGAGTTATGCTTTGGAAACTGCCGCAAGACTTGTGAATATAGCTCCAACGAAAAAGGTTGATAAAACTCCTTATGAGATATGGAATGGAAAGAAACCTCATGTATCCTACCTTAAAGTCTGGGGATGTAATGCTTATGTCACTCTAGAATCTTCGGATAAACTAGATCCCAGAGGCGAAAAAGTGGTTTTCGTTGGATACGGTAAGAAGATCCGTTACCTATTCTACCACCCCACTGAAAATAAGATTTTCACTAAACGCAGAGGCACTTTCTTAGAGGAAGAGCTTCTGGCGCGAGGGATTGGAGATAATCATGTGGATCTTGAAGAAATTCGAGATTCACAAGTGACTGAACCAGGTGTTCAGACAGAAACAGAAGTAACTGATCCAGTTGTTGAAGCTGAGCCTGAGAGGACTCAAGAAACAACAGAAACGCCAAGTGTTTGGAAAAGTATTAGGGATCGTTGTGCACCTGTAAGGTATGACGATATTTTCATGATTGATGAAGCTGAGCCTACTACTTACAAAGCTGCAATCTTGGATTCAGAATCCAAGAAATGGCAAGAAGCCATGAATGCAGAGATGCAATCCATGTATGATAATCAAGTCTGGGATTTGGTTGATCTTCCTACCGAATGTCGGACTGTGGGAAACAAATGGATCTTCAAGAAGAAGACTGACATGGATGGGAATGTGCAAACCTACAAATGTAACATCTATATTTTTTTATGCTATTATTTTTTTGTCATTATAATAAATACAAACAATGTTATAATAATAATAATAATAATCATTATAATAAATACAACCCGCAGGGTCGATCACGACTTGGGCAGAGTTGTCACAACAATTCATGCAGCAGTATTTTCCTCCTGAAAAGACACAAAAACTGAGGAATCGCATCATGACATTTCGTCAAGATGACGATGAATCATTATACACAGCCTGGGAAAGGTTTAAAGACCTACTCTTGAGTTGCCCGCACCATGAGCTTTCGAAAAGGCATTTGGTGCAAACTTTTTATCAGGGACTCGGGTATGCGTCTCAGGAACGCCTTGATGTATACGCAGGGGGAGACATCGGAACAAAGTCTCCTAGGGAAGCGTGGAGCATTATTGAGAAGGCGTCCCTAAAATCTAAATCCCGGCAGAATGATAGATCTAGGTCTTCATCTGCCAAGGCTGGTGTGCATGCCGTGGATAACTATACGGCGATTTCGGCACAGATAGCGGCTCTGGCTACGAGATTCGATAACTCTCAGCAACACGTAGCGCAATCCGATTGTTTGTGTGTGGAGTGCGGGGTATCTCACGAGCCTGGCTCGTGTGCTCAGGGGGTGATGTATACAGGCCACGAGGAAGTGGACTACATGGGTAATCAAACGAGACCCCAGAATAACCCTTACAGCAACACTTATAATCCGGGTTGGAGAAATCACCCGAACTTCGGGTGGAGATCTGGTACTTCCAATCAGAACCCTCTCGGATTCCAGCAGAGAGCCGCCGCACCACAACAGTCCTACCAGTCCCAACAGTCCTACCAGTCCAACCAACAGCCATACCAGGGTCGTGGTCAATCGTCCCAGCAGAGACCGAACCAATACCAGAACCAGGGCGCCGGGAGCAGCTCCCAGCAGCACGCCCCTCATGGTATGTCTAAGCTGGAGGAGATGATGTCTCAGCTCCTTACCAACACCTCTAATTCCAATCAGATCGCTGAGCAGCGCTACCAGCAGCATGAGGAGCGCTTCACAAATTATGAGGGAGAAATGAGGGGCCAAAAGGCGTCGATGCAGGCCATAGAGAACCAGGTTGGCCAGATGGCAAAGATGATGTCTGAGAGACAGCAGGGTGGTCTCCCAGGCAACACTGAGCCGAACCCAAGAGGGCATGTTAATGCCATTATGACGAGGAGTGGTAAAACCACGGGACCAGACACATCGGGCTCACCACCGATCACTGAGACGGTCCAGACTGAGTCTTCGGACGAGGTGCACGCTAGGCGAGTCCCAGCAAGTACAGCACAGCTACCGAAGCCAGTCACAGACTACACTCCTCCTGTTCCATATCCTGGTAGACTTAGGAAGCAGAAAGACGAGGCGCAATACGGGAAATTTCTCGAGCTGTTCAAGCAGCTACATATAAACATCCCGTTTGTAGAGGCCTTAGCACAGATGCCTAAGTATGCCAAATTCTTGAAGGACATCCTCACAAATAAACAAAAACTTGAGGACCTGTCCTGCGTTCTGTTGAACGAGAACTGCTCTGCAATTCTGCAGAATAGACTGCCCATGAAAATGGGCGATCCTGGTAGCTTTACCATCCCTTGTCTGATAGGTGATATGACTGTCAGTAATGCACTCGCAGACTTGGGGGCCAGCATAAACCTTATGCCTTATAAGGTTTTCGAGAAGTTGGATCTGGGTGAACCTTCACCCACCAGGATGAGTATTCGCCTCGCTGATCGTTCGATCAAGTATCCACGAGGGTTTGTAGAAAATATGCTTGTCAAGATTGACAAATTCGTTTTCCCTGTGGACTTTGTCATCCTAGATATGGATGAGGACTCTAAAGTCCCTTTGATTCTCGGACGTCCTTTCCTTAACACGGCAAGGACGATTGTTGACGTGGCTGCGGGCCAGATCACACTCCGAGTCAATGATGAGCACGTGACTTTTGACATTCAGAGGTCGATGTGCCATCCTGAGAGCCAAGACGATACACTATACTATCTTGACATAGTAGACCAGTGTGTCAGCTCTCGTATCAGAGGTGCTTGGGAGAGAGATGTTTCGGACACACATCTGTTGTGTGGGAGCCTAGATGGCATTATGCAGGAGGGCCATGTAGATGAGCAGCCGGTCTATCAGATCGGTGATGATGGTTCCCAAAGTCCGGAGCGTTTTGTGGAAATTGAGCGAGAGGAAGAGGAGAAGGCGAAGCCGTCTGTTGAGGATCCACCGTCTTTTGAGCTGAAGGAGCTCCCGCCGCATCTCGAGTATGCATTTCTGGATGAGGAGGGACGTCTACCGGTGATCATATCGTCTTTATTGACTGTGGAAGAAAAGAGCGAGTTGTTGAGGGTTTTAAAACTTCATAAACGGGCAATTGCCTGGAAGATCGTAGACATCAAGGGGATTAATCCCTCTTTCTGTACTCATAAAATCTTGATGGAGGATGTCTACAAGCCTTGTGCGCAGCACCAGAGGCGTCTGAACCCGAACATGCAAGATGTTGTTAAATCCGAGGTGATTAAACTGCTTGATGCTGGATTGATATATCCCATCTCGGATTCTGTTTGGGTTAGTCCTGTGCACGTTGTGCCCAAGAAGGGTGGCATGACGGTGGTCACAAATGATAGGAATGAACTGATTCCTACGAGGACCGTCACGGGGTGGAGAGTTTGCATTGACTATCGCAAGCTCAATGACGCCACCCGCAAGGATCACTTCCCGCTTCCATTCATCGATCAGATGTTGGAACGACTGTCGGGGAAGTTGTACTACTGTTTCCTTGATGGTTTCTCGGGATACTTTCAGATCCCTATCGATCCTGTGGACCAGGATAAGACGACCTTCACATGCCCTTTTGGCACATTCGCCTACAGGCGTATGCCATTTGGGCTGTGCAATGCGCCGGCGACCTTCCAGCGTTGCATGGTTGCCATTTTCCATGACATGATCGAGGACTCCATGGAGGTGTTCATGGATGATTTTTCTGTTTTTGGGAGTTCGTTCGATCATTGTCTGGGGAACCTGGAGCGGATGCTTCAGAGGTGTGAGGAGACCAGTCTTGTGCTGAATTGGGAGAAATGCCACTTCATGGTGAAGGAAGGAATAGTCCTCGGGCACAAGGTCTCCCAAAGTGGGTTGGAGGTTGATCCTGCTAAAGTAGATATCATTTCTAGGCTCCCTCCACCCTCCTCTGTCAGAGCGATCCGCAGCTTTTTGGGTCATGCGGGATTTTACAGGCGATTCATCAAAGATTTTTCAAAAATCGCCCGTCCGATGACCCGATTGTTGGAGAAGGATGCACCGTTTGTGTTTGGTGCAGAGTGTGTGAAGGCATTTGGCCTTCTTAAGCGTTTGCTTGTTGAGGCCCCTATATTGGTAGCACCCGACTGGGAGCTGCCATTTGAGATTATGTGCGACGCGAGTGACTTCGCGATAGGGGCGGTCTTGGGACAGCGGAAGGACAAGCACTTCCACCCGATCTACTACACTAGCAAGACTCTACATGATGCTCAAGAGCATTACACCACGACTGAAAAAGAGCTTCTTGCTGTAGTATTTGCGTTCGACAAGTTTAGATCATATTTGGTGCTGTCGAAGACCATCGTCTATACGGACCATGCAGCGATCCGATACCTATTCAGCAAACAGGACGCGAAACCGCGCCTGATTAGGTGGATCTTGCTGCTGCAAGAGTTCGATATAGAGATTCAGGACAAGAAGGGTGCCCTGAATGTCGCTGCTGATCATCTGTCCAGGCTCGAGCATGATGATGCCGAGAACTCGGCGTGGGATACCATTAATGACAATTTTCCCCACGAGTTCTTGATGAGCGTTGAGTCTGTGGAAGATGTATCACCATGGTTCGCGGATTTTGCGAACAACCTCGCGTGCGGGATCCTCATCAAAGGATTGTCGCACCAGCAAAAGAGGAAGTTCTTCGCGGACCTTAAGCATTACTTCTGGGATGACCCATTTTTGTTCCGGGTCGGGGCGGATCAGTTGATTCGCCGTTGTGTGTTTGGGGTGGAGGCGGCGCAGATCTTGCGCGATTGTCACGAGGGGCCTACCGGAGGTCACCATGGAGCGAATTACACTGCTAAGAAAGTGTTAGACTCCGGGTTTTACTGGCCCACACTCTTTCGTGACGCCCAGATACTGGTTGGTGCTTGTGATTCGTGCCAGAGGGCGACGAACATATCGGCACGCGACCAAATGCCGCAAAACCCGATTCAAGTCTGTGAGGTCTTTGACATTTGGGGCATAGACTTCATGGGACCATTCCCCTCCTCACGGGGCAATAGATATATACTCGTGGCTGTTGATTACGTATCAAAGTGGGCCGAGGCGCAAGCCTTGCCCACAAATGATGCCCGAGTTGTTGTGAGGTTTGTTAGGAGCTTGTTCTCACGGTTTGGTGCCCCAAAGGCATTGATTAGTGACCGTGGCACGCATTTCTGCAATGCGCAGCTTGATCGCGCGTTAGCACGTTATGGTGTCCACCACAGGTTATCCACCCCGTATCATCCACAGACAAGTGGACAGGTGGAGGTCACTAACCGTGGATTGAAGCGATTCCTAGAGCGGTCGGTTAATCAAAACCGCAAGGATTGGGCGGACAAGCTTGATGACGCGCTGTGGGCCTTTAGGACGGCTTACAAGACGCCTATTGGGACGACTCCCTTTAGGCTTGTCTATGGCAAAGCGTGTCATCTCCCAGTCGAGCTGGAGCATAGGGCATTCTGGGCTCTTAAAACGGCAAATTTGGATCTTAAGACCGGCGGTGAGACCCGTTTCTTACAGATTCACGAGCTGGAGGAGCTTAGGCAACAAGCCTATCAGAGCTCTATATTGTACAAAGAGCGCACAAAGAGATTGCACGACAGTCGCCTGAAACACCGAGAAGATTTTCAGGTAGGCGACTTGGTCCTGCTTTACAACTCGCGCCTGCGTCTCTTTCCAGGAAAGTTGAAATCCCGATGGACAGGACCATACACTGTTAAGGAAGTATATCCTTACGGAACTGTCTCGATTGAAAATTCAGAGGGTTTGACTTTCAAAGTCAACGGTCATCGCCTTAAAGTCTACATTGACGGACCGGTTGACAAATCCGTGGAGATGATCGATCTCTACGACCCGCGCGCCTAATAAGTGTGGGGAAGTGAGTCTAGCTAGCGACTCGTTAATAAATATAGCACGGCGTGTATGGGCGCGCCAAATTGTATATATGTTCATAGTGTAGTTTAATTTGTAGTTAAGTTGTTTAATTTTAACTTGTTGTTGTAGTTTGTTTTTAGTCTTTGCAGGTTTGATTCGCGCCTTGTGATTGTGTGGATAGTCGCTTTAAACCCATGGTATTATGATAGAAAGCGTCTAAAAACAGGTATGTTGGTTGTTCGGGTCAAAACGGATAAGCGCAGGCATGTTTGGGTGAAAAGTGCAGAAAAAAGGCACATCAGTAGCTTCGAGCGGCCGCTCGAATATTCCGAGCGGCCCGCTCCAAACACCCAGATATATAAAAAAAAAAAAAAAAAAAAATTAATCCGAGCGGCCGCGCGAAGGGGCCGAGCGGCCGCGCGAAACATTCTGAACGAAAAACTGCAAGGGCAAAAGGGGTATTTCACCTAAAAACTGAAAAATTAAAACCCTACATCAGTTAAGCGGCCGCTCATTCACCATAACTCACCATTTTGTTCACTTTGCTCTCAAGAACACCAACCAAACCCTTCAATTCTACCTTCAAATCTTCAAGAACAAGGTATGAATCTCTAGTTTTCTTGTAATTTCTCTTGTTCTAGTGTAAAATAGTTTAGTTTCTTTAATCTTTTTCTGAATTTTTAGGGTTCTTCCATAATGTTTAACAAACCCTAATGTTCTTGAATGGATTGTTTGCTTGGATAATGTAGATTAGTGGTTGATTATTGTTCAAATCTTTGAGTTTTTGGGTTTTCTTCATAAGGTTTAAATAAGGTCCGAATTTATTTAAGGATTTGAATGATTTTGTAACCTCTTGTTTGGTATAGTTTAGTATGTTTGTAAATTAATTTCATTATAGGATTGTATGCTAGTATATATGTTAATGTAGTTAGGATTGTTGTTGAATTTTGGGGACCTTTCATAATTGTTCAATCAATCCCCAAATTCATCATGTTTAGGTTATATAATTGTATTGTTTTCTTAATTTTTGGGGATTCTTCATAACGTTTAACAAATCCCCAAATTTTAAGGATTCTAGTTATTAGATTGTAGTTTAAAGTTGGGATATTCATGAGTTTTGGGGCGTTCTTCATAACTAAACAAACGCGCCCCAAATTCGATGATTATGCCATAAATGTTTGGGCTTTAAACACCTTGCGCTAAATGACTCAAAGTAAAGGTAATTTGCAAAGTGAAGGCGCGTAGGTGTTAAAATCCCAACATCACTTTACAACTTCATAATTGCGCAAGTTCGGACATTCAAGCGCCAAAGTTAATAATTTTTCAAAAATCAAGTGCTTGAATGGCCGCTTGTGGAGTGCATTTGGCTAAAACACTGGAAACCGGGCAAACGCCAATGCACAGGATCGAAAAACAGGGGCTGCAGAGCGAAAAATGGCGCGCAGACCCCTTCGAGCGGCCGCTCCAAGAGGCCGCGCGGCCGCTCGAAATGTCTGATGTGATTTTCTTCTTTTTTGTTTCGCGTGTTTTGGGTCCGGGTCTTATTCCTTCGATTATAACTGACATATTTTAGCATTTTAATGCAGATGGTGCACCGTTTCCTTCAGTTTAATCCCGCGGACCCGCGAGAGCGCGGGTGCATAGAGACCTTTACAGAACTGTGGGGGCGCAGGCGTTCTATCGCCCCGCCTAGAAGGATTTGCTTTGATACATTAGCTGAGCTCAACCAAGAAGAAAGATTCCGGGAAATGATGGATGGGCATATGGAGAACCTGCTCCTAATAGAGGAACCAGTTTATGAGGAACTCACCCTCGAGTTCTTCTCCACATTGCACTACCAGAGGCCGCGAAAATATGATCAGCCGAACTTCCAAAGTAGCGGTAGGCGCTTTGGATTACAGTTCCGTCTGTGCGGGGAGTGGCGCGACATCTCAGTCGCTGAGCTTGGTGTCCACTTAGGAATCTACACAGACGAGGAAGTTGAGGATGAGAGCTTCAACGAACTAATGTACAAATTCCCAAATGACAACGTTCTGAGAGACTCTTTTTGGGCACAATTAACGGGGGAGCAACAGTATAACCCCCAAGGTGCCAAAGCAAGCCAGCTCATTGACCCACTGCTGCGGGTTTTTCAAAAGGTCCTATGCGGGACCGCTGCTGCCAAAAAGGACGATTCAACCGGCTGCCCCACACCTGATTTGTTATTTCTATATGCTCTAGTAAGTGGTGTTCAAGTTAACCTTGCTGCACTTGTTGCTTCTTTTCTTAGTACAGCATCAGGTATGAGACCCGGGAGCGGGATATACGGGGGGGAGTACGTGACAAAAATCGCAAAGGGGATGGGTATTTTGAGGAA
This sequence comes from Ambrosia trifida, assembly GCA_028751855.1. Lineage (NCBI taxonomy): Eukaryota > Viridiplantae > Streptophyta > Magnoliopsida > Asterales > Asteraceae > Ambrosia > Ambrosia trifida. The sequence goes on from CM054129.1 coordinate 79,025,063, forward strand.
TGTGCGAAGGGGACTGACCAAGGTTCCCGGCGACTCGTGGGTGAACATGGAGGTCCTCAGACACATGAGGATTGTCCACGAGTACGCAAGCGGGGTAATAAGGCTAAAAGGTAAAAATAATACGATCTGGGACCCGCTACCAGCAGTGCACATGCCACCTCCCGACCAGCAGCAGCCAGAGCAGCCAGAGCAGCCAGAGCAGCCACAGCAGCCACAGCGGCCACATGAGCACATGCCACCCCAGGAGCCTCTACTGCCTCACCAGCAGCAGTACTACTATCAGCATCCTCAGAGCTTCTATGATGAGTTTGGCGCGTTCCGAACAGAAACGCGCGACACTCTATACCAGCACGGCGAGTCCCTACAGCATCAAGGGGCGACCCTAGACTACCTTGTCTCTGAATTTCATGCCTGTTTCCCAAACCATTTTGGGAATCCCCCACAGAGGGGATACCCGGGGGACAAGCGGAGGCGAGGTGGTGATGCAGCGGGATCATCAGGGACTCGCCATGATGACGAGGATTGAGAAATTGCTGGTAAGATGGTACTATTTTGTTTATGTTATTCCTGTTGGTACTGTATATGGGCGCACGCACCCATGGATTTATTTTGTTTTTTGTACTTGAACTATTTACTTTTCAGCATTTTAATTTTCATTAATGTTTGGTTTGATTGAATAAGTGTGACGATGAATGGGTGTATTTGATGAGTTTGTTTTGTCAAGAATGTTCATGTTGCAGGGAACTGGCGAGCACCGTTATCGGGGCTCACGCCGTCCAAAAACCCGGGCGTTTCTTCGCTACCAGGGGAGTATTATTCTCCTTTTTCACACTATAGATAGCTAATTAATAAACGCTTTCTATTGTCACATTGGGGACAATGTGAAGTTCAAGTGTGGGGAGGGATTATAATCTTGTTTGTCCTCTTGTATATATATATATATATATATATATATATATATATGTTAAAAAAAAAAAAAAAAAAACCCTTTTAAAGTACATATATGTATATATTTTCATATAAACATCAAGCCTAACTAAATTTTGATAAAGACAACTCGAGACGCGACAAACAGATGAGATACGAGCGTGTTATATTCGTACACTTGCACCCATTTCCCTCCGGTTACGTGAGCGTTTGAGCCTTAGAGTATATTATATTTCTTTGACATGCTTGCGAGTGAGCCGGATGTTTTGTGCAGTTTAGAACTTGTCACTAGTATACTTGTTTAGACCAGATACGTGTGAGATTGTACGAACATGATTGAGGCAATTAGGATACCCTTTTGATTTAGCCTTTTCTTTTCGTTCTATCTGTTTCCCGCACCAATATATTATCCACTAGTTAACCATGTTGAACCTAATCCCGTGTTTTTTCTTATTTACCACACCATTTCACCACTAAACCAAATAACCTTTTTCTTTTTGTGTTAAAACTCGGTTTAGGTTATTGTTCTACTAGTTTATATGTTGTAAATAGTTCGTGTTCGGGTTTTTATGTTTAGAACCCGTTTGTCGATTATATTATCCGTTTCAGTTAATTATATATATCATAGATATATATATGTAAAAAAAAAAAAAAATAATAATATCCAGAAAATAGAACACCCTAAAATAGGGTGAATTAGCAGTATTCGAGCAGTTTTTAGAGCTTTAAAGTTAAGAATTATAAGTTAGCTCGATTTAAAATAAAAATCGCCTATATTCGCGTTTGTTTTGTACAGTTGTGTTGGTTGATATTATTTAGACATAAACCGCCGAGTTTTAGCCGATTTGTCACTTTAAATATCCATTCCGCACCCTTACCTTTGCCTAACATTACAACCCGTAAAAGACCTCTTGATTTGTGCTTTTTCACACGTTAGTTGGTGAAGACTAGATCTTTTGACAAGCTTATGATATTGCACGATTCATTGTCTTGGCAATGGAGCGATTTACACATACACATTACACGTATGTATCATAAATAAAACCGAGTGTGTGTGAACATTGTGAGTCGTGTACGGGTTAGCGTGCTTGTAAGATCGGAAGTGAGTCGTTGCTTTTTAGTTATCTTATCACCTGTGTATAAATCTTTGTTGGCTTGTCTATTATCGTCTGTACAGGCTATATTTTGCCTTTGTTGCCGCTTGGCGAGTTTTTCGGTTATTTTCTGTTTTAGTGTTTGCTTGAGGACAAGCAAAGTTCAAGTGTGGGGAGGTTTGATATACGTTAAATTACACATATAAAAGTCCCCGTTTAACTCCCTTTTTCATACGTTTTTGACCTCATACATAGGAATTGGTACTTATTTGGGTATCTTTACGATTTCAGGTCTTAAACGATGTCCCGGAAACACAAGGAAGGAAAAGACGAAGAGTTCGGCGCGAAAACGGGCCATCAGGCCCTTCGAGCGGCCGCTCCATGCCTTCGCGCGGCCGCGCGCCCCTCCCAGATATTTCTGGGGACCTTCCAGAAGGCCTACGTCACGTCTGCAGCAATTGGTCCACTTGTTGATAAAGCGAGCGGCCGCTCCAAGCCTTCGCGCGGCCGCTCGAAACATCTGCTCTGCTATAAAATCCCCATTTCAGCTCACTGATCAACATTGGGTCTTGAGGGAAACTTTTCTGGGCGATTTTTGGACGATCCAAGCTGCTGGAAAGCCGTTTAACAAGCTCGGAAGTCCATCCGTTCCATCCTTCATCATCCGATCCATCTATTTAGCATTCTTATGGTTTGATCCTTGAAGCTTTTTATGATTCAAATCTGATTTTTGTATGCTATTTTGATGTTATTATAGTTATTCGTACGCCTACGGGCAAGAACAATAGTATTTAGTACGTTAAACAATCGTTTAGTATGTAATCATGTTTTGTATAAATTTGGCGTTTTTCACGTATTAGATCTTGATGATCATAGCGCAACCTTGTTTCGTTGTTGATGAATTTGTAGCTGTATTTAAATGACTTTAGCGATTGTCGAATGTGTTAGGCGGATACATGTTGAAAAACCGTCTGTTTAATCGTCCGGTAGTAGACTAGTTAACTTGTTAAATAGTTTATGCCATGAAACTGTAACCGGGTATTGGTTTGGTTAAAGTCAGTCGAATAACGGTTAAAAATGCTTACCGGCACGTAAAAGGGTTTAAAAAGCCTAATGGTGCCGTTACTAGTCTTTGACACGGTTAATGATCTTTGGTAGTTATTTTGGTAAAAATGGCGATCTTAGTAGATCTGGGGTCAAAGTTGGTAAAATGGAATAGGTTGTGAAATGATCTACTTTATGCTAGTTTAGGTGGCTGTGTTGTGTATTCGGTATCGCTTCCCTAAATTAGTGAGGTTAGAATACTCTTAACGGATGACTAACTTATCTTTAGAAGATCTGCGTGAGATCATATCAGCTGCTCGCTAATGAACGACTTGAAGCGGTTAACGTGTGTATTCGTGTTAGCTTTCTGTATAGTTGTCATGTTAGGATGCCCGAAAGGGACACTAACTGTCGGAAAATGGGAATGTTGATCACGCGCCTATATTACTTATTATATTTAGATAACATGCTAGGATTGGCAAAAATATAGTTTATATAGTTATATTTTCTATTTGGAGTCGTAGTTAAGTTATTTACATGTTTTAGAATTAATTTAGTTTTAAACAAAACTCAAACTTATCTTTTCCTACTGGTAAATCGGGGACAGAGTTTTAGTACAATTGCTCCGCGCGCGTCCATGGATCGATACTTGGTTCTTATCTGTACTTACTACATATATGACAGGGTACACTTGCCCTAGTGTGTGTGTTTTAATATGAAGGTCGAAACCATTTTTATAAATATTAAAGCAAAAACGTGTGTTAAAATCCATTGTAAAATATGTATAGTTACGCACACGTCAGCGGAGAAATCGAACTCTGTTAGATATGATTCGATCAATGATGTGTCAAACAAACCTTTCAAAATCCTTTTGGAGTTATGCTTTGGAAACTGCCGCAAGACTTGTGAATATAGCTCCAACGAAAAAGGTTGATAAAACTCCTTATGAGATATGGAATGGAAAGAAACCTCATGTATCCTACCTTAAAGTCTGGGGATGTAATGCTTATGTCACTCTAGAATCTTCGGATAAACTAGATCCCAGAGGCGAAAAAGTGGTTTTCGTTGGATACGGTAAGAAGATCCGTTACCTATTCTACCACCCCACTGAAAATAAGATTTTCACTAAACGCAGAGGCACTTTCTTAGAGGAAGAGCTTCTGGCGCGAGGGATTGGAGATAATCATGTGGATCTTGAAGAAATTCGAGATTCACAAGTGACTGAACCAGGTGTTCAGACAGAAACAGAAGTAACTGATCCAGTTGTTGAAGCTGAGCCTGAGAGGACTCAAGAAACAACAGAAACGCCAAGTGTTTGGAAAAGTATTAGGGATCGTTGTGCACCTGTAAGGTATGACGATATTTTCATGATTGATGAAGCTGAGCCTACTACTTACAAAGCTGCAATCTTGGATTCAGAATCCAAGAAATGGCAAGAAGCCATGAATGCAGAGATGCAATCCATGTATGATAATCAAGTCTGGGATTTGGTTGATCTTCCTACCGAATGTCGGACTGTGGGAAACAAATGGATCTTCAAGAAGAAGACTGACATGGATGGGAATGTGCAAACCTACAAATGTAACATCTATATTTTTTTATGCTATTATTTTTTTGTCATTATAATAAATACAAACAATGTTATAATAATAATAATAATAATCATATAAACAATGTAGACACATATTTTGTTTTTAAACTCTCGTAGCTTAATAAAAGAAAAAATAATAATAATATTAGGTGAAGCAAGGAATTGACAAATATCAAATTAGTTATCAATCAATACCTTCCCATGCATATGTTTGTACGTGTGGATGACCAAATATATATAATAACTAAATCAAATCATCTTGAATGCATCCCGCCAACAAGTCTTCTTCTACACTTTGAAACTCGGTCAACACCCGATAAATCCGGCGGGAAATCTGGGTATTCTATACCACCTCTTGACTCAAGATAAACCAAACTAATAGTAGTAAATCTTTTGACCATCATATTACCACCAATTAACCCGAAATTTCTGATCCATAATTTGAGTACATCACGTTTTTTTTTCAAAATAAAAACTGAACCACGTCACAACCTTATAAATGGAGACGCCTTCGTGTTCTGTTTAGACACCATTCCGCACAACTCCAATCCAAGTTCTTAATTTTAACCATCTTTTGGTTCCCTGAATACCATACAACCAAACCTCAAACCTTGGCCCTCCGCTTGTTTATCCAACACCTTCCGGTCACGTCCGAGCAAGAGAACAACGGCTCGAATTCAGTGACGGTTGATGACAGAAGTAACCTTGAAACAAACCTTAACAACCTCCATCACGCACCACCCTTTCGTGTCTCAAACCAAACAGAGCCGGCAATAACGTCCACCGAACAAAAAATATTAATAATAATAATAATAACCACCTCCGAGGGTCATCGCTGTCGCGGTTCGAGCCACACGCCACCACACCGTCATTTCTAGCCGCGCCGCCATCGTTCTCGTGTCCCTGCTTGTCGCCGGAACCAGTGCCGCCACAATTGGTTGTTCGGGCCGTGCACAACAGTCGTCATCTTTGATGTCGGGGAGACTACTTGAGGTATTGCTTATGCACTTGCTACTTGTACTGTACTCATTTGTAATGCACAATCTTTTAAAGACTTACTCAAGAGGTTTAAAATTATTCTAATTTGTTTTTATTCCTAAAATAATAAGACTACAAGGTTTTAAACTACTTTATTTTATATTACAAGAAAATATGTTGGCACATCCAACTAATTAAATTGCTTTTGTTGTCATGTTAATTACTTTTGAAATAGAAGTGGTGTACGTACATCATTTCAAATTTTAATTTTGTTGATTGGAAAAATAATGGGCAAATAAGGGTTGCTTTATAAGTGTCCCGTAATATTTAAAGTTGACCTAATTAAGATGGTGGATAGGTATGCAAATATTTATTCACTAAAAAAAACATACCAATAATAAAAATTATACACTTTGCACAAATGCTATAGCTAAGGAAACTAAAACATCACTTTTATTTAGGTTCAAGCACAATATATTGATTCTTGTCGATTTTTAGCAAGTTATCATCATAATCAATGTGAGTATTTCCTATCCCTTTTTCGTCTTCATTCATTTTTGGGGTGTTACATGTACACTTATACAAATTTCACATACAAGTTCACATTTTTACAATACAATTCTAGTACTATGTGCATTTGCTTACAAACGTGCTTTATGCTTAGACATTACATGTAGAATACATTTGTACTTAGTGAAATCATTAACATTGTACAAGCCGACCTTAACATTGGATAGCGCTATTGGATTGACAACCCGCCTAGGTTGATTCTCCCCCTTTTTCATCGGAGAATCCGTGGTCATTGTTAAGTTATTATCCATTTATTGGATAAGTACAACGCCGTTCATTCAGTACATTTATACAGTCACAGGATTGATTTCGCTCATTTGTATGATACATCGTTTACATAATTGCACTGTAGCTTTGCACTTGAATTGTATAACATTTTCCAACCTACTATATGTATTAAAACTAGGAATGCTCACCAACATTTCATATGTTGACAAAACTTATTTTGTACATGTTTCAGGTGCAGTTTGATCTTAGTTCCATAACATTGGATTTTAGTGCTTGCTTTTAATAATTTATTTCAAATTTCATGTTTTGTTCAGACTTTTGTATTTTTCCCATTCCATCCATGTAAGAAAAATTAAATTATTCAATAATACATTTACATTTTAGTACCATGTGCTTTTGGACAATCGTCACTACGTGACACCTCGATGATTCCGCCATCGGTTGGGGTGTTACAACAAAGCAAGGCTTGTAGCGAAAGGTTTTACTCAGACTCAAGGAATTGATTATGAGTAAACTTTCTCGCCAGTAGCCATGCTTAAGTCTATTAGAATTCTACTTGCCATTGTTGCATATTATGACTATGAGATATAGCAGATGGATGTCAAAACCGCGTTCCTTAATGGACACTTACTGGAAGATGTCTATATGGTTCAACCTGAAGGTTTTGTCGATCCAAAGAATCCTAATAAGGTGTGCAAGCTTAATAAATCCATCTATGGATTAAAGCAAGCATCTCGCAGCTGGAATCTTCGTTTTGATCAGAAAATCCAAGAGTTTGGTTTTATCAAGAACGAAGATGAACCGTGTGTTTACAAGAAGTCTAGTGGGAGCTATATTACTTTTCTTATACTGTATGTAGATGACATACTAATCATTGGAAACAATATCCCTATGCTTAAAGATGTTAAGACCTGGTTGGGTAAGTGTTTCGCAATGAAAGATCTTGGTGAAGTCGCTTATATTCTGGGAATAAAGATTTATAGAGATAGATCAAAGCGGTTATTGGGTTTGAGTCAAAGTACATATATTGATAAGGTCTTACGACGCTTCTCAATGCAAGACTCAAAAAGGGGGCTCTTGCCCATGGCACATGGAACCATTCTTGATAACAAGCAGTGTGCAAATACTGAAGAGGAAAAGAAGAAAATGGAAGGTGTTCCATATGCTTCTGCGATTGGTTCCATCATGTATGCCATGTTATGTACCAGACCTGATGTCTCGTATGCTCTTAGCATGACGAGTAGATATCAACAGAATCCAGGAGAGAGTCACTGGGCTGCAGTGAAAATCATTCTTAAGTACTTGAGAAGGACTAAGGACATGTTCTTAATATATGGAGGACTGGATGAGGAGCTGTCAGTTAAGTGTTATACTGATGCAAGCTTCCAGACTGATCGTGATGACTCAAGATCACAAACGGGATATGTTTTCATTCTGAATGGTGGGGCTGTTACTTGGAAGAGCTCTAAGCAAAGTGTGGTTGCTCAATCCACCTGTGAATCAGAATACATCGCTGCATCGGATGCTGCAAAGGAGGATACCTGGATGAAGAAGTTCATTACTGATCTCGATGTTGTGCCTAGCATAAAGAAACCAATCGAGATACTGTGTGACAACACTGGTGCCATTGCTCTTGCAAAGGAACCAAGGTCACATCAGACCGCAAGGCATATACTCAGAAAGTTCCACTACATTAGAGAAATAGTGGAACGTGGAGACGTCGTGATGAACAAAGTTCATACAGATCTAAATCTGGCTGACTCCTTTACTAAGCCTTTACCTCAAGCTAGACATGAGGAGCATGCTGGAAATAGAGGGCTTAGAGTTGTTAGACAATGGGCATGATCTGTAATTAGTATTGATGTTTTATTTTGAACTATGACAATTATGTTGAATGTTTATTTGATTTAATGGGTTAAATGCAAATTTAAATATTTATTAATTTTGTTCATTTATTTGTATGTTTAAATCCTTGAATAAGAATATTCTAAATGTCCGTAGTCGATCAAATTACATGGGAATGAATTTGAATGTAAGACTATTGTGAATTGGGATGGTTGTATTCATGAGATGAATAACTCAAGGGTTTGAGGATCATAATTCACAGATATTATTAGGGAATAATATTGGATGTAACTCGCTTCAAAACGATCTCCATGGATCTATGTCATGAGATGTTTTGATATTGATATGTTCAATCTGTCTTTTTTCCTAAGGCACATATTAAACTACATTGATCAAGGACTATCTTTGATGTTATCTTGCACTATCCTGAAACATGGGTAGCTATAAGGGTAGCGTTGGGAGAAATTCGAGATTAAGTGGGAGTTGTATGACGCTGATGGAATTCTGTACTTCTATGGGATTAGAAGCCTAGACATTCTGGCGCCCTCGTAAAACTCAAACTGGTATAAACGCGTGGCCACGCTCGAACTAAGGTAGTTCGTTAGACCACTTTGAATTAGAGACGAGAATAGAGAATATTTGATCAATATATAAGAATGAATGATCCATGTCTTATGATCAACGGATGTCTATACAGAAGGGACTTATTGATATAATTATCAGGGCTATAGTATTTGGTTAAGTAAAGCGTTACTTGAACTCAAAGAACTAGTTGACGACTGTAAAGTGTCATACTGGTTTGGGTGCAATGCGATGCAGCTAGGCGTCCAACTCTGCACACGTTGACTCATTTAATTAAAATCGTCTAAGTGGGAGATTGTTGGACATATGGTATGTCCGATGTAATTAAAAGTCGAGGTCAACGTAACCCGACCCGGTACGATCCGAAGAGTTACACGTTGGTACACGAATCAGATAAGTTCACACGTTGGTGAATTATTATTTATGAAATAATAATTGTTTTAGTCTTGAGGGACTTAATATTAATAAGATTAATATTAAGGAGTATTAAGATATTTAGCAAGGGGGTTTATTGCAAGTTGTTGTCTTATAAAAGGAGGGTTAAATAGTAAACCCTAATCACACCTTTTATCAAAACAATATACCTCTTGCCTCCTCTCTATTGTTTGCGGCCGCCACCCCAAGAAAAAGGGCCGCCGCCGCTTTTTCTTTTGGTCCGCCCATCAACCACCACAAACCACCACCTTCTTCTTGCAAGTGTTGCTTCCCGGTTGGTTCGTGCACGGTGTGAACTTCCTACTAGCGAGGATTCGTTGTAGCCCGCGTGTTACAATTCTGGTGTAGTCGTCAAAGGTTGATTACTAAACCCCCTATGATTGTTTTTATTATTTATTTGTTTATACGCGTTTAACTGAGATCTTGATTGGGAATATTTTATTAATCGGATTAATAAAATTAATTACATATTTATATATATAAATCGGCCAACATTATATATTGTATATAATCGATTTTTATTAATAAATATTAACCGCTTCCGCTGTGTATACGATACCATGATTCCCAACACAAACAAGTAGTTATTTGTACAAGTTGAAACGGGATGGGCGTTAGCCTACAACAAATTACCATGTTATTTGTACATCTTGTTCAAAAAAATTAGTTTTGTTTGTGTTAAAAGCTATTTTCTTTGTTCAAATTACTATGTTTATAACTAATATTTTCTTAATCCTGTGTTCCGGGTTTAAGGCATTGGTGTTCAAACCGGAGCGAAGGAATGGAGCAATATGTGTATTTACACCAAATTATTAAGAACCTAATCTAACAAAAACCCAAAGCTAAATTTTATGGTAACATTGAGCGTTATAAGTCAAAATTATGAAACTAGCCTTTCCTAACAATCCAACGAAAGAAGGCTTATGTTAAGAAAATGCCTTGATTCGAGAATGAGATATGTTGTTCACTTATTGTAATTTTGATTGGGACTTTGTAATCTGTTATGTTATGTTTATACTGAGGTGTTTAATATTTAGGAATTTTGTTATTAAATGATGTTGTTAGAACATACAGGTTTGCTTTTACAGTTTTACTCAAGGTGTTTAATATTTCAAGTTCTTATCAAAGATAACCATCATCAACTCTTGAATCATCATCTTCAACTAGTAAAGCATTATGTGTGTTTTAAATTCCTAATAACGATATTTTTTCATTATTATATTGTATTTTTATTATGTAATGAACCTCGTCCGACCTGAAATTCTTTTATGTTCAGTTGTATGAAATTGAAGCATCTGAAAAAGTAAACCCTTGAAAAATATTCCTGGATCCGCCACTGGTTTCGGTCCGTATTCCATTCTTATTTAAATCGCGTATTTAGTATCCGATTGTGCGGACGGAAGTAATCACCGGCACAGCAGAATCCAACGACCATGGGCTCATCAGAATCTACACTTTTAAGTTCACAGGTAACCTACTTACATTTTATAACCTAATTTACTCTTAACAATAATAATAATATTCATCAACATTACGTCAATTCAATAACTCTAATTGTTTATTCCCTTAAGAAAAGCGAAGACGGAATCACCACTGTCTCAGAGCGATTCCAAGATGTAGATCCCGTCCTACACAAGCTTCGATCCCTTCAAATCGTGAGTTTTTATTTTACCACAACTCTTATTATTATTATTATTATTATTATTATTATTATTATTATTATTATTATTATTATTATTATTATTATTATTATTATTATTATTGTCATTGTACATTCATTACCAATAGTATTGTTAGGGTTTTTGACTTTTGTTCTGTTATAATTAATGAAACTCCGTCAGGTATTGTGTATTAAAAAGTTAACTAATCACAACTTGTAACTATAATGATAATAATAATATATGAGTAAATTCTAACAATTTAGGGGCTGTTTGGCAACCTCTACGTAGATAAATACCGATCAATTTAGAGGCCTGATCAGATAAAAGACTCTGAACCCGTAAGATGCATGACTTGCTTTGGCCTTCGTAGTTGGTAGGAGCAAGGTTTAAAAGTACAAAGTCGAGCCTCGAGGCGAACCGAGGCGTAATTAAAAAATAAATTTTAATATCATTAAAAATAAATAGTAACTAATTTCATCATCGATTTCATCAAAAAACTTAAAAAAGCACACATTAAAAAGATATGAAATGTTAAAATTAAGACAAAAAGTACGAAACATCAAAATTCCCTGAGACGCCGCCTCATACTCGTTTTTTGGGCGCCTCACCTCTAGGCGCATGCCTCAACTGTTTTTTAAAACTATGGGTGGAGGAGGTGGTGCGTGAGTGTCCGGCTGAGGGTTATGGATACATGTGAATGGGTAAAGGGGTAAAATGCTCATTCAACATCATTTTGAAACTTAACAGGTAAGAGGCTTAGTGACTGATTTAGATGTAGCCTCTTAATAGAATCACTAAGAGGCTACTAAACTGCCCCTTATTTTTTCTAATACAGTAGTCAGATTATATTACTCAGTTGAAAGGTTTTATGGTCAATTTTTTCTTATTGTTAATGTTACTGTATGAGTTGGTGTTTTGTGATTCATGTGTGATGATCAGGCTTCTCCCATATTGACAACTGCATCGACAGATAGTAGCTTGACAGATATTTTGGTCAGGAAACCGTCAACTTCTTCTGATACAGGTATAGTTATTATTAGCATTGTTAAAATACATTACTTTCAAGTTCAACCATAGTTATCAAAGGTGCCAGGCGCACTCAAGGCGCAAAAAAAGTGAGGGCCTGAGAAAAAAAACGCACTTAAATGAAAAAAAATATATAAAAAAGCTATTATATAACATTTTATATTATCTAATTAACACCAGAATTTCTAAAATAGTGAGGATTCAAATGTACTTTCAAAACTTGAAAGTTCTAAATTTCTAAAAAATTCTAAACTGGATCAGGGTTGAAGTTGCTTAAATTTGTATTGTGGAAGCTTATATTGTAAAGAAGATCAATAATTTTGCACTAAATAATAATAAAAAAAAAAAATAATCACTATTTAGTGTGCTTTGAGAGATGAAGCGAACGCCTAGGACCCAAAAGCGCAATTAAAGGGCCTCGCTTGGAAAATGGGCCTAGGTGCATGAAGTGAAGGCTTTTGATAACTATGATTTCAACTTCATAAATGTCATCATAGATGCTTGAAGAGATTGGAAAGTGAACGTGTTTGTGTGTGTGGTCGGAAGGAGGGGAAGAGTTGGTAAGAGGAGATACATTGCTAGAGTTAGTGTTGTATAACGATGAGAACCTGCTAGGGGAAACTACCGTGCTAATCACATATGACCTTCAAGGGGTTATGGTAAGACTAGTGGAAGTTGGATTCAAAACCTGAGAGTTGAGACCTTTGATAGATGAGACAGGTTCTTTACCACATTCCCTTGTAGTTGGAGGTTACAATGATTCGACTTATAAATTATGATGGATATGATTACTCTTCGATCATTATATTTTATGAAGAGGGAGGTTTATAATCTATGCTTTGAGCATACTTCATAAGGACTAGCTAAGGTTATATAATATAGCCGTACACAAGTTTGGTTGATAAAGCCTTTTGTGTTGGTCTTTTTTCGTGTGGTTGAATAGGCGTCGTAGATACGAAGGTGTTAATGGAACTATTCTCAATGTACCAAGAGTTGCAAGAAAAACAGGCTCATAACATCAACAACAGACAGGTTCGGTTTTAATATAGTAAAAACAAGTTTTATAAGGTCTTAAAAGGCATATCTTTGATTGTTCTTGGTGAACCCATGGTTTTGTAAAGGATCTGTTAACATCAAAGACTGCTATCTAATGCTGCTAGAAGCCCCCTTCCGTTTTTTGGGGGCTGATTTGTCAGTTTGGTTTAAAGTTCTAATATGTTGGTCCCTGTGTTTAAAAAATCGCGCCCGAGGTGTGAGGCGATCTATAAAATGCCTCATGGCTCATGCACGTCTGGGTCAAAATTGGTCAAAATTAGGGTCTGTGGGAGGCTGATATGTAAAAATAATCAAAGGGTTCAAGGAAATATGAAAGGTTAAAAAAACTGATGTAAAAGATATGAGAAAGATGAAGCTTCTGGTTGTACATAAACCTTATTTGGTCGTTACATAGAGCAATTATTTGCGTGCATGAAGCTCTCGCCTCGACTTCGGGGCCTAAACATCTTGGAACGCCTTGCATAAAACCAAGGTTGTTCCTAGTCATTTTTTGTTTGTATCTTTATACAATATCATGATTGTTGGATATTTTTGCAGGAAGAAATTGAAAACAAGATAGAACTTGTAGATGCTTTGGCTCTAAAACTTCTGCAACGATATAATTACTCTGTCTCAGCAATGAAGACGGCATCATCTCACTTATCTGGAGGTATGCTACTTGTCGTTAATTTTCTTCATCGTAAACCTATAAACAACTAACTGGATTACGATTGTGCAATAAGTTGACGAGTTACAGGTGGAACTTGGGGTGCTGAAAGGAAGGCTAACTGAAGTGATGAGTAACTGTGATGCTTTATGCAACAGAATTGCTGCTGAGGGACCTGAATCGCTTAGCTCATCGATCAAGCCATTTGCAGCAGCTGCTAATGATTTAAGAACAACCAAAAGCCATACATCGCGTTAAATAGTGCACCAGTTCAACTCAAGACTGAACCTTAGGTCCACTAGTTTCTTGTATAGTTGCTATATACCGATTTGACAGCATATGTGAGATTTGACATGATGTATCTAACGTGAGTACCACACTTGTATAAGTTGAATGCATGTTGGTTATTTAGGTAGCGGTTACTACGAGGTGGTCAGTTTTACTCGTTCATCTTAGAGGTCGGTGATGAGATGAATCATATGTTGACCTGATAAGTTGACCATCTAGAATCTGGTATTCCATGCAGATCTTACAATTAACTTGCAAAATCTCATACCACTTGAGTTCATGCCAAAAACATTATGGAAAACGTAGTATCCATATTGATGTTTTTGGCATGAACTCAAGTGGTATGAGATTTTGCCACTAGAGTTGGCTTTTGCAAAACTTTAGAATAACAAACCGACCCGGAAACCTGACAAATATTTGACAATCAAGTTGAAGTTAAAGAAATCGGTCTTGTGTTCAAGGCTTGAATGATTATGACTGCACGTGTGTCGATCAAAAGATGATGTTTATTGGAAAAAGGTCCCCCATTTGCTTTTAACTGGTCGCATGAGTTCATGAAACTGTTTTATCTAGGACATGACACGGGCCTAACATGAAGTTTCAGGGATTCGAGTTTAGGCAAATCAGGTCCGAGTCAGTTTTGGGTCAAACATGTGAACATCTTTATCTATATGAGACTTTAAAGTATTTATCATTCACTTTCATCATTTTTAGACCTCTTATGTGAAAATATACATTTAATAAATACGATGTTGAGTGAGAACCAAGAACATAACAGAAGACTAAAACCAAATCACCAACGTAATCAACCAACCAACGACGTATATGCGTGACACGCCGGCTCTTAACATCGAAATTGATGTGGTTTTTGCGCAGGCATGGAAGATTATAATTTACAAGTCCACCGTACGCCTACGTTGGTCGGGCAGCATACGGCTACCTAAAGCTACACTAGGTCATCTAGAATGAGATCCTGTCCATTTTTTTCAATTTATTTACACTTATGCTTTGAAAGTTTGACTTTCAAATTCCACTTCAATTTATATTTATTTTCTCTTGATTCCTTTCTCTTTGTACCATTTCTCATAATTATATGCATCTCATTCAACAATTATAAATTATGCCACTTTATACACCCAGAATTTCCTTGGATGACATACAAATTCAAGCCTTTTTATTCTAAAAAGTATAATGACACAATAAAATATTGACATGAGGATTATGGAACCTAGAGTTGGCTTTTGCAAAACTTTAGAATAACAAACCGACCCGGAAACCAATCTTTCTGTCTAGGACCAAAACAGATAACCAGTTTTATCATTCAGACTGGTCAAGACACACTTCTAGTCGAATTCTCGTTATGGAAAATAAAAGTTTGAATATAAAGTGTATCAAGAGCTTTGTAAAGTCGCAATTTCGGACTGCCCAAACCGAAAACCAATACCAAAACATGTGAAATCCCACAATCGCGATACAATAACACAAGGGAAATACGTGGTCTTATTGTTTCAATATAAGAAAAGCATGTGACACCGAATACGTTCAGCAAAGCTAGCTTCACAGCTAACCAGTTCTCAAGATGATGTGAACTCCACTGTCGGTGTCCACAATATCGCTTATTTCACCAACTTTCAATGCGTATGTCGCTTCCTCAAAGGGTTTCTGCATCTGATTCCTTCCAAACAATCCTGCATCAAAGTTTGACCACAAATATATCCATCATGTTTTGGTTAAGTGTCACATGTTTACATAACAGAAAAGAATGATGTTACATGCACACACAATGTGGCCGAGTGAGCTTCTAGATTTCCGTCTTTTCTAGCCAAGAAAACTGTATATTATCAACGACTCAACACAAATATCTAGCAGAACCATTAGTTCCAACTATCAATGTGATTATGCTACACTAGTTGCTTATATGGACTCAAACCGGGCTTCAAGTGCACCAACCGCAAGAAGTGACATATTTTTATGCTGCTGCTTTAGTCGTATGTCTTGACTGGAAGAAATCCCTTTACCCTCAATTTATTTGTTTAATAAGTATATGCATTCTTTTCTCATTTTCTAGGCAAGGGTTCGTTTAATACAGAACCAATTTCAAGTTGAGAACAAAGAGAAGTCGAAAACTGCATAAGCACATGGTTATTCACTGAAAGGATCCCACTACCCTCAATCTGTTTGTTCAATAAGTATATTCACTCTTTCCATTTTCTAGGCTAGGGTGCATCCAATACAGGATCAATTTTGAGTAGAGAATAGTGAAAAGTCGAGAACTGCATAAGCACTTGTACATAGCGTCATAGTGCTGACCAGATATAGCCGAGAGAGAGAAAGAGAGGCGCTAATGCAGTTACATACTTACATAACCATCGTATCAAAGGCAATATGTGGTTCCTGGCCACAGTCCTCTACTCAAAATTGCCCCCCCCCCCCCCCCCCCCCCCCCCCCCCCCCAAAAAAAAAAAAAAAGAAGAAGATGTGCTTGAGCTGCTCAAACAATGTTACCCAAAAGAAGAACTCGTTACGTGTTGCATGGTTGCACCTCGACATAGTTATTAAAGGCGTTAGGCGCATAGGCCTCGCCTAGAGCCTAAGTGCGAGGCGCAAAAAAAGCGAGGGCCTGAGATAAAAAAAAGCGAACAAATAAAATAAAGTAAAAATATATTAAAATAATACTATTTTTTATCTAGTTAGTATCAAAAGTTTTAAAATATTGATGTATTAGTGTAGAGAAGTAGCAATCCTGGGGTAAAAGTAGAAATCTGGCTCGAATCTGGCCATAATTTAACGAATTTGGCTGAAAACTCTCCAAAATTTGGGAATCTAGTTGAAATCCGCGCCTAAACCATAACCTAGAGAATTAAAGCGCAATTTCCTCGACTCAAAGCGCAAATGCATCGCCTCGTCTAAAAATGAGCCTAGGCGCAAGAGGCAATGGCTTTTAACAACTATGCACCTCGACTTCTAGATCCTAGAATCCATGCTATTCGTAACTCATTAAGTATAGGCTTCCAAATCATACTAATGTGATTTCTTTTCGGATAAAAAACAGAACAGAATATGGGCTCATTGCATTACCAAATTTGAGCCAATATCCAAGCATGAACAACATGGTATTCCAATATAGTTCCATTGATTTTCTACTACCTATAATGCGTTATCAGAATCAGGCCCTTCATCAAACAATACCACTATGAATTCATACCTTAGTTAATACGCACCGCTTTTCGTGCGCGAGGCACAATATATTATATAATTTTTAACATATTTCTTGTACCTTTCTAGCACCATTTACCCAAAATTTAGACACAAATAAGCTCTAATATATGGTTTAATATCTAAATAACCTATATATACAACCTAAAAACCCTGATGTACAACATCCCGATGCACAAATTCAGCCCCCAAATACTAAGCGCGCCTCAACACTGCACCTTATGCTTATTTTTCGCCTTAAAAGCGCCTCACCTGCGTCTTTAGTACATCACTCGCCCTTCCTACACAAAAGCGCCAGGCTCTGCACCTGAGGTCGCCTTGCGCCTAGGAGCGCCTGCTAGCTGTGTTTACTATAGAGCAAACATTCGTCAAGAAACTCGAATATGCCTCTTCACAAGCAGAATTTCAACAAATGAATAGCCCTATCCTAAACACTGTAAGAAAAATCTACCTAATTCAAACACTCAAATCATAATAACATAACAATATAACAATAAACAAACAGTCAAATTCTAAAATAATTCATGCTATTTATGACCTAATTAAGCTACAATAAAACTCAAATCACGTAACAAATAAACGAAACAATGAGTAAAAAAAGGTTAGGTATAAGAACAAACCGAGATCTCCACCGCGTTTAGCGGAGCTGCAATCAGAATAACGAGAGGCCACATCCTCAAACTTGGACTTGCCTGCAATAATATCTTCACGGAACGACTTAATCTGAGCGACAGCGTCGTCTCTGGTGGTGCTGTTAATGATCCGACCTTCGGGATCCTTCCATGATGCCTTACGGCGAGAGCCTTGATGCTTTATGAGTATGTGTGATGCCCTAACTTTATCTGTTGAAGAAGACGACATTCTCGATCTATTCTTCTTGTGGTGGTGATGACTGATGACAGAAGGATTGATGGTTCACGGCAATGTACTTACCTTACGAGTCTATCTGCGTAATCTGGACTATGGATCGGTATAGGCAGGGCTGCCAGATTTGGGATTGAGATAAAAAATGATTTATTGTTTTATTTAGAAAAACATTAAATTCTGACTTTTTAAAATGATTTATTGACTTATTGGGTTTTTCAAAAAGCCAAACCCAATAAGTCAATAAACTCAATCCCAAACATGTATTAGGTTAGCAGGATAAGGCGAAGTCGCTTTCAATGAGAGGTAGGTTGGTGCTTATCAAGTCTATTCTTTCAAGTCTCCCATTATATTATACTAGCAGAGTACCCGTGCGATGCAGCGGGGAACACAAACACGTCTAAGGGTGTGTATGTTTCGGTTAAGTTCGATTATTAGCCTCAACCGAAACTAAAATCAAAATTAATCAATTAATCAATCTTATTAAAAAATTAGTTCCTTGGTTCGGTTATTATTGTTAGATTATCGATTTTTAGTCCGGTTTATTTAATTTTGGTGAATAACAAAAACAAACTTTGGTTAATTTTTTTTGCCTAGAAGTACATGAAATGGAGGTAAAAATACACGAAATAGAGGTAAAAATAGGTCTGTAAACGAACCGGCTGTTCATGAACTTGTTTGGCGAGAAGTTCGTTTATGTCATTTATTTAATAAATGAACAAACAAGAACAAAAAAAATTTGTTTGTTTAGTTAAATGAACGAACATGAACAAACGTTGAGTTTGTCCATTTATGTTCATTAACGTCCGTTTATGTTCGTTTATTTATGTCTGTTTAAGTTTATTAATTACATACGTAGTTATATTTACATAAATATAAACATAAATTGGGCTTTAGCTACATGTATAAATATATAACCAATTAGTAATTGGGTTTTTTCAGTAATACAAAATCATTCACATTTATTATGTTCTTGAACGTCCGTTTATGTTCGTTCGTGAATTGTTCATTTATGTTTTAAACAAACGAACATAAACAAACAAGAACATTACAAATTTCTTAACGAACGAGCACGAACACAAAAATGTGTTTGATTATGTGTTCGTGTTCAGTTAAAATAAATGAACAAACACGAACGTCGTGTTCGTTCGGTTCCTTTACAGGCCTAGTTATAAAAGCTAAAAATTTCAAAACCCCCTATATTTATACCGTTACTACAATTCATAAACCTATCTACTCCAAACCATATTAGAGTATAATTTGCTATATACTTTTCATTAAAATTTTGATTTTTTTTGCGTGATTAACAATATCTAGGGGTGAACAATAATTGAACCTCAACTGAAATCGAACAAAAACATACAAAATCGAACTGAAAATTAACCAAAACTGAGTTAACCTAATATCAGTTTTTGTGTACCCTAAGTTAACCAAAATTAACAAACCAAAACTAAACCATTGATTCATTTATATCTTTTATTCACCCATTACATGTATTTATATCTTCATTTCATGTGTTTCTAAGCAAAATTTTAACAAAAGTTTGGTTTTGGTTATTAAGCAAAATTAACTAAACCGGACTAAAAACGACAATCTAACCAAATAGACTGAATCAATTAACCGACTGGTTAACAAGATCAATAAACCGTTAATGTCAATTTTTGTTTCGGTTGAGGCTTATAACCGAACTGAACCTAACTCAACCATGAACCATTAGAAGTGTCTGTGTTCCCTACCACATCGTGCGGGCACTCTGTTATGAATATATTAATGGATTTGTTTCATTTTAACTAATTTGGGTTAACTAAGGGTACAAAAAGAAAACGATAACCAATTTTTAGTTAAATAGGATGTTTTTAATTTTCAATAGATTTTGGTTCAATTTTGTCTGTTTTTTGGTTTGGCTTCGGTGAATGATTTAGTTATTGCTCATTCTTAGATATCATTAATCACGTAGCACATAAAGATTTTTAAAATAAAAATATTGCAATACTTATACTCAAATTAAACATAATAAAATGCTCATTATTATGATGTAATTTTTTTTTTATAAAAGTATAACCGTATGCAAAAAATATATCTATTTAAAAATCATAGGGGATAGTTTGATTAAAATAAGGAAAAAAAATTTAACTATAATTTAAATAAGCAAAAGTTAAGTAAGTTTAAAGGATTAAAGTGTAATTAAGATAGGGTATTAAATGTAAATAATGTATAAATGACTATTTTACCCTCATTTCAGGGTTATTGATGAAAAATAAGTTCTTAACTTTTGGGTATCTTAAAATACCCTTCCCTCATGCATTATAATATAGTATAGATTTATCTATTTATAAAGCGCCCACGGCTGTTATCAATAAACTGGAAGGGCTTATGAAGAGTTTCTTGTGGGCCGGTAAGTCGAACACTAAGAAACTTCACTGGGTCGCCTGGGAAGTTGTTACCACATCAAAGGCAGGGGGGGGGGCTGGGAATCTCTAAGCTATGTGATGTGAATGCTGCTCTCCTTATAAAATGGGCGTGGAGGTTTCTTACTCTTCGTTCCTCTTTGTGGCGAGGTATTATAGAAGCGATTCATGGGGGGTAAAGGTAGATGGTCATTTCTCCCAATCGACAAAAGCTTTTGTGGCTGCTGGAAGAATATCGTTAACTGAATCATTAAACTTTAACTAAACTTTAACTGTTGGACAGACCTGTGCAGAATTGTTTTCGAGTCTTGGTCGGTAGTGGGGATCAGACTAGATTCTGGCTCAACCCATGGTTCGGAGACTCTTTGCTCAAAGACCGTTGGCCAAACCTTTTCAGGTTGGAAAAAAAAATTGCACTATTGTCACTCAGCTTCAGCCCTCAGGTTCTAGTTCAGTTCTGTCCGAAAACTGGAGAAGGGGTACGAGTACAGTGTCAGAGATTTCGGAGATGAGCGAGGCGCTGGAAGTTTGTTCTAAAATTAAGAAGTCCGATAGAGAGGATAAATGGCTTTGGGATGATGTACAGGGTGGTGAATTTTCAGTATCCCAGGTTAAAAAATTGTTTCGTTGCAGCCGCGACATTAGAAGACATTCTCTTCGGAAATGGGATATGTGGGTTCCGCTTAAAGTCAAGCTGTTTATTTGGAGAGCGGAAATGGGTCGCATTCCGACTAGAACGGCTTTAATAAGGAGAAGAATTGACATGTCTGACAGCTCGTGTGCCTTATGCGCTTCAGCGGACGAGAATATAGATCATGTGTTCAATTGGTGTATCTTTGCCATGGGGGTTTGGATGGGAATAGCAGTTTGGTGTAGGTTCGGCTCATTCTGTGCATTTGATTTTTCTTATCTACTTTCTGTTGCGGATATGCAAGTCGGCTCAAGGAGTGGGAAAAGGATAGTAAATGGGATCATAATGGTTTCTTGTTGGGCTATTTGGAGGGCTCGGAATATTAAGGTTTTTGAAGGAGTCGACCCTAAAGTTTGCGAAGTCATCGCTTCTATTAAGACGTTATCGTTTATGTGGTTTAAAAGTCGGTCGAAAGATATGTCTATTAATTGGAAGGATTGGTCTAGGTTTCCATTGTATATGATATGATGTAATTTTAGTTTGGCGGTCCTTGTTTCGAGGGCGCGCCCGTTTTTAATGAAGTTTACATTTCAAAAAAGAGGTTAGCAGGATAAGACGTGAACCTATTTTCCAAACCTGCCACAATAAAGGACACTGTCAAGCAATAAAAAAGGTAGAATTTTACCTAGTAAAGATGTAAAACTCCAGTACCCCATCCCAATAACCTATGTTAAAAAAATAAAAAAAATCCTTAACATGTCTTAACAGGTATTAAATAGATAAACAAGTATTTAATATGTTAAGACACAAAAATTAACAGGTGAAGGGTATAGGCCCAAATTCACAAGGAATTACGAACAACCCATACCCAATGAAAACCCAAACCAAGTAAGTTCGCGGACACCAGCATACACGGATCTCCACGAGTGCCTTGCAAAGAAAGTTGTAGGAACACGAGGGAGACAAAAGGTATACCGTACATTCTTGTACAAACTAATCATAGTGAAGGGATGTGCGAGATAGACCATGGTGCACGTCCAACCAATCAAAGGGTGCCAGCAAGCAAATCCAAACGTCCACTTACAGATGTGGGGACAAGATAGTACAACAGACAAGGACGTGAGACCAATCAGGAAGCTCCAACAAATATCAAGGCTGATGCTACGCGTGCACACCACTCACGTAGGAGACAAGAAGTATAGTTTGCACCCGCATAGACCAATGAGACCACATGTGGCCACCTCACCAACGGTATCCAGTAACGACCGCCGTCAGAGGAGACAAAGGTACAATTGATAAAGAGAATTAATCAATCGGGTATGTCAGGTCTGCAACGACCATGCACATGACACGTGTCCAAGCCCAAGACATCCACTAATGGCATATTGCCACGCGGAACGAAAGGTACACACACACACACACACACACACACACACACACTCTCTCTCTCTCTATGGTTTATATGATGCAATATGGCATATTATTCTGGACTAACGGTGGGTCGATGTGCAGGCAAGCCTTTAACTGGGCCTTGGTCCAATGGGTAGGTTAAAGGTTAATGTTGAGGCCCGTGTGGAACCTATTTAAGGAGAACTTCACCTCTTTGGATAGGCCATTCAGAAAACCCTAAGAAACACACTAACGCTGAATATGTTTTTGTGTCTGTACGTTGGTTCCGACTTTGGTTCCTAGTAGTCGCCTCCCATCGGTTTTATTTGTGTTGTTTCAGGTCATTATCACTCTCACCACCCTCCAGCCGTGATATCTAGCGAAGGATCAACCTTGTAGCAAAGTGGTTTAACTTCTCTAATCGGAGGTTAGACCATTGTTTCTTCAACAGGTATATTTGTGTCTACCTCTTTAAGATAAAAAAAACCTGTTAAGGTCGTGTAGGTTCGTGTTCCTATTATGTATAGGGATTTGGGATTGGAAAAAAATATTTTTGGGATACGGGACGGGTATGAGATCAGGCGATACCCGAAATTATATACTCATTTAGTTGAAATATGCTTCTTTCTGATAGTTTCATTATTTGAAAAATAAAATTTTCTGTTGATATACATTTATGTTTTGATGATAATATTTATATTTGTATGTTTGGAACAGGAAAGTATAATGAAAATTTATATTTTCATTATAGTTACGTATTTAGGATGTGTAAAATATTATATGGTAATGAGATATGTATGTAATTTGCTATGTTTTTGTTTATTTTAGATTTAAAAGAATAAAATTAAAAAAGAAATAAATTATCCTTTCAAATCTGGGTGCTTATATTTTTTAAAACACTAATGCGTATATGCAATACCCAATGAACACCTAACAAATTTTGGACCGGGTATGGATATGAGTTAGTTATACCCGGTCCATTGTCATCCCTATCTTTGTAGGCCCCTCTCTAAAACTGGATCTTCACGGAAACTGGATTTTTATGGGCTCTAATCTATCTTGTACTTCACCATTTTGGATACAACAGGAGAGGAGGTCACTAGGTCAGGATGAAAGGGATAACGAGTGCAGGAACATCGTCCTCTTTATCGGGGCCAAGGATCAGAATAATGGAAGCTTTTTGTTACAATACAGTTAAGCCTAAAAATCTTAATTAATTTTTATGAATAAATTATTATAACTATAATAATAAGCCTTCCTATTTGAATAGTAATTTTTTTAAGGCATTTTATTATTGTATTTATATTGTTAAGATTGAATAAGATACCAAAAACATTTCCAGTCCAGTTGGTTAGGATGGTGTTTCGTTATAAAATGTGGCCGGGTTCGAGTCCTAGCGTCGTTTTTATTTTTTTAATTTATTGTTGGGGCAGTTTAGTCATTTTCCTTGTCACTTTATGGACTTTTTAGTCATTTTATATACTTTTCTTATCTATTTGTCATCCACGTGTGTTCCACCGCCCTCTTATCTTCTCAAACACACACACAACGTAGTATTCTGTATTTTATAGAGAGAGAAGCGAGAGAGAAAGGAGCAGAGAGTTAGAGAGAGAAGACAGGGAAGAGAGGGAAGGTCTCCGGCCGATCGTTCTGTTCAAACAACCAAGATAGAGATGACGTGGGTGATGGCTTTGGTTGTGGTGGTGACATATGGTGGTGTTGGGTTTCTGACAGCGGCAGATAACGCTTGCTGTGGTGGTGACAAGCATATTCTGAGACTCTTAGGTTTCCCCTCTTTATGTCTTAATGGTAAGGAAGAGATTTGTTTTTATTTTGGTGTTCTATGTAGGGTTTTTTAGTTAGTAATTATATGGCTTATGAATTGTGTTGGATACATGTTCTAAGTTTGATTAATTATTAATTAGGTAGAACTAGGGGTCTTACGTCCAGGACATGATTGAGTATATATGTTGCAAATGTAATGTCTATTTGTAGTTTTCCACATTGTTTTATATTGTTGTTGTGTTTGTTTGTTGCTGATTTACTTTCAGGTTTTGGCATTGATCTAGAATGGTGGATCCGGCACCCGATTCTTCTCAACCCCTGGTAATCTTCATTTTTCGATCCATTCATGTTGTCAATTTGTGTTGTAATTTGTATACATTTGGTTTGTGTTGTTTTCAATAGGTGGAAAATTGGCTTACTAAATTTGTAATCTGTTAATTATTCGACTTTTCGTGTTTAATCTGAATCTCAATTATTTTCAATTGTTTTATACGACTAATCTTTGTTTGCCTGTGAAGTATGTCGACACACCTTTAGCAATAAAAACTTCTTATAGAAAATGGTGTGTATATTGGCTTTGGTAGTCAATTAAATAAACATTGCCTTTGGGGATTTTGGTCGCTAATAGGTTAGTTGGTGACTGGAGTATCCTGGTCACTTTTTTAAACACGATTTTTGTTCTAACAATATATGGTAATTTATTTGTTTCATTGATCAAAGGTTGAAGAAACAAAGATTTTTTATTGGACGGCAACGAAAACCTAAAGACCCAAATTGTTAAGGTTGGTTTAATACTGTTGGTGTTTTTTTTTACATCAGGTTCTGTTTAGTAATCTAAGTTTATAATTGAGCACGTTTGTCGCATATGTTGGATTATAATATTTGAATGTGACACAATTGATATTACAAGAAATAACTTCAACCTAGGTTTTTAGTCCTTTTTTAAATTGTCATTAAATAGCCGTCATGTTATACATAAATGAAACCATCATACTGTATTTAGATTGTTTATTGCACTTATTTGTGTTTCAACATGTTTTCAATGATATATCTATGTTCTAATTCTACTTTGTTATTGGAACAGCTTGCATCAAATGGACGACTTGAATGTTGGGAATTTACGTCATGGTGAGGCAGCTCCGCCTCTTTGTATACGTGTTATACGAAAGTGGGTTCCGATCAACCATGATAACGAGCTCCATTTTCTTTTTGTTGATAGAGAGGTATGTTATTTTTGAACAACCATTTAGACAATTTTACGTGTCTATCATAAAATGAATACAACATTTATTATAGTATGAATACAAGCATAAAAAATAAATAGAGTGAATGATAATGTAAAAAATACACCTCTTACAGTCGGAGGTGCCTAGGCGAATCACACACCTTAGCGCTTAAACACCTAAGCGAATAAGCGCCTATGCGCCTACGCGACTAAACGCCTATGCGCCTACGCGACTAAACGCCTATGCGTTTAAGCGAGCAGGTGCCTAAGTGAATAAAGCGCCTAAGCGCCTAAACGCTTAGCCGCCTAAGCGAATCATACACCTTAGTGCCTAAATGCCTAGGCGTCTAAGCGAGTAGGTGCCTAAGTGAATCAAGGTATGCAGCGCGATTTTGGTCCTTAATGGTTTGTAACAAAGTTGTGATTTTAATGTTAATTATAGTATACATGTTTATTGCATAGCATAGCTAAGGTTGCAATGATTGTAAGTTATCGTTAAAAGTATTTTACAATATAATATAGCATATATGTAATTTTAAATCCAATTTGTTTTAGGTTGTGTCAGTGTCTTACTTGAGAAATATGGCAAGGTATTTTACCATAGTATGTAAGTTTGTATTGTACTAGAAGAGTTTACAAAAAAAAAGTGTGAGTTTCATGACTGTATTATCCAAAAGTAATGTAGGTGTTTCATGACTGAATACTGTAGCTCTTTTAGTTAGAATGTGAACTTATTTATCTTAAATACAGGTGTTTGGATAAGTGATTATTCAACTTCATGAATCATAAACAGATAGTTAAATAGTCATATGATTACATTGCTGTTAAGGATAAGCTACGGCCACAGAGGCAGTGTAGGTTGTGACAACAACAACTGGGTAACAGGCTGCGACAGCAGTAGCAGTGCAGGCTGCTACCAACAGCAGTGCAACCTGCGACCAGCAGCCGTGCAACCTGCGACCAGCAGCCGTGTAAGCTGCGTCCAGCAGCACGCTGCAATCAGCAGATGCGCAGCCTGCGACCACACCAGCTGTCGGCGGTTGGATTGTTTGTTTCATGTGTACAAATGTTTGTAACATCAATTTAATATTATTGAAAATGAAAAGCTGTTGCTACCTATCAATTTTTTTTAGCGATTGGCGCGTAGGCGCCTAGGTGAATCACACACCTTAGCGCCTAAACGCCTATGCGACTAAACGCCTATGCGTCTAAGCGAGTAGGCGCCTAAGTGAATCACGCGCCTAAACGCTTATTTGTCTTCGTTTTCATATCCCAATAAATGTTATAAAATTCATACAATGGGTAATGTAAGGCCTGATGTAAATTGAAGTATATGATTACGTCGCCAATTGGAGATGACAGAAAATAACCAGCTGCAATGTATTTTCAGAATAAGGGTGTTGATGTAGTTTGTGACATTAAGCTGCCAGTTAATTTTTGTTGTATGGTGCCTTGCAGGTTGCAACAGTAGCAGCAGCGCAGGCTACGACCAGCAACACTGCAGCCCGTGACCAGCAGCAACATGAGCAGCTCTTGATTCATTTTAACAGCGGTATAAGCAACCAACTGATCAGATCTGATAGCAAAGGAGGAGCCGGTGGTGGCGTCGCCTTTGTCACCAATCACAGGTCCTATTTACTTGTATAGGTATCGATTTGGGCTTTACTTAAATTGAGCATATATACGTGTAAACGGGTTGATTTGGGTCGCATTTTAAGACAACCTATTTGCTTTTAAACGGGTTGATTTAGGTTGTATTTTAAGACGACCTATTTGCTTTTAAATGGGATTCAGGTTATGTTCAACAAAAACGCATTATGCATTTCCTATATTTTAACAGATAGATGCATTATCTCTAATTTTGACTTTATTATTATTAAGTCAGAATTAGTGGCCAATGATTCTGTTCCAATTTCAACAACCCCTTGTATTATATAATGAGTTCTCTAGATTGAGTGAATTATTTGACATTTTTTTTTCTAGGAGAGGTCAATGCTATGGTATTTGGTGTTCACATATTTGTTTGGATTATCTTTTTTTTTTATGCAGGTCTAGGACAACCAACTTTGAGGCTTGTGCAACTTTATAAACTTACTGCACTATTTTTGGTTATCATCATAAGTTGATAGTTGGATTCCATTCAAGCTAGAATTATTATATTACACTTGCTTCGCTTTTTTGCGGCGTTTGATATTTGGCAAAGGTATAGTCGCGTTGATTTATATGAATCGCCTTAACTCTTAATTTATATATATATTTTTGTGTTACAGGTCGTGTAAGGAAAATAAATATGCTTCAAAAGTTTGGTTTCAAGCGAAATTCTTATTTATAACATCTTTTTCCAGTATAGGATGACTCAAGCAGTCTATAGCACATTCCCTTGATACATTACTTGTAATTTGCCTTCCCTGCATTAAAAAGCTTCATTTTTACTTTTTAGGTCAACCCCATGACTTTGCAACTCAATGCTGAATGTTTATAACGCTTTTCTAATACACATACATATTAAGTATGTCATTACAATACAACTTGCTTTTCTTGCATGAGTACCCATACAGGTTGCTTCTTTGACAGCTACCTGACCTATTTAGGAGGAGCTGAACGCTACATTTGAGTCTTGGTGTATCAACCGCGCAACGCGCGGAGATGAATACACCTAGTTACTATAAAACTTGTAACTTTTTAAACTTTTACTAAAAGTTTGTATTTATTGATTTTTGACACTTTAGGGCATTCATAGTAGCTATTCCATCTCCAACTCTATAATTACATTAAATATAAGGCTAGTGGTTGTGGAGGAGGCCCATCATCCATGATGGTCCTCCACCTAAGTTATCACATCACCATGGCCTAGGAACATCATGGTGATGATGGTCCGGGGTGTGAAGAGGAGCATCATCACCCTTTTCTTTTTCTACTTTTTTTGTTTTTTTTAATTAATTAATATTAAGAAGTTAAAATTACAACAATAAACCTAAAATTACAAATAAAAAAAACACTTAAATAAAACTAAAAAACGAACACTTAATTAAAAAAACTACGAATTATATTTTTTGGTGATATTCTCCTTCATTTTGAGCAAGACGGGACGGTCTTTTCAGGATAGTCGTTGATGTTGGTTGTCATTATTCTCCATTCTTCTAGTTGCGTAGCTTCGTTCTTTTGGCGAATTCTTTCCTCCACTTTCTTTTGCCTCAATCAAAGTTTTTCTTCAACTTTGCGTTTCTTCAGTTTTACCTTCTCTGCTTGCGTTTGACTAAAGGTATGTTTGAAGGATTCTAATTCAGCCACCAAACTGTCCATCTTTGACCTGCTCCCACTCCATGATGTGGCTTGTTTTTTTGCTGCCGCTTGCTTTTTAGCTTTGTCCCTCCTTGTGGATCGTACCTCCTATGGAATGGGATCTTCCTCGAACTTTGGGTCGTCGTTTATATTAATTTGACAACGACCGGTCGACCCGCCTCCCAAGCTATAGCTGCCCGACTCTGAAGTTTTGGATTGTTTGGCGCTTGCAACCTCGTTTGGAACCGGTGCCCATTTGGGAGATGTCTTCATAATCATCCACGCACGAACGTGAGGGAAAACTTGCCCATGCTTGTCTTCATATTTACGCATCGCTTCTTTGAAAATCATTTCCTCATTCCACCCACTTGGAGGATTCACAAACAACGAATTATAATACTTGATGAAGCGGTTTACTGTAGAGTTCATTTTCCTCCACTTGGAACCTATCGACTCAAAGTTGCGATATGGAGGTCGCTCCATTATTTCGTGGAATCTATCGTTTACTTCAAGCCATAAACTATCTCCCGTTTGATTGTTCCCTACATTTTTAAATATAACGTATATTATATCACTTAAATAAAATAAAAAAAATTGTAACCCATATTGTAAGATTTTTTTTATTAACTATAGGATCTTTTGAAGAAGAAACATACGGCTAACGCCTAACGCCTTAGTTAATGCTTCTCTTCTAATTTCCTCCATAGCCTTTCGGGCGCGGGAGCTTCACTCACTTTAGACCGACTTTTTTTTCCCCTTCGAAGCTCGAAACTGACAGACCCGACCTGACAGACTTTTCTTTTTTTATTAACTAACCTCGAAGCTCGAAACTGACAGACCCGGCTTGCACTACTGATTAGACTTAGCGTACCCCGCCGACAATGACAGATTGAAACCAATCTGGCCCGCTAAACCGACCTGACCCACAACATTGGCTCGTACAGACACCGACCCATTTCTCTCTTGCAATGATCCAAAACCGATCTCGGGCTGCCGAACTGATTCGACTCACGACCTGGCCTAGACCGACATCGACCCGCACCGCTGAGCCAACCTCAGCCAGCCAAACTCACTCGACCCATAACGTTAGCCCGAATCGACATTGGCCCACGTAAGCGATCTGCAACGCTGACACCAACCTACATGACCTGCATCACCGAACCAACATCGGCCTGCATAACCAACCAACGTCACCAAACTTACCTCGGCCCGCTGAACTGACCTGACTAGATCTCGTCTAGCTGAACTGGACGAAACAAAACCGCAACGTTGTCTTGAACCAACATCAACACGATCAACCAACCCTTAATATTTCCGAAAATCGATCTCAATTTGCTATACTTACTCGACACACAACATTGTCCCAAACCAACATCAACCCACAACGTTGGCCAAAACTGATCTCGGCCCACTAAACTAACTTGAGTCATAAAGTTGGCTCGAACTGACATCGACTCGCTTAACCGACTCGACCTATACTCCTGACTTGACTCACACCGATGGCCAAGCTTGGCCCGAGGAATTGACCTGACCCGCACTGATGACCAACCCACATTGTCATCCTAAACTAGTCTCGGCTCCTTGAACTGGCCCGATCGATCTACACTGTTAGTCCGAACTTACCTCCACCCACTGAACTAAACCAACTTACATTTCTGACCCGCTGTCCCCAAAGTGGCCTTGGCCCGCGAAACCTTACCTGACTAGCACCATTAAACCTACATAACCCTCTGAACCGACCTTACCTGCACCGTTGGCCTAAACTGTCCACCGAACACAAAACCAACCAAGACTGCCGACCCTGGCCTGCTAACCCAACCATGAGCCAACCCTAACCATTCAACTCGGGCAGTCTTAACTCGGAGTTGACCCTGACCTGTGTGATGGCCGGTGACGATTGAGACAATAGTGATCGATCGAAGATTTCCATTACTTTACTTTGATTTTTTCACATTTTTGAAGGAATTTGAATTCCTTTAGTAAATTTTTTTTAATGGAATTCATATCAAATTCCAATTATAATTCTATATCTTTGGTCAATCAAACACAACAAGAATGGAATTGAGATTTCAGTTTCAAGAAATTCTGTAAACCAAACACCTTACGAGTTGAAATTTAAATTCCAATTCTAATGAAGCCCGGAACGCGCACTTAGTCTTACAATACAATGTTTTTACTTGTAAAATGAATCCCAAATTGTCATAGGTCTAAACTAGCTATATATGAAGTCGAGTTTCCTCCAAAGCAGTACTTGTAAGCCTTCTACCAAATTGTTGGATCATTGCATTGTTTTGGATCGTTGAAGTGTTTTAGCTCACATTATTACTTAAATTGCATATTAGATTACTTACTTACTTCTTATAATTTGCGTCGATTTATGTACATGATAAATTGATATCTTGAAGTTCTTTTGAAAAAACATGTTTGGATATCAATTTTGTGTTTGAGTTTATGTTGTAAACCCTTGTCTTTTTTTTCATTGTGTTACAAAGACAAAATGATACCAGAAAAATCAAAGAAATTTATTAATCAAAAGAATAAAAAATACAAGATCTAAAACTCTCAACATATCAAAAAACAAACTCTCAACAACAAACTCTTAATACCTATCAACAGATTACATAGACTTCACACGAACATATACAAGACGTATCTGATCAAACAATAATGGAACAACTAGGCCTTCTTATATCTTGGACCTGTAGTATCTTGGGCCAAGACTAAAACACAAGCAATATAGGCCATCCTCTTTAACATCTACAAACTGGGGTGCAACTTATCTTAATCATCTCAGCTGGGCTCCAGTCCAAGCTTAGTCCATAACCTCTCAAAATCAAAATAAAGTAGAAATCACATAAAAAATATAATAAGTAAAAGAATTGAAACATTATACCTGGATGGGTCAATTTAACAACCCCCCCACCCCACACTTCTTTTACCCTAATGGGTCAAACACCAATATATGTATAAAACAAACAATCATAGCAGCATACCCATTACTTAAATGGGTCAAACAAACACAACCTCGTGCACAACTCTTCATGTGCAGTAGCCAACAACCCCTTTGTGAATAAGTCAGCTACCTGATCCTTGGTGTCGATAGAAACAGTCTTGACAACACCTTTTAGAATTTGATCTCTTAGGAAATACAGATCTAATTCGAAGTTTTTAGTCTTATCATAGAAAACATGATTAGCAGCTATAGACATAGCTACAATGTTATCACAATGCAATTCTACAGGTGTCTTTACAAACACACCCAATTCTTCAAGCAAATTCCTTAGCCACATCACTTCACAAGTAACAACACACATTGCACGATATTCAGCTTCAGCTGAAGACCGAGAAACTGTTGACTGTTTCTTGCTTTTTCATGAGACAAGATTATTTCCTAAGAAAACACAAAAACTAGTAACAGACTTCCTAGTACTTGTACACTTTCCCCAATCAGAATTAGAGAAGGCATTCAAATTAAATTGATCACCCTTCTTAAACTTGATTCCTTTTCCAGGAGAAAGTTTCAAGTATCTTAGCAATTTAAAAGTTACTTTTAAGTGGCCATTTAAAGGACAATGCATAAACTTACTCAAAAAATGCACAACATAAGATATTTCAGGTCTTATGTGTGAAAGATAAATTAATTTACCCATAAGTTGTTGATAAGCAGTTACGATTTCAATGAGTTCAGACTGATTAGTAACCAATGAAGTCAACACATGATTATGTTCAATTGGAACATTTACAGGTTTACATGTCAACATACCATATTCAGCCAATAAATTAGTACAATACTTTCTTTGGGTCAAAATAAGATCATTATTATATCTTATAACTTCTATTCCCAAAAAATATTGTAATTTGCCTAAGTCTTTAATCATGAACTTAGACTTTAAATATAACTTATTTTTTTTCAATTTCACTAATAGAGTTACCAGTGACAAAAATATCAACATACACAAGAAGGATAACAATCACGGAATTAGAGTTTTTAAAAAACATAGAATGATCACATTTACTTCTTTGAAATCCAAATTCAAGTAAAACATTCATAAGTTTTTCATTCTACATTCTAGGAGCCTGTTTAAGGCCATACAAAGACTTTTTTAACCTACAAACCTTATTATCCTCTTTGTTACAATAACCCTCAGGAAGTTTCATATACACTTCCTCATTTAAATCACCATATAAGAAAGCATTGTTAATATAATAATTGGAACATTTCCCAATTATTATGAACAACAAGAGAAATAACACACCTAACAGTAACAATTTTTACAACAGGTGCAAAAGTCTCATCAAAATCAATCCCTTCTTTTTTACTATAACCCTTAGCAACTAACCTAGCTTTGTATTTTCTATTCACCATTAGACTTCAGGAAAAACATAACTTCTAGTAGACTTTCTAACACTACCAAAATCAACAGACTCTGAAGTATCACCCTCATAATTGTTATAGTTATCATGTGTCGTACTCACATGTTCTACCCTATCAGTGTCATTCTTGTTGTTTGACTGCTGACTCCCAGCCATGTAATTAACAACAGGTTGACTTGTTAATTGCAGATTTTTATGTGTTCCTACATCTAACCTACCTTGCCCCTTTCCATCATCATTGGGGTCATCTACTTCAAAAAAGTTTTGAGAGTCTGTGTTTTCAAAGTTATCAAAAAAATTTAAGCTATTAATTTGTTTTTTAGGACTGGAATCAAATGTATCAAAAATCTTCTTTTCTAAAAATCTTCTTTTCTTTAAAAGGAAAACAATTTTCAAAAATTTTCACATCTCTTGAATAGCCAACTGTTTTGCTATAAAGACTAAAAACTTTGTAACCCTTTTTTCATTTGAATATCCTATAAAAACACATTTTTTAGCTTTACTATTAAACTTATCTGAATTATTTAATATAGTACAAAAATACAGACACCCAAACATTTTAAATGGTCTAGAAAGGGTTCAAATCCATATAACGCATAAGGTGTTTTTCCTCCTAATACTCCAGAAGGTGTCCTATTTATAAGATAAGCAACAGTCAATACACATTCTGTCCAGAATCTAATAGGAATGTTACTTTGAAATATAAGAGCTCTAGCAACATTAAGGAGATGCCTATGCTTCCTTTCAACAATACCATTTTGTTGAGGAGTAAAGGCACAAGTTGTTTGATGTATTATTCCCGTATCCTTACAAAATCTTGACATTTGATTATTTACAAATTCAAGACCGTTATCACTTCTGAAACACTTTATATGTTTATTAAATTGAGTCTGAATAATGCTAAAAAAATCTTTAATATTTTCAAACACATTAGTTTTATTTTTTTAACAAATATACCCAAACTGGCCGGGAATAATCATCAACAATAGTTAAGAAATACCTAAAGCCATCTCTACTAACAACCTTGTAGGGACCCCACACATCTAAGTGAACAAGTTCACCAACTTGAGTTGACTTATGTTCACAAAGTGGAAAGGGTTCTCTATGTTATTTGGCTCTATGGCAGATCTCACATGGTTGATTTTTATCATGTTCTCCTAAGTTAAGTTTAGTTTTAAGAGTATTAACAACTTGATCAGATAAGTGTCCTAATCTAGCATGCCATATTTCACACAACTCAGAATTAAAACACACCTTAGTATTTAAACATGCATTTCCGCACAAATACAAACCATCATGCTATTTACCAGTCACCAGGGTGTTCTTGGTTAACCGGTCCTGTATATAACATCTATCCTCATCAAAACCAACATACAACTTATTATCCCTAGCAAGTTTATGTACAGAAATAAGATTAACTTTGTATTCAGGAACCACTAATACATCTTTTAAAACAACTCCATTAGCCAAATTAACATTTCCAATTTTAGTTACTAAGGCCTTAGTCCCATTAGGATGATTAACATGAATGTTTAAATCAGACACTTCAACATAATCAGTTAATTCCACATCATTAGAAACCATATGTTGACTAGCTCCTGAATCAACAATCTGACCAATTCTAATCTTATTCCCTACATTACTTGCAAAACCAAATATAGGTTTACCACACACATTTGCACAGAAAAAACTACCTGAAACATTGCAGCTTTGTGGATTTTCTTTTGTCTTCTCATTCAAAAGACTCAACAGTTTTGAAAGTTGCTCATTTGTCAAAGAAATAGTAGGAATATTAGAATCATCATTAACATTATTACTCCTTGTATTTACCCTACCCTTTTATGACTGATTTCTCTTAGAAGGAGGGTACCCAATAAGTTCAAAACATTTTTCAGCTAAATGACCATTCTTATTGCAGTGTGAACATTTCAAAGAAGACTGACTAGTATTCTTGTTACCAAATCTTTTATTAAAATCCACAAACTGATCATTTTTAGCAAGAATACCAACAGTTTGAGTTTTCTTATTAGAACCACTGGAGTTTCTATGTGACTCTTCTCTAGACACAATAGCATATGCCTCCTTCACAGAAGGCAAAGTATCTCTAGTTAGCAAATTAGTTCTAACAGTTTGATAACAACTATCTAATCCCATTAAAAACTGCATAAGTTTGATCATTTAACTAAAACTGTTGAAATCTCTTGCAGCATCACATGTACATGGAGGTAATTGAAGTATTTGATCCAATTGCTTCCACATAACATTTAACTTTTGATAATATTCAGAAACAGAAGTACCATCTTGACTAAAACTATTTATTTTCTTATATAAATAAAAAACCACAAAGCCATCAATCTTATCATAAGTTTCTTTAAGTTCTTTGCATACATCACTAGCAAGTTTAGAGAATACTTGTCCTAGATACAATTCCTCAGACATAGAATTCAGAATCCAAGTAAGCACAACAGAATTACACCTATCATATTGTCTAGCAAGCACATGATCATCAACAGCTTTAACACATTCTCCATTTATGAATCCTAGTTTATTTTTAACTTGTAAACCAAGAATCATAGCATTAGACCATACACTGTAATTTTCAGTTCCTTTAAGTTTAATGCTAACAATAGTTAAATTGGTAGAGTCACTTGGATGAAGGTAAAGAGGGTCACCAACATCTATTTTATTAACTAGAGTTACAACAGGATTAACAAGAGGACTAGCATTAGGTCCTGTGGACCCTGACCTTGGCCCTGACCCCCACCATCTTGACTTCTAGTCTCATTAACGATAATTGAGAAAGCAACAAGGAACACACAACAGTAGATTACACAGGAGGTAAACAACACAAAAACAATCAAACACGAAGGCAATCAAGAATAACAATCAAAAGACACAAGGTGAAGTTGTACTGGTGATCCAGATCACTGGTTCATCACTCAAAGGGTGCCAGTGCAGGTCCTCGTACAGGAGCCACCTAAAAACTAGACAAACCCTAAATCTAAACAGGGATGCAAACCCTGGAAAAGACTCCTTAGGACAAACTCTAAAACAAAAAAGATAATCCATGAAAGATCTCACCAAACAGGGCCCAAGTTAGGGTTCACCATATAACTCGTAGTGCTATAACCTTCACTTAGGGTTATAACACCAGAGAGCAAGAAAATATGCCTTCCAAATAAATTTGTAGATCTTGAGAGTAGACCTGACTCCGAATGTCCAACTTATTCCTTCAAGAACAGAAACCCTAGATCAGTTTTTACACATCTACACCAGTTCATTCCAAACACTGAACACCAGGACTACCAATCGAATGAAGATGAAACAATCAACCTTCAAATAATCCAGAGAAACCCTAATATCAACGGAAGAAGATAACCAAGACCAAAACAAAGCCTAGAGCTCTAATACCATGTTACAAAGATGACATGATACCAGAAAACTCAAAGAACTTTATTAATCAAAAGAATAAAAAATCAAGTTCTAAAACTCTCAACAGATCAAAAAAAAACTCTCAATACCTATCAATAGATTACACAGACTTCACACGAACAGATACAAGACGTATCTGATCAAACAATAATGAAACCCTAATCTGATTAGACGAAAATAGAGAACAACAAAGAGAGAATGAAAATATATATGTGCTAAACTTAGCACAGTGGTCAGAAAGAAGGCTTTTATAGAAGGTATAGAACCTTCTAACCAGAAAGCACAAAACACTTAACACCAGCTGTTAGAGGTACAGAAACTGGGTTTTTTCAATACCCGGTTCCGGGTATGGAACCGGTTCCGGGCAGAGTCAGGTATCACTTCTACCGGGTATTGAAAGAACCAGTTCAGGTTCCTAGCATAAAAAACCATACCCTTTATATCGGTTCCGGTTTTTCAATACCCGGTTCCGGGTTTTTCAATACCCGGTTCCGGGTTTTCAATACTCGGTTCCCGGTACGAAACCGGGTAGCCTACAATGAAAGAACTAAGTATGGAACCGAGTACCCCACAATAAAAAATTAAGTCAACAAAAGTATCTTAGTTGGATGTTTGCATACATTTTATCGTACAAATGTTTGAATAGATTTAATGTCTGTTATGAGTTATGACCATGTTTCAATTTGTGGATCTACTCATCAGGTTTATGACCAACTTGGTAAGGAATCAAGTTTCACTTTTATTTTATTTTTATTTTAAAACAAATTAGTTTCAGATTGTTTAAATAGAATTTACTATGAAAATGACAAGAAGTGGCCTTAAAACACTTGCATAATGTTCGGGCATCATGAAAGGGTCTCTACTCTCTAGTGGCACTAAAGTTCATATATGTTAAATGAAAATATTCTTACTTTGACCATTACATTAAATATTCTTACTTTGACCATTTCATTTATTGTTATCATTGTATATATACGTTTTCCATATTTTTTTGCTCCTAATCATTGGAGAGATTCTTGTACATATTGATTATTTATAGTTAAGCATACCTCTATCATTTCGATGGGGTTGATTCCAAAATCAATATATGGTATCAGCCTAACCTACCTTCCCCTTCTTCCTTTATTTCTTTTCAGCAGACAATTCTCCTTCATCTCCCTCATGGCCTCCATAACTGATTCTACTTCTTCCACAATCCCTCACATCTCTCCAATCAAACTCACAGCCTCAAACTATCTTGTATGGCATACTCACATAACCATCTTGGTAGGCCTTCATGGTCTCTCTGACCACATCAGCAGCGCCTCTGTTCCACCCCCCAGAACTGTCACCATTGATGACAAAGACAACCCTAATCTAGCCTTTACTTCCTGGACTGTCGCCAATCAGAAAGCTGTTCTCCTCATCCTCTCGTCTTTATCAGAGGAGGCTGCAGCAGAAGTGCTTGGCCTCACCACCGCTAATCAAATCTGGGCTGCTCTTGAGAATGCCTACGGTAATGCATCGGTTGAACGCGTTCAGTCTTTACGCGACCCCCTTCGTCATCTTTCAAAAGGCACCTCTTCAGTTCTTGATTATTCTCGTCGATTCAGACTTTTTTGTGAACAGCTTGCAACAATCGGACATCCGGTTGCTGATATAGATAAACTGCATTGGTTTCTCTGCGGTCTTGGTCCATCCTTTGAGGTTTTTTCTACTGCTCTTCGAGCAACCAAACCCGCACCTCTGTTTCAGGATTTGGTGGCGCAAGCTGAAAGCCATGAATTGTTTCTTCAATCACTACATGGCACTGCCACTCCCCCGGCGGGGTTTCATGCTCAACAGAGGCGTGTATCTTCACCGCATGCACGGGGTCGTGGTTCTTCTGCACCTGGTTCTTATGCCCGTGGGTCTTCTGGTCGAGGTCGTGGTAACAACTGTCGGCCACCTCATTATCAACTATGCCGTACCAACGGTCACTATGCATCGGCTTGTCCGAATCTTCATACCTATGCTACTCAGGCCCCTTCTTTGGATGATTCCTTAGCAAAGGCGTTTCATGCTCAATGTCATGTGACGAATGATACTCCTGATTGGACTAGTGATTTTGGGGCTACATATTATATGGCTCCTAATGAAGAATGCCTCCATTATTCTGCTCCCTACAAAGGTAATCATAAAGTCATTTTTGGTAATGGTATGCAACTTTCCATTACTCATACGGGTTCTACTAAACTTTGCAATAATATTCACTTGCGCAATGTACTTATGGTTCCCAATCTCACAAAGAAACTATTATCTATTAGCAAGTTAACTGTTGATCATCCTGTTGATGTATTGTTTTCTCAATATTATTTTTGCATTCAGGATCGGAAAACAAAACATGTACTCGCTAAAGGAACATGTGTTGATGGACTTTATGTGCTCAAGGATGGACCTCAAGCTTTTGTTGCTGGTGTTTCGAATAAGGCCTCTTACGAGTTATGGCATGCTCGTTTAGGCGACGTTTCTTTTGATGTTATTTCTATTTTGAACAAGTGTGTTTTTTTGCCAGTTACTTCATTATTACCTAAACCTGTTATTTGTACTTCGTGCCAACTTGATAAGGGACAACGATTACCTTTTAATTATAATGAAAAGCGTGCTTCCTTTCCATTGGATTTGGTTCATTGTGATTTGTGGGGTCCTGTCCCTATTGCTTCCGTTGATGGTTATCGTTATTATGTAATTTTTATAGATGATTATTCCAGATTTACGTGGTTTTATCCACTCAAAACCAAAACAGGTTTCTATACGGTTTTACCGGTCTTCATCAAACTTGTTCAAACCCAATGCTCAAGGAATATAAAGGTTTTTTCAGAGTGATGGTGGCACATAATTTATTAATCACACTGTTCGAAAATTTTTTGAAGACAATGGCATTTTTCATCGTTATTCTTGTCCGTATACGCCTCAACAAAACGGGCGTGCGGAACGTACGCACCGTCATATTATTGAAACTGGTCTTGCAATGTTATTTAATGCACATGCTCCGGCTCATTTTTGGGTTGATGCTTTTACCTCGGCGACTTATATCATCAACCGTGTGCCATCTCCAATTTTAGAGAATGTGTCGCCATTTGAACTACTCTTCAAACAAACACCTCAATATAACAATTTTCGGGTGCATGGGTGTCAAGTTTTTCCTTATTTACGCGACTATACCAAGCATAAGCTTGAGCCAAGGAGTCTCCCTTGTGTTTTTATTGGATATAGTACGCATCATAAGGGTTATTGTTGCTTGGATCCGGCCACTTCACGAGTTTTTATTTCCCGACATGCTCGGTTCAATGAACAATGCTTCCCATTTAAAAATTCCTCTGGTCAAATGGATCTCCACACACTTGATCTTACCACCTTATGTGATGAGCTTCCTAGTGCATCATCTACCACATCTACACACCAAAGCCCAACACCCTCTCAACCATTACATACCACTAGTCCATTACATCCTTGTCCATTATGTAGTCCCCTTGGCCCAGCTCCACCCCCGCCTTCTAACCCAGAACCTCCTGGTCCACCTCCGTCAAATCCAATACCACTCACTAGTCCAACAGAACCTTATCAGCAACCGGCTGAACCCTAGCCCATTCCTCAACCCGAGAACCCAACTCCAGCTCCTACCCAACCTCAACCAAACCACCATACCATCGATCCTGCCCTAACCGTCCATCCTGCATCTGACCCACCTACAACCGCCTCTGCTTCCTCCAACTCTCATCCGATGACAACAAGGGCCAAGGTTGGAATTTTTAAACCCAAATACCGAGCCGACCTTGCAACACTCCACACCCATGCTCTTCATGCTGCTTTACACACTATTACCGAGCCTCGTGGTTTTAAAACTACAGCCACGGATCCAAAATGGATGGCCGCCATGGTTGATGAAATTAAGGCTCTACATCAAAATCATACATGGACATTGGTACCACGTCCTTCCTCTGCAAATGTTGTTGGCTCCAAATGGGTATTTCAAGTCAAATATCATTCGAATGGGACCATTGAACGCTACAAAGCACGTTTGGCCGCTCAGGGCTTTACGCAAATTCCCGGCTTGGATTATTCTCTTACTTTCAGTCCCGTTGTTAAAGCTTCAACAATAAGGATTGTCTTGTCTCTTGCCGTTCTTAATAATTGGAAGCTACATCAACTTTATGTCAAGAATGCCTTCTTAAATGGCAATCTAACTGAACTA
Organism: Ambrosia trifida; assembly: GCA_028751855.1. Lineage (NCBI taxonomy): Eukaryota > Viridiplantae > Streptophyta > Magnoliopsida > Asterales > Asteraceae > Ambrosia > Ambrosia trifida. Next base: position 79,065,853 of record CM054129.1, read on the forward strand.
GTCTTTATGGAGCAACCACCGGGTTTTGTAGACTCTGTTGTCACACCCTCAAATTACCACTTGCGGGGTTTCACCGCGAGGCGCATGACAAACCAGGATCCAAGTCAACGATCACAATAAACAACTCTATATGAAAAACGTAAACAGACATAACCATTAATTTAATAAGCGGAAGCGTTTCAGTAGCATTTAATTAACTATGCTATCATCTCAAAAATTGTTCAAAATACTTTTATTACAAAACGTGCACTAAGCCTAGACGCCAATGCAGACCCGTGCGCCTAGTTCCGTTCATTGCTACCTTAGCGACCTGAGAAAAACATGCCAAAAAGACGTCAACATATAATGCTGGTGAGTTCACAGGTTTGTTCAAAATGTTACTAAAATGTTACCATGTCCATACTATATCAATGTTACCAAGTACGCTAGCTAGGCGTATGTTTCATTACTACTACGATTGGAAACCATTACTAGACACGTTTAGCAATGTTCAGCATGTTTAAGCAGCCCGTATGTTCAGCATGATACCAATGTACCTGTTCGAGACAATATGCACCCGCCCGGCCCTCCAAGCCGACGAGTGGGGCAGGTCACGCCCAATAGATCTATCCACATTTCCCCCGTTGTGCAATCCCGCACATTCATGGTTTCCCCCGGGACTTTCCAAAAGATCGTATAGCAATATAAAGTTAAAACCATAGTATGACATAAGTTACCAAAACCGTTTAGCGCATGTTTTCTCCCCCAAAAGTTAAAGCAGTAAAAGTGGGGCCGTGAACTCACCTCAAGTAGCGTTCTTCAAATATAAGTAAAGATGTTTAGCCCTTGATAATCCCTCTACCGGAGATCTATCAAAATGTTCACATAAGTGTTCTGACTAATAACCATAAGGTTATCTAGTCCCCGATTGTCCAGATCGTAACCAAGTATGTTTTAAAACGTGTTTAAATGTTTAACCGACACACTAGACCGACCCGACATCCCGTTGGTGACCCATTACCCTAACTAATCAAGTACACATAGATTACACCCAAGGTTCAAACATAAAACACTTAGTTTGTATCAAAAATCTCATTTCTGCATCAGAACGGTCGAACCAGTCAGTTTTAAGTCTCCTTCGCACCTTTTTGTCTCCTTCGCACCTTTTACATCTCGTTCGACCGTTTGATGCTTCCTTCGCCCGTTTTATCACATTCGTCCAATAAAAACCCAGGTTCGACCTTGGATCCCTCCTTCGCACCATCGACTGGTCGAAGGAGGCCAGGTTCGCCCCTGTTGTATTATTTTTCCTAAAAACGCTTCAACCACACTCAAAACGACTCGAAACATCATCAATCACAGCAGTCAAGCATAGATAACTTATCCCTACAAAACCCCACCGATTTCCCCCGATAATACGTCCGTTTCAGCCCTTTCCCAAAATGGTAAAGATTATGGAAACATCACTTTCATGCATGAATTATTTACCCAATTTGGAAACTTTTGAAATCGATTCATGTTTAGCTTAAAATACTCAGTTTGTCGATTATCCGATCTTTCTTATTCATTCTATTGATCATAAATATTCATACATCAAGTATTAATCCAATAAAACCCCCAAATATCAATATATCCAATCCTAACCCTAGACAACAATATTCCAACATTAATAACATTCCTATATCATGTTTCTATCATAGATATAGCAGCAAATCATTGAACAATACATAACACCACATAATACACAATTTACATATGTTATTCATCATGAAAACCTATGTTAAATGATCATGTTTCGATTTATAAAGATGTTTAAAAGGTTTTTAATCATAAAAACACCCTTAGAACAGTTCCGGACAATTAGGGTTAGATGAAAACGAATTAAAATGCTTTTAAAAAGGTTTAGGATTATGAACACACCTTGGATTCTTGTTTAGAGGTTGTAGATGGGTTAGATTATGAAAAAGAAGAGCAAAAACTCCTTCCTTAGTGTTTAAGATCGTTTGAGAGCGTTTTGGGACGGTTAGGATTTGTGAAATGATGAAAAATGACAAAGGTTGGTATTTATACTAATCCTCCTTCGCCCCAATTCATTGGTCGAAGGTGGTCTCCTTCGCCCCTTTCACAGGGTCGAATGAGCCCTGTTTGGTCGAAGGGAATTCCTCAAATTCCACTTCCCTGGTTCGCCCACTTGCATGGGTCGAACCAGACACTTTTCTTCTCCTTCGACCACTCGAAGTGGTCGAACCAGAACCCCTTTTTAACTAGTTTTCCAGTTTGTCGTGTTTAACGCATTCTAACACATCTTAACACATAAGCATGCATCCTTAGTCTATATTTAACACATTTAAGCACAGATAATCATTTACACATCATTTAAACACATCTATGTATATAATCCACCACACGACCCATAATCTACACATATACTTAATTAGTTCATGTAATGTCACCAACAACAGAACCCGGTACTAGTGTATTACCAAAATGACTCCCAATGATCCTCCAGATCATTGTACCCTGGACAATCCGAACATGACCCGACTCAACTAACCCAGTTAAGTTTGTTTATAAACGTTTCTCGCTAAGGTAGACTTAGATGTTACTAATATGTTTAAGCCGAACATGCCGGGTGTCACATCATCCCCAGGTTGAAAGAATTTTCGTCCCGAAAATTGCGCAAAGCCCAAAAAGAAAGAAACGAAAAGAACAGAACGAAAAGAAACTTACCGGATGTCACATCATCCCCACGTCGAAAGGAATCTCGACCCGAGATTTATTCCGCTTCAGCAGTAACATGCCTCGATTCAAAAGCGCGCTTCGGAAAGAGATGAGGATACTTAGATTTCATCTGATCCTCCCGTTCCCTTGTGAACTCCGGTCCACGGTTCGAGTTCCAACGGACTTTAACGATGCGGATTTTACTCCGACGAAGGCTACGAATCTTGTAGTCGAGAATCTCGACAGGTTCCTCCACAATGCGAAGACGATCATCAACCCTGATCTCTTCCAGTGGTACAATGAGAGATTCATCAGCCAAACACTTCTTCAAGTTAGACACATGGAAGACGTTGTGTACACTACCGAGCTCCGCCGGTAAGTCAAGTCTGTATGCCACCGGTCCAATCCGATCCAGGATTGCGAATGGTCCGACATAACGAGGGTTAAGCTTGCCACGCTTTCCAAAGCGTATGACGCCCTTCCATGGTGAAACTTTCAGAAGTACCTTGTCCCCAACCTGGAACTCTAAAGGTTTTCGACGACGATCGGCATAGCTCTTCTGACGATCCCGTGCAGCAGCCAAACGTTGACGGATCTGTACGATTTTCTCCGAAGTTTCGTACACGAGTTCCGGAGCAGTGAGCTGGCTCTCGCCCACCTCGGCTCAACAAAGTGGTGATCGACATTTCCGTCCGTAAAGAGCCTCGAACGGAGCTGCCTTGATGCTAAAGTGATAGCTGTTGTTGTAGGAGAACTCCACTAACGGCAGGTGGATCTCCCAACTTTTGCCAAAATCGATAACACATGCCCGAAGCATGTCTTCCAAGGTTTGAATCGTCCGCTCACTCTGCCCATCAGTTTGCGGATGATAAGCCGTACTCATATCCAACTGGGTACCCAAAGCCTTGTGCAGAGCCTTCCAGAAACGCGAAGCGAAACGAGAATCACGATCCGAGATAATAGAAACAGGCACTCCGTGCCGAGCAACCACCTCCTTAAGGTAAAGCCGAGCCAACCGCTTGAGTCCATCGGTTTCCTTAATAGGTATAAAACGTGCCGATTTTGTCAGCCGGTCAACAATCACCCAAATCATATCATAACCACTAGGTGACCTTGGCAGTTTGGTGACAAAATCCATCGTGATTCGTTCCCACTTCCATTCTGGAACCTCTGGTTGTTGCAGGAGACCAGACGGCCTCTGATACTCCACCTTGACTTTAGCACAAGTCAAACATTTGCTGACGTAAGAAGCTATGTCAGCTTTCATGTTCGGCCACCAATAAAGTATCTTCAAATCCTGATACATCTTATCGGAGCCAGGGTGGACAGAATACCGGGATTTGTGAGCTTCATCCAGAACAAGCTCGCGCAATCCCCCGAACAATGGGACCCAAACACGCCCCGCAAAATAGAGTAAGCCATCAGTCCTGAGCTCAAGATGCCTGTCAGCACTGTGCATCGTTTCAGCCTTAAGGTTTTCCTCCTTCAAGGCTTCCAACTGTGCAGAACGGATTCGGTCAGGCAACGACGAATGAATGGTGAGCTGTAAGGCTCGAACACGGCGATGGTTCGCAGACTCCTTCCTGCTCAAGGCGTCCGCCACAATGTTCGCCTTGCCGGGATGGTATTTGATGGCACAGTCATACTCGTTTAGGAGTTCAACCCAGCGACGCTGCCGCATGTTCAACACCTTCTGGTCGAAAATATGCTGAAGACTCTTGTGATCGGTATATACTTCGCACTTGGTACCGTACAAGTAATGTCTCCAGATTTTCAACGCAAAGACCACCGCACCCAGTTCCAAGTCACGAGTAGTGTAGTTCTTCTCATGAACTTTGAGTTGGCGAGAAGCATAAGCAATAACCTTCCCGCGCTGCATCAACACGCAACCGAGACCACGAATAGAAGCATCACAGTACACAACGAAATCATCAGTGCCTTCCGGCAAGGATAGGATAGGTGCAGAACAAAGTTTAAGCTTCAGCATCTGAAATGCTGATTCTTATGGTTCATCCCAATCGAACTTTCGGTCCTTCTGGGTATGAGCAGTGAGGGGTTGAGCGATCTTCGAAAATCCCTCAATGAAACGACGATAATAACCCGCAAGACCTAGGAATTGCCGCACCTCAGATGGCGTCTTTGGTGCTTCCCAGTCCTTAATAGCTTCGATCTTAGCCGGATCGACATGAATTCCCAGTTCATTCACCACATGTCCTAGGAATTGAACTTCACGTAACCAGAAATCACACTTTGAGAACTTAGCATACAACTGCTCCTGTCTCAAAAGTTCCAAGACCAACCGCAGATGTTCCTCATGATCCGCCTTGTTCTTGGAGTAAATCAGAATATCGTCAATGAACACGATGACGAACTTATCAAGGTAAGGCTTGCAAACGCGGTTCATCAAATCCATGAACACCGCCGGTGCGTTAGTGAGACCAAAAGGCATGACCAAGAACTCAAAATGGCCATAACGAGTGCGAAAAGCAGTCTTCTGAATGTCAGCTTCCCTGACGCGCAACTGGTGATAACCGGACCGCAAATCAATCTTCGAATAGTAGCTAGAACCCTGAAGCTGGTCAAAGAGATCATCAATGCGAGGAAGAGGATAACGATTCTTGATGGTCACTTTGTTCAGCTCACGATAATCAATACACATACGAAGACTTCCGTCCTTCTTCTTCACAAACAAAATAGGAGCTCCCCACGGGGAAGAACTCGGTCGAATGAAACCCTTTTCCAAGAGTTCCTGTAACTGGCTAGACAACTCTTGCATCTCGGGAGGTGCAAGACGATACGGAGCTCGGGCAATAAGAGCTGCGCCCGGAGTGAGATCAATACCAAACTCAACCTGACGATGGGGAGGAAGACCAGGTAAATCATCAGGAAACACATAAGAGAAGTCACGAACCACCGGGATATCCTCGATCTGCTTCTCATCGTCAGTAGAAACGTTAACAAGTGCCAGAATGGCCGAACAGCCCTTCCGAAGATACTTACGAGCTTTCATGCTAGAAATGATACTCAGCGGAGCACCGCTTTTCTCGCCACGAACCGAAAGAATCTCTCCATCAGGGAGAGGGATCCGAATAACCTTGTCAAAACAAACAATCTCCACGCGATACAACGATAACCAATCCATGCCAACCACGACATCGAAACTACCCAGGGGTACCGGCATAAGGTCAATGGGGAAAGACAAACCCGACAGTTCCAAGCGACATTCCCTAAGGGTGTGTGTCGCTTCGATTTTCTTACCATCAGCCAATTCTATTAAGTACTTAGCCTCTAAAGGTGTGGGTACTATATCTAGCAATCGACTAATATCCAAGGATACGAAACTCTTATCGGCACCAGAATCAAACAAAACAGAAACATAGCGATCATTAAGAAGGAACGTACCGGTAACTGTGTCTGGATCCTGCCTAGCCTCTGCAGATCCAATGACGAAAGCACGTGCAGTCCTGCCTCCGCCGCCATTGTTCCCGTTACCGTTCCCGCCCTTCCCATTATCGCCCTGCTTCAGTTTGGGACAGTCACGCTTGAAATGCCCCGTGTCACCACAGTTATAACACCCCTGCCTCCCTAGAGTCCCCTGAGCAGCAGGAGCAGGAGTAGCTGCAGGAGTCTGAGTTGGGGTGAGCGCCACCTTGCAATCCTTAGCATGGTGCCCCAAATGATGGCACCGATGACAACGAGCCCTATCACAACTCCCAGAGTGATGAAAACCACACTTGTTACACTTGGGATGCTTCCCAGCATACCCACCCGTCTTCGACCCAGAAGAAGACCCAGATGTATCAAACTTCTTTGCCGGCTGAGCTGGCACCACACTCTTTCCCACACTCTCCCACTTCCTCTTGTTCCCCTCAGCAACCTTCACAGCAGCACCCTTGGGTGGCAAAACGCCTTCTGCCACCTTCAGGTTAGTCATCCGATGAGCTGATCGGACAACTTCAGCAATAGTGGGAAGATTCCCAGCAACCACCAACCCAGCAATCTCGGGCACTAGTCCAGACACGTAGTGCTCGATCCTCCTGTACTCGGGTGTGTGTAAATCAGGACACAACTCCGCCAGCTCGTTCCTCCTCACAGTGTACTCCTCAATCTCCGACCCAACCATCTTGTAACTCCAGACCTCATGCTCCAATTTCTGTATCTCCTCCCTCGGACAGTACTCCCCTCTCAAAAGCTGCACAAACTCCGCCCAAGGCATAGCAATAGCCTCCCCCAATCCCATGTTCTGAGTAGTAGCATTCCACCACGACAATGCAGGCCCCTCAAATGTCGCAGTAGCATACTTCACTCGGTCCCCAGCAGGACAGTTACACATAACAAACACAGATTCCACCTTCTCCAGCCATCGGAGCAGTCCCACCGCTCCCTCAGTTCCAGCGAAGTTATGGGGCTGACAGTCCCTAAACTTCTTATAAGAGCACTGAGGTGGGGGTGGATTGGCACCAACACCTGAAATACGGTACACGAATAAAACACAGACGAAAGGACACGAAACCCCAAAATGAGGCAAGGTCAACAGAAATCAACTCACCACCCATGGCATTAATTCCAGCCTGGAAATTAGCCATAGCCATGTTCACTTGCTGCTGGAGCAAGTTGTTCAGTTCAGCTTGGGTCATGTTGATGTTCCCACGACCACCGCCTCCGGCACGACCACCGCCGCCAGCACGGCCACCGCCGCCACCACGACGTCCACCACCGCGAGCACCAGACATGATCTAACAAATCAAGAAATCAGGAGATTCAGATTCACTTCCAGTGTCAACCACTAGAAATTTACAAGAGTTAACCTAGGGACAATCCAGGGCTGCTCTTGAGAATGCCTACGGTAATGCATCGGTTGAACGCGTTCAGTCTTTACGCGACCCCCTTCGTCATCTTTCAAAAGGCACCTCTTCAGCTCTTGATTATTCTCGTCGATTCAGACTTTTGTGTGAACAACTTGCAACAATCGGACATCCGGTTGCTGATATAGATAAACTGCATTGGTTTCTCTGCGGTCTTGGTCCATCCTTTGAGGTTTTTTCTACTGCTCTTCGAGCAACCAAACCCGCACCTCTGTTTCAGGATTTGGTGGCGCAAGCTGAAAGCCATGAATTGTTTCTTCAATCACTACATGGCACTGCCACTCCCCCGGTGGGGTTTCATGCTCAACAGAGGCGTGTATCTTCACCGCATGCACGGGGTCGTGGTTCTTCTGCACCTGGTTCTTATGCCCGTGGGTCTTCTGGTCGAGGTCGTGGTAACAACTGTCGGCCACCTCATTATCAACTATGCCGTACCAACGGTCACTATGCATCGGCTTGTCCGAATCTTCATACCTATGCTACTCAGGCCCCTTCTTTGGATGATTCCTTAGCAAAGGCGTTTCATGCTCAATGTCATGTGACGAATGATACTCCTGATTGGACTGGTGATTTTGGGGCTACATATTATATGGCTCCTAATGAAGAATGCCTCCATTATTCTGCTCCCTACAAAGGTAATCATAAAGTCATTTTTGGTAACGGTATGCAACTTTCCATTACTCATACGGGTTCTACTAAACTTTGCAATAATATTCACTTGCGCAATGTACTTATGGTTCCCAATCTCACAAAGAAACTATTATCTATTAGCAAGTTAACTGCTGATCATCCTGTTGATGTATTGTTTTCTCAATATTATTTTTGCATTCAGGATCGGAAAACAAAACATGTACTCGCTAAAGGAACATGTGTTGATGGACTTTATGTGCTCAAGGATGGACCTCAAGCTTTTGTTGCTGGTGTTTCGAATAAGGCCTCTTACGAGTTATGGCATGCTCGTTTAGGCGACGTTTCTTTTGATGTTATTTCTATTTTGAACAAGTGTGTTTTTTTGCCAGTTACTTCATTATTACCTAAACCTGTTATTTGTACTTCGTGCCAACTTGATAAGGGACAACGATTACCTTTTAATTATAATGAAAAGCGTGCTTCCTTTCCATTGGATTTGGTTCATTGTGATTTGTGGGGTCCTGCCCCTATTGCTTCCGTTGATGGTTATCGTTATTATGTAATTTTTATAGATGATTATTCCAGATTTACGTGGTTTTATCCACTCAAAACCAAAACAGGTTTCTATACGGTTTTACCGGTCTTCATCAAACTTGTTCAAACCCAATGCTCAAGGAATATAAAGGTTTTTTCAGAGTGATGGTGGCACATAATTTATTAATCACACTGTTCGAAAATTTTTTGAAGACAATGGCATTTTTCATCGTTATTCTTGTCCGTATACGCCTCAACAAAACGGGCGTGCGGAACGTACGCACCGTCATATTATTGAAACTGGTCTTGCAATGTTATTTAATGCACATGCTCCGGCTCATTTTTGGGTTGATGCTTTTACCTCGGCGACTTATATCATCAACCGTGTGCCATCTCCAATTTTAGAGAATGTGTCGCCATTTGAACTACTCTTCAAACAAACACCTCAATATAACAATTTTCGGGTGCATGGGTGTCAAGTTTTTCCTTATTTACGCGACTATACCAAGCATAAGCTTGAGCCAAGGAGTCTCCCTTGTGTTTTTATTGGATATAGTACGCATCATAAGGGTTATTGTTGCTTGGATCCGGCCACTTCACGAGTTTTTATTTCCCGACATGCTCGGTTCAATGAACAATGCTTCCCATTTAAAAATTCCTCTGGTCAAATGGATCTCCACACACTTGATCTTACCACCTTATGTGATGAGCTTCCTAGTGCATCATCTACCACATCTACACACCAAAGCCCAACACCCTCTCAACCATTACATACCACTAGTCCATTACATCCTTGTCCATTATGTAGTCCCCTTGGCCCAGCTCCACCCCCGCCTTCTAACCCAGAACCTCCTGGTCCACCTCCGTCAAATCCAATACCACTCACTAGTCCAACAGAACCTTATCAGCAACCGGCTGAACCCTAGCCCATTCCTCAACCCGAGAACCCAACTCCAGCTCCTACCCAACCTCAACCAAACCACCATACCATCGATCCTGCCCTAACCGTCCATCCTGCATCTGACCCACCTACAACCGCCTCTGCTTCCTCCAACTCTCATCCGATGACAACAAGGGCCAAGGTTGGAATTTTTAAACCCAAATACCGAGCCGACCTTGCAACACTCCACACCCATGCTCTTCATGCTGCTTTACACACTATTACCGAGCCTCGTGGTTTTAAAACTACAGCCACGGATCCAAAATGGATGGCCGCCATGGTTGATGAAATTAAGGCTCTACATCAAAATCATACATGGACATTGGTACCACGTCCTTCCTCTGCAAATGTTGTTGGCTCCAAATGGGTATTTCAAGTCAAATATCATTCGAATGGGACCATTGAACGCTACAAAGCACGTTTGGCCGCTCAGGGCTTTACGCAAATTCCCGGCTTGGATTATTCTCTTACTTTCAGTCCCGTTGTTAAAGCTTCAACAATAAGGATTGTCTTGTCTCTTGCCGTTCTTAATAATTGGAAGCTACATCAACTTTATGTCAAGAATGCCTTCTTAAATGGCAATCTAACTGAACTAGTCTTTATGGAGCAACCACCGGGTTTTGTAGACTCTGTTGTCACACCCTCAAATTACCACTTGCGGGGTTTCACCGCGAGGCGCATGACAAACCAGGATCCAAGTCAACGATCACAATAAACAACTCTATATGAAAAACGTAAACAGACATAACCATTAATTTAATAAGCGGAAGCGTTTCAGTAGCATTTAATTAACTATGCTATCATCTCAAAAATTGTTCAAAATACTTTTATTACAAAACGTGCACTAAGCCTAGACGCCAATGCAGACCCGTGCGCCTAGTTCCGTTCATTGCTACCTTAGCGACCTGAGAAAAACATGCCAAAAAGACGTCAACATATAATGCTGGTGAGTTCACAGGTTTGTTCAAAATGTTACTAAAATGTTACCATGTCCATACTATATCAATGTTACCAAGTACGCTAGCTAGGCGTATGTTTCATTACTACTACGATTGGAAACCATTACTAGACACGTTTAGCAATGTTCAGCATGTTTAAGCAGCCCGTATGTTCAGCATGATACCAATGTACCTGTTCGAGACAATATGCACCCGCCCGGCCCTCCAAGCCGACGAGTGGGGCAGGTCACGCCCAATAGATCTATCCACATTTCCCCCGTTGTGCAATCCCGCACATTCATGGTTTCCCCCGGGACTTTCCAAAAGATCGTATAACAATATAAAGTTAAAACCATAGTATGACATAAGTTACCAAAACCGTTTAGCGCATGTTTTCTCCCCCAAAAGTTAAAGCAGTAAAAGTGGGGCCGTGAACTCACCTCAAGTAGCGTTCTTCAAATATAAGTAAAGATGTTTAGCCCTTGATAATCCCTCTACCGGAGATCTATCAAAATGTTCACATAAGTGTTCTGACTAATAACCATAAGGTTATCTAGTCCCCGATTGTCCAGATCGTAACCAAGTATGTTTTAAAACGTGTTTAAATGTTTAACCGACACACTAGACCGACCCGACATCCCGTTGGTGACCCATTACCCTAACTAATCAAGTACACATAGATTACACCCAAGGTTCAAACATAAAACACTTAGTTTGTATCAAAAATCTCATTTCTGCATCAGAACGGTCGAACCAGTCAGTTTTAAGTCTCCTTCGCACCTTTTTGTCTCCTTCGCACCTTTTACATCTCGTTCGACCGTTTGATGCTTCCTTCGCCCGTTTTATCACATTCGTCCAATAAAAACCCAGGTTCGACCCTGGATCCCTCCTTCGCACCATCGACTGGTCGAAGGAGGCCAGGTTCGCCCCTGTTGTATTATTTTTCCTAAAAACGCTTCAACCACACTCAAAACGACTCGAAACATCATCAATCACAGCAGTCAAGCATAGATAACTTATCCCTACAAAACCCCACCGATTTCCCCCGATAATACGTCCGTTTCAGCCCTTTCCCAAAATGGTAAAGATTATGGAAACATCACTTTCATGCATGAATTATTTACCCAATTTGGAAACTTTTGAAATCGATTCATGTTTAGCTTAAAATACTCAGTTTGTCGATTATCCGATCTTTCTTATTCATTCTATTGATCATAAATATTCATACATCAAGTATTAATCCAATAAAACCCCCAAATATCAATATATCCAATCCTAACCCTAGACAACAATATTCCAACATTAATAACATTCCTATATCATGTTTCTATCATAGATATAGCAGCAAATCATTGAACAATACATAACACCACATAATACACAATTTACATATGTTATTCATCATGAAAACCTATGTTAAATGATCATGTTTCGATTTATAAAGATGTTTAAAAGGTTTTTAATCATAAAAACACCCTTAGAACAGATCCGGACAATTAGGGTTAGATGAAAACGAATTAAAATGCTTTTAAAAAGGTTTAGGATTATGAACACACCTTGGATTCTTGTTTAGAGGTTGTAGATGGGTTAGATTATGAAAAAGAAGAGCAAAAACTCCTTCCTTAGTGTTTAAGATCGTTTGAGAGCGTTTTGGGACGGTTAGGATTTGTGAAATGATGAAAAATGACAAAGGTTGGTATTTATACTAATCCTCCTTCGCCCCAATTCATTGGTCGAAGGTGGTCTCCTTCGCCCCTTTCACAGGGTCGAATGAGCCCTGTTTGGTCGAAGGGAATTCCTCAAATTCCACTTCCCTGGTTCGCCCACTTGCATGGGTCGAACCAGACACTTTTCTTCTCCTTCGACCACTCGAAGTGGTCGAACCAGAACCCCTTTTTAACTAGTTTTCCAGTTTGTCGTGTTTAACGCATTCTAACACATCTTAACACATAAGCATGCATCCTTAGTCTATATTTAACACATTTAAGCACAGATAATCATTTACACATCATTTAAACACATCTATGTATATAATCCACCACACGACCCATAATCTACACATATACTTAATTAGTTCATGTAATGTCACCAACAACAGAACCCGGTACTAGTGTATTACCAAAATGACTCCCAATGATCCTCCAGATCATTGTACCCTGGACAATCCTAACTTGACCCGACTCAACTAACCCAGTTAAGTTTGTTTATAAACGTTTCTCGCTAAGGTAGACTTAGATGTTACTAATATGTTTAAGCCGAACATGCCGGGTGTCACATCATCCCCAGGTTGAAAGAATTTTCGTCCCGAAAATTGCGCAAAGCCCAAAAAGAAAGAAACGAAAAGAACAGAACGAAAAGAAACTTACCGGATGTCACATCATCCCCACGTCGAAAGGAATCTCGACCCGAGATTTATTCCGCTTCAGCAGTAACATGCCTCGATTCAAAAGCGCGCTTCGGAAAGAGATGAGGATACTTAGATTTCATCTGATCCTCCCGTTCCCTTGTGAACTCCGGTCCACGGTTCGAGTTCCAACGGACTTTAACGATGCGGATTTTACTCCGACGAAGGCTACGAATCTTGTAGTCGAGAATCTCGACAGGTTCCTCCACAATGCGAAGACGATCATCAACCCTGATCTCTTCCAGTGGTACAATGAGAGATTCATCAGCCAAACACTTCTTCAAGTTAGACACATGGAAGACGTTGTGTACACTACCGAGCTCCGCCGGTAAGTCAAGTCTGTATGCCACCGGTCCAATCCGATCCAGGATTGCGAATGGTCCGACATAACGAGGGTTAAGCTTGCCACGCTTTCCAAAGCGTATGACGCCCTTCCATGGTGAAACTTTCAGAAGTACCTTGTCCCCAACCTGGAACTCTAAAGGTTTTCGACGACGATCGGCATAGCTCTTCTGACGATCCCGTGCAGCAGCCAAACGTTGACGGATCTGTACGATTTTCTCCGAAGTTTCGTACACGAGTTCCGGAGCAGTGAGCTGGCTCTCGCCCACCTCGGCCCAACAAAGTGGTGATCGACATTTCCGTCCGTAAAGAGCCTCGAACGGAGCTGCCTTGATGCTAGAGTGATAGCTGTTGTTGTAGGAGAACTCCACTAACGGCAGGTGGATCTCCCAACTTTTGCCAAAATCGATAACACATGCCCGAAGCATGTCTTCCAAGGTTTGAATCGTCCGCTCACTCTGCCCATCAGTTTGCGGATGATAAGCCGTACTCATATCCAACTGGGTACCCAAAGCCTTGTGCAGAGCCTTCCAGAAACGCGAAGCGAAACGAGAATCACGATCCGAGATAATAGAAACAGGCACTCCGTGCCGAGCAACCACCTCCTTAAGGTAAAGCCGAGCCAACCGCTTGAGTCCATCGGTTTCCTTAATAGGTATAAAACGTGCCGATTTTGTCAGCCGGTCAACAATCACCCAAATCATATCATAACCACTAGGTGACCTTGGCAGTTTGGTGACAAAATCCATCGTGATTCGTTCCCACTTCCATTCTGGAACCTCTGGTTGTTGCAGGAGACCAGACGGCCTCTGATACTCCACCTTGACTTTAGCACAAGTCAAACATTTGCTGACGTAAGAAGCTATGTCAGCTTTCATGTTCGGCCACCAATAAAGTATCTTCAAATCCTGATACATCTTATCGGAGCCAGGGTGGACAGAATACCGGGATTTGTGAGCTTCATCCAGAACAAGCTCGCGCAATCCCCCGAACAATGGGACCCAAACACGCCCCGCAAAATAGAGTAAGCCATCAGTCCTGAGCTCAAGATGCCTGTCAGCACTGTGCATCGTTTCAGCCTTAAGGTTTTCCTCCTTCAAGGCTTCCAACTGTGCAGAACGGATTCGGTCAGGCAACGACGAATGAATGGTGAGCTGTAAGGCTCGAACACGGCGATGGTTCGCAGACTCCTTCCTGCTCAAGGCGTCCGCCACAATGTTCGCCTTGCCGGGATGGTATTTGATGGCACAGTCATACTCGTTTAGGAGTTCAACCCAGCGACGCTGCCGCATGTTCAACACCTTCTGGTCGAAAATATGCTGAAGACTCTTGTGATCGGTATATACTTCGCACTTGGTACCGTACAAGTAATGTCTCCAGATTTTCAACGCAAAGACCACCGCACCCAGTTCCAAGTCACGAGTAGTGTAGTTCTTCTCATGAACTTTGAGTTGGCGAGAAGCATAAGCAATAACCTTCCCGCGCTGCATCAACACGCAACCGAGACCACGAATAGAAGCATCACAGTACACAACGAAATCATCAGTGCCTTCCGGCAAGGATAGGATAGGTGCAGAACAAAGTTTAAGCTTCAGCATCTGAAATGCTGATTCTTATGGTTCATCCCAATCGAACTTTCGGTCCTTCTGGGTATGAGCAGTGAGGGGTTGAGCGATCTTCGAAAATCCCTCAATGAAACGACGATAATAACCCGCAAGACCTAGGAATTGCCGCACCTCAGATGGCGTCTTTGGTGCTTCCCAGTCCTTAATAGCTTCGATCTTAGCCGGATCGACATGAATTCCCAGTTCATTCACCACATGTCCTAGGAATTGAACTTCACGTAACCAGAAATCACACTTTGAGAACTTAGCATACAACTGCTCCTGTCTCAAAAGTTCCAAGACCAACCGCAGATGTTCCTCATGATCCGCCTTGTTCTTGGAGTAAATCAGAATATCGTCAATGAACACGATGACGAACTTATCAAGGTAAGGCTTGCAAACGCGGTTCATCAAATCCATGAACACCGCCGGTGCGTTAGTGAGACCAAAAGGCATGACCAAGAACTCAAAATGGCCATAACGAGTGCGAAAAGCAGTCTTCTGAATGTCAGCTTCCCTGACGCGCAACTGGTGATAACCGGACCGCAAATCAATCTTCGAATAGTAGCTAGAACCCTGAAGCTGGTCAAAGAGATCATCAATGCGAGGAAGAGGATAACGATTCTTGATGGTCACTTTGTTCAGCTCACGATAATCAATACACATACGAAGACTTCCGTCCTTCTTCTTCACAAACAAAATAGGAGCTCCCCACGGGGAAGAACTCGGTCGAATGAAACCCTTTTCCAAGAGTTCCTGTAACTGGCTAGACAACTCTTGCATCTCGGGAGGTGCAAGACGATACGGAGCTCGGGCAATAAGAGCTGCGCCCGGAGTGAGATCAATACCAAACTCAACCTGACGATGGGGAGGAAGACCAGGTAAATCATCAGGAAACACATAAGAGAAGTCACGAACCACCGGGATATCCTCGATCTGCTTCTCATCGTCAGTAGAAACGTTAACAAGTGCCAGAATGGCCGAACAGCCCTTCCGAAGATACTTACGAGCTTTCATGCTAGAAATGATACTCAGCGGAGCACCGCTTTTCTCGCCACGAACCGAAAGAATCTCTCCATCAGGGAGAGGGATCCGAATAACCTTGTCAAAACAAACAATCTCCACGCGATACAACGATAACCAATCCATGCCAACCACGACATCGAAACTACCCAGGGGTACCGGCATAAGGTCAATGGGGAAAGACAAACCCGACAGTTCCAAGCGACATTCCCTAAGGGTGTGTGTCGCTTCGATTTTCTTACCATCAGCCAATTCTATTAAGTACTTAGCCTCTAAAGGTGTGGGTACTATATCTAGCAATCGACTAATATCCAAGGATACGAAACTCTTATCGGCACCAGAATCAAACAAAACAGAAACATAGCGATCATTAAGAAGGAACGTACCGGTAACTGTGTCTGGATCCTGCCTAGCCTCTGCAGATCCAATGACGAAAGCACGTGCAGTCCTGCCTCCGCCGCCATTGTTCCCGTTACCGTTCCCGCCCTTCCCATTATCGCCCTGCTTCAGTTTGGGACAGTCACGCTTGAAATGCCCCGTGTCACCACAGTTATAACACCCCTGCCTCCCTAGAGTCCCCTGAGCAGCAGGAGCAGGAGTAGCTGCAGGAGTCTGAGTTGGGGTGAGCGCCACCTTGCAATCCTTAGCATGGTGCCCCAAATGATGGCACCGATGACAACGAGCCCTATCACAACTCCCAGAGTGATGAAAACCACACTTGTTACACTTGGGATGCTTCCCAGCATACCCACCCGTCTTCGACCCAGAAGAAGACCCAGATGTATCAAACTTCTTTGCCGGCTGAGCTGGCACCACACTCTTTCCCACACTCTCCCACTTCCTCTTGTTCCCCTCAGCAACCTTCACAGCAGCACCCTTGGGTGGCAAAACGCCTTCTGCCACCTTCAGGTTAGTCATCCGATGAGCTGATCGGACAACTTCAGCAATAGTGGGAAGATTCCCAGCAACCACCAACCCAGCAATCTCGGGCACTAGTCCAAACACGTAGTGCTCGATCCTCCTGTACTCGGGTGTGTGTAAATCAGGACACAACTCCGCCAGCTCGTTCCTCCTCACAGTGTACTCCTCAATCTCCGACCCAACCATCTTGTAACTCCAGACCTCATGCTCCAATTTCTGTATCTCCTCCCTCGGACAGTACTCCCCTCTCAAAAGCTGCACAAACTCCGCCCAAGGCATAGCAATAGCCTCCCCCAATCCCATGTTCTGAGTAGTAGCATTCGACCACGACAATGCAGGCCCCTCAAATGTCGCAGTAGCATACTTCACTCGGTCCCCAGCAGGACAGTTACACATAACAAACACAGATTCCACCTTCTCCAGCCATCGGAGCAGTCCCACCGCTCCCTCAGTTCCAGCGAAGTTATGGGGCTGACAGTCCCTAAACTTCTTATAAGAGCACTGAGGTGGGGGTGGATTGGCACCAACACCTGAAATACGGTACACGAATAAAACACAGACGAAAGGACACGAAACCCCAAAATGAGGCAAGGTCAACAGAAATCAACTCACCACCCATGGCATTAATTCCAGCCTGGAAATTAGCCATAGCCATGTTCACTTGCTGCTGGAGCAAGTTGTTCAGTTCAGCTTGGGTCATGTTGATGTTCCCACGACCACCGCCTCCGGCACGACCACCGCCGCCAGCACGGCCACCGCCGCCACCACGACGTCCACCACCGCGAGCACCAGACATGATCTAACAAATCAAGAAATCAGGAGATTCAGATTCACTTCCAGTGTCAACCACTAGAAATTTACAAGAGTTAACCTAGGGACAATCCAGGGCTGCTCTTGAGAATGCCTACGGTAATGCATCGGTTGAACGCGTTCAGTCTTTACGCGACCCCCTTCGTCATCTTTCAAAAGGCACCTCTTCAGCTCTTGATTATTCTCGTCGATTCAGACTTTTGTGTGAACAACTTGCAACAATCGGACATCCGGTTGCTGATATAGATAAACTGCATTGGTTTCTCTGCGGTCTTGGTCCATCCTTTGAGGTTTTTTCTACTGCTCTTCGAGCAACCAAACCCGCACCTCTGTTTCAGGATTTGGTGGCGCAAGCTGAAAGCCATGAATTGTTTCTTCAATCACTACATGGCACTGCCACTCCCCCGGTGGGGTTTCATGCTCAACAGAGGCGTGTATCTTCACCGCATGCACGGGGTCGTGGTTCTTCTGCACCTGGTTCTTATGCCCGTGGGTCTTCTGGTCGAGGTCGTGGTAACAACTGTCGGCCACCTCATTATCAACTATGCCGTACCAACGGTCACTATGCATCGGCTTGTCCGAATCTTCATACCTATGCTACTCAGGCCCCTTCTTTGGATGATTCCTTAGCAAAGGCGTTTCATGCTCAATGTCATGTGACGAATGATACTCCTGATTGGACTGGTGATTTTGGGGCTACATATTATATGGCTCCTAATGAAGAATGCCTCCATTATTCTGCTCCCTACAAAGGTAATCATAAAGTCATTTTTGGTAACGGTATGCAACTTTCCATTACTCATACGGGTTCTACTAAACTTTGCAATAATATTCACTTGCGCAATGTACTTATGGTTCCCAATCTCACAAAGAAACTATTATCTATTAGCAAGTTAACTGCTGATCATCCTGTTGATGTATTGTTTTCTCAATATTATTTTTGCATTCAGGATCGGAAAACAAAACATGTACTCGCTAAAGGAACATGTGTTGATGGACTTTATGTGCTCAAGGATGGACCTCAAGCTTTTGTTGCTGGTGTTTCGAATAAGGCCTCTTACGAGTTATGGCATGCTCGTTTAGGCGACGTTTCTTTTGATGTTATTTCTATTTTGAACAAGTGTGTTTTTTTGCCAGTTACTTCATTATTACCTAAACCTGTTATTTGTACTTCGTGCCAACTTGATAAGGGACAACGATTACCTTTTAATTATAATGAAAAGCGTGCTTCCTTTCCATTGGATTTGGTTCATTGTGATTTGTGGGGTCCTGCCCCTATTGCTTCCGTTGATGGTTATCGTTATTATGTAATTTTTATAGATGATTATTCCAGATTTACGTGGTTTTATCCACTCAAAACCAAAACAGGTTTCTATACGGTTTTACCGGTCTTCATCAAACTTGTTCAAACCCAATGCTCAAGGAATATAAAGGTTTTTTCAGAGTGATGGTGGCACATAATTTATTAATCACACTGTTCGAAAATTTTTTGAAGACAATGGCATTTTTCATCGTTATTCTTGTCCGTATACGCCTCAACAAAACGGGCGTGCGGAACGTACGCACCGTCATATTATTGAAACTGGTCTTGCAATGTTATTTAATGCACATGCTCCGGCTCATTTTTGGGTTGATGCTTTTACCTCGGCGACTTATATCATCAACCGTGTGCCATCTCCAATTTTAGAGAATGTGTCGCCATTTGAACTACTCTTTAAACAAACACCTCAATATAACAATTTTCGGGTGCATGGGTGTCAAGTTTTTCCTTATTCACGCGACTATACCAAGCATAAGCTTGAGCCAAGGAGTCTCCCTTGTGTTTTTATTGGATATAGTACGCATCATAAGGGTTATTGTTGCTTGGATCCGGCCACTTCACGAGTTTTTATTTCCCGACATGCTCGGTTCAATGAACAATGCTTCCCATTTAAAAATTCCTCTGGTCAAATGGATCTCCACACATTTGATCTTACGACCTTATGTGATGAGCTTCCTAGTGCATCATCTACCACATCTACACACCAAAGCCCAACACCCTCTCAACCATTACATACCACTAGTCCATTACATCCTTGTCCATTATGTAGTCCCCTTGGCCCAGCTCCACCCCCGCCTTCTAACCCAGAACCTCCTGGTCCACCTCCGTCAAATCCAATACCACTCACTAGTCCAACAGAACCTTATCAGCAACCGGCTGAACCCTAGCCCATTCCTCAACCCGAGAACCCAACTCCAGCTCCTACCCAACCTCAACCAAACCACCATACCATCGATCCTGCCCTAACCGTCCATCCTGCATCTGACCCACCTACAACCGCCTCTGCTTCCTCCAACTCTCATCCGATGACAACAAGGGCCAAGGTTGGAATTTTTAAACCCAAATACCGAGCCGACCTTGCAACACTCCACACCCATGCTCTTCATGCTGCTTTACACACTATTACCGAGCCTCGTGGTTTTAAAACTACAGCCACGGATCCAAAATGGATGGCCGCCATGGTTGATGAAATTAAGGCTCTACATCAAAATCATACATGGACATTGGTACCACGTCCTTCCTCTGCAAATGTTGTTGGCTCCAAATGGGTATTTCAAGTCAAATATCATTCGAATGGGACCATTGAACGCTACAAAGCACGTTTGGCCGCTCAGGGCTTTACGCAAATTCCCGGCTTGGATTATTCTCTTACTTTCAGTCCCGTTGTTAAAGCTTCAACAATAAGGATTGTCTTGTCTCTTGCCGTTCTTAATAATTGGAAGCTACATCAACTTTATGTCAAGAATGCCTTCTTAAATGGCAATCTAACTGAACTAGTCTTTATGGAGCAACCACCGGGTTTTGTAGACTCTGTTGTCACACCCTCAAATTACCACTTGCGGGGTTTCACCGCGAGGCGCATGACAAACCAGGATCCAAGTCAACGATCACAATAAACAACTCTATATGAAAAACGTAAACAGACATAACCATTAATTTAATAAGCGGAAGCGTTTCAGTAGCATTTAATTAACTATGCTATCATCTCAAAAATTGTTCAAAATACTTTTATTACAAACGTGCACTAAGCCTAGACGCCAATGCAGACCCGTGCGCCTAGTTCCGTTCATTGCTACCTTAGCGACCTGAGAAAAACATGCCAAAAAGACGTCAACATATAATGCTGGTGAGTTCACAGGTTTGTTCAAAATGTTACTAAAATGTTACCATGTCCATACTATATCAATGTTACCAAGTACGCTAGCTAGGCGTATGTTTCATTACTACTACGATTGGAAACCATTACTAGACACGTTTAGCAATGTTCAGCATGTTTAAGCAGCCCGTATGTTCAGCATGATACCAATGTACCTGTTCGAGACAATATGCACCCGCCCGGCCCTCCAAGCCGACGAGTGGGGCAGGTCACGCCCAATAGATCTATCCACATTTCCCCCGTTGTGCAATCCCGCACATTCATGGTTTCCCCCGGGACTTTCCAAAAGATCGTATAGCAATATAAAGTTAAAACCATAGTATGACATAAGTTACCAAAACCGTTTAGCGCATGTTTTCTCCCCCAAAAGTTAAAGCAGTAAAAGTGGGGCCGTGAACTCACCTCAAGTAGCGTTCTTCAAATATAAGTAAAGATGTTTAGCCCTTGATAATCCCTCTACCGGAGATCTATCAAAATGTTCACATAAGTGTTCTGACTAATAACCATAAGGTTATCTAGTCCCCGATTGTCCAGATCGTAACCAAGTATGTTTTAAAACGTGTTTAAATGTTTAACCGACACACTAGACCGACCCGACATCCCGTTGGTGACCCATTACCCTAACTAATCAAGTACACATAGATTACACCCAAGGTTCAAACATAAAACACTTAGTTTGTATCAAAAATCTCATTTCTGCATCAGAACGGTCGAACCAGTCAGTTTTAAGTCTCCTTCGCACCTTTTTGTCTCCTTCGCACCTTTTACATCTCGTTCGACCGTTTGATGCTTCCTTCGCCCGTTTTATCACATTCGTCCAATAAAAACCCAGGTTCGACCTTGGATCCCTCCTTCGCACCATCGACTGGTCGAAGGAGGCCAGGTTCGCCCCTGTTGTATTATTTTTCCTAAAAACGCTTCAACCACACTCAAAACGACTCGAAACATCATCAATCACAGCAGTCAAGCATAGATAACTTATCCCTACAAAACCCCACCGATTTCCCCCGATAATACGTCCGTTTCAGCCCTTTCCCAAAATGGTAAAGATTATGGAAACATCACTTTCATGCATGAATTATTTACCCAATTTGGAAACTTTTGAAATCGATTCATGTTTAGCTTAAAATACTCAGTTTGTCGATTATCCGATCTTTCTTATTCATTCTATTGATCATAAATATTCATACATCAAGTATTAATCCAATAAAACCCCCAAATATCAATATATCCAATCCTAACCCTAGACAACAATATTCCAACATTAATAACATTCCTATATCATGTTTCTATCATAGATATAGCAGCAAATCATTGAACAATACATAACACCACATAATACACAATTTACATATGTTATTCATCATGAAAACCTATGTTAAATGATCATGTTTCGATTTATAAAGATGTTTAAAAGGTTTTTAATCATAAAAACACCCTTAGAACAGATCCGGACAATTAGGGTTAGATGAAAACGAATTAAAATGCTTTTAAAAAGGTTTAGGATTATGAACACACCTTGGATTCTTGTTTAGAGGTTGTAGATGGGTTAGATTATGAAAAAGAAGAGCAAAAACTCCTTCCTTAGTGTTTAAGATCGTTTGAGAGCGTTTTGGGACGGTTAGGATTTGTGAAATGATGAAAAATGACAAAGGTTGGTATTTATACTAATCCTCCTTCGCCCCAATTCATTGGTCGAAGGTGGTCTCCTTCGCCCCTTTCACAGGGTCGAATGAGCCCTGTTTGGTCGAAGGGAATTCCTCAAATTCCACTTCCCTGGTTCGCCCACTTGCATGGGTCGAACCAGACACTTTTCTTCTCCTTCGACCACTCGAAGTGGTCGAACCAGAACCCCTTTTTAACTAGTTTTCCAGTTTGTCGTGTTTAACGCATTCTAACACATCTTAACACATAAGCATGCATCCTTAGTCTATATTTAACACATTTAAGCACAGATAATCATTTACACATCATTTAAACACATCTATGTATATAATCCACCACACGACCCATAATCTACACATATACTTAATTAGTTCATGTAATGTCACCAACAACAGAACCCGGTACTAGTGTATTACCAAAATGACTCCCAATGATCCTCCAGATCATTGTACCCTGGACAATCCTAACTTGACCCGACTCAACTAACCCAGTTAAGTTTGTTTATAAACGTTTCTCGCTAAGGTAGACTTAGATGTTACTAATATGTTTAAGCCGAACATGCCGGGTGTCACATCATCCCCAGGTTGAAAGAATTTTCGTCCCGAAAATTGCGCAAAGCCCAAAAAGAAAGAAACGAAAAGAACAGAACGAAAAGAAACTTACCGGATGTCACATCATCCCCACGTCGAAAGGAATCTCGACCCGAGATTTATTCCGCTTCAGCAGTAACATGCCTCGATTCAAAAGCGCGCTTCGGAAAGAGATGAGGATACTTAGATTTCATCTGATCCTCCCGTTCCCTTGTGAACTCCGGTCCACGGTTCGAGTTCCAACGAACTTTAACGATGCGGATTTTACTCCGACGAAGGCTACGAATCTTGTAGTCGAGAATCTCGACAGGTTCCTCCACAATGCGAAGACGATCATCAACCCTGATCTCTTCCAGTGGTACAATGAGAGATTCATCAGCCAAACACTTCTTCAAGTTAGACACATGGAAGACGTTGTGTACACTACCGAGCTCCGCCGGTAAGTCAAGTCTGTATGCCACCGGTCCAATCCGATCCAGGATTGCGAATGGTCCGACATAACGAGGGTTAAGCTTGCCACGCTTTCCAAAGCGTATGACGCCCTTCCATGGTGAAACTTTCAGAAGTACCTTGTCCCCAACCTGGAACTCTAAAGGTTTTCGACGGCGATCGGCATAGCTCTTCTGACGATCCCGTGCAGCAGCCAAACGTTGACGGATCTGTACGATTTTCTCCGAAGTTTCGTACACGAGTTCCGGAGCAGTGAGCTGGCTCTCGCCCACCTCGGCCCAACAAAGTGGTGATCGACATTTCCGTCCGTAAAGAGCCTCGAACGGAGCTGCCTTGATGCTAGAGTGATAGCTGTTGTTGTAGGAGAACTCCACTAACGGCAGGTGGATCTCCCAACTTTTGCCAAAATCGATAACACATGCCCGAAGCATGTCTTCCAAGGTTTGAATCGTCCGCTCACTCTGCCCATCAGTTTGCGGATGATAAGCCGTACTCATATCCAACTGGGTACCCAAAGCCTTGTGCAGAGCCTTCCAGAAACGCGAAGCGAAACGAGAATCACGATCCGAGATAATAGAAACAGGCACTCCGTGCCGAGCAACCACCTCCTTAAGGTAAAGCCGAGCCAACCGCTTGAGTCCATCGGTTTCCTTAATAGGTATAAAACGTGCCGATTTTGTCAGCCGGTCAACAATCACCCAAATCATATCATAACCACTAGGTGACCTTGGCAGTTTGGTGACAAAATCCATCGTGATTCGTTCCCACTTCCATTCTGGAACCTCTGGTTGTTGCAGGAGACCAGACGGCCTCTGATACTCCACCTTGACTTTAGCACAAGTCAAACATTTGCTGACGTAAGAAGCTATGTCAGCTTTCATGTTCGGCCACCAATAAAGTATCTTCAAATCCTGATACATCTTATCGGAGCCAGGGTGGACAGAATACCGGGATTTGTGAGCTTCATCCAGAACAAGCTCGCGCAATCCCCCGAACAATGGGACCCAAACACGCCCCGCAAAATAGAGTAAGCCATCAGTCCTGAGCTCAAGATGCCTGTCAGCACTGTGCATCGTTTCAGCCTTAAGGTTTTCCTCCTTCAAGGCTTCCAACTGTGCAGAACGGATTCGGTCAGGCAACGACGAATGAATGGTGAGCTGTAAGGCTCGAACACGGCGATGGTTCGCAGACTCCTTCCTGCTCAAGGCGTCCGCCACAATGTTCGCCTTGCCGGGATGGTATTTGATGGCACAGTCATACTCGTTTAGGAGTTCAACCCAGCGACGCTGCCGCATGTTCAACACCTTCTGGTCGAAAATATGCTGAAGACTCTTGTGATCGGTATATACTTCGCACTTGGTACGGTACAAGTAATGTCTCCAGATTTTCAACGCAAAGACCACCGCACCCAGTTCCAAGTCACGAGTAGTGTAGTTCTTCTCATGAACTTTGAGTTGGCGAGAAGCATAAGCAATAACCTTCCCGCGCTGCATCAACACGCAACCGAGACCACGAATAGAAGCATCATAGTACACAACGAAATCATCAGTGCCTTCCGGCAAGGATAGGATAGGTGCAGAACAAAGTTTAAGCTTCAGCATCTGAAATGCTGATTCTTATGGTTCATCCCAATCGAACTTTCGGTCCTTCTGGGTAAGAGCAGTGAGGGGTTGAGCGATCTTCGAAAATCCCTCAATGAAACGACGATAATAACCCGCAAGACCTAGGAATTGCCGCACCTCAGATGGCGTCTTTGGTGCTTCCCAGTCCTTAATAGCTTCGATCTTAGCCGGATCGACATGAATTCCCAGTTCATTCACCACATGTCCTAGGAATTGAACTTCACGTAACCAGAAATCACACTTTGAGAACTTAGCATACAACTGCTCCTGTCTCAAAAGTTCCAAGACCAACCGCAGATGTTCCTCATGATCCGCCTTGTTCTTGGAGTAAATCAGAATATCGTCAATGAACACGATGACGAACTTATCAAGGTAAGGCTTGCAAACGCGGTTCATCAAATCCATGAACACCGCCGGTGCGTTAGTGAGACCAAAAGGCATGACCAAGAACTCAAAATGGCCATAACGAGTGCGAAAAGCAGTCTTCTGAATGTCAGCTTCCCTGACGCGCAACTGGTGATAACCGGACCGCAAATCAATCTTCGAATAGTAGCTAGAACCCTGAAGCTGGTCAAAGAGATCATCAATGCGAGGAAGAGGATAACGATTCTTGATGGTCACTTTGTTCAGCTCACGATAATCAATACACATACGAAGACTTCCGTCCTTCTTCTTCACAAACAAAATAGGAGCTCCCCACGGGGAAGAACTCGGTCGAATGAAACCCTTTTCCAAGAGTTCCTGTAACTGGCTAGACAACTCTTGCATCTCGGGAGGTGCAAGACGATACGGAGCTCGGGCAATAAGAGCTGCGCCCGGAGTGAGATCAATACCAAACTCAACCTGACGATGGGGAGGAAGACCAGGTAAATCATCAGGAAACACATAAGAGAAGTCACGAACCACCGGGATATCCTCGATCTGCTTCTCATCGTCAGTAGAAACGTTAACAAGTGCCAGAATGGCCGAACAGCCCTTCCGAAGATACTTACGAGCTTTCATGCTAGAAATGATACTCAGCGGAGCACCGCTTTTCTCGCCACGAACCGAAAGAATCTCTCCATCAGGGAGAGGGATCCGAATAACCTTGTCAAAACAAACAATCTCCACGCGATACAACGATAACCAATCCATGCCAACCACGACATCGAAACTACCCAGGGGTACCGGCATAAGGTCAATGGGGAAAGACAAACCCGACAGTTCCAAGCGACATTCCCTAAGGGTGTGTGTCGCTTCGATTTTCTTACCATCAGCCAATTCTATTAAGTACTTAGCCTCTAAAGGTGTGGGTACTATATCTAGCAATCGACTAATATCCAAGGATACGAAACTCTTATCGGCACCAGAATCAAACAAAACAGAAACATAGCGATCATTAAGAAGGAACGTACCGGTAACTGTGTCTGGATCCTGCCTAGCCTCTGCAGATCCAATGACGAAAGCACGTGCAGTCCTGCCTCCGCCGCCATTGTTCCCGTTACCGTTCCCGCCCTTCCCATTATCGCCCTGCTTCAGTTTGGGACAGTCACGCTTGAAATGCCCCGTGTCACCACAGTTATAACACCCCTGCCTCCCTAGAGTCCCCTGAGCAGCAGGAGCAGGAGTAGCTGCAGGAGTCTGAGTTGGGGTGAGCGCCACCTTGCAATCCTTAGCATGGTGCCCCAAATGATGGCACCGATGACAACGAGCCCTATCACAACTCCCAGAGTGATGAAAACCACACTTGTTACACTTGGGATGCTTCCCAGCATACCCACCCGTCTTCGACCCAGAAGAAGACCCAGATGTATCAAACTTCTTTGCCGGCTGAGCTGGCACCACACTCTTTCCCACACTCTCCCACTTCCTCTTGTTCCCCTCAGCAACCTTCACAACAGCACCCTTGGGTGGCAAAACGCCTTCTGCCACCTTCAGGTTAGTCATCCGATGAGCTGATCGGACAACTTCAGCAATAGTGGGAAGATTCCCAGCAACCACCAACCCAGCAATCTCGGGCACTAGTCCAGACACGTAGTGCTCGATCCTCCTGTACTCGGGTGTGTGTAAATCAGGACACAACTCCGCCAGCTCGTTCCTCCTCACAGTGTACTCCTCAATCTCCGACCCAACCATCTTGTAACTCCAGACCTCATGCTCCAATTTCTGTATCTCCTCCCTCGGACAGTACTCCCCTCTCAAAAGCTGCACAAACTCCGCCCAAGGCATAGCAATAGCCTCCCCCAATCCCATGTTCTGAGTAGTAGCATTCCACCACGACAATGCAGGCCCCTCAAATGTCGCAGTAGCATACTTCACTCGGTCCCCAGCAGGACAGTTACACATAACAAACACAGATTCCACCTTCTCCAGCCATCGGAGCAGTCCCACCGCTCCCTCAGTTCCAGCAAAGTTATGGGGCTGACAGTCCCTAAACTTCTTATAAGAGCACTGAGGTGGGGGTGGATTGGCACCAACACCTGAAATACGGTACACGAATAAAACACAGACGAAAGGACACGAAACCCCAAAATGAGGCAAGGTCAACAGAAATCAACTCACCACCCATGGCATTAATTCCAGCCTGGAAATTAGCCATAGCCATGTTCACTTGCTGCTGGAGCAAGTTGTTCAGTTCAGCTTGGGTCATGTTGATGTTCCCACGACCACCGCCTCCGGCACGACCACCGCCGCCAGCACGGCCACCGCCGCCACCACGACGTCCACCACCGCGAGCACCAGACATGATCTAACAAATCAAGAAATCAGGAGATTCAGATTCACTTCCAGTGTCAACCACTAGAAATTTACAAGAGTTAACCTAGGGACAATCCAGGGCTGCTCTTGAGAATGCCTACGGTAATGCATCGGTTGAACGCGTTCAGTCTTTACGCGACCCCCTTCGTCATCTTTCAAAAGGCACCTCTTCAGCTCTTGATTATTCTCGTCGATTCAGACTTTTGTGTGAACAACTTGCAACAATCGGACATCTGGTTGCTGATATAGATAAACTGCATTGGTTTCTCTGCGGTCTTGGTCCATCCTTTGAGGTTTTTTCTACTGCTCTTCGAGCAACCAAACCCGCACCTCTGTTTCAGGATTTGGTGGCGCAAGCTGAAAGCCATGAATTGTTTCTTCAATCACTACATGGCACTGCCACTCCCCCGGTGGGGTTTCATGCTCAACAGAGGCGTGTATCTTCACCGCATGCACGGGGTCGTGGTTCTTCTGCACTTGGTTCTTATGCCCGTGGGTCTTCTGGTCGAGGTCGTGGTAACAACTGTCGGCCACCTCATTATCAACTATGCCGTACCAACGGTCACTATGCATCGGCTTGTCCGAATCTTCATACCTATGCTACTCAGGCCCCTTCTTTGGATGATTCCTTAGCAAAGGCGTTTCATGCTCAATGTCATGTGACGAATGATACTCCTGATTGGACTGGTGATTTTGGGGCTACATATTATATGGCTCCTAATGAAGAATGCCTCCATTATTCTGCTCCCTACAAAGGTAATCATAAAGTCATTTTTGGTAACGGTATGCAACTTTCCATTACTCATACGGGTTCTACTAAACTTTGCAATAATATTCACTTGCGCAATGTACTTATGGTTCCCAATCTCACAAAGAAACTATTATCTATTAGCAAGTTAACTGCTGATCATCCTGTTGATGTATTGTTTTCTCAATATTATTTTTGCATTCAGGATCGGAAAACAAAACATGTACTCGCTAAAGGAACATGTGTTGATGGACTTTATGTGCTCAAGGATGGACCTCAAGCTTTTGTTGCTGGTGTTTCGAATAAGGCCTCTTACGAGTTATGGCATGCTCGTTTAGGCGACGTTTCTTTTGATGTTATTTCTATTTTGAACAAGTGTGTTTTTTTGCCAGTTACTTCATTATTACCTAAACCTGTTATTTGTACTTCGTGCCAACTTGATAAGGGACAACGATTACCTTTTAATTATAATGAAAAGCGTGCTTCCTTTCCATTGGATTTGGTTCATTGTGATTTGTGGGGTCCTGCCCCTATTGCTTCCGTTGATGGTTATCGTTATTATGTAATTTTTATAGATGATTATTCCAGATTTACGTGGTTTTATCCACTCAAAACCAAAACAGGTTTCTATACGGTTTTACCAGTCTTCATCAAACTTGTTCAAACCCAATGCTCAAGGAATATAAAGGTTTTTTCAGAGTGATGGTGGCACATAATTTATTAATCACACTGTTCGAAAATTTTTTGAAGACAATGGCATTTTTCATCGTTATTCTTGTCCGTATACGCCTCAACAAAACGGGCGTGCGGAACGTACGCACCGTCATATTATTGAAACTGGTCTTGCAATGTTATTTAATGCACATGCTCCGGCTCATTTTTGGGTTGATGCTTTTACCTCGGCGACTTATATCATCAACCGTGTGCCATCTCCAATTTTAGAGAATGTGTCGCCATTTGAACTACTCTTTAAACAAACACCTCAATATAACAATTTTCGGGTGCATGGGTGTCAAGTTTTTCCTTATTCACGCGACTATACCAAGCATAAGCTTGAGCCAATGAGTCTCCCTTGTGTTTTTATTGGATATAGTACGCATCATAAGGGTTATTGTTGCTTGGATCCGGCCACTTCACGAGTTTTTATTTCCCGACATGCTCGGTTCAATGAACAATGCTTCCCATTTAAAAATTCCTCTGGTCAAATGGATCTCCACACACTTGATCTTACCACCTTATGTGATGAGCTTCCTAGTGCATCATCTACCACATCTACACACCAAAGCCCAACACCCTCTCAACCATTACATACCACTAGTCCATTACATCCTTGTCCATTATGTAGTCCCCTTGGCCCAGCTCCACCCCCGCCTTCTAACCCAGAACCTCCTGGTCCACCTCCGTCAAATCCAATACCACTCACTAGTCCAACAGAACCTTATCAGCAACCGGCTGAACCCTAGCCCATTCCTCAACCCGAGAACCCAACTCCAGCTCCTACCCAACCTCAACCAAACCACCATACCATCGATCCTGCCCTAACCGTCCATCCTGCATCTGACCCACCTACAACCGCCTCTGCTTCCTCCAACTCTCATCCGATGACAACAAGGGCCAAGGTTGGAATTTTTAAACCCAAATACCGAGCCGACCTTGCAACACTCCACACCCATGCTCTTCATGCTGCTTTACACACTATTACCGAGCCTCGTGGTTTTAAAACTACAGCCACGGATCCAAAATGGATGGCCGCCATGGTTGATGAAATTAAGGCTCTACATCAAAATCATACATGGACATTGGTACCACGTCCTTCCTCTGCAAATGTTGTTGGCTCCAAATGGGTATTTCAAGTCAAATATCATTCGAATGGGACCATTGAACGCTACAAAGCACGTTTGGCCGCTCAGGGCTTTACGCAAATTCCCGGCTTGGATTATTCTCTTACTTTCAGTCCCGTTGTTAAAGCTTCAACAATAAGGATTGTCTTGTCTCTTGCCGTTCTTAATAATTGGAAGCTACATCAACTTTATGTCAAGAATGCCTTCTTAAATGGCAATCTAACTGAACTAGTCTTTATGGAGCAACCACCGGGTTTTGTAGACTCTGTTGTCACACCCTCAAATTACCACTTGCGGGGTTTCACCGCGAGGCGCATGACAAACCAGGATCCAAGTCAACGATCACAATAAACAACTCTATATGAAAAACGTAAACAGACATAACCATTAATTTAATAAGCGGAAGCGTTTCAGTAGCATTTAATTAACTATGCTATCATCTCAAAAATTGTTCAAAGTACTTTTATTACAAAACGTGCACTAAGCCTAGACGCCAATGCAGACCCGTGCGCCTAGTTCCGTTCATTGCTACCTTAGCGACCTGAGAAAAACATGCCAAAAAGACGTCAACATATAATGCTGGTGAGTTCACAGGTTTGTTCAAAATGTTACTAAAATGTTACCATGTCCATACTATATCAATGTTACCAAGTACGCTAACTAGGCGTATGTTTCATTACTACTACGATTGGAAACCATTACTAGACACGTTTAGCAATGTTCAGCATGTTTAAGCAGCCCGTATGTTCAGCATGATACCAATGTACCTGTTCGAGACAATATGCACCCGCCCGGCCCTCTAAGCCGACGAGTGGGGCAGGTCACGCCCAATAGATCTATCCACATTTCCCCCGTTGTGCAATCCCGCACATTCATGGTTTCCCCCGGGACTTTCCAAAAGATCGTATAGCAATATAAAGTTAAAACCATAGTATGACATAAGTTACCAAAACCGTTTAGCGCATGTTTTCTCCCCCAAAAGTTAAAGCAGTAAAAGTGGGGCCGCGAACTCACCTCAAGTAGCGTTCTTCAAATATAAGTAAAGATGTTTAGCCCTTGATAATCCCTCTACCGGAGATCTATCAAAATGTTCACATAAGTGTTCTGACTAATAACCATAAGGTTATCTAGTCCCCGATTGTCCAGATCGTAACCAAGTATGTTTTAAAACGTGTTTAAATGTTTAACCGACACACTAGACCGACCCGACATCCCGTTGGTGACCCATTACCCTAACTAATCAAGTACACATAGATTACACCCAAGGTTCAAACATAAAACACTTAGTTTGTATCAAAAATCTCATTTCTGCATCAGAACGGTCGAACCAGTCAGTTTTAAGTCTCCTTCGCACCTTTTTGTCTCCTTCGCACCTTTTACATCTCGTTCGACCGTTTGATGCTTCCTTCGCCCGTTTTATCACATTCGTCCAATAAAAACCCAGGTTCGACCTTGGATCCCTCCTTCGCACCATCGACTGGTCGAAGGAGGCCAGGTTCGCCCCTGTTGTATTATTTTTCCTAAAAACGCTTCAACCACACTCAAAACGACTCGAAACATCATCAATCACAGTAGTCAAGCATAGATAACTTATCCCTACAAAACCCCACCGATTTCCCCCGATAATACGTCCGTTTCAGCCCTTTCCCAAAATGGTAAAGATTATGGAAACATCACTTTCATGCATGAATTATTTACCCAATTTGGAAACTTTTGAAATCGATTCATGTTTAGCTTAAAATACTCAGTTTGTCGATTATCCGATCTTTCTTATTCATTCTATTGATCATAAATATTCATACATCAAGTATTAATCCAATAAAACCCCCAAATATCAATATATCCAATCCTAACCCTAGACAACAATATTCCAACATTAATAACATTCCTATATCATGTTTCTATCATAGATATAGCAGCAAATCATTGAACAATACATAACACCACATAATACACAATTTACATATGTTATTCATCATGAAAACCTATGTTAAATGATCATGTTTCGATTTATAAAGATGTTTAAAAGGTTTTTAATCATAAAAACACCCTTAGAACAGATCCGGACAATTAGGGTTAGATGAAAACGAATTAAAATGCTTTTAAAAAGGTTTAGGATTATGAACACACCTTGGATTCTTGTTTAGAGGTTGTAGATGGGTTAGATTATGAAAAAGAAGAGCAAAAACTCCTTCCTTAGTGTTTAAGATCGTTTGAGAGCGTTTTGGGACGGTTAGGGTTTGTGAAATGATGAAAAATGACAAAGGTTGGTATTTATACTAATCCTCCTTCGCCCCAATTCATTGGTCGAAGGTGGTCTCCTTCGCCCCTTTCACAGGGTCGAATGAGCCCTGTTTGGTCGAAGGGAATTCCTCAAATTCCACTTCCCTGGTTCGCCCACTTGCATGGGTCGAACCAGACACTTTTCTTCTCCTTCGACCACTCGAAGTGGTCGAACCAGAACCCCTTTTTAACTAGTTTTCCAGTTTGTCGTGTTTAACGCATTCTAACACATCTTAACACATAAGCATGCATCCTTAGTCTATATTTAACACATTTAAGCACAGATAATCATTTACACATCATTTAAACACATCTATGTATATAATCCACCACACGACCCATAATCTACACATATACTTAATTAGTTCATGTAATGTCACCAACAACGGAACCCGGTACTAGTGTATTACCAAAATGACTCCCAATGATCCTCCAGATCATTGTACCCTGGACAATCCTAACTTGACCCGACTCAACTAACCCAGTTAAGTTTGTTTATAAACGTTTCTCGCTAAGGTAGACTTAGATGTTACTAATATGTTTAAGCCGAACATGCCGGGTGTCACATCATCCCCAGGTTGAAAGAATTTTCGTCCCGAAAATTGCGCAAAGCCCAAAAAGAAAGAAACGAAAAGAACAGAACGAAAAGAAACTTACCGGATGTCACATCATCCCCACGTTGAAAGGAATCTCGACCCGAGATTTATTCCGCTTCAGCAGTAACATGCCTCGATTCAAAAGCGCGCTTCGGAAAGAGATGAGGATACTTAGATTTCATCTGATCCTCCCGTTCCCTTGTGAACTCCGGTCCACGGTTCGAGTTCCAACGGACTTTAACGATGCGGATTTTACTCCGACGAAGGCTACGAATCTTGTAGTCGAGAATCTCGACAGGTTCCTCCACAATGCGAAGACGATCATCAACCCTGATCTCTTCCAGTGGTACAATGAGAGATTCATCAGCCAAACACTTCTTCAAGTTAGACACATGGAAGACGTTGTGTACACTACCGAGCTCCGCCGGTAAGTCAAGTCTGTATGCCACCGGTCCAATCCGATCCAGGATTGCGAATGGTCCGACATAACGAGGGTTAAGCTTGCCACGCTTTCCAAAGCGTATGACGCCCTTCCATGGTGAAACTTTCAGAAGTACCTTGTCCCCAACCTGGAACTCTAAAGGTTTTCGACGGCGATCGGCATAGCTCTTCTGACGATCCCGTGCAGCAGCCAAACGTTGACGGATCTGTACGATTTTCTCCGAAGTTTCGTACACGAGTTCCGGAGCAGTGAGCTGGCTCTCGCCCACCTCGGCCCAACAAAGTGGTGATCGACATTTCCGTCCGTAAAGAGCCTCGAACGGAGCTGCCTTGATGCTAGAGTGATAGCTGTTGTTGTAGGAGAACTCCACTAACGGCAGGTGGATCTCCCAACTTTTGCCAAAATTGATAACACATGCCCGAAGCATGTCTTCCAAGGTTTGAATCGTCCGCTCACTCTGCCCATCAGTTTGCGGATGATAAGCCGTACTCATATCCAACTGGGTACCCAAAGCCTTGTGCAGAGCCTTCCAGAAACGCGAAGCGAAACGAGAATCACGATCCGAGATAATAGAAACAGGCACTCCGTGCCGAGCAACCACCTCCTTAAGGTAAAGCCGAGCCAACCGCTTGAGTCCATCGGTTTCCTTAATAGGTATAAAACGTGCCGATTTTGTCAGCCGGTCAACAATCACCCAAATCATATCATAACCACTAGGTGACCTTGGCAGTTTGGTGACAAAATCCATCGTGATTCGTTCCCACTTCCATTCTGGAACCTCTGGTTGTTGCAGGAGACCAGACGGCCTCTGATACTCCACCTTGACTTTAGCACAAGTCAAACATTTGCTGACGTAAGAAGCTATGTCAGCTTTCATGTTCGGCCACCAATAAAGTATCTTCAAATCCTGATACATCTTATCGGAGCCAGGGTGGACAGAATACCGGGATTTGTGAGCTTCATCCAGAACAAGCTCGCGCAATCCCCCGAACAATGGGACCCAAACACGCCCCGCAAAATAGAGTAAGCCATCAGTCCTGAGCTCAAGATGCCTGTCAGCACTGTGCATCGTTTCAGCCTTAAGGTTTTCCTCCTTCAAGGCTTCCAACTGTGCAGAACGGATTCGGTCAGGCAACGACGAATGAATGGTGAGCTGTAAGGCTCGAACACGGCGATGGTTCGCAGACTCCTTCCTGCTCAAGGCGTCCGCCACAATGTTCGCCTTGCCGGGATGGTATTTGATGGCACAGTCATACTCGTTTAGGAGTTCAACCCAGCGACGCTGCCGCATGTTCAACACCTTCTGGTCGAAAATATGCTGAAGACTCTTGTGATCGGTATATACTTCGCACTTGGTACGGTACAAGTAATGTCTCCAGATTTTCAACGCAAAGACCACCGCACCCAGTTCCAAGTCACGAGTAGTGTAGTTCTTCTCATGAACTTTGAGTTGGCGAGAAGCATAAGCAATAACCTTCCCGCGCTGCATCAACACGCAACCGAGACCACGAATAGAAGCATCATAGTACACAACGAAATCATCAGTGCCTTCCGGCAAGGATAGGATAGGTGCAGAACAAAGTTTAAGCTTCAGCATCTGAAATGCTGATTCTTATGGTTCATCCCAATCGAACTTTCGGTCCTTCTGGGTAAGAGCAGTGAGGGGTTGAGCGATCTTCGAAAATCCCTCAATGAAACGACGATAATAACCCGCAAGACCTAGGAATTGCCGCACCTCAGATGGCGTCTTTGGTGCTTCCCAGTCCTTAATAGCTTCGATCTTAGCCGGATCGACATGAATTCCCAGTTCATTCACCACATGTCCTAGGAATTGAACTTCACGTAACCAGAAATCACACTTTGAGAACTTAGCATACAACTGCTCCTGTCTCAAAAGTTCCAAGACCAACCGCAGATGTTCCTCATGATCCGCCTTGTTCTTGGAGTAAATCAGAATATCGTCAATGAACACGATGACGAACTTATCAAGGTAAGGCTTGCAAACGCGGTTCATCAAATCCATGAACACCGCCGGTGCGTTAGTGAGACCAAAAGGCATGACCAAGAACTCAAAATGGCCATAACGAGTGCGAAAAGCAGTCTTCTGAATGTCAGCTTCCCTGACGCGCAACTGGTGATAACCGGACCGCAAATCAATCTTCGAATAGTAGCTAGAACCCTGAAGCTGGTCAAAGAGATCATCAATGCGAGGAAGAGGATAATGATTCTTGATGGTCACTTTGTTCAGCTCACGATAATCAATACACATACGAAGACTTCCGTCCTTCTTCTTCACAAACAAAATAGGAGCTCCCCACGGGGAAGAACTCGGTCGAATGAAACCCTTTTCCAAGAGTTCCTGTAACTGGCTAGACAACTCTTGCATCTCGGGAGGTGCAAGACGATACGGAGCTCGGGCAATAAGAGCTGCGCCCGGAGTGAGATCAATACCAAACTCAACCTGACGATGGGGAGGAAGACCAGGTAAATCATCAGGAAACACATAAGAGAAGTCACGAACCACCGGGATATCCTCGATCTGCTTCTCATCATCAGTAGAAACGTTAACAAGTGCCAGAATGGCCGAACAGCCCTTCCGAAGATACTTACGAGCTTTCATGCTAGAAATGATACTCAGCGGAGCACCGCTTTTCTCGCCACGAACCGAAAGAATCTCTCCATCAGGGAGAGGGATCCGAATAACCTTGTCAAAACAAACAATCTCCACGCGATACAACGATAACCAATCCATGCCAACCACGACATCGAAACTACCCAGGGGTACCGGCATAAGGTCAATGGGGAAAGACAAACCCGACAGTTCCAAGCGACATTCCCTAAGGGTGTGTGTCGCTTCGATTTTCTTACCATCAGCCAATTCTATTAAGTACTTAGCCTCTAAAGGTGTGGGTACTATATCTAGCAATCGACTAATATCCAAGGATACGAAACTCTTATCGGCACCAGAATCAAACAAAACAGAAACATAGCGATCATTAAGAAGGAACGTACCGGTAACTGTGTCTGGATCCTGCCTAGCCTCTGCAGATCCAATGACGAAAGCACGTGCAGTCCTGCCTCCGCCGCCATTGTTCCCGTTACCGTTCCCGCCCTTCCCATTATCGCCCTGCTTCAGTTTGGGACAGTCACGCTTGAAATGCCCCGTGTCACCACAGTTATAACACCCCTGCCTCCCTAGAGTCCCCTGAGCAGCAGGAGCAGGAGTAGCTGCAGGAGTCTGAGTTGGGGTGAGCGCCACCTTGCAATCCTTAGCATGGTGCCCCAAATGATGGCACCGATGACAACGAGCCCTATCACAACTCCCAGAGTGATGAAAACCACACTTGTTACACTTGGGATGCTTCCCAGCATACCCACCCGTCTTCGACCCAGAAGAAGACCCAGATGTATCAAACTTCTTTGCCGGCTGAGCTGGCACCACACTCTTTCCCACACTCTCCCACTTCCTCTTGTTCCCCTCAGCAACCTTCACAGCAGCACCCTTGGGTGGCAAAACGCCTTCTGCCACCTTCAGGTTAGTCATCCGATGAGCTGATCGGACAACTTCAGCAATAGTGGGAAGATTCCCAGCAACCACCAACCCAGCAATCTCGGGCACTAGTCCAGACACGTAGTGCTCGATCCTCCTGTACTCGGGTGTGTGTAAATCAGGACACAACTCCGCCAGCTCGTTCCTCCTCACAGTGTACTCCTCAATCTCCGACCCAACCATCTTGTAACTCCAGACCTCATGCTCCAATTTCTGTATCTCCTCCCTCGGACAGTACTCCCCTCTCAAAAGCTGCACAAACTCCGCCCAAGGCATAGCAATAGCCTCCCCCAATCCCATGTTCTGAGTAGTAGCATTCCACCACGACAATGCAGGCCCCTCAAATGTCGCAGTAGCATACTTCACTCGGTCCCCAGCAGGACAGTTACACATAACAAACACAGATTCCACCTTCTCCAGCCATCGGAGCAGTCCCACCGCTCCCTCAGTTCCAGCAAAGTTATGGGGCTGACAGTCCCTAAACTTCTTATAAGAGCACTGAGGTGGGGGTGGATTGGCACCAACACCTGAAATACGGTACACGAATAAAACATAGACGAAAGGACACGAAACCCCAAAATGAGGCAAGGTCAACAGAAATCAACTCACCACCCATGGCATTAATTCCAGCCTGGAAATTAGCCATAGCCATGTTCACTTGCTGCTGGAGCAAGTTGTTCAGTTCAGCTTGGGTCATGTTGATGTTCCCACGACCACCGCCTCCGGCACGACCACCGCCGCCAGCACGGCCACCGCCGCCACCACGACGTCCACCACCGCGAGCACCAGACATGATCTAACAAATCAAGAAATCAGGAGATTCAGATTCACTTCCAGTGTCAACCACTAGAAATTTACAAGAGTTAACCTAGGGACAATCCAGGGCTGCTCCTGAGAATGCCTACGGTAATGCATCGGTTGAACGCGTTCAGTCTTTACGCGACCCCCTTCGTCATCTTTCAAAAGGCACCTCTTCAGCTCTTGATTATTCTCGTCGATTCAGACTTTTGTGTGAACAACTTGCAACAATCGGACATCTGGTTGCTGATATAGATAAACTGCATTGGTTTCTCTGCGGTCTTGGTCCATCCTTTGAGGTTTTTTCTACTGCTCTTCGAGCAACCAAACCCGCACCTCTGTTTCAGGATTTGGTGGCGCAAGCTGAAAGCCATGAATTGTTTCTTCAATCACTACATGGCACTGCCACTCCCCCGGTGGGGTTTCATGCTCAACAGAGGCGTGTATCTTCACCGCATGCACGGGGTCGTGGTTCTTCTGCACTTGGTTCTTATGCCCGTGGGTCTTCTGGTCGAGGTCGTGGTAACAACTGTCGGCCACCTCATTATCAACTATGCCGTACCAACGGTCACTATGCATCGGCTTGTCCGAATCTTCATACCTATGCTACTCAGGCCCCTTCTTTGGATGATTCCTTAGCAAAGGCGTTTCATGCTCAATGTCATGTGACGAATGATACTCCTGATTGGACTGGTGATTTTGGGGCTACATATTATATGGCTCCTAATGAAGAATGCCTCCATTATTCTGCTCCCTACAAAGGTAATCATAAAGTCATTTTTGGTAACGGTATGCAACTTTCCATTACTCATACGGGTTCTACTAAACTTTGCAATAATATTCACTTGCGCAATGTACTTATGGTTCCCAATCTCACAAAGAAACTATTATCTATTAGCAAGTTAACTGCTGATCATCCTGTTGATGTATTGTTTTCTCAATATTATTTTTGCATTCAGGATCGGAAAACAAAACATGTACTCGCTAAAGGAACATGTGTTGATGGACTTTATGTGCTCAAGGATGGACCTCAAGCTTTTGTTGCTGGTGTTTCGAATAAGGCCTCTTACGAGTTATGGCATGCTCGTTTAGGCGACGTTTCTTTTGATGTTATTTCTATTTTGAACAAGTGTGTTTTTTTGCCAGTTACTTCATTATTACCTAAACCTGTTATTTGTACTTCGTGCCAACTTGATAAGGGACAACGATTACCTTTTAATTATAATGAAAAGCGTGCTTCCTTTCCATTGGATTTGGTTCATTGTGATTTGTGGGGTCCTGCCCCTATTGCTTCCGTTGATGGTTATCGTTATTATGTAATTTTTATAGATGATTATTCCAGATTTACGTGGTTTTATCCACTCAAAACCAAAACAGGTTTCTATACGGTTTTACCAGTCTTCATCAAACTTGTTCAAACCCAATGCTCAAGGAATATAAAGGTTTTTTCAGAGTGATGGTGGCACATAATTTATTAATCACACTGTTCGAAAATTTTTTGAAGACAATGGCATTTTTCATCGTTATTCTTGTCCGTATACGCCTCAACAAAACGGGCGTGCGGAACGTACGCACCGTCATATTATTGAAACTGGTCTTGCAATGTTATTTAATGCACATGCTCCGGCTCATTTTTGGGTTGATGCTTTTACCTCGGCGACTTATATCATCAACCGTGTGCCATCTCCAATTTTAGAGAATGTGTCGCCATTTGAACTACTCTTCAAACAAACACCTCAATATAACAATTTTCGGGTGCATGGGTGTCAAGTTTTTCCTTATTTACGCGACTATACCAAGCATAAGCTTGAGCCAAGGAGTCTCCCTTGTGTTTTTATTGGATATAGTACGCATCATAAGGGTTATTGTTGCTTGGATCCGGCCACTTCACGAGTTTTTATTTCCCGACATGCTCGGTTCAATGAACAATGCTTCCCATTTAAAAATTCCTCTGGTCAAATGGATCTCCACACACTTGATCTTACCACCTTATGTGATGAGCTTCCTAGTGCATCATCTACCACATCTACACACCAAAGCCCAACACCCTCTCAACCATTACATACCACTAGTCCATTACATCCTTGTCCATTATGTAGTCCCCTTGGCCCAGCTCCACCCCCGCCTTCTAACCCAGAACCTCCTGGTCCACCTCCGTCAAATCCAATACCACTCACTAGTCCAACAGAACCTTATCAGCAACCGGCTGAACCCTAGCCCATTCCTCAACCCGAGAACCCAACTCCAGCTCCTACCCAACCTCAACCAAACCACCATACCATCGATCCTGCCCTAACCGTCCATCCTGCATCTGACCCACCTACAACCGCCTCTGCTTCCTCCAACTCTCATCCGATGACAACAAGGGCCAAGGTTGGAATTTTTAAACCCAAATACCGAGCCGACCTTGCAACACTCCACACCCATGCTCTTCATGCTGCTTTACACACTATTACCGAGCCTCGTGGTTTTAAAACTACAGCCACGGATCCAAAATG
This sequence comes from Ambrosia trifida, assembly GCA_028751855.1. Classification (NCBI taxonomy): domain Eukaryota; kingdom Viridiplantae; phylum Streptophyta; class Magnoliopsida; order Asterales; family Asteraceae; genus Ambrosia; species Ambrosia trifida. The sequence continues at coordinate 79,106,580 of CM054129.1, forward strand.
GATGGCCGCCATGGTTGATGAAATTAAGGCTCTACATCAAAATCATACATGGACATTGGTACCACGTCCTTCCTCTGCAAATGTTGTTGGCTCCAAATGGGTATTTCAAGTCAAATATCATTCGAATGGGACCATTGAACGCTACAAAGCACGTTTGGCCGCTCAGGGCTTTACGCAAATTCCCGGCTTGGATTATTCTCTTACTTTCAGTCCCGTTGTTAAAGCTTCAACAATAAGGATTGTCTTGTCTCTTGCCGTTCTTAATAATTGGAAGCTACATCAACTTTATGTCAAGAATGCCTTCTTAAATGGCAATCTAACTGAACTAGTCTTTATGGAGCAACCACCGGGTTTTGTAGACTCTGTTGTCACACCCTCAAATTACCACTTGCGGGGTTTCACCGCGAGGCGCATGACAAACCAGGATCCAAGTCAACGATCACAATAAACAACTCTATATGAAAAACGTAAACAGACATAACCATTAATTTAATAAGCGGAAGCGTTTCAGTAGCATTTAATTAACTATGCTATCATCTCAAAAATTGTTCAAAATACTTTTATTACAAAACGTGCACTAAGCCTAGACGCCAATGCAGACCCGTGCGCCTAGTTCCGTTCATTGCTACCTTAGCGACCTGAGAAAAACATGCCAAAAAGACGTCAACATATAATGCTGGTGAGTTCACAGGTTTGTTCAAAATGTTACTAAAATGTTACCATGTCCATACTATATCAATGTTACCAAGTACGCTAGCTAGGCGTATGTTTCATTACTACTACGATTGGAAACCATTACTAGACACGTTTAGCAATGTTCAGCATGTTTAAGCAGCCCGTATGTTCAGCATGATACCAATGTACCTGTTCGAGACAATATGCACCCGCCCGGCCCTCCAAGCCGACGAGTGGGGCAGGTCACGCCCAATAGATCTATCCACATTTCCCCCGTTGTGCAATCCCGCACATTCATGGTTTCCCCCGGGACTTTCCAAAAGATCGTATAACAATATAAAGTTAAAACCATAGTATGACATAAGTTACCAAAACCGTTTAGCGCATGTTTTCTCCCCCAAAAGTTAAAGCAGTAAAAGTGGGGCCGTGAACTCACCTCAAGTAGCGTTCTTCAAATATAAGTAAAGATGTTTAGCCCTTGATAATCCCTCTACCGGAGATCTATCAAAATGTTCACATAAGTGTTCTGACTAATAACCATAAGGTTATCTAGTCCCCGATTGTCCAGATCGTAACCAAGTATGTTTTAAAACGTGTTTAAATGTTTAACCGACACACTAGACCGACCCGACATCCCGTTGGTGACCCATTACCCTAACTAATCAAGTACACATAGATTACACCCAAGGTTCAAACATAAAACACTTAGTTTGTATCAAAAATCTCATTTCTGCATCAGAACGGTCGAACCAGTCAGTTTTAAGTCTCCTTCGCACCTTTTTGTCTCCTTCGCACCTTTTACATCTCGTTCGACCGTTTGATGCTTCCTTCGCCCGTTTTATCACATTCGTCCAATAAAAACCCAGGTTCGACCCTGGATCCCTCCTTCGCACCATCGACTGGTCGAAGGAGGCCAGGTTCGCCCCTGTTGTATTATTTTTCCTAAAAACGCTTCAACCACACTCAAAACGACTCGAAACATCATCAATCACAACAGTCAAGCATAGATAACTTATCCCTACAAAACCCCACCGATTTCCCCCGATAATACGTCCGTTTCAGCCCTTTCCCAAAATGGTAAAGATTATGGAAACATCACTTTCATGCATGAATTATTTACCCAATTTGGAAACTTTTGAAATCGATTCATGTTTAGCTTAAAATACTCAGTTTGTCGATTATCCGATCTTTCTTATTCATTCTATTGATCATAAATATTCATACATCAAGTATTAATCCAATAAAACCCCCAAATATCAATATATCCAATCCTAACCCTAGACAACAATATTCCAACATTAATAACATTCCTATATCATGTTTCTATCATAGATATAGCAGCAAATCATTGAACAATACATAACACCACATAATACACAATTTACATATGTTATTCATCATGAAAACCTATGTTAAATGATCATGTTTCGATTTATAAAGATGTTTAAAAGGTTTTTAATCATAAAAACACCCTTAGAACAGATCCGGACAATTAGGGTTAGATGAAAACGAATTAAAATGCTTTTAAAAAGGTTTAGGATTATGAACACACCTTGGATTCTTGTTTAGAGGTTGTAGATGGGTTAGATTATGAAAAAGAAGAGCAAAAACTCCTTCCTTAGTGTTTAAGATCGTTTGAGAGCGTTTTGGGACGGTTAGGGTTTGTGAAATGATGAAAAATGACAAAGGTTGGTATTTATACTAATCCTCCTTCGCCCCAATTCATTGGTCGAAGGTGGTCTCCTTCGCCCCTTTCACAGGGTCGAATGAGCCCTGTTTGGTCGAAGGGAATTCCTCAAATTCCACTTCCCTGGTTCGCCCACTTGCATGGGTCGAACCAAACACTTTTCTTCTCCTTCGACCACTCGAAGTGGTCGAACCAGAACCCCTTTTTAACTAGTTTTCCAGTTTGTCGTGTTTAACGCATTCTAACACATCTTAACACATAAGCATGCATCCTTAGTCTATATTTAACACATTTAAGCACAGATAATCATTTACACATCATTTAAACACATCTATGTATATAATCCACCACACGACCCATAATCTACACACATACTTAATTAGTTCATGTAATGTCACCAACAACGGAACCCGGTACTAGTGTATTACCAAAATGACTCCCAATGATCCTCCAGATCATTGTACCCTGGACAATCCTAACTTGACCCGACTCAACTAACCCAGTTAAGTTTGTTTATAAACGTTTCTCGCTAAGGTAGACTTAGATGTTACTAATATGTTTAAGCCGAACATGCCGGGTGTCACATCTGTATACCCGAATCATGTGTGCAAGTTATCCAAAGCGCTTTATGGCTTAAAGCAAGCCCCTCGTGTTTGGTTTCAACGTTTAAGCTCGTTTCTTACTTCATATGGCTTTATATGCAGTCGAGCTGACACGTCTCTTTTTGTCTTTCGTAGAGAATCATGCATTATGTATCTTCTTGTTTATGTTGATGATCTTATATTGATGGGTAATGATGAAACTCTGATCCGTACTTTTATTACTAAGCTTGATGGTGAGTTTGCTATCAAGGATCATGGGGACTTGAGTTATTTTTTTGGGTCTTGAAGTAGCATACACTACTTCTGGTCTGTTTCTTACACAGGCTAAGTATGCCAAAGATATCTTTTTACGGGCAAACTTGTATGATGCTAAACCTGTTAGTACCCCTCTCTCTCCTCATGAATCTTTTACGGCTACTGGTGCTCCATATTCAAACCTACGCTTTATCGTTCTTTAGTTGATGCTTTGCAATACTTAACCATTACCAGGCCTGATTTGTCATATACAGTCAATCAATTATCTCAGTTTCTTCTGCACCCAACCATTGATCATTTTCGGGCTGTTAAGCGTTTACTACGGTATGTTAAAGGGACACTTTCCTTTGGTCTAACTTACAGTCGTCCTCATGATTGCTCTGTCGTTGGCTACTCTGATGCTGATTGGGCACGTTGTCTCGATATACGTCGCTCAACATATGGCTATTCGATTTTTCTTTGAGGAAATCTTGTGTCATGGAGTGCTAAAAAGCAACCAACGGTTTCTCGCTCGAGTTGTGAATCTGAATATCGGGCCATGGCAAATACTGCTTTCGAAATTGTGTGGATAACTCATCTCTTACGGGAACTGCATGCCTTACCACCCGATCGACCTACCTAACTTTGTGATAACAAAAGTTCTCTCTTCATGACTCAAAATCCAGTGGCTCATAAACGTGCTAAACATATTGATTTGGACTATCATTTCATAAGAGAATTGGTCAACTCCGGGAAACTTTATACAAAGTTCGTTCCAACAAATCTTCAGGTGGTTGACATTTTCACCAAAAGTCTTCCGCGCACTCAGTTTGAAGTTTTTTGGGCACTGCTTCGTCTTGGACCGCCACCGTTTCGATTGAAGGGGGGTGTTAAATGAAAATATGCTTACTTTGACCATTACATTAAATATTCTTACTTTGACCATTTCATTTATTGTTATCATTGTATATATATGTTTTCCATATTTTTTTTGCTCCTAATCATTGGAGAGATTCTTGTACATATTGATTATATATAGTCAAGCATACCTCTATCATTTCGATGAGGTTGATTCTAAAATCAATATAATATATATTAAAGGTTTGAAATACTACTAAGTACTAACACATGACACATGACATTTAAAAACATAAAAACACATAGATAAAAACATAGAAAACACATAGAAAACACATCTTCGCTTCGGACTTCGTTTAGTCTTCCTCTAATGGGCTAGACATTCCCATCTTTTTTACAAATATCGGGCCTTTAAATTCCAAATCTTCTAGTTTCCTTGTCATTATAAAAAGTTGCTTAAGAACATGACAACTTGTGGGATAATAAACTCCGGATAAAAACGTTGTTGCACTTTTAAAAACCCCAAGCAAATCGGTTAAATTTTCAATAATTTGCCAACTAGATGGCGGGAATGGTGAAACCTCCATTTCAATACCAAGCAAGTCATGAAATGCAATCAAGCTATTCTTTTGTTTTAAAGCGCTTTTAAACATATTGCAAGTCAAGTTCCAACGAGTTGGTACGTCCCAATTCGCACCTAAACAACGTGTACCCGACTCTTTCCAATATTTTTTATATCTAACATATATTGCCTTGCTAGTGGAAAAAATATCTTGTAACATTTGTTTAAAATGTTTTCTTACATCTGCAATTTCATTTAGTCCGTCTTGCACAACTAAATTGATAATATGCGCAACACAACGACTGTGGAAAAAAAACACCGTCGCAAACTGGCTTAAATCTTAATTTTAGCTGTGCAACCGCGACGGTGTTGTTGGAGGCATTGTCAAAAGATATATAAAACAATTTGTCTTGCAATTTGAAAGTTTCAATTACTTCTTTTAAAATATGAAATAAATTGCTTGTGGTATGTGGATATGGAAACAACTCAAAAGCAATCGTACGCTTGTTCATTTGCCACGTTTTGGGGTCCATCCAATGTGCCGTAACACAAAGGTATGATTCGGGTAACCCATGAGGAGCCGACCAAACATCGCAAGTCAAATTGACACAGGTTTGTAAAGTTTGAAAACCCAAAATTAAATTCTTTTTTGCCTTTCCCCACGCTTTTATACAATCACGTCGAAGGGTAGTGCGACTTACGTGATTATAACGTGGTTGTACAGTTCTTTGGATGAGACGCGTTAATCTTGGGTTGTCAAAGTGGTCGAATGGCAACCCCTCTTGAATCACGAAGTGGCCCATTTCTTCCCGAACTGCCTCAACTTCATAATGCCAAATAGTCCCGTCGCTTGACATTTGCGGTTGACCTCGATCGGGGTTGTTCTTCAACACTTTACAATATGAATCCAACCTAAACGAACAAATGCCGTTGCCTTTATAATGGATAGACTCCAACAACCAAATTTATATTATATTAATGTTGTATAGGATAGACTCCAACAAACCACTCCAACAACCAAATGACTTTAATGAACTTTACTACTCTATTTATAATTGTCTGCGTAAGTTTTTCATTCCACCTGTCTAGCCTAAAATCATTAAAGAAAACCACACCTACTAGAGGGCTTTGTGTACAAATTTCAAAGAGAAGAGAAATAAATAGATTGTAAATAAATGGATTTAATTTGTTTCAACAACCTTAAATTAAATATAATATCGTTGCATTTATACTTTGGCTTTAATCTTCCCAACCACAAATTACCAAATGGTTTTGTGTACAGATTTCAATATCTTTTTGGTGATGGTGTCTATAAATAGGGTTGTTGGCTAAGTCTAAATTGGGTCATGTATTAGGAAAACCCGGTTCCGGGTATTAAAAAAAACCGGGTACAACCGGGTTCAGGTACGGTTTTTTACGTAGAAATCTATACCCTATGCGTACCCGATGGGTAGGGTCGGTTCCGGTTCCGGGTATAAAAAACCGGTTTTTTAATACCCGGTTCCGGATTTTTTTCCTGTTTCAGTTTCGGTTCTGGTTTTTTTGTGCACATATACTAGCCGTTAGATCAAAGATAAGCACACGGATCACCACCGGACGATCATCATTTATTCGAACAAACACATAGATAAAAGGCTAAAACAACTGGGCCTTCTTATATCTTGGACATGTAGTATCTTGGGCCAAGAGTTAAACACAAGCAATATGGGCCATCCTCTTTAGCATCTACAAACTGGGCTGCAACTTAATCATCTCAGCTGAGCTCCAGTCCATAACCTTTCAAAATCAAAATAAACATAACATAAGTAGAAATCACATAAAAAATATAATAAGTAAAAGAATTGAAACATTATACCATCCATCGAAATTTGCATGGATGGATTGAAATGATTATATAAAAGTGGTTCAAAATATTGGAGTGTTGTATAAATGGCTTATTCAGACATAGCGGAAACTTTTTTAATATGTCACCTCGTTTTTATAGGAGAAAATAGAATAACCATCCATCGTTATATTCACGCAAATTTACAGTAATTTCACAGTAAAAAAATACAAGCGCAAAAGGCTTTCAATACAAAATCTTCACAGCAGTTCTAAAGAAATGTTCAATTATAAAGTTAGGGGAAATGGATTTAAATACTCCCAACTATCGCCTATTGGCGGATAGCACTCCCAACTATCACTTTGGCGGATAGCACTCCAAACTTGCAACTTGTTGGATTTTATCACTCCCGAACTAACTGAGGTCTAACCCAGTTAGTGTTTGTGGCCAAAATGTAAAAAACAAAACTTAAGGGACATTGTATGTGGCACAAATGTAAAAACGTAAACTTAAAGGACCTTTTTGAAACTTTTTTTATTACCTTATTATAAATACCCCACCCCCACCCCACTCCACCCCCTCACCCTGTTGTTCTTCTTCTTCCAGACAACCATCCCCACCAACCACCGCCTCCACCACCATCCCCAACCACCGCCTCCACCGCCATCCCCAACCACCGCCTCCACCGCCATCCCCCACAACCACTGTCTCCTCCGGTCACCCCCAACAACCACCGTCTCCCTCGTCACCCCCACAACCACCGTTTCCCCCATTGACCACCACCGTCGCCTGTCACATCCAAAATGTTCGGCGTCGTCTTCCCCAACTGAAGCTTCCCGATTGACATCTCAACCTTCACTCAAATCGACACCTTCCACTGGCTCCTCGACATGAACACCTTCGTAGGTATTAATTAATATTAATAATAATAATTTCACTGAATTCTCATTTCTCACAATAATCGAATTGCATCACACCATTTTCATAGCAAATCACTAAACCATAAAACAATATTTGTCATTTGCAGGTGAAGCCCTATGACTCCATCCGTGAAGTCTGCATATTCCTATTCGTTGGTGCCGTAACCCTAGCTCGGCCTTCTGATGTTCTCTCGTTGCCCTGAACATAAGCATGATGAACAAATTGGGTGTAGAGTTTGTTATATAGTTTGGTTGTTTCGGTGAAGGTGAGTTTAATTACTTTGAAGGTTCGGTTCCGGTGAAGGTGGTGGTTTCCGGTGAGGGTGGTGGTTTCCGGTGAGGGTGGTGGTTTCTGCCTCTCTCTCTCTCTCTCTCTCTCTCTCTCTCTCTGAACTCCCTCTCTCTCTGAACTCTCTCTCTCTCTCTCTCTCTCTCTCTCTGAACTCCCTCTCTCTGTTGATGATGATGATTTTGTGTTAATAATATATAATAATAATAATAATAAGTTTCAAAATGGTCCCTTAAGTTTTGTTTTTTACATTTTGGCCACAAACACTAACTGGGTTAGACCTCAGTTAGTTCGGGAGTGATAAAATCCAACAAGTTGCAAGTTTGGAGTGCTATCCGCCAAAGTGATAGTTGGGAGTGCTATCCGCCAATAGGCGATAGTTGGGAGTATTTAAATCCATTTCCCCATAAAGTTATCAAAGAAGATCGTTAATAAGCGTAAGTATACCTTTTTTTTTGTTAATCTAAACTCGTATAGGCGTGAATGATAATGCCACATTTCTTAGGTAAAAGAGTAAGCTTCATCATTTGATACAGTGATTGTAAATTTGTTTTGATGTAAACAAATGTAGAGAGAAAATATGTTAGATATATCAAGTGAAGAAGATTAAAGACAGATTAAAAGAAGCTAAAAAAAGCATCAATCAAATATACTTGTTACATCTAACCTAATTTTAAATAATTATAGCGTGATTCTTTCCATTTTGATAGTGATAGATTATAATGTTTTAATGTAGAGCGTGATTATTATTTAACAGTAAGCGATTTTATTAGATTTTGCCGAGTGACAAAACCTTTCACCAACATGGGGGCAAAGATGATGGTGATATAGCTTGTTGTGGTTGGTTGTTGGATTATGGATTGTTATGATTGGTTCTTGGATTTAAAGTAAAATAAAACGTCTCCTCCATCATGCCCCATCACCTTGTGGTTTTTGGGGCTTGAAGGGCAAAGCCCCCTCTGCTGACGTAGCAGACACACATTCACCCCACACTCAAGTTTGGTATCAAAATAGAGCATACACGAACAGAGCAAAACAGAGGATATAAACTATGAAAGACTCACAATTTATTATCAGAAAACTAACTCAAAAACTGATACAAATAAACACCCTACAACTCGATGTTTATATAGGACTAGAAATCTTCTTCTCCAAGCATCCTAATTCTATTCTACTTCCTTATTGATATCTTTAATCACCTAAAAGATAATTACAATCATAAGGTTTTATTAATAAAAATAAACATGCTTATCCTATACCTGATTAAGGATCTTAAGCTGACTCAACCACCGACTTGTGATTGAGTCGGCAGTTAAATATTCCCGCCAACACTTACTACACCGTATAGTCTTATTCACTGTCGTTTGATCATGTCTTATATGTTGGTTGATAAATTTAAACATGTACGGCATTGGTGTGTTATTATTTCTAAATGGAATTAGTTGATTTCTGCTTGTGGGTGATTAACTTTATACTGTTGAATGATTCTTAAAATGCATGCATTATTACTATCATAATGTTGTGTGAATGCATTTGTTAGGGATATTTTGATCATTAATTACCTCGACACCCTTATGGGTAGTGGTGTTAATCGGGTTTGTCATTAGGTTTTCAGGTAGTTTGTGTTGGACATAATATTTGATTATCCCAAGTTTAGTATGTTATTTGTATTATTGTTATATAACCTAAAGTAGTGGCAGTTACGGTGGTTATTATTGAACCAACATGTCGGTTCACTAAAGGGTATCATACCCCTTCACCACCTATAAATAGGCCTATACCCCTTCATTTGTATTTGGATGATTCAATTATAATATAGCATGTTTCTGTAAATTCTCTCTATTAAATCTCAACATGGCATCAGAGCCTTGGTATCATTGATCCATCCCTGTGGAAAAGAAGAGAGAATCATCAGAACGGAATCATCCCCTGTTTCGGACAAAAACAGAGACATATACCAGAACCATTTTTATCGAATCACAGGATCGCTGCCAAAACAAAATCGATCAGGAAGATCACTATTTTCAGAAAGTAACCGCTAAGAAAGAACGAAACCGTCAAAACGGTTTACATCGGCGAACTCCGGCGAAGTTCCGGCGAAACAGAAAGCAGTACGAGAAAGATTCAACGTGTATTGAATCAAGTTTTTAAACGGTTACATCCCATCCCTTTAAAGTTTAGAACGAATCGAATACAAAGAAACTCTTAATCCAAACGAAAAATCAAGTCTTTTGTTATCCTCTGTTTTGGAACAAAGATTTTTTCCCGCCAATTTTTCAGACAAAGGTTCCACAACGATTTCAATCCAGAAAAATACGATTTCAATAATCTGATCTCGCAAACGATTTCAATCAAACCAGTGGATTAAGATTCATTCCGAAAAAAAAAAACGAATCAAGTTTTAAAAAAAAGGGGAAGTATTCGATTACAAAGAAAACGGATTTAAAGTGATTTGATCAAGAATAATCAAATCAGTATTGTGAAACGAAGTAAGAGTAGTACTCATCGTTTCATCGAAGAAAGGGGAATAACAAAAACCGTTTTCTGGGAAAGATTTATTGAGAAGATTGACTTTTAAAAGTCAAAAAGAAAGAAAAGTGGCAGAAAGTTTCATGGCACAGAGTTTTAAGAAAAATAGAATTGAAAGGATACAATCAGTATTTGTTTTTTTACTTATTTAGTATTTCTAGAAGCCATGTTTAAAAGAAAACAAATCAAGATTTGAAGATTTGTTTAATACTGAAGGATCAGTTTTTAGAAAGAATACATTGATTAATGATTAAACTTTGGTGGAATTTTTCTAAAGAATTGTATAATTGTTGAAAGTTCCACAATAGCAAGTCAAATCGAATCACAACGATTTGAATAGGAAGTAACTCTGAGCCTTTTGGTTTGTTGAGAAATAGCAAGTGACTCCGAGACACTTTGTGACTCGTTGAGTATATAGCAAGCAACTCCGAATTCTATTCGTTGAGTATAGCAAGTTAGTGCATAAGAACCTGATTAGCAAGTCGGTCAGGAGCACATAAAACCTGATTAGCAAGTAAGTCAGGAACAAAGCCCCGATTAGCAAGTTGGTTGGGAGCAAGCAAGAAAATTGGTTAGCAAGTTGGCCAATAGCAAAGTGATCATATCAATGTCCAATTAGCAAGTAGGTTGGATAATTTGATCAAACTCAAACAAGTTAGTCCTTTGTGGCAAGTTAGACCTTTGTGGCAAGTTAGTCCTTTGTGGCAAGTTAGTCCTTCATGGCAAGTTAGACCTTTGTGTCAAGTTAGTCCTTCGTGGCAAGTTAGACCTTCGTGTCAAGTTAGACCTTTGTGGCAAGTTAGACCTATGTGGCAAGTTAGACCTTCGTGGCATATTCGACCTGTGTGGCAAATCAAGAAAGAAGACCTTTGCTTCAAAGCAGCAAGGAACTTAGCAAAGTTAAAGCAAGAAAGAAATTGGGAAAGAAGCAATAACATCGGTTGACAACATTGCAAGTGAAATTTAATAAGATGTCAACAACGATGAAGAAAGTTATGGCTACTATGAAGCACGAAGAAAGTAAAGAACAAGAAAGACTCCATTCACATGCATGAAGAAGAGATCAACCCTACTATGGAGCAAGAAAGGATAAATCAAAATTAGGGGGGAGAATGTTGGACATAATATTTGATTATCCTAAGTTTAGTATGTTATTTGTATTATTGTTATATAACCTAAAGTAGTGGCAGTTACGGTGGTTATTATTGAACCAACATGTCGGTTCACTAAAGGGTATCATATCCCTTCACCACCTATAAATAGGCCTATACCCCTTGATTTGTATTTGGATGATTCAATTATAATATAGCATGTTTCTGTAAATTCTCTCTATTAAATCTCAACAGTTTGAGTCGGTTTTTTTTTTTTATTGTTGAATTCATACATGTAATATATTCAACGAACTTCAATATATACACGACAGGCAACACACAACAACTTATGAAAACACCAACAATTAGCCATGTTACAACTGCCCCTTTAACTGACAAGGCAACAAGCAAAATTACTTGTATAACAATGGACCGTCGATGGATGATGACATCGAAGATAGTGAAGTTCAATGCGACACATGGAGATATGTATGGGGACTACTATCACATAATAGAGAGGTGGATCGGCAAATGAATCAATAACACAACACAAACAACATGAGGAACTTATGTAAAAGTAAGTGTCAGCATTACTACATAAGAACGTACTTATTAGTAAAGGTATTAGTTTTGAAAAACTAAATGCAAATAAAAATAACATTATAAAAAGAGTGATCTTGTTGAGACACCCTAAATTAATATTGATACACTTCATTTTTGTTTATATCTCTCTCTCTATATATATATAGAGAGAGAGAAAGAAGAGGGAGTATACAAATACTAACACCCTATAAAAAAGGTCTACTTTATAAGACAACCATACAAAATACAAACATTAAACTAGTTAGTTAAGGAACATTCTACTTGTAGTAGATTTTTGTTTAATTACCTATATGACATTGACAACCCCATGACCTTTTAACTGAAAGTCATGGGTTTGAGTCTCATTTAAAAAGTAAAGTTGTTTTGTGTTAAGCCAATGTTTTATCACAATAGGTCTTTGTGCAGTAAGTTTCATCTGGAATGGTGGCATGTCGGGTCACTAGTGACATCTGCAATCATGGGCGTTGATCATGACCTTTTTCATTAGGTTTACTCGGGTGATCAGACAAGTGCAAAATTTATTAATCACCATATGATTATAGATCATTCAGTGACACCATTTTAAACATGATAAACAAATCAACTTTAAATTCCAGTAAGCATTGTATTACTCTGATACTCTCTTCCAATTAAATACTTTTAGACTATACATTGCGCGTACACACACGGACTTAGGGCTGCAAACGAATCGAACGAACATGAACAATGCCTTGTTCGTGTTCGTTTGTTAAGAAAATTATGTGTTCACGAACAGTTCATGAAAACTTACCGAACGAGATTTTTTGTTCGTGCTCGTTTGTTAAGAAAACACTCGTGTTCGTGTTCGTTTGTTAATTTTGTTCATGAACGCACACGAACATAAACAGACATTAATTAACACAAAGAAGTGTTCATGAACAGAACCAAACACAAACGGACATATATTAACTTTTGAATAACATTGAATTCACATACATTGAGATAAATAAAAATAAAAGAATATAAAAAATTATAAAAATTAAAAACCTTACTAAACTATAGAACACAAACGAACATAAACGAACACGTTACCGAACGTTCACGAACATAAACGAACGAACACAACCTCTGTTCATGTTCGTTCGTTTAACTAAACGAACGGAATTTTTTGTTCGTGTTCGTTCATTTATTAAATGAACGAACACAAACGAACTTCCCGCCAAACAGTTCATGAACTGTTCGCTGAAAGTTCAGTTTGTTTGCATCCCTACACGGACTATATTATATTACATATAAAAATGAAAAAAAAAAGTAATTTTACATTGTTTTAAAAATCTAAGTAATACAACTTTTAAAGCATATAATACAATATTTTAAAGAGAAAATTGCAGTTTTCGTCCTTGTGGTTTGCCTAAACTAATAGGTTCAGCCCATTCTTAACACCCTAAGTACCTGTGGTTTCATTTTCTAACAATTTACGTCCCTGAGACTAACGTCGTTAGTTGTTCCGTTAGTTTTTGGGTAAATTGACTAATATACCGTTAATTTTTTTTGGGTGAAATAACTCTTATACCCTCCCATCTTCTTCTCCAACCCACCCACCCACCCCCACCTGCAACACCACCACCCCCATCTCCACCACCACCACCACCACCTGCAACACCACCCACCACCACCATCACCTTCCCTCTCCTCGCCATCTTCTCTCTCCTCCACCATCTCCACTACACCTAAAACACCCAACCATTAAACCCTCCTATCCATTAATCAGATTCAACACCTTTATTTACGTTAAACAAATTTTTTTTTTGTGAAAATTAATAATTTATATTAGACTCTGACCACCCCCAATTAGTCAAAGACCCCTAATTGCTGACCTCGGGCTTTCGGATTGGGCACAATACCAAAATGAAAAAAGAATGGCTCTCCACACAACCGAGTGACATACATGACCCTGCATCTCCATCTGGGCATTTAGTATTATCCTTATCTTTCCAACCACACAAAGCACATTTTGTAGCAACATATCCAATCAATATACACAACACAAACAACACAAGCCGAACCAAAGCAATAGGCACACAAACCACCATCTTAAGACATTCATACATCCCTGAAATCTTGGGGGTTTAATTTTTAAACGGGTCCACCGTTGTTGACACCGGAGCCTCAAACCCATCTGACCCGATAACCTGATATGGGTTTGTTTATGTTCTTGCAAAAGGTCCAGCAAAACGCGTCAAATCTTGGTTATTATTATTATTATTGTTATAATCTGGGTTTGGTTGCCGGAGAAAGACCCGGCCGGAGAAGAAGACCGGAACCGGTGGTGTCCCTCTCTCTCTCACGCTTTCTCTCTTATCTCTCTCTATCCTTTTATGTTTTTGTGCAGAAGATGTGTTGCACGTTTGGGTATTTATATTATTATTACAATGGTGAATGGTTAAGGATATGGTGATTTAAAGGCTGTTGATGCTGGTTGGTGGAGGAGTGGTGGAGATGGTGGTGGTGGTGTTGCAAGTGATGGTGTGGTGGTGGGTGAGTGGGTTGGAGAAGAAGATGGGAGGGTATAAGAGTCATTTCACCCAAAAAAATTAAGGGTATATTAGTCAATTTACCCAAAAACTAACGGAACAACTAACGACGTTAGTCTCAGGGACGTAAAGTGTTAGAAAATGAAACCACAGGTACTCAGAGTGTTAAGTCTGGGCTGAACCTGTTAGTTTAGCCAAACCACATGGACGAAAACTGCAATTTTCTCTATTTTAAAACATTGACTTCTAGTTCGTCAACCCATGATTTTTAAAGTAGAATTGGATTTCGATAACTTACATACGATTAATATAATACAATATATTAAAATCGAATAGATTAGGTCATTTTAAAGCATAGTGTGAGAATGATTAAAAATTGTTATGCAAGGATCATTTTTTGGATTTAGTCATGATGTTTTGGATTATTTAGGCTAAAATAACACTAAAAATAACAACTAAAAAAAAATACCATACCAAGAACATGTGTTTTAAATTGCTGTGTGGTGAGTCGTGTTTTAAATTTCATGGCTATAATATATTATATTGTGTTTTAGAATGTTGTGATTAGTGTTTTTCTAGAAAAAATAACCTAAAACATCATGCTTAAATTCAAAACATGATGCGTACATGTCAATTCTTAATTTTTCTCACACTTTTCACAAAATATGACATTTTTACTTGAACCTTTACCTATATATATAATGTAAGTATCCAGAGATAAAACCCACTGAATTTGAGAAAACCGTAGATAACCCTACGTAACAAACTTTTTTTATCTAAAAATTTAGGGTATCTAATTTACATGTTTTTAAGAGTTTTGAGGCAAAAAAAATAAATAAATAAAAAAGCGCTAAGCGGTTTTAAAAAAATAAAAATATATAAATAAGTTTTGCAGTGTTATATATGTTACACTGTTACATATGTAACACTAAAAAACTTATTTATTTAAAAAAAACCAGTCGACACTTTTTTTTTGGTTCAAAACTCTTAAACACATGTATATTACATGCCTTAAAATTTTCAGATAAAATAAAAAGGTTGTTACACAAGGTTTTCTAATGTGCTGTTTGTTTTTCTGCACGAAAATGTCCGCAGTCTGCGAACCACATCTGCAGACATCTGCAGAAGAAGAGGTGGACCAAAGGTCTGCAGTCTACAAGAAGAAGACTGTTTGTTTGTTAACGTCTGCAGGCTGCTGAAATAAACTGAAATTTAAATAAACCGATTTTTTGCAACAGTCTGGTGGTGGACGGTGGTGGTGGGTGGTGGACGGTGGTAGACGGTGGTAGATCGTGGTAATGATGGACGGTGGTGGTGGTGAACGGTGGTGGTGGTGGACGGTGGTGGTAGACGGTGGTGGTGGACGGTGGTGGTGGACGGTGGTGGTGGACGGTGGTGGTGGTGGTGGTGGGTGGTGGGTGAGGAGAAGAGAAGAGAAGAGAAGATGAGAAGACATTTGAAGACCTTGGAACAAGTCTGCACAAAAAGAGGTCAGGAAGACCTTTTTGAGTGAAAGGTCTTCAAAAACCAAATAATCTGCAGACCTCAAACGTCTACGCGCGTCTGCACGGCGCAAAAAAAAAAAAAAAAAAAAAAAAAAAAATCAGAAGTGTATCTGAGAAAAAAAAACAACCCCTAAGATTTTCTCAAATTTAATAGGTTTTCTATGTAACCCTTACATATAGACAAAAATATGGGGTGTACAATAGATAAATGGAACTAGGCCACAATGAAAGCTCATAAATACCCATTCCGTAGAGAATGCCTTACAACCTTTTGTTTTTATTTTTCTTCATTTGCCTTACAACTTGGTGTACCTTCTATTCCACATATGAGGTTTGAATTCCTTTAATGGAACCCACCATATTTTATGTGGTTTGAAAAGTTTTGTCCTAAGATCTCATAAGATTTTGAGTATAATAAATATTGAAGATCTTTTATAACACATATGTGTATATATATGAGATAGTTCAATAGAAAACTCAGTTTATTGAGAGAATTTAAGAACTCTTAATTAAATACATAATAATAATAATAATAATAATAATAATAATAAAATCATAACTCAAAATTTAAGTAAAAATAATAGAAAATTAGTTTGGAGCTTCACTTTCCCATATCATACCCATTTAGAAAAAAAATAAAAAAACCTAAAAAAACGTTACTGCATATGTGTAATATAATCTAAAAACTAACTCCCCACCCCAAACTTACCCTAGCTACCCAAAAACCGAATTCCACCCCACCCCAACCCAAAAACCCATACCACTTACCAAAAAACCTAAACATCTCATCTACCCCACCCAAAAACCTAAACCTACCCCACTCACAGCCTACCAAAAAACCTAACCCCCACCCAACACAACCAAAAACCTAACCTCATACCCAAAAACCTATCCCCCAACCAAAAATCTAAACCCACTCTACCCATCCCCACCCCACCCCCACCCCCACCCCTAAAACCTAAACCTTACAATCTAAACTCAAAAAAACTAACCCTAAAAGCTAAACTAAACTAAAAAACTAAACCCTAAATCTTAATCAGACATTTACTACACATGTACATTAGAATACGCATTTTAATTCTTTTTTATTTTTTCTGAACGGAGATGACGTGGGAAAGAGAAACTTCGAACCAGTTTTTTAGTTTTTAACACAAATTTCCAGTTTTGTTTTTTTTAATTTAAGTAGGAGTTCTCGAGTTTTCTCTAGAGATGGAGAAACCGTTTTTTTTAAAACCAAACCGGTTTAAGAACCGAACCGGTTTTTTTCAAAAACCGGTCCGGTGTAAGAACCAGTTTCCAGTACAAAAAAGAAACCCATACGTCAAACCGGTTGGAACCGGTTCCAAAACCGGTTTTTTTCTCAAACCGGGTGTCAAGGATCCAAATACCCATGAAATTACGGTTTTTTTTTTTTTTTTTTTTTTTTTTTACCTCAAACCGGTTTTTTTCCCAAACCGGTTCTTCTCCCAAACCGCTCCTAGGACTGACCTTTAAAACCGGGTTCAGACCTGTTTCAGTAAAAACAAGTTTTTTCCAAACCGGTTTACCGATTTTTTTTCGAATCAGGTTCAAAAACCAGTTTTTTGTACATGTCTAGTTCTCTCCTTAACTAAGAGTTTTCTATTGAATATTCTCCTAAATATAATATATACTAGTGGGTTTACCCGCGCGTTGCGGCGGGATCCAAAATAACTTGTAATACGCTAGCAGTTTTCCCATCACGCATTGCAGCGAGTAAATCCTGTCGACAAACATGTATTCCTTAAAGTTTGGTTCACATTGGTCGACTTATTGTATAAAGTTCTTAGAAAATATGTAAAAGAAATCACGGAAAAAATAATGAAAAAACATATATAAGAACTAACAAAAAGCTTAAAAATTAAATAACTAAATAAATAAATATACATAAAGAATATACAAGACTACAAGTGTTGGCTTACCAATATAATAATCGATAGTGCAAGACTACAAGTGTTGAACAATATCATTCGATGACAACTTCCAAGAGAAATAAAGAATATGGTGTGATAAGGCAATGGTATGAGGGGTTCTAGAGATTAACTTGAGTGATGTTGATTTTAATTCATCATTGAAGATGAGAAAAGGAAAATGTGAGGCATTGAATCTCAAATTGAATTCATTAAAGATGAAAAAATCAAATGGTGAAACAAATAATAATAGAGATGACTTGCATTAATCATTTGTACAATTGTAATCAAATGTTGCACATAGGGGCATAAAGGGAAGTATTTGGAAAAAAAAAGATAGTTGTTTACCTTGTGACATTTTGTATGGCATCTTAAAATTGACATGAAGTTACTATTTTAGCCATCTCTCATCCTTTAAAATGTAGTATAGATATAGATAATAAATGAAAGTATGATATGATACATAGCATTAGATTAAGCCATCACATCCTTGAGTGACATATGATTCTAAGTGGGACTCCTACATATTTCCCTCTAAAAGTCTTTTTTCTCTCTCATGTGTCCCTCTTATAAATTTTAAATGTTAATAACTTTTATATACAACATTTTAAAAAAATACACCAAATTAATGACCTTTTTATTATCTTTTCAACGAATACCATAGTGCTATACAAAAAATGAAAACTAAAACGATTTTTAGTGGGTTTTTGTTCATACACTAAAGAATAACTCAAATTAAATCAGTATTCATTAATTTATAATTTTAATCTTTATTTCTATCTATATTATTTCTTTCGATACTATAAACAAAAATTTTATTATTATCTCAATTCTCTTTCATATGAAATAATACTATTAATCATAATTTCAAGTTTATCTCTTATTTATTATTATTTATTTTCTTAACTAATTCTTTTATATTTTCGTTTATTAAAAACGATTTAATATTTTATTGATCCAACTTCATGTAATATTAAATTTTCTAACATAATAATAAATAAACAAAAAATGTTATAACCCGGATGTGATACACAACGTTTAATGAATTATTTATACTAAATGAACTGTAAATGGAAGATTTTTTTTTCATCCGGGGCAGAATAATTAAAGTCAGTCGTTTCTAAAAATGCTACACCTTAAAAATCATCATCTCAATCACCCTCTGCAATGGTTGCTTGTGGCTCTGTTGCATATCCAAACATACACTATTTCTTTAATATATATTTTTATTCTTATTCACATGATTAAAAATGTTATTTTCTCATATTATAGTATATTAATTTTATGGTAAATCGTAACACACATTTTGTCACTTTATATCAGATTTGTCTAACTTGGGAAGCTCCCGGGATATAATCTAGTATGTGAATATAATACGCTTACTATTTGCTAACTGTGACACCCAGAAAATTTTCCAGAATTTCCTCTCACTTGACACTCACTTGACACCAACTTTAGTGGTTACTGAATTTCGGGACGAAATTCTTTTCAACTTGGGGATGATGTGACATCCCGTATTTTCGGGTTAATAGTTTAACCTAACTCTAGTTAACTTATACCATATTTCATAGCATTGCACTTGACTAGGATTAGTTAAGTGAGTCGCATGGTACACAGTTATAGATTAATAACTGCACGGAATGGTAATTCGGGAAATTATCAGACTACGTACACGGTTATAGATTAATAACTGCACAAATGGTAATTCGGGGAATTACCGGATCGTATACATGAGTATTGAACCCTGGACATTGGTGAATTGAGAAAATAGATAATTGTGAATTAATTGTTTGATATTATTCGCAATTACGTGTATCTGTGAAACTATGTGTAAACTGTTATGTGATTATGTGATTTAAACCGAACGTGTTACTAGACTCGTAACCGATGAACCGTTAGGATGGTTGGGGCCTAAAAACATGGGGTTACGCTTGGTATTTTCCAAAATAACAATTACATTGAAGAAAACATGCAATACGTTGAACTGGGCCGTCTGAAACGAATCTTGTCAATCTGAACGGCCGTTCAGATTGACCGAATGGGGGTTCAGATTGACAGACGCGTGAATCCGACTTAAAATGCCTATTCAAGCAACCTTAAGCCCCATGCACCTCATAACCTCAACCCTAATCATCCATAACAGCCCCCATACGAAAAATAAACCCTCTAACACCTGTTAAAGCTCAAGAACATCATCCGGGAGGATTAGAAGGTGTTCGGTTCTTGATTGTGAAGTGCTTTAGGTATATTATCTTAAATCCTTGTGTTTTTAATCTTCTTGATCATGTTTAAGCACCATAATAATGTTTTCCCAGACCTGGTTATATTTTATAAAGATTAAAACTTGGATTAACATAATAAACATGAGGATTTATGAATGGTTATGTAGTATGATTTCATGTTATTGAATATCTATGATGTTGGAGCATCTAGGGTTTATAAATCATATTATGTATGATGAATCTTGCATGTTCTGATCGTATTAATGTGTTAGGGTTATTGTACGATGATTTCTTGGTGTTCTTGATTGATGATATACACCTAGGGTTTGATATAGTTGATAATATTGCATGTTTAAAATCTGGACAGAATCTGAATGTCGACTTGTAGGCTCTGTATCATGACTCTAATGTATCTGTTTTGATTGAATCTTGTTATGTGCATGTCGTACATGGTCTTAGATTTCTGGAATGGGCAAGATCATGCGATTTGGTGTTCGTTTGATATGTTTTTGGAATTTTATTTGAATATTGGTCAAAACTGATTTTCGGATTAAAAACTTAAGTCAACTTTAATCAACTGTAACTCGAGTTTTATGAAGAGTTAGGTTATAAAATTTGGACAGTAGGCCGATGTTGGAAAAACTAGGCTTTTCCAAGTGGATTCATCCCGTTTGGAAGATTTTTCATAAACTGACCTGTTGTGAAAGTTTTCAGAACCTAGCTGTAGTAATTGATTTTTCATAATTTTTTAATAAGGTTTTGTTGCGAAATAAAAATAGTGGAACGACAAATGGACTCATAGGAATACTCTGTAAAATTTTGGTTGTCTAGTTCTTTGTGAAAGTATTTTTGGAAAAATCGTTTTGGCGGTGTACAATCTGTCCTAAAAACACAGATTGTAACATAGATGCATATGTGCTTATTTGAGGTCTTATATGCTTTGATATTGACTTGAGCTTGCGTGTACACTTGTATGAGATGTATTTGAAGTGTATAACTGATATTAATCATAACGTTCACCAACGGGTTCGTAGGGTTTACTTGTGCATATAGTTACACTAGTTGTCACTTAAATGTTTTCACAACATTAAACGATTTGGACAAAAGAGTTATGTTGTGTATGGTATGTACACACGTACTCACATGATGACACGTATAATAGCGAGTCGGTAGCACATCCTTATTACTTTTGGAATGATGGCGAGCTGACTCACTAGCATTGTCTATGTTTGCAGACGTGTAAGTTTCCTTTTGCATTGGATTTACTATAGCAATTGAGCTTTCTTGGTAGTTACGTGTGGTGGTTTTAGAATTAGTTAGGTTAATTATATTTGGTTTAGATACACTATGCCAACTCAATATACTAGTTGTTTTAACCGTCACGCGTTGTGCGAGTGCAAAACAGTTTTTTGGATTTGTTTCGTTCACAACGTTCAAGGTTGTTCACTAATATTTACATTGTCAAAAGGGGGTCAGGATCACAAAATTTAAGTATCAAATGTACTACGGCATACTATGAGTGGTTAATGTTTATGTTTTGAAATCTTCAAAAAGCACTATTATGTTTTAATTGGTGATATTGTGGCCCTTGCCTGTCTTTGTTGGTGCTAGTTCAGGACCTACAATTTGTGGGCCGTTTTTAAGTCAGTTTTATTTGCACATGAAGGTTAATTCTTTCTAGAAATCGTATACTGTAACATTTCGCATTTAATTCTATGTACATTACAACAGTTATATTAATAATACGTCGATTTTTTTATCATTATCGTCCCTTTTAAAAGTATTTCGTGACGCGTTTGGACTCTTAGAACCATACTATAAATATATAATACTATTATAGTGGTGATATTAATGTCAAAAAAATAAAAGCCTGGGCCGGGGTTCGAACCCGTGCCCAAGGCCAGTTAACACGAACACAAGACATAACCAGCTGGTCTACAGCCTTAACTTGGTTTTAACTCTGACTGGTATATATATATATATATATATATTGTGTTTAGATGTGCAGTTGACTATTGAACAGTCAACTGCGATCCAATCTCCCATAATTACATAATCAATCCGTGTTTCCAAATCCTGTTATGGTAAACATTGTTGATTGTTTGACTAATACGCATACTCAACACGCATAATCATCATCAAAGCATACCATAATCGTGTCAATCATCGCGTCATTGTTTTAAAACGAGTCAAACATACCAAATCAATCACACGAGTGTTATACTATAAATTGAGCATTCATCCTCAGTCCCAAATCGCCGAATACACTATCCCCACTATCAATTTCTCCTAAAAATCCCATTTCAATATTCAATCGTTCACGTTTGACTTTAAGGTTGACCGAGCTTTACATCCACGATTTCAGTTCGTAAGTTTAATTTTTTTGTTGGGGTTTGTTTATCGGCCATAGAACAACAATAACCCCATGAATAATCGGGTTATTGCTTGTTCGTTTTGATTATTGTAAAACCTAGGGTTCATACGATTTAATTTGGGGATAAACATGTTGCAGACTTCGTTATTTATATATTGCAGAACAACATTCATCACCAACTGATCAGTAGATCAGTTGGTGTGGATCTTTTCACTAAGACGCGAACCGGCCACGGCCAGGGTTCGAGTCCCTCTTTCCACGCATTCTTTTCTTTCTTTTTAAAAGGATTATATAACTGATTCATATAGACTATTTAATAAATTCGAACCTAGATTATTCGTTCTCAGGGTCCAGACCAACTGGTCTGGGCTTGTGATTTAAAACCCTGACCCGGGTTTGACGCGGGTTCGACCCCTAGCACATACAAACATTTTTTTTAACTCTTTATACTTATATATATTCATTATTATTTTTAAAAATGGTTTTAAAATACTAAAAGTGCTTTATAAATTCTACAAAAATTATTTTATGATGTTCTAATAGAAAAGTTTATCATACAATTTTTAGTTTTCCAAATATTATTTATTTATTATATATAATTAATATTACAAGTTTATTCTATTATAATTATAAAATTCTATAAGAATATCAAAACGATTTTATAAAATTCTACAAAAATTATCCTAAGTTTATAAAACAATAGACATTCCAGAAATGATTTTTATTTCTGAAAAATCATTTATTTAATATTTTTAATTGATTTTTGTTATTTTAATCATAAATAAATCATAATAAATTCATTTTTCAATATTTTTACACCAAAATTTTATATAAATTATTTCTGTCCATTTAGAACAGAAATACAAATTTTAATTTAAAAATTCTTTAATTTTAATATTTTTAGATATTAAAGTTCTATTTTGACATAATACATATAAATAGACTAAATATTCAATTTTTAAGAAAATAATTTTATAAAAATTATTTTCATACTTAAAACCTTATAATGTGATCATCCTTAGTCAAAAACCTACAAAAAGACTTTTGTTTATTTATTTTTCGAATTTCTCTTATGTATTAAACAATTTATATAATAATTAAACGAATCCTGACGTGTGCGTAACTATACATATTTTACAATGGATTTTAACACACGTTTTGCTTTAATATTTATAAAAATGGTTTAGACCTTAATATTAAAACACACACAATAGGGCAAGTGTACCCTGTTATATATGTAGTAACGTACAGATAAGAACCAGATATCGATCCATGGACGCGCGCGGAGCAATTGTACTAAAACTCTGTCCCCGATTTACCAGTAGGAAAATATAAGTTTGAGTTTTGTTTAAAACTAAATTAATTCTAAACATACAAATAACATATGTAAGACTCCAAATACAAAATATAACTATATAAACTATATTTTGCCAATCCTAGCATGTTATCTAAATATAATAAGTAATATAGGCGCGTGATCAACATTCCCATTTTCCGACAGTTAGTGTCCCTTTCGGGCATCCTAACATGACAACTATACAGAAAGCTAACACGAATACACACGTTAACCGCTTCAAGTCGTTCATTAGCGAGCAGCTGATATGATCTCACGCAGATCTTCTAAAGATAAGTTAGTCATCCGTTAAGAGTATTCTAACCTCACTAATTTAGGGAAGCGATACCGAATACACAATACAGCCACCTAAACTAGCATAAAGTAGAGCATTTCACAACCTATTCCATTTTACCAACTTTGACCCCAGATCTACTAAGATTGCTATTTTTACCAAAATAACTACCAAAGATCATTAACCGTGTCAAAGACTAGTAATGGCACAATTAGGCTTTTTAAACCCTTTTACGTGCCGGTAAGCATTTTTTACCGTTATTCGACTGACTTTAACCAAACCAATACCCGGTTACAGTTTCATGGCATAAACTATTTAACAAGTTAACTAGTCTACTACCGGACGATTAAACGGACGGTTTTTCAACATTTATCCGCCTAACACATTCGACAATCGCTAAAGTCATTCAAATACAGCTACAAATCCATCAACAACGAAATAAGGTTGCGCTATGATCATCAAGATCTAATACGTGAAAAACGCCAAATTTATACAAAACATGATTACATACTCAACGATTGTTTTACGTACTAAATACTATTGTTCTTGCCCGTAGGCGTACGAATAACTATAACAACATCAAAATAGCATACAAAAATCAGATTTGAATCATAAAAAGCTTAAAGGATCAAACCATAAGAATGCTAATGAGATGGATCGGATGATGAAGGATGGATCGGATGGACTTCCGAGCTTGTTAAACGGCTTTCCAACAGCTTGGATCGTCCAAAAATCGCCCAGAAAAGCTTCCCTCAAGATCCAACGTTGATCAGTGAGCTGAAATGGGGATTTTATAGCAGAGCAGAGGGTTCGAGCGGCCTCTCGGCCTCTTGGAGCGGCCGCTCGATTTATATGCAAGTGGATTGGTTACTCGTTTGCTGACGTAGGCCTTCTGGAAGGTCCCCAGAAATATCTGGGAGGTGCGCGCGGCCGCTCGAAGGCTTGGAGCGGCCGCTCGAAAGGCCTGATGGCCTGTTTTCGCGCCGAACTCTTCGTTTTATCCTTCCTTGTGTTTCCGGGACATCGTTTAAGACCTGAAATCGTAAAGATACCCAAATAAGTACCAATTCCTATGTATGAGGTCAAAAACGTATGAAAAAGGGAGTTAAACGGGGACTTTTATATGTGTAATTTAACGTATATCAAACCTCCCCACACTTGAACTTTGCTTGTCCTCAAGCAAACACTTAAACAGAAAATAAACGAAAAACTCGCCAAGTGGCAACAAAGGTAAAATATAGCCTGTACAGACGATAATAGACAAGCCAACAAAGATATATAAACAGGTGATAAGATAACTAAAAAGCAACGACTCACTTCCGATCTTACAAGCACGCTAACCCGTACACGACTCACAATGTTCACACACACTCGGTTTTATTTATGATACATACGTGTAATGTGTATGTGTAAATCGCTCCATTGCCAAGACAATGAATCGTGCAATATCATAAGCTTGTCAAAAGATCTAGTCTTCACCAACTAACGTGTGAAAAAGCACAAATCAAGAGGACTTTTACGGGTTGTAATGTTAGGCAAAGGTAAGGGTGCGGAATGGATATTTAAAGTGACAAATCGGCTAAAACTCGGTGGTTATGTCTAAATAATATCAACTAACACAACTGTACAAAACAAACGCGAATATAGGCGATTTTTATTTTAAATCGAGCTAACTTATAATTCTTAACTTTAAAGCTCTAAAAACTGCTCGAATACTGCTAATTCACCCTATTTTAGGGTGTTCTATTTTTCTGGATTTTTCTGGATTTTTTTTATATCTATGATATAAATATATATACTAAACTGAAACTGAAATATAATCAACAAACAGGTTCTAAATATATAAACCCGAAACGAACTATTTACAACGTATAAACTAGTTAAACAATAACCTAAACCGAGCTTTAACACAAAAAGGTTTAAAAAGAAAAAGGCTATTTGGTTTAGTGGTGAAATGGTGAGGTAAATAAGAAAAAACACGGGATTAGGTTCAACATGGTTAACTAGTGGATAATATATTGGTGCGGGAAACAGATAGAACGAAAAGAAAAGACTAAATCAAAAGGGTGTCCTAAATGCCTCAATCATGTTCGTACAATCTCACATGTATCTGGTCTAAACAAGTATACTAGTGACAAGTTCTAAACTGCACAAAACATCCGGCTCACTCGCAAGCATGTCAAAGAAATGTAATATATTATAAGGCTAAAATGCTCACGTAACCGGAAGGAAATGGGTGCAAGTGTACGAATATAACACGCTCGTATCTCATCTGTTTGTCGCGCCTCGAGTTATCTTTATCAAAATTTAGTTAGGCTTGATGTTTATATGAGAATATATACATATATGTACTTTTTAAAGGTTTTTTTTTTTTTAACATATATATATATATACAAGAGGACAAACACGATTATAATCCCTCCCCACACTTGAACTTCACATTGTCCCCAATGTGACGATAGAAAGCGTTTATGAATTAGCTATCTATAGTGGGAAAAAGGAGAATAATACTCCCCTGGTGTCGAAGAGACGCCCGGGTTAATGGACGGCATGAGCCCCGATAACGGTGCTCGCCAGTTCCCTGCAACATCAACATTCTTGACAAAAAACAAACTCATCAAATACACCCATTCATCGTCACACTTATTCAAACAAACCAAACATTACTGAAAATTAAAATGCGGAAAAGTAAATAGTTCAAGTACAAAAAATAAAACAAATCCATGGGTGCTCGCACCCATATACAGTACCAACAGGAATAAGACAAACAAAATAGTACCAACTTACCAGCAATTCCTCAATCCTCATCATCATGGCGAGTCCCTGATGATCCCGCTGCATCACCACCTCGTCTCCGCTTGTCCCCCGGATGTCCCCTCTGTGGGGGATTCCCAAAATGGTTTGGGAAACAAGCATGAAATTCAGAGACAAGGTAGTCTAGGGTCGCCCCTTGATGCTGTAGGGACTCGCCATGCTGGTATAAGGTGTCGCGCGTTTCTATTGTGAACGCGCCAAACTCATCATAGAAGTCTTGAGGATGCTGGTAGTAATACTGCTGCTGGTGAGGCAGTAGAGGCTCCTGCGGGTGTGGCTGCTGCTCATGTGGCCGCTGCGGCTGCTGCGGATGTGGCTGATGTGGCTGCTGCTGGTCGGGAGGTGGCATGTGCACTGTTGGCAGCGGGTCCCAGATCGAATTATGTTTACCTTTTAGCCTTATTGCCCCGCTGGCGTACTCGTGGACAATCCTCATGTGTCGGAGGACATCCATGTTCACCCACGAGTCGCCGGGAACCTTGGTCAGTCCCCTTCGCACATTCTCCAAAATGCCCATCCCCTTTGCGATTTTAGTCACGTACTCCCCCCCGTATATCATGCTCCCGGGTCTCATACCTGATGCTGTACTAAGAAAAGAAGCAACAAGTGCAGCAAGGTTAACTTGAACACCACTTACTAGAGCATATAGAAATAACAGATCAGATGTGGGGCAGCCGGTTGAATCGTCCTTTTTGGCAGCAGTGGTCCCGCATAGGACCTTTTGAAAAACCCGCAGCAGTGGGTCAATGAGTTGGCTTGCCTTGGCATTTTGGGGGTTATACTGTTGCTCCCCCGTCAATTGTGCCCAAAAAGAGTCTCTAAGAACGTTGTCATTCGGGAATTTGTACATCAGTTCGTTGAAGCTCTCATCCTCGACTTCCTCGTCCGTGTAGATTCCTAGGTGGACACCTAGCTCAGCGACCGAAATTTCGCGCCACTCCCCACACAGACGGAACTGTAACCCAAAGCGCTTACCACTACTTTGGAAATCCGGCTGGTCATGTTTGCGCGGCCTTTGGTAGCGCAATGTGGAGAAGAACTCGAGGGTGAGTTCCTCATAAACTGGTTCCTCTATTAGGAGCAGGTTTTCCATATGCCCGTCCATCATTTCCCGGAATCTTTCCTCTTGGTTGAGCTCAGCTAATGTATCAAAGCAAATCCTTCGAGGCGTGGCGATAGAACGCCTGCGCTCCCACAATTCTGTAAAGGTATCTACGCACCCGCGTTCTCGCGGGTCCGCGGGATTAAATTGAAGGAAGCGGTGCACCATCTGCATTAAAATGCTAAAATATGTCAGTTATAATCGAAGGAATAAGACCCGGACCCCAAACACGCGAAACAAAAAAGTTAAAAATCACATCAGTGAGTTCGAGCGGCCGCTCGAAGGTGTCTGCGCGCCATTTTTCGCTCTGCAGCCCTGTTTTTCAATCCTGTGCATTGGCGTTTGCCCGGTTTCTAGTGTTTTAGCCAAATGCACTCCAAAAGCGGCCATTCAAGCACTTGATTTTTGAAAAATTATTAACTTTGGCGCTTGAATGGTCGAACTTGCGCAATTATGAAGTTTCAAAGTGAATTTGGGATTTGAACACCTACGCGCCTTCACTTTGAAAATCACCTTAACTTTAAGTCATTTAGCGCAAGGTGTTTAAAGCCCAAATATTTATGGAATAATCATCGAATTTGGGGCGCGTTTGTTTAGTTATGAAGAACGCCCCAAAATTCATGAATATCCCAACTCTAAACTACAATCTAATAACTAAAATTCTTAAAATTTGGGGATTTGTTAAACATTATGAAGAATCCCCAAAAATTAAGAAAACAATACAATACATAACCTAAACATGATGAATTTGGGGATTGATTGAACAATTATGAAGGGTTCCCAAAATTCAACAACAAACCTAACTACATTAACATATATACTAGCATACAACCCTATAATAAAATTAATCTACAAACATACTAAACTATACTAAACAAGAGGCTACAAAATCATCCAAATCCTTAAAAATTTCGGACCTTATTTAAACATTATGAAGAAAACCCAAAAACTCAAAGATTTGAACAATAATCAACCACTAATCTACATTATCAAAGCAAACAATCCATTCAAGAACACTAGGGTTTGTTAAACATTATGAAAGAACCCTAAAAATTCAGAAAAAGATTAAAGAAACTAAACTATTTTACACTAGAACAAGAGAAATTACAAGAAAACTAGAGATTCATACCTTGTTCTTGATGATTTGAAGGTGGAATTGAAGGGTTTTGGTTGGAGTTCTTGAGAGCAAAGTGCAAAGTTTGGTGGGTTATGTGAATGAGCGGCCGCTTGGTTTGTTTTAGGGTTATAAATTTTTAGTTTTGATAGTCAAATACCCCTTTTGCCCTTGCAGATTTTTCGTTCAGAAGCCTCGCGCGGCCGCTCGGGCCCTTCGCGCGGCCGCTCGAAATTATTATTATTATTATTATTATTATTATTATTTTTTTATTTTTTTTAAAGCTGGGCGTTTGGAGCGGGCCGCTCGGAATCTCCGAGCGGCCGCTCGAAGGTACTGATGTGCATTTTTCCTGCATTTTTCACCCAAACATGCCTGCACTTATCCGTTTTGACCCGAACAACCAACATACCTGTTTTTAGATGCTTTCTAGCATAATACCATGGGTTCGAAGCGACTATCCACACAATCACAAGGCGCGAATCAAACCTGCAAAGACTAAAAACAAACTACAACAACAAGTTAAAATTAAACAACTTAACTACAAATTAAACTATACTATGAACATATATACAATTTGGCGCGCCCATACACGCCGTGCTATATTTATTAACGAGTCGCTAGCTAGACTCACTTCCCCACACTTATTAGGCGCGCGGGTCGTAGAGATCGATCATCTCCACGGATTTGTCAACCGGTCCGTCAATGTAGACTTTCAGGCGATGACCGTTGACTTTGAAAGTCACACCCTCCGAATTTTCAATCGAGACAGTTCCGTAAGGATATACTTCCTTAACAGTGTACGGTCCTGTCCATCGGGATTTCAACTTTCCTGGAAAGAGACGCAGGCGTGAGTTATAAAGCAGGACCAAGTCGCCTACCTGAAAATCTTCTCGGTGTTTGAGGCGACTGTCGTGCAATCTCTTTGTGCGCTCTTTGTACAACATCGAGCTCTCATAGGCTTGTTGCCTAAGCTCCTCTAGCTCGTGAATCTGCAAGAAACGGGTCTCACCGCCGGTCTTCAGATCCAAATTTGCTGTTTTAAGAACCCAGAATGCCCTATGCTCCAGCTCGACTGGGAGATGACACGCTTTGCCATAGACAAGCCTAAAGGGAGTAGTCCCAATAGGCGTCTTGTAAGCCGTCCTAAAGGCCCATAACGCATCATCCAGCTTGTCTGCCCAATCCTTGCGGTTTTGATTAACTGACCGCTCAAGGATTCGCTTCAATCCACGGTTTGTGACCTCCACCTGTCCACTTGTCTGTGGATGATACGGGGTGGATAACCTGTGGTGGACACCATAACGTGCTAACGCGCGATCAAGCTGCGCATTGCAGAAATGCGTACCACAGTCACTAATCAGTGCCTTTGGGGCACCAAACCGCGAGAACATGCTCCTAACAAACCTCACTACAACTCGGGCATCATTTGTGGGCAAGGCTTGCGCCTTGGCCCACTTTGATACGTAATCAACTGCCACGAGTATGTACCTATTGCCCCGTGAGGAGGGGAACGGTCCCATGAAGTCTATGCCCCAAATGTCAACGACCTTACAGACTTGAATCGGGTTTTGCGGCATTTGGTCGCGTGCCGATATGTTCGTCGCCCTCTGGCACGAATCACAAGCACCAACCAATATCTGGGCGTCACGAAAGAGTGTGGGCCAGTAAAACCCGGAGTCTAACACTTTCTTAGCAGTGTAATTCGTTCCATGGTGACCTCCGGTAGGCCCCTCGTGACAATCGCGCAAGATCTGCGCCGCCTCTACCCCAAAAACACAACGGCGAATCAACTGATCCGCCCCGACCCGGAACAAAAATGGGTCGTCCCAGAAGTAATGCTTAAGGTCTGCGAAGAACTTCCTCTTTTGCTGGTGACAATCCTTTGATAAGGATCCCGCACGCGAGGTAGTTCGCAAAATCCGCAAACCATGGCGATACATCTTCCATCGACTCGACGCTCATCAAGAACTCGTGGGGAAAATTGTCATTAATGGTGTCCCACGCGGAGTTCTCGGCATCTTCATGCTCGAGTCTGGACAGATGATCAGCAGCGACATTCAGGGCACCCTTCTTGTCCTGAATCTCTATATCGAACTCCTGCAGCAATAGGATCCACCTAATCAGGCGCGGTTTCGCGTCCTCTTTGCTAAAAAGGTATCGGATTGCTGCATGGTCCGTATAGACAATAGTCTTCGACAGCACCAAATAAGATCTAAACTTGTCTAATGCAAATACTACAACAAGAAGCTCTTTCTCAGTCGTGGTATAATGCTCTTGAGCATCATGAAGAGTCTTGCTAGCGTAGTAGATCGGGTGGAAGTGCTTGTCCTTCCGCTGTCCCAAGACCGCCCCTATCGCGAAGTCACTCGCGTCGCACATAATCTCGAATGTCAGCTCCCAGTCGGGTGCCACCAATATAGGGGCCTCCACAAGCAAACACTTTAAAAGCCCGAAGGCTTTCAAACACTCTGCACCGAACACAAACGGTGTATCCTTTTCCAACAAACGGGTCATCGGACGGGCGATTTTTGAAAAGTCTTTGATGAATCGCCTGTAAAATCCCGCATGAACCAAAAAGCTGCGGATCGCTCTGACAGAGGAGGGTGGAGGGAGCCTAGAAATGACATCTACCTTGGCAGGATCAACCTCCAACCCATTTTGGGAGACCTTATGCCCCAGGACTATTCCTTCCTTCACCATGAAGTGGCATTTTTCCCAGTTTAGCACAAGACTGGTCTCCTCACACCTCTGAAGCATCCGCTCCAGGTTCCCCAGACACTGATCGAACGAACTCCCAAAAACGGAAAAATCATCCATGAACACTTCCATGGAGTCCTCGATCATGTCATGAAAAATGGCAACCATGCAACGCTGGAAGGTCGCCGGCGCATTGCACAGCCCAAATGGCATACGCCGGTAGGCGAATGTGCCAAAAGGGCATGTGAAGGTCGTCTTATCCTGGTCCACAGGATCGATAGGGATTTGAAAATACCCCGAGAAACCATCAAGGAAACAGTAATACAACTTCCCCGACAGTCGTTCCAACATCTGATCGATGAATGGAAGCGGGAAGTGATCCTTGCGGGTGGCGTCATTGAGCTTGCGATAGTCAATGCAAACTCTCCACCCCGTGACGGTCCTCGTAGGAATCAACTCATTCCTATCATTTGTGACCACCGTCATGCCACCCTTCTTGGGCACGACGTGCACAGGACTAACCCAAACAGAGTCCGAGATGGGATATATCAATCCAGCATCAAGCAGTTTAATTACCTCGGATTTAACAACCTCTTGCATGTTTGGGTTCAGACGCCTTTGGTGCTGCGCACAAGGCTTATGGACATCCTCCATCAAAATTTTATGAGTATAGAATGAGGGATTAATCCCCTTGATGTCCATGATCTTTCAGGCAATTGCCCGTTTATGAAGTTTTAAAACCCTCAACAACTCGCTCTTTTCTTCCACAGATAATGAAGACGATATGATCACCGGTAGACGCCCCTCTTCATTCAGAAATGCATACTCGAGATGCGGTGGGAGCTCCTTCAGCTCTAGAGACGGTGGGTCCTCAACAGACGGCTTCGCCTTCTCCTCTTCCTCTCGCTCAATTTCCACAAAACGCTCCGGACTTTGGGAACCATCATCACCGATCTGATAGACCGGCTGCTCATCTATATGGCCCTCCTGCATAATGCCATCTAGGCTCCCACACAACAGATGTGTGTCCGAAACATCTCTCTCCTAAGCACCTCTGACATGAGAGCTGACACACTGGTCTACTATATCAAGATAGTATAGTGTATCGTCTTGGCTCTCAGGATGGCGCATCGACCTCTGAATGTCAAAAGTCACGTGCTCATCATTGACTCGGAGTGTGATCTGGCCCGCAGCCACGTCAACAATCGTCCTTGCCGTGTTAAGGAAAGGACGTCCGAGAATCAGAGGAACTTTAGAGTCCTCATCCATATCTAGGATAACAAAGTCCACAGGGAAAACGAATTTGTCAATCTTGACAAGCATATTTTCTACAAATCCCCGTGGATACTTGATCGAACGATCAGCGAGGCGAATACTCATCCTGGTGGGTGAAGGTTCACCCAGATCCAACTTCTCGAAAACCTTATAAGGCATAAGGTTTATGCTGGCCCCCAAGTCTGCGAGTGCATTACTGACAGTCATATCACCTATCAGACAAGGGATGGTAAAGCTACCAGGATCACCCATCTTCATGGGCAGTCTATTCTGCAGAATTGCAGAGCAGTTCTCGTTCAACAGAACGCAGGAAAGGTCCTCAAGTTTTTGCTTGTTTGTGAGGATGTCCTTCAAGAATTTGGCATACTTAGGCATCTGTGCTAAGGCCTCTACAAACGGGATGTTTATATGTAGCTGCTTGAACAGCTCGAGAAATTTCCCGTATTGCGCCTCGTCTTTCTGCTTCCTAAGTCTGCCAGGATATGGAACAGGAGGAGTGTAGTCAGTGACTGGCTTCGGCAACTGTGCTGTACTTGCTGGGACTCGCCTAGCGTGCACCTCGTCCGAAGACTCAGTCTGGACCGTCTTAGTGATCGGTGGTGAGCCCGATGTGTCAGGTCCCGTGGTTTTACCACTCCTCGTCATTATGGCATTAACATGCCCCCTTGGATTCGGCTCAGTGTTGCCTGGAAGACCACCCTGCTGTCTCTCAGACATCATCTTTGCCATCTGGCCAACCTGGTTCTCTATGGCCTGCATCGACGCCTTTTGGCCCCTCATCTCTCCCTCATAATTCGTGAAGCGCTCCTCATGCTGCTGGTAGCGCTGCTCAGCGATCTGATTGGTATTAGAGGTGTTGGTAAGGAGCTGAGACATCATCTCCTCCAGCTTAGACATACCATGAGGGGCGTGCTGCTCCCGGCGCCCTGGTTATGGTATTGGTTCGGTCTCTGCTGGGACGATTGACCACGAGCCTGGTATGGCTGTTGGTTGGCCTGGTAAGGCTGTTGGTTGGACTGGTAAGGCTGTTGGGACTGGTAGGACTGTTGTGGTGCGGCGGCTCTCTGCTGGAATCCGAGAGGGTTCTGGTTCGAAGTACCAGATCTCCACCCGAAGTTCGGGTGATTTCTCCAACCCGGATTATAAGTGTTACTGTAAGGGTTATTCTGGGGTCTCGTTTGATTACCCATGTAGTCCACTTCCTCGTGGCCTGTATACATCACCCCCTGAGCACACGAGCCAGGCTCGTGAGATACCCCGCACTCCACACACAAACAATCGGACTGCGCTACGTGTTGCTGAGAGTTATCGAATCTCGTAGCCAGAGCCGCTATCTGTGCCGAAATCGCCGTATAGTTATCCACGGCATGCACACCAGCCTTGGCAGATGAAGACCTAGATCTATCATTCTGCCGGGATTTAGATTTTAGGGACGCCTTCTCAATAATGCTCCACGCTTCCCTAGGAGACTTTGTTCCGATGTCTCCCCCAACGTATACATCAAGGCGTTCTTGAGACGCATACCCGAGTCCCTGATAAAAAGTTTGCACCAAATGCCTTTTCGAAAGCTCATGGTGCGGGCAACTCAAGAGTAGGTCTTTAAACCTTTCCCAGGCTGTGTACAATGATTCATCGTCATCCTGACGAAATGTCATGATGCGATTCCTCAGTTTTTGTGTCTTTTCAGGAGGAAAATACTGCTGCATGAATTGTTGTGACAACTCTGCCCAAGTCGTGATCGACCCTGCGGGTTGTGACAGAAGCCAAGTCCGGGCTTTGTCCCGCAGTGAGAATGGGAAGAGTCGGAGACGGATAGCATCATCGGAGATGCCCGTCATCTTAAAGGTGGCTAAAACCTCTAAGAATGCAGCAATATGTCGGCCTGGATCCTCGTGCTCCAGTCCACCGAATTGCACCGAGTTTTGTATCATATTCACGATACTAGATTTGATCTCGAAATGGTCCGCCAAAATAGCCGGACGGACAATACTCGGCGCGAGTCCATCTCCTCCTGGACGACCACTATCATTCAGCGGAATGTCGTCATCCGCCATGATAATGTCACTGTGGGCGTCCGACCCGTTGTCGTCGGCCAGATCGTGCCTCGCCTCCTCAATTGGGACCTCAACAGTAGTAGCAGAAATAAGAATATCAGAAACAAGACGCAATTTATGAAGTCTAATCCGCTCGCTTCTCCTCAGGCGCCTTCGCTCCTCGTCAGAAAGATCACCAGAAGTCCCTGGGTTTGTGGACATCAACCTGCATGTAAGAATGATACAGTTGCAACAGGCGAATATATGACAAACCCAAAAAGGCGATAATAGACAGAAAAATAAATAAATGAAATAAAGAATCAATAAATTCATGCGAAAATAACTAAAAGCAAATATATTCACGAAAATCAAATATAAACAAATAGAATCAATAAAATGAACAGAAATAAGCAGACTAAACCTAAAACTATACAAATAATGAAATTAATAATTAGTCCGAATACGAACAAATAAATCTAATTAATCAAATAACGAACAAATCAAATTCATTGACAAACCAATTAATCCAATATTCAATAAATTAAATCTATCAACATCCTAATGAATGAAAAATCAAATCAAACAATCCTATAAGCAGATAAATGAACGAATCTATATGCAACCTATAAACCAATCTAAAATTAATCCAATATATCAACAGACAGATAAATCTAATAAAAATTCAAATAATCATATATGCAAATAAATGAATGAAATAACGAATCAAAGAAGTATAAACAAGTATTCACAAGCATGTACACTGGTAAAAAGTTGACTCGGTTCGTTCCTAAAGCTCGTCGCGTCCCTGGCAACGGCGCCAAAAACTTGACGTGTGCGTAACTATACATATTTTACAATGGATTTTAACACACGTTTTGCTTTAATATTTATAAAAATGGTTTAGACCTTAATATTAAAACACACACAATAGGGCAAGTGTACCCTGTCATAGATGTAGTAACGTACAGATAAGAACCAGATATCGATCCATGGACGCGCGCGGAGCAATTGTACTAAAACTCTGTCCCCGATTTACCAGTAGGAAAAGATAAGTTTGAGTTTTGTTTAAAACTAAATTAATTCTAAAACATACAAATAACATATGTAAGACTCCAAATACAAAATATAACTATATAAACTATATTTTGCCAATCCTAGCATGTTATCTAAATATAATAAGTAATGTAGGCGCGTGATCAACATTCCCATTTTCCGACAGTTAGTGTCCCTTTCGGGCATCCTAACATGACAACTATACAGAAAGCTAACACGAATACACACGTTAACCGCTTCAAGTCGTTCATTAGCGAGCAGCTGATATGATCTCACGCAGATCTTTTAAAGATAAGTTAGTCATCCGTTAAGAGTATTCTAACCTCACTAATTTAGGGAAGCGATACCGAATACACAATACAGCCACCTAAACTAGCATAAAGTAGAGCATTTCACAACCTATTCCATTTTACCAACTTTGATCCCAGATCTACTAAGATCGCTATTTTTACCAAAATAACTACCAAAGATCATTAACCGTGTCAAAGACTAGTAATGACACCATTAGGCTTTTTAAACCCTTTTACGTGCCGGTAAGCATTTTTTACCGTTATTTGACTGACTTTAACCAAACCAATACCCGGTTACAGTTTCATGGCATAAACTATTTAACAAGTTAACTAGTCTACTACCGGACGATTAAACGGACGGTTTTTCAACATTTATCCGCCTAACACATTCGACAATCGCTAAAGTCATTCAAATACAGCTACAAATCCATCAACAACGAAACAAGGTTGCGCTATGATCATCAAGATCTAATACGTGAAAAACGCCAAATTTATACAAAACATGATTACATACTCAACGATTGTTTTACGTACTAAATACTATTGTTCTTACCCGTAGGCGTACGAATAACTATAACAACATCAAAATAGCATACAAAAATCAGATTTGAATCATAAAAAGCTTAAAGGATCAAACCATAAGAATGCTAAAGAGATGGATCGGATGATGAAGGATGGATCGGATGGACTTCCGAGCTTGTTAAACGGCTTTCCAGCTGCTTGGATCGTCCAAAAATCGCCCAGAAAAGCTTCCCTCAAGATCCAACATTGATCAGTGAGCTGAAATGGGGATTTTATAGCAGAGCAGAGGGTTCGAGCGGCCGCTCGGCCTCTTGGAGCGGCCGCTCGCTTTATATGCAAGTGGATTGGTTGCTCGTTTGCTGACGTAGGCCTTCTGGAAGGTCCCCAGAAATATCTAGGAGGTGCGCGCGGCCACTCGAAGGCTTGGAGCGGCCGCTCGAAAGGCCTGATGGCCTGTTTTCGCGCCGAACACTTCGTTTTTTCCTTCCTTGTGTTTCCGGGACATCGTTTAAGACCTGAAATCGTAAAGATACCCAAATAAGTACCAATTCCTATGTATGAGGTCAAAAACGTATGAAAAAGGGAGTTAAACGGGGACTTTTATATGTGTAATTTAACGTATATCAAATCCTTATCCCCATATTAGGAACCCTAGAAAATAGTTGTAGACTAGAAAGACTTAGACTTATTTATTACCTTAAACATAGGGTAATACTTGGCAATGTTGGGCTACACATATTCTATTTCACGAGACTTAACACTTTGCTAAGGTGAGTTTACGTAACCATGTTTATGCAATTCTTTATACTTGAAACTTTATACTTAAGCAATTCTACATACATGTCTAGTTGTAAACTTTAATGCCTCATGACTTAGACAAAGACTATTAGACTTAAACTTAAACTTACATAATCATTAGCTGTGGCCAAGCCGGCGATATACAGTGATAGATCTATTGGATTGACAATCCCACCTAGATTCGTTGACCATCTTTTATGGGGAGCGCGGGTGATTGTTATCGTTCCAACGTGATATTAAGGTGAACCGTGGATGCGGGATGGACCTAAACTTGTCGGAGGTTTGATTATGTGCATACTATACTTCATGTTTATTCATGTAGACTTAAACTTACGATAGACATATGAATTGCTAAACTTTTATTATTCTAAAAACTTATTTGCTTGAGATGGCTTATGTATTCTCACCAACTTCTAGTTGACCCCCCATTTTCCAAACTAAACAGGAAATAATGATGCTTGAAGTCTAGAGCTAGCATGAGGAGAAAATTGGAGTTTATGCTTTGTTTGGTTATTTGATGTACTAGAATTTCATTCAAGACTTTGATATGTATTTTCAAATATTGGATATTTTACTTTAAGTAAATTTCAATTAAAACTTGAATACCATGTGCTACTGAACAATCATTCTTACGTGACGCCTCGATGTTTCCGCCATCGGTTGGGGTGTTACAGATTGGTATTAGAGCCTTGGTTATAGGGAATTAGGTTATTAGAAAAATAATCTAGACTATAACCTTAGGGATTTAAAACAGTACTTGCTTCTCTTACTTGTAACCCTAATTGCTTCCTTAATCTTATCTCTATCCTACACCTTATACAACCCTAAGCCTTTACAAGTTGACTGCTCTTATTCGTCTGCTGCAATCCTGATCCACCATTAGATTAATAGGACAAAATCCTCAGGCTTAGCCTGAACCACCTTGAGATCTCGTCGAAGTTCTAGATTTTAATAACGAACACGTGCAATCTGGAAGGGTGAACGCCTGTATTCTGAGTCTTCTGTCTAGGCTGGCATTGCGCATATATCCCAATCAGACGAGGGACCCGGATGCCTACCTGGGAATTCTCGGGATGAGTGTTCACTTATAGGCTAAAGCATGTCTTCACTATGTTATTAGAATCTAGAATCTTTGATAAGTCAACGTTTTCGTTTATTCGTTTTAATTAATGAATAAATGATTACATTCCTTATATTACCTCATTCATTTCATTGTGTCTCTTACAGATCATGCCTCCACGTCGCAGCACTCGCATTAACAGTGGTGAGAATCATGAGGAAGGGAGCAGCAACCACAACCACAACCACGACACTAACCACAACAATGGAGGTGATGCCCAACTGGCTGCGATCATTTCCCAACAAATGGCGCAACAGATCGCAACTCTGGTTCCTAACTTACTGGCTCAAGTCATCCAAATGAATGGAAACGGCAATGGAAATGGAAATGGCAATGGAAACCACAATGGGAATGGGAATGGAAACGGGAATGGTCTCCCAGCCTGCACTCTCAAACACTTTAATACCTGTAATCCTCCTAAGTTCAGTGGGGATGAAGGAGCTACTGGTCTCCTACAATGGTTCGTGGGTATTGAGAATACCTTCATTAACAGTGAGTGTCCCGATAACTTTAAGGTCTGTTATGCTATGATTGTTCTTCACAAACGAGCACTCACTTGGTGGAATGAGGAAAAGCGCACCCGCGGAGCTGAAGTTGCACTTGCTATGACCTGGGATCAAGTCAAAGAGATAATGAAAGCTGAGTTTTGTCCCCAGAACGAGGTTAAGAAATTGGAGGACGAGTTCCACACCCTTGCTCAGGATAGTGGGGAAAACCTTGCTTATAATACCCGCTTCCATGAGCTCAGTTTGTTGTTGCCCCATAAGGTCACTCCCCTATCTGTAGCCATCGAGACGTATATCGGTGGTCTACCTATGCAAATTCAGGACACGGTATGGGGAAGGAATCCTGCCACCTTGGAGGAAGCCAAACGCCTTGCGGCTACTCTAACCGACAATCATGTGTAAAACGGTACCCTTTTTCGCAAGAACACCAAGAAGGCTACTGCAAAGGACACTCCTCAGCCTGCTATTGAGGTTAAGCCTGAGACCTCAACCAACAGGAAGCGTAGGGCTAAGAACTACATGGTTGCTACCACCCCACCCGCAGTGCAAACCCCAGCCAAGAAACCGTATGTTGGGAACCACCCTCTTTGTAACACTTGCCAATATCACCATGCTGCTAACAGACCATGCCGCCAATGTAATAACTGCAAGCGGTATGGACACTTTGCTAATACTTGTCAAGCCCCTACCACTCAAAACAACCCTGCCAAGAATAATCCAGCACCCAATGCTCAAAATGGTAGGCCTGTTCGTGGCCAGTGCTTTGAGTGTGGTAGTACGGAACATTATAGGGATGATTGCCCTAGACTTGGAAACCAGAACCAGAACCAAAATCGCAATCAAAACCAGAACCGCAACCAGAACCAAGGTGCTCGTGGTCGCGCATACAACCTCAATGCTAATCAGGCCCGCGACAACAACGAGGTGGTTAATGGTACGTTTCTCGTTAATAACCACTATGCTTCTATATTATTTGATTCGGGTACTGATAAGTCGTTTGTATCACTAAAGTTTGAACCCTTACTTAACTTACCCCAAACTAACCTAGAGGAACCCTTAGTGGTAGAGGTAGCTAATGGGAAGTCTATCTCGATCGATTCTATTATACGTAACTGTGTGTTGAACCTTGATGAACATACTTTCCCTATCGACCTCATTCCTATGCATCTTGGAAGCTTTGATGTCATAGTAGGCATGGATTGGTTGTCAACCCATCGTGCTGAAATCCTATGCTTTGAGAAAGTTATTCGCATTCCTCTCGAATCTGGTGATATTTTGAAGATCTATGGTGAGAAGCCTTGTGGTGAGCTTAAACTCATGTCTTGTACTACTGCTCAAAAATACTTACGAAAGGGGTATATGGCTTTCTTGGCTAACGTGATAGAAAAGAAAGACAAGGGCAAAAGTATCCACGACATCCCAATCATTCGGGACTATCCTGAAGTCTTTCCAGAGGATTTACCTGGTTAGCCTCCTGCTCGACAAGTTGAATTTAGGATCGATCTTATTCCTGGTGCAAATCCAGTCGCCAAAGCTCCTTATCGTCTTGCACCCTCTAAGATGCAAGAACTTGCAAGTCAACTACAGGAACTTTCTGATAAAGGTTTCATTCGCCCCAGTTCTTCTCCATGGGGAGCCCCGGTTTTGTTCGTCAAGAAGAAAGATGGATCTCTCAGGATGTGTATCGACTATCGTGAACTCAACAAACTCACCATCAAGAATCGTTATCCCTTGCCTAGGATTGACGATCTTATCGATCAACTTCAAGGAGCAACCCATTTCTCGAAGATTGATCTTCGTTCTGGATATCATCAGCTTAGAGTTCACGAAGAAGACATTCCCAAGTCATCCTTTCGTACACGTTATGGTCATTACGAATTCATGGTCATGCCGTTCGGATTGACTAACGCTCCCGCAGTGTTTACGGATCTAATGAATCGGGTTTGTAGACCCTACCTCGACAAATTCGTGATCGTCTTCATTGACGACATCTTGATTTACTCAAAATCAAAATGCGATCACGAACAACATCTTCACTCAATCTTCGGTCTCCTAATGAAAGAACAACTGTATGCCAAGTTCTCGAAATGTGAATTTTGGCTTAAGGAAGTTCAATTTTTAGGACACGTCATCAATGAGAACGAAATTCATGTTGATCCTGTGAAGATCGAAGCTGTCAAGGATTGGAGTGTTCCTAAAACTCCAACAGAAGTCCGTTCCTTCCTTGGTTTGGCTAGTTATTATCGTCGATTCATTGCCAACTTCTCCAAGATCGCTGTTCCTCTCACTGCCTTAACTCACAAGGGTAAACCTTATGAGTGGGGACCAAAACAAGAGGAAGCATTTGAGACTCTTAAACTGAAACTTTGTGGAGCTCCTATTCTGTCTCTACCTGATGGTAATGATGATTTCATGGTCTATTGTGATGCATCAAACCAAGGTCTTGGTTGTGTTCTCATGCAACGAGGCAAGGTTATTGCTTATGCGTCTAGACAGCTTAAGACCCACGAAAAGAATTATACCACCCATGATCTTGAATTGGGCGTTGTCGTCTTTGCTCTTAAGATTTGGAGACACTATCTTTATGGAACCAAATGTGTGGTTTTCACGGACCACAAAAGTCTCCAACATGTCTTCGACCAGAAAAATCTTAACATGAGGCAACGACGTTGGGTTGAGTTACTTAACGACTATGATTGCGAGATTCGCTACCATCCTGGCAAAGCGAATGTTGTGGCTGACGCACTCAGTCGTAAAGAGCGCATCAAACTTCATTGTGCGAGAGTTCATACTGATCTTCAGGATCGTATCCTCCAGGCTCAACATACTTCAGTCACCCAAGGTAACATGTACGAGGAAATGTCTTGTGGTGCTGAGACTCAACTTGAAACCAAACCTGATGGTCTACTTTAT
Organism: Ambrosia trifida; assembly: GCA_028751855.1. Taxonomy (NCBI): domain Eukaryota; kingdom Viridiplantae; phylum Streptophyta; class Magnoliopsida; order Asterales; family Asteraceae; genus Ambrosia; species Ambrosia trifida. The sequence goes on from CM054129.1 coordinate 79,148,841, forward strand.
TTTCTCAACCGACTTTGGATTCCTGACCGTGATGATCTTCGTACTTTCCTTATGAACGAGGCTCATAAGTCTCGTTATTCTATTCATCCTGGAGCTGACAAGATGTACCAAGATCTTCGTTATTCGTATTGGTGGCCTGGTATGAAGAAAGATATCGCTCTTTTCGTTGCAAAATGCCTTACTTATTCAAAGGTCAAGGCTGAACATCAACGACCATCTGGTATGCTTGAACAACCAGAAATTCTTGTATGGAAATGGGAGAGCATAGCAATGGACTTCATCACTAAACTCCCTCGTACACCCAAAGGTTTTGACAGCATTTGGGTAATCGTTGACCGTCTAACCAAGTCAGCCCATTTCTTACCAATTCGTGAGAAATATTCTGTGGAAAGATTAGCGAAGATGTACGTAAGTGAAATCGTATGTCGCCATGGTATACCTTTGGACATTATCTCTGATCGTGATGGTCGTTTCACCTCTCACTTTTGGGATTCTTTACAAGACGCTTTGGGTACCAAGCTAAACCTGAGTACTGCTTATCACCCTCAAACAGATGGTCAGACCAAACGGACCATCCAGACACTTGAGGATATGCTCAGGGCATGTGTCATCGATTTTGGTGGCGCATGGGATTCTCATCTTCCCTTGGTCGAGTTTTCATACAACAACAGTTATCATGCCAGTATTAACATGGCTCCTTTCGAGGCACTCTATGGTCATAAGTGTCGTTCACCTGTCTGTTGGACTGAGGTTGGTGAAGCCCAGATCACTGGACCTGAACTGATCCAGGAAACAACAGATAAAATCCAACTCATTCAGGATAATCTTCTCAAGGCTAGAAGTCGTCAGAAGAGCTATGCTGATAAACGTCGTAAGCCCTTGGAATTCTAAGTCGGGGACCTTGTACTTCTTAAGGTATCTCCTTGGAAGGGAGTAATTCGCTTCGGTAGAAAGGGAAAACTAGCTCCTCGATATGTAGGCCCGTTCAAAGTGCTTGACAGGATTGGAAAAGTGGCTTACAAACTTGATCTTCCACCTGAGTTAAGCAATGTTCACCCAACTTTTCACGTTTCAAATCTCAAGAAATGTTTAGCAAATGAGAACCTCCATGTCCCTCTTGAGGATGTGCAAATCGATGAAACTATGCACATTGTCGTGAAACCCGTTGAGATCGTGGATACTGGAGTCAAGAAACTCAAGCGCAGTCGCATTCCAATCGTTAAGGTTCGTTGGGAATCTAAACAAGGTCCAGAGTTCACTTGGGAACGCAAGGACCAGATGAAGTCTAAGTACCCACACCTTTTCCCACCAGACTCTCCAACTCCAACTTCGGGACGAAGTTCCTAAAAGTAGGGGAGACTGTAACATTTCGCATTTAATTCTATGTACGTTACGACAGTTATTAATAAAACGTCGATTTTTTTATCATTATCGTCCCTTTTAAAAATATTTCGTGACGCGTTTGGACTCTTAGAACCATACTATAAATATATAATACTATTATAGTGGTGATATTAATGTCAAAAAAATAAAAGCCTGGGCCGGGGTTCGAACCCGTGCCCTAGGCCGGTTCACACGAACACAAGACATAACCAGCTGGTCTACAGCCTTAACTAGGTTTTAACTCTGACTGGTATATATATATATATATATATATATATATATATTGTGTTTAGATGTGCAGTTGACTATTGAAAAGACAACTGCGATCCAATCTCCCATAATTACACAATCAATTCGTGTTTCCAAATCCTGTTATGGTAAACATTGTTGATTGTTTGACTAATACGCGTACTCAACACGCATAATCATCATTAAAGCATACCATAATCGTGTCAATCATCGCGTCATTGTTTTAAAACGAGTCAAACATACCAAATCAATCACACGAGTGTTATACTATAAATTGAGGATTCATCCTTAGTCCCAAATTGCCGAATACACTATCCCCACTATCAATTTCTCCTAAAAATCCCATTTCAATCTTCAATCATTCACGTTTGACTTTAAGGTTGACCGAGCTTTACATCCACGATTTCAGTTCGTAAGTTTAATTTTTTGTTGGGGTTTGTTTATCGCCCATAGAATAGCAATAACCCCATGAATAATCGGGTTATTGCTTGTTCGTTTTGATTATTGTAAAACCTAGGGTTCATACGATTTAATTTGGGGATAAACATGTTGCAGACTTCGTTATTTATATATTGCAGAACAACATTCATCACCAACTGATCAGTAGATCAGTTGGTGTGGATCTTTTCACTAAGACGCGAACCGGCCACGGCAAGGGTTCGAGTCCCTCTTTCCACGCACTCTTTTCTTTCTTTTTAAAAGGATTATATAACTGATTCATATAGACTATTTAATAAATTCGAACCTAGATTATTCGTTCTCAGGGTCCAGACCAACTGGTCTGGGCTTGTGATTTAAAACCCTGACCCGGGTTTGACGCGGGTTCGACCCCTAGCACATACAAACATTTTTTTAACCCTTTATACTTATATATATTCATTATTATTTTTAAAAATGGTTTTAAAATACTAAAATTGCTTTATAAATTCTACAAAAATTATTTTATGATGTTCTAATAGAAAAGTTTATCATACAATTTTTAGTTTTCCAAATATTATTTATTTATTATATATAATTAATATTACAAGTTTATTCTATTATAATTATAAAATTCTATAAGAATATCAAAACGATTTTATAAAATTCTACAAAAATTATCCTAAGTTTATAAAACAATAGACATTCCAGAAATGATTTTTATTTATGAAAAATCTTTTATTTAATATTTTTAATCGATTTTTGTTATTTTAATCATAAATAAATCATAATAAATTCATTTTTAATATTTTTACACCAAAATTTTATATAAATTATTTATGTCCATTTAGAACAGAAATACAAATTTTAATTTAAAAATTCTTTAATTTTAATATTTTTAGATATTAAAGTTATATTTTGTCAAAATAGATATAAATAGACTAAATATTCAATTTTTAAGAAAATAATTTTATAAAAATTATTTTCATACTTAAAACCTTATAATGTGATCATCCTTAGTCAAAAACCTACAAAAAGACTTTTGTTTATTTATTTTTCGAATTTCTCTTATGTATTAAAACAATTTATTTAATAATTAAACGAATCCTTATCCCCAAATTAGGAACCCTAGAAAATACTTGTAGACTAGAAAGACTTAGACTTATTTATTACCTTAAACATAGGGTAATACTTGGCAACGTTGGGCTACACATATTCTATTTCACGAGACTTAACACTTTGCTAAGGTGAGTTTACGTAACCATGTTTATGCAATTCTTTATACTTGAAACTTTATACTTAAGCAATTCTACATACATGTCTAGTTGTAAACTTTAATGCCTCATGACTTAGACAAAGACTATTAGACTTAAACTTAAACTTACATAATCATTAGCTGTGGCCAAGCCGGCGATATACAGTGATAGATCTATTGGATTGACAATCCCACCTAGATTCGTTGACCATCTTTTATGGGGAGCGCGGGTGATTGTTATCGTTCCAACGTGATATTAAGGTGAACCGTGGATGTGGGATGGACCTAAACTTGTCGGAGGTTTGATTATGTGCATACTATACTTCATGTTTATTCATGTAGACTTAAACTTACGATAGACATATGAATTGCTAAACTTTTATTATTCTAAAAACTTATTTGCTTGACATGGCTTATGTATTCTCACCAACTTCTAGTTGACCCCCCATTTTTCCAAACTCAACAGGAAATAATGATGCTTGAAGTCTAGAGCTAGCATGAGGAGAAAATTGGAGTTTATGCTTTGTTTGGTTATTTGATGTACTAGAATTTCATTCAAGACTTTGATATGTATTTTCAAATTTTGGATATTTTACTTTAAATAAATTTCAATTAAAACTTGAATACCATGTGCTACTGAACAATCATTCTTACGTGACGCCTCGATGTTTCCGCCATCGGTTGGGGTGTTACACATATCTTCCAACTGAAGCGTTGATTCTTTTGCGAAGGATGTGGTATGTCTTTTTGGTGCGGATGTTGGAGGTCGTGGACTTGTAGAGTTTTTACCGTTGGTGTGCTGCTTGAAGTAATGCTTGTTTCTGTGTGTACTTCGAGGTAAGTGATACCACATGACGGAAAACCAATTCTAACCACAATGCTTACGTTACAACCAGATGCATACGTAAGAAAAACGACAATGCATATCATGTTTGGCTTCTAATTTAACCTAGATGACCGGTCGTTCTCACATACATCGTAAAACTCAGGAAAAAATGGCTAAGAACACACCTGAAACTACCTTAAAACAACCAAAATAATTTACGAAGCAACAGATAAACAATTCGCACCTTTCTCGTCATTATCTTATTTTGGAACTAACTTGAAAGCCCCATTTTCTGGTAGACTTGGGTGCAAAAACACCACACGCATATAAACAATATATGATGAAATCGCCAAAAATAGGTGCACGTTCAAAGGCGTATCCAAATAATGATTAAAACGGATATGAAAAAAGTAATTCACATGAACAGAATATCTACTTAAACTCATACTTTCATTTTCCGTTTACATGTAGATAGAAAAGTTCACAAATCAGTTTATCACCTCCAAGCCTCTGTTGCCATTCTTCCTCATCCACAGCACCACTTTTATGTGTAGCCACCACCACCAATATATTGTAATAACTCACACCAATATAGGAGGAGGAGACTAACGAGATGGTGAAGATTTTGGGTTGTAAGGTGGGTTGCTTCCCGTTTGAATACCTTAGTGTTAAAGTTGGAGCAAATATGAATAAAGCTACACATTGATCCCCGGTGATTGATACGGATATCACCGTCTTTCGTCTTGGAAGGCGAAGAATCTTTCGATGGGAGGTCGCTTGGTTTTAGTGAAATCCGTTCTTTCTAGTCTTCCCATTTATTATTTCTCAATTTGCAAAGCGTCCGTGATGGTGGTTAACAAACTGGAGGCAATAATGAGGAATTTCCTATGGTCCGGTGCTTCTAATGTTAAGAGAATTCATTGGGTTTCGTGGGAGGTGATTACCTTGACTAAGGCGGATGGAGGCTTAGGAATTTCAAAATTAATGGACGTCAACGCCGGCCTTTTGACAAAATGGGCGTGGAGGTTTTATACCATGAAAAACTCTCTTTGGCGTCGAGTCATGAGGCGATTCATGGGGGGAGGGGAAAATGGTCTTTTTACCCCTTAATAGAGGATATAGTGGGTGTTGGAAGTCGATTGCGTCCTTTCTTCACAATCTGCAGCTGCAAGACATAAACTTGCAGCAGTGTTTTTGGGCTGCTATCGGTTCAGGAAAGGAGGTCCGTTTTTGGCTGGACCGATGGCATGGGGATTCTATTCTTAAGGATAGGTGGCCGGCTTTATTCAGGATTGAGAAGTTAAAAAGCTGCTGTGTTGCTGATCGATTTGTGCTAGAGGGGAATAGTTATAAGTTCGTTCAATGCTTGAAAAGGAGTCCGAGATCAGTGGCCGAGATTTCTAAACTACAAGAGGCTGTAGAAGTTATTTCTAAGTTTTCGGTCGCTGGTCGGTCAAACTACTGGAAGTGGGACTGTGCTGATAAAGGAGAGTTCTCTATGTCGAAGATTAAAGAGCTGTTGAGAATGGGCTGTGATATTAAGAGACTGCAGACTATGGTTTGGTAGTCGTGGATCCCTTTAAAAGTCAATATATTCTTTTGGAGGGCAGAAATGGATCGGATTTCTACCCGGGATGCGTTACTCAAAAGAGGATTAACATAGCTGAGGCGACTTGTGTGCTCTGCGCAGATGCTGAAGAGGATTAACAACATGCATGTTTTCTTTGGAGGTTTGGGCTGGAATCGGTTCATGGTGTAAGATTGGCCCCATTTATGCTTTTGACTTTATCGATCTCATTACGTTTGTTGATTCGTTGCCAGCTTCTAAAAAGGGTAAAAGGGTATTGAAAGGTATTATGATGATTGGATGTTGGGTTATCTGGCCAACTCGAAACCGAAGACTTTTTGAAGAAAAGGAACCAAAAGTTCGCAAAGTCATAGCCTCGATTAAGTCTTTGTCGTTTTTATGGTTTAAAAGTCGGTCTTCTATTTTGTCTTTTAATTGGCGTAATTGGGTTATATATCCGTTGTATATGATGTGACGGTTTTGTGGCGGTCCTCGCTTTGAGGACGCGTCTTGTTAATGAAGTTCACAGTTCAAAAAAATGTACTAATATACTGAGCTATATGTTATGCGAACTTTAAATCCATAAGTGGATTCTGCAACAACCAATATATTGTTTGTTTTGCTCTTTTAATGAATATCATATAATCTTATCCATTTGCTTTGTAGCACAGCTCTTTAATTAACACTATATTGTTCTTTATATATAAAAGAAATGAAATAAAATAAAAACGCCCAGTGTGCAGCACTAAATGAAAAAGAATTAACCAACATTAATTGCGATGAGCTGTTTAAGATATAAATAATTCTTAAATAAAAAGTGGATACAAAAACAGCCAGCAGGTTTCGAACCCAGGTATATTAGTTATAACCTAAAGAACCAAACCACCATACCACTATCAAATATGCAATTCAATTCAATATAATAGGTATTTAACAAAACACAAAGGCAAAGAAAATAAAAAAAAATAATAAAACACTCTTTAAATGCATTTGCCTATTAATAGTATGATAATTGAAAGATATACATTCTATTATTTGTTAGGGTTGGTTCCGATATACAATAAGAAACGTAAAAAATCACAAGTCAAACAAAATCTGATTAAATTCCTTCCAACAATATTGGAAACGACTTGTCAAACCCTAAATAGAACCCTAGCCCCTAAACTATAATAAACCCTAAAACTAAACCCTAATAGTTAAACCTTTAGCTAAATCCTAAAATCTAAATTATAAACCCAAAAAGCTAAACGCCAAATGCTAAGCCCTAAGCTAAACATTAAATCCTAAACTCTAATGCTAAAGCCTAAGGGTAAACTCTAAAAGTTAAATTCTAGACCTTAAAAAAGCTGTATATATATATTTGACTAGGGCTCGACAAGCTAGTTTTCATGCTACTGAATGAGTTCAATCAAAGTTCGTTTAACCTAATTTCCTATATTTCTTAAGTTAATATATAGTTGTATCTAATATTGCCTATTATTTGTTAGTTTACCATTATTTTTTAGTAACATCAAATCATTAAATATTTCCGGATAATAGTAGTACTATATAATAAATAGGTTTTATCTTTTGTCTGTTTTAGAACATTGTTTTTTTTTCCCTTAAAAATAAGTGAAGACATACGTAAATACATAATCCATATTAAGACCATCCGGAGTGAGACGGGAAGAAGGGCGGGAGGGGGGGGTTCTTTTGCCACGTGGGGCTATTTCATTGGGCCGTGAGTTTTATAAAAAAAAAATAAAACCAAATAATGGAGAAAAAAAGAAACAAATTATAAAAAAAGGTAATGTTGGGTATGAAAAAATAAAAGAAAAAAAACATTACATAATTAACCCTAATAAAATTAATAAAAACATTACATAATTAACCATATTAAAATTAATAAAAACATTACATAAAAACATTAAATAAAATCATTACATAATCCTAATTTACTTATTACATTATCCTAAACATTACATAATTAAACTACTAAACTCCCCACTACGGAGAGTAATTGTCCGAGTCCTCCAGTGTATATTTTGGAGATGACACGTCACGGTCGCTATCGCGACCGTCGGACCTCGCATCCGAGCGGATCCGGCAGTACTCAAGAGTTGATCCCGAGTAGTAGTAGTAGTAGAAGTAGTAGCGTTCTTCTTCCATAGCAGCTCTAAGGGCTTCGTACTCCTCCTCATATGGCTCCCGGGGAGGAGGGTTGGGGTGGGGTTACCCTGGTGGTGGGGGGTGGGTGTACGATGGTGGTGGGGGTGGGTGTACCCTGGTGGTGGGGGGTGGGTGTACCCTGGTGGTGGGGGTGGGTGCCATCTGGTAGTGGGGGATGGGTGCAACCTTAAACGCTCCATTTCCATCTGAGCCATGGTATAATCCAAAGCCCAGACCATCTCCTCATCAGTTAAATCGTCATCTGGTGGAGGAGATGAAAATGTTGGTTGTGCAGGAGGAGGAGGATAGAACCTTGGTTGTGTAGGAGGAGAAGGAGATGAAAAGGTTGGTTGTGCAGAAAGAGGAGGAGATGAAAAGGTTGGTTGTGCAGGAAGAGGAGGAGGGAAGATTGGTTGTGCAGGAGGAGGAGGAGATGAAAAGGTTGGTTGTGCAGGAAGAGGAGGAGAGAAGATTGGTTGTGCAGGAGGAGGACGATAGAACTTTGGTTGTGCAGGAGGATAAGGAGATGAAAAGGTTGGTTGTGCTGGAGGAGGAGAAGATGAAAATGGTAGTCGCCATCTCCGGCGAGAGTATCGCCGAAGATCCGAAGGTCCGGTAGTTTCGTGATAACCGCCACCCGTATCTTTCATTGGTGTTTTGGTGAGAATTGTGACTGAGAAGGAGGTTTTGATGTTGCATTTATTGGGTCAGAAATTTGAAACGTTTGAAATTCAAACGTTTGAAAACTGGCGGTTGAAATTCAAACGTTTGAATTTTAAACGTTTGAAAACTGGCGGTTGAAATTCAAACGTTTGAATAATATTTTTTGATTAAATATTTAAATAAAATTTTTTAACTATTTAAATATAAATTTTTAAATAAATTTTTTTACATTATTATAATAAAATTTTTAAATATTTTAAATTTATTAAACTTTTTATAAAGAAAAATAAAAAAATAAAAATGAAATTTCACGTGGCACTTCTCGCCCCTCTCCCCCTTCCCTTCCACTCCCCACAAATTTCCCCCACCCCCACATAGAACCCCCAAGTGCCACATGACGCTTCACCCCCTCTTTCCTCCGCCCCTCCACTCCTTATAGTCCAAGATTTTAATATTTTGAAGCAAAATAACTTCATGTATGTGATTCACCATGCGGAACAGAAAAGGTAAATTTTGTATATGCTTCGAATTACACATATACGCATTGGATCTCTATATAATGCTGTGGATAATATAGACACCAACAGTTATCACATATGTTATTTTTTAAATTAAAGAACTATTACGATACCATACTTAAATTAAAAAGAGAAAAATGTTCGTTTTATGACGTATTTTTTTAATATATTACTGCATGAAAATATTATAAACGTTTAAAAATCATGAAGGTTAATGATTTAAAAGATAATGATATATTTAAAAGAATATACAATATTTTTAAAAATTGTTGTTACTTAAACTCTCTCTATATAAACAAAACGTATCTATACGTACGTAATATAGAGCATTATTTTAAAACTAGACTCTATGCAGCATGTGACAAGGTATCAGGTATGTTAAGGTAAAGAGAATGTGCCGTTAGCGTCAATTAATGGCTCTAAAAGTCATGTTGGGAAAATCTTGTACTATTTGTTCATTGGCCAAATAGTTTACATGCATGAATTTGTTTCTAAGAACTAAATGCTTAGAAAATTATTAGCACTATACATACACAAGATCTATTGTAGTGAGAAAGTGACCCTGGCACACCTTGGTAATAATTAAGAAGAGGCTTAACGTTTTTAAAGTCAAAAAATGAAACCGGGATCATTTTAATTAAAAGAAATGTGTTTTATACTGATGATCCTAATACATGAGGATACAATGACAAACATTTTTTTCAATATGATTTCTAAAAGGCATAAAGTCACAAAATTCTAACAGAGAAGTTGAGAAATTGAGAGTTGAAAGAGTTGTAATAGGAGAACAATCGAGTGTGAATAGAAAACCCTTAAAATAATTGGGTCCTCTAAGTATATAGGCTCTAAGCTTTGGCTTATTTTCTTAACAAACGGATATACCATCTCCCTAAAATACATGATAAAAAATGCATGTGTATTATCATGAATACTTCATAAGGTGCTATAGAAAATCATTTTGTAAATTAATTATATATGTGTACATAGACAGACACACACACAAAGAAAGAGACGTTGGGCCATCATGTCACTTAGAAGGGGTACCAATGTAGGGTAAGCCCAATGGTGTATGAACCTGTGAACTATGACTTACTTCTACACCTCCACATGCTTCTGTTCATCTCCTCCTCTCCTATATATACTTGCCATCTCATTTTCTCACCCATACCATAACAACCACATATTAATATCTTTACTACCATAAACAATGGGTCTTAGAAAATCCTGCAATAGACAAGCTCAGGCACTAGCTCTCAAGAAAATCATCAAAAGGTGCTCGAGTTTTGGCAAGAACAACGATGACAGCAGCCTCCCGAATGATGTCCCAAAGGGACATTTTGTGGTGTACATTGGCGAAAGTCGTAGCCGATACATCGTACCGATATCATGCTTGGATCATCCAACATTTCAACATCTACTACAAAGATCTGAGGAAGAATTTGGGTTTAATCATGATATGGGCATTATCATTCCATGCCAAGAAGTCGATTTTCTGTCTTGTTTCTCCATGAATTAATGCATGAGAAAAGAAACAAATTGTTTGTCATTTTGTCAAGAATACATATTCTTTATTGGTGCTCTTGTAATTTGTACATTTTTTCTCCTGTGGTGTTTTGAGTTTGAACACCCTTTGAAAAATATTGTTAGTTTTGTACAAAATGGAGGTTCTAATGGATATGATTCTTTTCTGGCTAATGAATGTTTATACAATGTCAATTTACATATATTCTTTAAATTATAGGGAAAAGATGATTCATTAATTTACCGATAAATAACACTAACTAGTAACTAAGATCTGTAGTTATTTTAAATTTTATGGGACCTTTTTTTTTTTTTTATATAAAATACTAGGTTACAATCTCGTACAGTTGAAAAAATCGGTGTATTAAAATTATACTAATAGAATAAAAAATTAAAGTAAATTGTTAGCATATACAATCGTCAATATACGTATTTAAAGAAACAAACATTGACGTGACATTTATAAATTTTGTTAAGTTATTTTTTAAAACACTTTTTTTTTTTCAAATGAGAATTAAATTTGATTCTATAATACTACCTATTTTTCTATTATTTAAAATATTGTATTTTACTATTATTTACTACCCAAAAACAATTATCTTTATTATTTTCATTTTTAGTATTGTGATTAACATAAGTTTGAATTTGGTGAAGTTTTTAAGTAAAAACATATAAGTTTATTTAAAATATTAATAATTAAGTTTATTTTAAATTTATTTGGTTAATAATTAATAATTATCTTTAATTAATAAATAAATAATTTATAATTAAGTTAGATAGAAAAAATATCTTTAATTAAAATATAAATATAATTAATTAAGTAAAAATAATATCTTTAATTAAAAGATAAGTATCTATAGTTGTTAAGTAGGAGAAAAAGAAGGGAAAACAAAAATTGATGGCTCTATTTAATAAAAGGCTTAATAATGATAATGATAATGATAATGATAATGATAATGATAATGATAATGATAATGATGATAATAAGAATAATAATAATAATAATAATAATAATAATAATAATAATAATAATAATAATAATAATAATAATAATAATAGATTTTGTCACTTTAAATTTTATAAATGTTTTTTTGTTCTATTTAAAAAAATCATTTGCTACGGTTAAATACGTGAACGTAAGAAATCCGTTGTGAAAAGGATTGCTAGGGTAAACTTGTTTTTATAAAACAAAAAAAGCTCAACTAAAAATAAAATAGTGTGTTAATTCTAGGTCTTACGAGTTGGTATTTGATTTCTAACTTCAAAATATAAATGGATTGATACTACAAAAGTAACAAGTATCACAAACGATCTATTCTTTCAACAATCCGTCGGTGATACTCTTTCGATTATATGGCCTTGGATAATCTGATTCCCGATAGATTGTTAATCTTATCAAAAAAATTTATCTACACCTAATCGATGAAGACGAACCATCCGTCGATAATTATCAGCATTCCTGGGTTATAGATTATGTAGGTAAATCAATGACAATAGCAAATTACCATTTCTTTTACCTTTTCAATGATATTGTTGGAAATGGTAAGTGTTGAAGGATTATGTCCATACTCATTTGTCTAAAGGATTGAAAAATATTTGTACAAACAAGCATGAACTTTTCATTAATAACATTAATAGGTTAGGGATGCTAACACATTTAAGACTTAAAAACTCATTTTTTTTTTTTTTTTGAAAGGCTTAGTTCAGTGGAAATCCGTGTACAACCCTAACCTAGCGATCTCAAGTTCGAATCCCTACCCACACACTGGTGTCCTCCTTGCCTAAGCTCAAACCATCACGGGGAATTTTTTTGCGGTGTGCATGAATCGAACTTGTGACCTACCCCCAGGATGGGAACCCCTAAGGGAAAACCCACCCTACCTCAAACCAGCTGGGCTGGAGATCATTGGCACTTAAAAACTCATTAATCCTTGATCTTAAACTACATAATTCATATTATGATATTTTCATATCATGAAATGCCATATCTACCCGTAAGCCCCATCTACCAATCGACATAATATGTGCATGTAATTTAAAGACATATACTATCTTGTATATAATTATTGTCATTGGTTGATTATTTAATGAACAGACAAAAATTAATGAATGGTCGGGATTTTCATTGTCTTTATTTCTTTTGAAAAATATAAATGGTTATGATCGAGAAAAGGTAATGAAATAGTATAAAAGTTATTATCAAAACCAAAGATATTTTGGAGCTGGATATGTATGTAAGCGGGTCAAAATGGAAGAAAAAAGCGATTTATGCAGTTTGTCTAGTGGCTCTTTGGTGTTTATGGAGGACAAGAAATGAGGTAGTCTTCAATCATGGTCGTTCTCAGTACAAAAGTAAATTGGAGAAATCAAAACAATGAGTTATCTTTGGGTGAAATCAAGGTCTCGGCAATCGGATTTGGAATGGAACGTATGGAGAGCTTTTGGCATTAACAAGATAGGCTGGTAATATTTTGGTGTAATGCTAATCATTGTAATAGGTTAGTGTAATATGGTGTAATATGGTGAATGTATTTGGTGGTGGTTAGCTACCGGCTAGCCATATAGTAATAAAATTTCCTTTGTTGATGGTTAAAAAAAAAAAACAAAGATATTTTATACCACTTTGTACTTAAAATAAATCATGTCGTTTTTATTGGAATTAAAAATCTTATATCAAAACGAGTCTTTGAATTGACTAAATAGTTTTAAATGAGTATTACTTTAAATTTAGCACCATGACAATCACATCAAAGTTGACCATTTTTTAAAAAACATTTTAAAACATTATGAATATGATTTTAAAATGAAAGTTAATTAATGTAACTATCCATATCCAAATATCAACTCTCAAATCAAAAAAGGCTGAAGTTTTAAGACTCTAGATAATGTTAGAAATATGTCATCTTTTATAATAATTAATTTTTTTAATATTGAACTTCATTAAAACCACATGCAGAGAGCTGACCTAACTAGATTGGAGGCCCTAAGGCTCATAGGTATGGAGACGTCCAGAAGCCCCCGTCTCTCACCCCCACACCGCCCCCTGCCCCCGTCCCCTTCCCCCCCCCCCCCCCCCCCACATTCCTCTGTGGACGAGATGGCCTGACCAATAGGGATTTTTCTTTTTTTTTTCTTTTTTTTTTTTTTTTGAAAAAATGACGTTGGGCAACGGCTAAAAGCCAATGGCTTTTTTTTTATAATTATTTTATGTTTTCAATGTTAAAAAAATTATATATATACCACAAATCAACCAATTTCTACCACATATCTCTACATTTTATACCATATATTTTATAAACTAACCACATTTTATAAAAAAAATCTCATGGATCCCTTCCAACAATTCAACCATAACCCAAATGAAAACCCCACTCATCCTTTCTCATCACTGGGTTACACGCCGGTAGTCGATCCACCCATCTCACAAACCGTTACACCAATGCCGGCGGTAGCCCAAATGCTTCAAAACCCGGTCGCCTTTGCACAATTAAACCCGATCGCATATATGCAAATGCAAAGCTATATGCAACAAATTCAAAACTTCCAAAATAGCCAACAATTTTCTCTACAACCACAACCCATGACAGCTCTTGGAACATCCCAACCCGCTACACCTCTTGTACCATCCCAACTCGCTACACCTCTTGGACCATCTCAACCCGTAGAATCGGAGAATGAAGCCGATGATGAGATAATTCCCGAAACCCAACCTACGCCACGAACCAAAGGCAAACGCAAAGGAAAACAAAGAGAACCGGGACCGGGACGTGGTAAACCACTAGAGGGAGCCCCTAGACCATGGTCCGATGTCGAAGAGGAAGCCTTAACTAAGGCGTATGTCTTTGCTTCAACACGTGCCAACATCGGTAAATTATTTAAATTTATAGATATGTATTTTTTTTCGAAATATATATGTTTATGTTATTACTTTTTTCTTTTCGAAATATATATGTTTATGTTTTATATTGTTGATGTTATTACTTAATTAAAGGTACCGCCCAATCGATATCCCAATTATGGGATGCGGCGAACGAATACTTTCACAAGTTGATGCAAAGCAAGCCGTATCGAAAAAACGACGCTCTTAGCTCGAAGTGGAGAAAGGTAAATGCGGATTGTGGTAAATTCAATGGAATTTACAACCGTATTAAGTCAAAACCGCCTAGTGGTTGGAACGAGCAAAATATTTTTGAGGCGGCGTTGAATAAATATAAAGATGAGACAAATAGATCGTTCTCCATGATACGGGCTTGCCAGGTGTTGAAAGATGAACAAAAATGGGCGGGGGTTCCGAACGAGGTTGAACGGGCCAAAAGAAAAACTAAAGCTAAACAGAGAGGTCCGTCTGTTCCAATCGACATTGATATTAACGACGAGCCCGAGTTCGATGAACCAGTATTCATGGAGGAGCCACGCCCCATAGGTTTATAAATTTATAGTTATTTTTATATATAATTCGTTGCGTTTTCGTTATAGTATAAAAATATTTTAATTTTTATTATGTAGGTCGGGACAAAGCTCGAAAAGAGGCGGCGGCCGGGAAGAAAGCGGCAACGGGTAGCTCAAGCGGGAGCGCTTCCAGGCTTGAAACATTAAGCGCACAAATGGAAGCATTCAACCAAGCTAACGAAAGAAAAATAAAAATCAAGGAAGATAAGCATAGGTTGATTGACGAAGCGAAGGCGATGGAAGAGTGGAAGATTATGTCCACCGATATCTCGAGTTATCCCGAAGATAAACGCGCCGCGTTGAAAAATTTGCAAGACAAGTTGCTTAACAAGTGGAAATAGTTTTATATATTTTAGGATATCGTATCTTTTTTTCGGTGTGTTCGTTTTATTTTTAAAATTTATCATGTCTTGTACTTTTTATTTATAATATTTAGTTTTTAATTTAACATTATTTTATTTATTTATTAGTTTTAAAACAAATTAAAATTAATATTTAAAAATAAATTAAAAAGTAATTTAATGCTTGAGACATGGGTTTCTCATGTCTCCACACCCCACCCATGTCTCAAGCATATGGAGACATCACTTTGTTGAGGTGACATCCTTTGTGGCATAGAGACATGACCTTTCTCATGTCTCCACACCCATAGCCTAAACGAAAAATAACTTTTGGGCCTCTTTTCCACATATTAACGTGCGGTCTTTTTATGATTCAATCAATCTTCACATTTTATTTGTTTTTTTTAATGTGTTCAGGTTTATATGACATCAAATATTTGAAAGGTTGAAATAATTAAAGGACATTAAGTATTAAGCAAAATATAAAAAATAAATAGAAGTCATAAAACTAACAAATATAAAAGACAATACGCCATTATGCAATAAAAAACAATTAGATACAACAACTAGATAATAATAATAATAATCAAACTATGACTATAGGAAAATAAACAATAAAAAACAATAGAGAAAGTATACGATATAAAGTCGCTTAACGTAAGAAGCGTAGGAAACCACCATAATTCGCCACCTGTCAACTCTAGTTAGGTTTAATTAACCTAATTCTGGTTTATCACAGGGGTAAATTCGTCTATATACACGATCATTCAATTCCTTCAATCACGTTGTAATTAACCTGTTAATTAATACGATTTCAAAAATCATGTTCGATTCAAATCATGATCGTCAACATCTAATCAATCTGTTATTCATCAAACCAAATCTTAATTTTCGTTTTTAGTGCTCTGTTTAGCGAACAGTAAGTTTAAAATTAATTTTCTTTTTTAATTGAAATTATATGTGTGTTTATTATATGTTTATTATTGTTTTTTATCGGTTTTTTATAAGTTTTCAGGTTTGATTCAAACAATCAAGGTTTGGAGGTTTTTACAGATGTTTGAAGATGAACAGAGGTTGAAGAAGATATAAATGAATGCGTCTGAAGAATGAAATCAGTGCGTCTGAAGTTTTTGCATGAGTGCATCTGAAGTTTTACATAAGTGCGTTTGTTTTAAAATGATCTACTGTTGTTTTACATAAGTGTTTTTGAATTTTTATTCACATGCATTTTACAGTTCATGTAACACCCCAACCGATGGCGGAATCATCGGGGTGTCACGTAGTGACGATTGTTCAAAAGCTCATGGTACTAAAATGTAAATATTTGATTATTGAATATTGTTTTACAACATGTGAAAATAAATACACGACAACAAAAAGAGAGATAGTTGATTTATGTAATCTAAGTCCAAAGTCCTATGTGAAGCGTCAAGCAGCTTATCCTGAAACATGCACGGAAATAGATTTTGTCAACATACGATGTTGGTGAATATTACCTAGCTTTGTACATATAGTATAAGTTGAAAAACGGTACAATTCATGTGTCTAGCATCACCAAGGCATTGTGTAAACACATAAGTAACCAAACAAGACAAGATCAAATGTAAAGTTGGTAAGGTAAAAAAAAATTGATAATGAGCACCCTAGCACGTGTCAAGTCTAAAAGAGCACCATAACATAAGTTATGTCTAAATGAGCACTGTAACATAAGTTACGTCTATATGTAAAGAGCACCATAACATAAGTTATGTCTAGATGTATGATTTTGTACATAAGCTACATTCATGATCAAACATAAAGCACAAAGATAAACAAGACACGTATATGAATTGTAAATGAAGAAAAATGTATGTGTAAATGAATGTGTAAGTTTTGTATACTTGTGCATGAATCACCCCAAAAGTGTAAAAACAAAAAAGGGGATAAGTAATACTCACAGTTCGCGTAATAACTTGAAACCCTACCGAACAACGTGATTTGAATTTGGATTATCCCAAAGGATTAACCTAAAGAATTAGATAATGTGTAAGGGAATGAATCTAGGATATAAGTAGTCCTAGGGTTCCTAATTTGGGGATAAGTATTTGTTTAATTATTAATTATGTAAATTGTTATTAAATAAAAGAAATTAGGTAAATAATTAGTTAAAAGACTATTAATAGGTTTTTGATTAAGGATGATCATGTTATAAGGTTTCTAAGTATGAAAATAATTTTTATAAAATTATTTTCTCAAAAATTGAATAATTCGTATATTTATTTCTATTTGTCAAAATATAATTTTAATATTTAAAAATATTAAAATTAAAGAAATTTCAAATTAAAATTTATTTTTCTGTTCTAAATGAACAAAATAATTTATGTAAATTTTTGGTATAAAAATATTGAAAAATGAATTTGTTATGATTTATTTATGATTAAAAATAACAAAAATTAATTAAAAATATTAAATAAACGGTTTTTCAGAAATAAAGTTTATTTCTGAAATGCTTATTGTTCTACAAGTTTAAAATAATTTTTGTGAAATTTTGTAAAGTCGTTTAGATATTTTTATAGAATTTTAAAGTTATAAATGAATAAAATTGTAATATTTATAATATATATAAAATAAATGATTTTTGAAAAACTAAAAATTGTATGATAAACTTTACCATTTGGATAACATAAAAATAATTTTTGTACAATATATATAAATCGTTTTGTTATATAAACGGATTTTGATTAATAAATGAATTATAGGAATTATATTATTTGATTTTAAATAATGTTTAAGTATAATCCAATCTGGGTTGTTAATGTTCTCAGGGTCTAGACCAAGTGGTCTGGGCTTGTGATTATTAGTCTTGGGTATTAAGGGACCATGAGTTCGACTCTGGTTAAGGCCGGTTTTATGAAGGCTTGTTTTGTTTATTAATTTATTTTTTTTAAACAAAAAAAAAAGAAAAAGAAAGGTGGTTGCGGGATTCGAACCTTGGCCTTCGGCCGGTTCAGGTTTTAAACATCATCCCATTACCAACTGATCCACAGATCAGTTGGTTATCATTTTTGTTCTGCAACGTTTTTAAACTATGGTCTGCGCGAGTATTATCCCCAAATAATTGATGAAGAACCCTAGATTTTTAATAAATCAATAAACGCGATAATAACTAAATTAACCATTGGGCTTTTGGAGTAGGAGGGCCAATTAACAAAACCCATAAAAGAAAACGAACTTACAATGTGTTTTAGAGGTGCGAACGAGCGGTCAAAGGGACGCGTCCAAAGAAGTTAAATTCGCAGAATTAAGAGAATTTTGTGTGAAATTGGGAATGGGAAAGTGTTATTCGGCGAGTAAGGCTTGAGATGTGGGGTTCAATTTATAGTATAACCTACGGGTTCCATGAATTAGAAAGTTTGACTAGGCCTTTAATAAAAACGCGTAATTGCTTGATTTTAAGGAATGATTTGGTGTAATTGGACTTGTAAGGCACGCCAATGATCTGTCAATCACGTTTGTTTCAATTCTTGGATCATTAAGCGCGCTAATTTGAGTTTAATTGTTGGAAGAGATTTGGGTTTTGACTTTGGGGTTTAACTTAGAGATCTCATGTGTGTTTAATAATATGGGTTTTGATAATACACACAAACACACTGCTGGTGCAGTGGTTTCTGTTCGTGGTGTTAAGGTTTGACCCGGCTCTTGACTCGGGTTCGAGTCTGGTGGGTTGTGTATTTTTTTTTTTTTTTTTTTTTTTTTTTTGCAAGTAGGGAAGGGAAACAGAATTTGGGCCGGGTGTTTTGGGCTTCTGGTGTCTGGGCTCAGCAGATTAAGGTGAGGGTTGGGTATAGGTTTAGTCTGGTTGTTTATTGTTATATTTAAAAGAGTTTGTAAGATGAACTTCAAAATTTAAAAGAATCTAACGAATATTATTATTATTATTATTATTATTATTATTATTATTTATTATTATTATTATAAAAGAAAAGAGTTTTTCAATCACGACAACGATTCGAGTAGATGTAGATTCATGAAGTGAGAGGGACTAAAATCGGATAAAAGATAAAATGAAAGGTGACGGATGTCACAGCATCCCCTACTTTTAGAAACCTCGTCCCGAAGTTATTAGAAACCTAAGGTTTCGGATGTTTGGTAGAAATTAAGATAACCGTGGTTTGGAAAATTTGAGTTAAGGCACGACGTGAATTTATAGGTAACAGAGTAAACTGTTTCGAATGATTTGGATAAGAGGTTTGATAGGTGTGAGTTAAGGATTGAATTAGGTTCGTCTTGAATAACAAGGAGAATAAGAATCTAGTAAAACACTAAACTTCAAGTTTTAGGAATCCTAAAATAAATGCATGAGTTGATTGACTATAGAAAGACTAAATGAACTACCAAGTAACTAGGGTTTGTTCCTGGTTCGACTCCCAGTCTCACTTTCGATGCGTCATTAGTGTTTATATATAGGGTGTACCGCAGCTAACCTACCACACCTTTGATACATCGAAAACGTAGTTGGTGTCTACCAAAAACCCTAATAGAATTTCATACCACCTTAACGTACCTGTAAATTCATGATTACGTTCCGGACCGGAATCATCAATTTACCTTACATTAGGGTTTATGTCTTTCTATGAACTTAATCTAACAACACGTTAAAGCAAATAAGTTTCACAAGAAGATGACACAACAAACACGTTGGGTTACAATGAGACATTATCAACGAAATGAGGCTTTGTAATAATGAGGTCAATTACATTGGTTTGCAACGACTTGCAAGCATAACAAAATTTTAAGCATGGGCTACCACTCACCCGAGGAGCCCTTTAAGTGAAATGTTTCTCTGAGTTGAGTGGATAATGTAGTAATTGTCTTTCATAGATCAACATGCAAATTGATAATACACACATGCAAGCAAGTTTGTAATTACGACAACTATTAAGTATAAGTGTTATCTTAGTTGACTATAGAAAATAGTTCATATTTGGCCAGCCATGTTTACGAGTATCATAAATAATTAAATGTTCAAAGAAAGTCAAATTAACAAACAATTATGTTTTTAGAAAAGTTCTGTAGGATCAAGTATCAAGTTTTTAATAGTTTGATTTTCATGGAAATCAAGTCCAAATGTTTCAATAAAATGTAAGGTAGAGTTCTAAATTTCTACGATTAAAATAAACGGAACCAAATATGATAAATTTCCAACTTGCGTTCGTACATAATAGTATGCAAGGAAATTTCTAGATGTTATATGCTTATGAGTACGACACAATTGGGTACAAAATAATAATAGGATCAAGAAAATGAAAACACATGTATTGGATTCTCGAGTCTTAAGAAGATCTCATCCATGGCTTAGCCAGTGGGGTTAACGTCATCCTGACCAGTTGCTTCGTTGATATTGATATTGAAAGCTCGTCCATGTGCCACTTGGTTTACATTAATCAATTCAGGGCATCGATGCCGCATGTGGTTAGGGTCTCCACAATTATAACATGCCCTGCCGTTAGTAATCGGCAGTGGTTCCTGGGCAGCTATTTGATGATTATCTTGTGTCTTAACCATTACGCGACAAGTAGCGGCAAAGTGTCCAAACCTTCCACATCTA
This sequence comes from Ambrosia trifida, assembly GCA_028751855.1. Classification (NCBI taxonomy): domain Eukaryota; kingdom Viridiplantae; phylum Streptophyta; class Magnoliopsida; order Asterales; family Asteraceae; genus Ambrosia; species Ambrosia trifida. The sequence continues at coordinate 79,169,765 of CM054129.1, forward strand.
GTGCATTGATGACATGGAAGATTTGCAGGGTGATGATACTTGCAAGTGTTGCATTGAGGATGGACTTCCGTGTAGGCTTTCTTGATAGGTTGAGTCACAACAGCATGGTTCTGATTATCGCCCATTCGTTTCTTAGAGTTCGAAGTAGTAGTGGCGGCCTTTGCTAAAACAGTCTTAGATGGTTCAACTACATGGGTGGTTTTCTCAGCAGACGTCTTGGTGCCCTTTCTAACCAAGTTTCCTTTCTTTACGTGTTTGTCTGTTTAAGTGGCTACGAGCTGAATTGCCATTTCTACCGTAGCGGGCTTGCTACCAGTGACAGTATCCTGAATTAGATCAGGTAATCCCTCAATATACTTCTCAATTGCTCGGGATAGCGGGGTAACCATATGAGGAACAAGTAGGCTGAGTTCATGATATCTGGTAGTATACACTAGGTTTTCTCCACTGTCTTGTTTCAGCTCATAAAATTCATCCTCTAACCTTTTGATTTCATTTCTAGGGCAAAACTTTGCAATCATCAACTCTTTAACGTCTTCCCAAGTCAGTGCTAAAGCAACTTCAGTGCCCCCATTGCGTTTTTCGTCATTCCACCAAGTTAATGCCTCTTTTTGAAAGACACTGGTGGCATAGCGAACGCGGAGTTCGTTAGGACACTCGCTGTTCACAAAGGTGTTCTCCATGCTTTCGAACCACTGGAGAAGGCCAGTAGCACCCTCCACACCAGTGAATTTTGTGGGGTTGCAGGAGTTAAAGTGTTTGAAAGTGCACCGAAATTGAGTCGTGCCTGTGTTGGCACTGTTACTATTCTGGGTTAACTCACTGATAAGGTTTGGGATCACTGCAGCAATTTGCTCAGCGACTAAAGATGCGAGGCGACGATCAGAACGTTGTCCAGAAGCACGAACAGTGCGTTGGCTGGCATCACGGAGCATGCGGCGAGCAGACATCTATGAGGCAGTCAATGAATAATCATGAGATTAGAAAATGTAAGTGTATAACTGTACAGATGATTATGAAAGTATGAACTTGTAAGCAATATATGAAAATCATGAAATACAAAATATTGTACATGAAACGAGAGAGTATTATTGAAAAACTTGCATAAAATGCTTGGAGTGCCCTTGTCTAGCTGTAAAGCCCAACAAGAACGTTGACTTTCCAAAGGAATTGAACCCAATGGTGATCAAAGAAGACATGCTTTATCCTATGAGTGGACACTCACTCCAGGAATCCCCTAGTAAGCATAACAGGTCCGTTATTGGATTTATGCGCTATGCTTACCTATGCCAGAAAACCCAGTGTACAGACATCCACCCTTCCAGATTGCACGTGTTCCATCACACTCATTAAAGCTCAACACTTTGAAGGAGCAAAATAAAAGTAGGCATCATGCCTAAGAGTGTCTTCATGAAAGGTTCTGCTCCCATCCCATGATGATGTAGACTTTCCACTCCTTGAAGGACACCATCTCTATTCAACATGATGAAAGATGAGAAGAAATGGAGAGAGAATAAGAGAAAGATAGAGGGAGGAAAGTAGAGGGAAATGGAAATTTTTGAAATATTATGTATGCAAGTTGAAGCTCGGTTATAGTCTAGGCCATTTTATCCAATAACCTAGTTCCCTATAACCTGGCTCTGATACCAATCTGTAACACCCCAACCGATGGCGGAATCATCGAGGTGTCACGTAGTGACGATTGTTCAAAAGCTCATGGTACTAAAATGTAAATATTTGATTATTGAATATTGTTTTACAACATGTGAAAATAAATACACGACAACAAAAATAGAGATAGTTGATTTATGTAATCTAAGTCCAAAGTCCTATGTGAAGCGTCAAGCAGCTTATCCTGAAACATGCACGGAAATAGATTTTGTCAACATACGATGTTGGTGAATATTACCTAGCTTTGTACATATAGTATAAGTTGAAAAACGGTACAATTCATGTGTCTAGCATCACCAAGGCATTATGTAAACACATAAGTAACCAAACAAGACAAGATCAAATGTAAAGTTGGTAAGGTAAAAAAAAAATTGATAATGAGCACCCTAGCACGTGTCAAGTCTAAAAGAGCACCATAACATAATTAATGTCTAAATGAGCACCGTAACATAAGTTACGTCTATATGTAAAGAGCACCATAACATAAGTTATGTCTAGATGTATGATTTTGTACATAAGCTACATTCATGATCAAACATAAAGCACACAGATAAACAAGACACGTATATGAATTGTAAATGAAGAAAAATGTATGTGTAAATGAATGTGTAAGTTTTGTATACTTGTGCATGAATCACCCCAAAAGTGTAAAAACGAAAAAGGAGATAAGTAATACTCACAGTTCGCGTAATAACTTGAAACCCTACAGAACAACGTGATTTGAATTTGGATTATCCCAAAGGATTAACCTAAAGAATTAGATAATGTGTAAGGGAATGAATCTAGGATACAAGTAGTCCTAGGGTTCCTAATTTGGGGATAAGTATTTGTTTAATTACTAATTATGTAAATTGTTATTAAATAAAAGAAATTAGGTAAATAATTAGGTAAAAGACTATTAATAGGTTTTTGATTAAGGATGATCTTGTTATAAGGTTTCTAAGTATGAAAATAATTTTTATAAAATTATTTTCTCAAAAATTGAATAATTAGTATATTTATTTCTATTTGTCAAAATATAATTTTAATATTTAAAAATATTAAAATTAAAGAAATTTCAAATTAAAATTTATATTTCTGTTCTAAATAAACAAAAATAATTTATGTAAAATTTTGGTATAAAAATATTGAAAAATGAATTTGTTATGATTTATTTATGATTAAAAATAACAAAAATTAATTAAAAATATTAAATAAACGGTTTTTCAGAAATAAAATTTATTTTTGAAATGCTTATTATTCTGCAAGTTTAAAATAATTTTTGTGAAATTTTGTAAAGTCGTTTAGATATTTTTATAGAATTTTAAAGTTATAATTGAATAAAATTGTAATATTTATAATATATATAAAATAAATGGTTTTTGAAAAACTAAAAATTGTATGATAAACTTTACTATTTGGATAAAATAAAAATAATTTTTGTACAATTTATATAAATCGTTTTGTTAAATAAACGGATTTTGATTAATATATGAATTATAGGAATTATATTATTTGATTTTAAATAATGTTTAAGTATAATCCAATCTGGGTTGTTAATGTTCTCAGGGTCCAGACCAAGTGGTCTGGGCTTGTGATTATAAGTCTTGGGTATTAAGGGACCATGAGTTCGACTCTAGTTAAGGCCGGTTTTATGAAGGCTTGTTTTGTTTATTAATTTATTTTTTTTAATCAAACAAAAAAAAAAGAAAAAGAAAGGTGGCTGCGGGATTCGAACCTTGGCCTTCGGCCGGTTCAGGTTTTAAACATCATCCCATTACCAACTGATCCACAAATCAGTTGGTTATCATTTTTGTTCTGCAACGTTTTTAAACTATGGTCTGTGCGAGTATTATCCCCAAATAATTGATGAAGAACCCTAGATTTTTAATAAATCAATAAACGCGATAATAACTAAATTAACCATAGGGCTTTTGGAGTAGGAGGGCCAATTAACAAAACCCATAAAGGAAAACGAACTTACAATGTGTTTTAGAGGTGCGAACGAGCGGTCAAAGGGACGCGTCCAAAGAAGCTAAATTCGTAGAATTAAGAGAATTTTGTGTGAAATTGGGAATGGGAAAGTGTTATTCGGCGAGTAAGGCTTGAGATGTGGGGTTCAATTTATAGTATAACCTACGGGTTCCATGAATTAGAAAGTTTGACTAGGCCTATAATAAAAACGCGTAATTTCTTGATTTTAAGGAATGATTTGGTGTAATTGGACTTGTAAGGCACGCCAATGATCTGTCAATCACGTTTGTTTCCATTCTTGGATCATTAAGCGCGCTAATTTGAGTTTAATTGTTGGAAGAGATTTGGGTTTTGACTTTGGGATTTGACTTAGAGATCTCATGTGTGTTTAATAATATGGTTTTGATAATACACACAAACACACTGCTGGTGCAGTGGTTTCTGTTCGTGGTGTTAAGGTTTGACCCGGCTCTAGACTCGGGTTCGAGTCTGGTGGGTTGTTTTCTTTTCTTTTTTTTTTTTTGTTGCTAGTAGGGAAGGGAAACAGAATTTGGGCCGGGTGTTTTGGGCTTCTGGTGTCTGGGCTCAGCAGATTAAGGTGAGGGTTGGGTATAGGTTTAGTCTGGTTGTTTAATGTTATATTTAAAAGAGTTCGTAAGATGAACTTCAAAATTTAAAAGAATCTAAAGAATATCATTATTATTATTATTATTATTATTATTATTATTATTATTATTATTATTATTATTATTTATTATAAAAGAAAAGAGTTTTTCAATTACGACAACGATTCGAGTAGATGTAGATTCATGAAGTGAGAGAGACTAAAATCGGACAAAAGATAAAATGAAAGGTGACGGATGTCACAGTTCAATTATTGGAAGCAAACAAAAGAATAGTAATTCTCGTGAATCATTATTTTGTCACCTTATTATTATTATTTTGTTTATATATTGTCTGATGTTTGCATACTGATTTCTCAACCCACAATTCAATCACAGATTTTTTTTTCAGTAATATCTTCTTCATCTTCATTATCAAAATCTGAAATGATCAAAAGGATGCAAGAGTAAATTGCCAAAGATTATGCTATCGAGGGTCGTTTGGCGGATAACCTTAACAGGATAAATGATGGCATGAGTAAGAGAGATGAGATTTCCAAGCTTCTTATTCGTATGCCCGATTCGAGTCTTCATGAACTTGTTATGTTCATGATTGATGCAAAGAAAGGCGATCTTAATCTTATTGAACAACTAACAAAATGCATAGCTCTTTTGAGGTGTTCTATTCAATTTAAAATTCAGTTCTTAAAGTCTATGTAATATCGAGATCATGATGAACTTATTATGTAATTTGTTTTTGTAGTTTTATATTACCTGTTGTATGATGTGTGTTTTAGTTAAGTGCGTTTGAATTAATAAAAACAACTGAACAAGTGCGTTTGATTAAAATCACAGTAATCTATTTCATTTTTGTTAGTGCGTCCAAGTATAATTTAACTTGCAGATTAGTGCGTCCAAACATAAATTCATACTAGATCAGTGGTAACTACAAATCCCAAAATAACATACTTAAAATCAAAATCAGTATCTAAGATGTTTAAAAAAGCATTCAAAACAAATGTTTATATGGCAGCCACCCTTTTCTCTAATTTTGCCATGGCATTTTGTAGCATCTTTTTCCTCACTTTTTCTGGCCTCTTTGAAAACTTCCATGCCTCTTCAATTATTTCATCCCTGAGCATGTTGTAAGGTGAGAGTATCATCTTTGCGACGTACTTAAACCGCAATGCATCCAACTGTCTTTGCTGATACTCCGATTCACTAGCAAATCCATAGTTCCAAAATGCATACCCTTTGAAGGTTTCAAGGTGTCGCATAGCGAATATGCCACAGTCTACTATGTTTCTAGTAGTCCTCCATGTCATTTCTCTTCTTATAATCTTATCTGTTACAAGTTTCTCAATTGCGGGTGTTGTAGGACATGTTTTCTTCCACAACCGGTACATAGTGTGTCTCTACAAAACATTTTTTAACAAACTCATTAGGTTATTATGATACTTTTCTCAGCTATATAATTTTCTATAATCATAAATAGAAACATACCAATATACCGAGAACGCCTTTATATCTCTTTTCTTGGTCATCCCCCTCTGTAGAGTTGTCAAGCAACTTTGATGCCCCATTCTTCACATCAAAAGCTAAGACATAGAAATGTCTACCATCCACACCGACTGCAGAATCATGTCAAATTCGTATAACGATTTTACCTCGATCTTTCGGAAGATATCATGCAGATTGCTAAGGTAAACCCTTTCCCTTTCTTCCCATTGAACTTCTTCCTTATAGTAGTCTGTAGGCTGAAAAAAAAAACACAGTTAACAACCAATAAGTGCGTCCAAACATATACATTAGTGCGTTTGAATTTATCAAATATTTACAAACATTATATGAGTGCGTCCAAACATATATACTAGTGTGTCCAAATATATACAATAGTGCGTCTGAATGTTAATATACATATATATTAGTGCGTTTATGTTCAAATTTTTTTTCATACCATCATGTTTGTATAGAGAAATAGTCTTCGTATAGATCCGTCCTTCTTTTTCTTTAAATTTTCCTTCTCTTTATAGTTGAGGATATCTGTCCATACATATATAACATTTGTGCATAGCCATAGTCCAGGATGTAAACTTTCAAAGATCACTTTCATGATCTCATTTCCACCTTGATCCCAGTAACAGATTTTCTGAAATCACAATTTTTTTAAATGAAATCAGTAATTAGTTATTAATAATTTATAAACAAATTAAAAAATAAACTTACGTTTTTTTCTCGAATTGGTGCAAACATGTATTGTGTTATTCTGTCTTCATCTTCTGTTAATTTCTCAACAGTGCTCACTTGTTTCCCTGTGTATGGTGACCTCAAAGCCCATGAAGGGTTTTTGTCCCTAGCTGGCTTTTCATATACAGCCGGTGCTTTCCTTTTACCTTTTTTTGTGCTTCTTCCTTTTCTACTGTGATTTCTTTGTCAGAATGCTTCTCTTGGGGTGTTGTTTGTTCATTCTCATCTGCATGGACAGTTGGTTCTATTGTTTGAAGTTGAATAAGTGATGCGTCTGTTACCCCCTGTCATTCTAATGAAACAGCAACATCATGCAACTTTTCTGTTTTCTCTGTCTCCAAATCTTTATCAGCTTCTTTGTGCGCTTCCTCATTCACATCTCATACCCTATACACCCCTGGTTCAACTGTTTCTAGCGCCGCAATAGCTGTATCAGTTATTTCGTCTTCTTCATTTACAGTTTCCAGGTTTGTAGCACCATGTGACACCCGACAAATTCTGGTTAACAACGCTGTCTAGATTAAAGTCTACCTTAGCGAGTCACGCGTATATTATACTTAACTGGGATAGTTGAGTCGTGTTACGGTTCGGGAACTGTTAGTTTGGTATAGAGGATCATTAGATGTTAGTCTAGAGGCTCATTAGATGTCGGTCCTTAACCAAGTGTACAAAGGGTGACGATTCGTAGAATCGTCAGAACATAGGGAACATACAAGTCTCGAGTCCCGGGAATTGGTGAACGAGTGTGAATATGTTTGTTTGCAAGTATTATGTGTTTACAATCATTATGTGACTTGTCGGTATGTGAAAATGTGTTAACATATGTTAAAACGGGGTTTAACGCGCAAAATACACAGAACCAACCCCTATAGGCGAATAGGGAGTCCTAATCACCTATAGGGGGCGAATAGGGACATGCTATAGGCGAATAGCATGCTAATCGCCCCTACTATAGGCGATTAGCATCCCTATTCGCCTGATGATGCTGCGTAATCGCCTATAACGTGCTGGACGACTAAAAACGCCTATAAATACAATACTTGACCTCCTAAACTTCATTATAACAACCCTAGTCGTCCCACAACTCGTCCCAACACACACACAACCTCTGGAACACGATTTTGGATCAAAACACAAGATTTCAAGCCTATTACATCAATCTATCATAAATCTAAGGTGTGGTTTTCATTCATGCAATCTTTAATAATGTTTTATTAAATCCCTAATGGTCCAGACCTGTTTATAAACGTAAATGTCTTCTGAAATTCGTTAATAATTGTTGTTAATTGGATTCTAACTATCATGCTTGTTGTATGTGGGTTTATGATTAAAAGATAGGGTTTTTATGATCCAAGAAGGATTAGTAACATGATATTAAGGTAGTTACAGATTAGTAATGATAGCATGTTGATGAAATCTGAGTAATTGTTCATTAGGGTTAGGGTTATGCATGTTAATGTGATGTTTCATGCTATATGTGTTGTTTTTGGGATACATGGTTGCATGCAGGGCTGATAGAACGAGATTAAACGAAGGATTTTGATTGAAATATGTTTAATATGGTTGTTTGATTGATAATTGATGTTTACACACGTTCTGGATTTGATTTGGAGCGTTAAACGCGCGAAAAACCGGAACAGCTGTGCTATAGGCGAATAGGAACCCTAATCCCCTATACTATAGGCGATTAGGAGGCTATTCGCCTGATGGAGAGCCCTAATCACCTATAGTATAGGCGAGTAGGAGCCTAAATGCCTTTACTTCATGCATTTACGATCCTAAATGCTAGTTAAGCCCTGAATTGCATGCTTTACGACGTAATCGCCTATAAACTCATAAATTGCATACCAGATAGCCCTAATCGCCTATAGTATAGGCGATTAGCATTCCTAAATGCCTGTTGACCCACGTAATCACTAGTTGACTTTTCCTAATCGCCTGTACTGCTGCTGTAAGTGTAATTTAGCATTTCGGGACCCGATTTGACACCTAGGAACATGCTAGGAACCCGGTAACATACCTAGTAACTTGGTAACATGTGTTCGGACTTATTTATGTGATACTTGAACTACGTGCTATAACTTGTTGGACTTTAACATATGTTAAGTATGATTGCATGATTGTGTGTTTGTGAGTGCAAGTATAACACGGGGAGTCTCGGGTCACCAATGGGATGTCGAGTCTTGTACATTGGGTTAATTTAACAGTCACGGTGTTTTCAAACGAACTTGGTTATGGTCTAGACATCTAGGGACTAACTAACCTACGGGTTATTAGTCTAAGTACTTGTAACTGTCATATGTTAGGTCGCCGCTTTACGGGGCTAGCATAGCTTGCTGATATTATTCGTGTTTCGAAGTAACGCAACCTAAGGTGAGTTTACGACCCCTCTTTTAACTGGTTTCACTTTTTGGGGGAGAAAACATGTGTTAAACTTATGTTTTGGTAACAACTGTCATACTATGGGTTTCTATGGTTTACTATACGATCTTTGGAAGTCCCGGGGGAAACCATGAATGTGCGGGTTAGCACAACGGGGAAATGTGAATAGATCTATTGGGAGTGACCAACCCCGCTCGTCGGCTTGGAGGGCCGGGCGAGTGCATATTGTCTCAAACAGGAACAGGTTTACTATTCGGGCACGACATCTGGTTTACGAGTTAGTAATGGTTTTCCAATCGTTGTAGTAATAAAAACATATGCCTAGCTAGCGTACTTTGGTTTGCAAATTGTTATAGTATGGACAGGTTGAACTTGGTACTTTGATCACAAAACCTGTGAACTCACCAGCATTTTTGTGCTGACGTAAACTCTTACATGTTTTTCTCAGGTCGCTAAGGTAGCACTATGGAACTAGAGCGCACGCGTCTGCACGACGTCTAGTTAGGATTGCATGGTTTTCAAACATTGAATAATTTGGTTTACGTTTGGATTATGTTTTGAGAATAAGCTTCCGCTGTATTTGGGAATTTTAAACTATGTTTTTGAAATTGCATATGTTCATTTAGACTTGTTTATTGTGATCGTTGACTTGGATCCTGGTTTGTCATGCGCCTCGCGGTGTCTTCGTATAGATCCGTCCTTCTTTTTCTTTAAATTTTCCTTCTCTTTATAGTTGAGGATATCTGTCCATACATATATAACATTTGTGCATAGCCATAGTCCAGGATGTAAACTTTCAAAGATCACTTTCATGATCTCATTTCCACCTTGATCCCAGTAACAGATTTTCTGAAATCACAATTTTTTTTAAATGAAATCAGTAATTAGTTATTAATAATTTATAAACAAAATTAAAAAATAAACTTACGTTTTTTTCTCGAATTGGTGCAAACATGTATTGTGTTATTCTGTCTTCATCTTCTGTTAATTTCTCAACAGTGCTCACTTGTTTCTCTGTGTATGGTGACCTCAAAGCCCATGAAGGGTTTTTGTCCCTAGCTGGCTTTTCATATACAGCTGGTGCTTTCCTTTTACCTTTTTTTTGTGCTTCTTCCTTTTCTACTGTGATTTCTTTGTCAGAATGCTTCTCTTGGGGTGTTGTTTGTTCATTCTCATCTGCATGGACAGTTGGTTCTATTGTTTGAAGTTGAATAAATGATGCGTCTGTTACCCCCTGTCATTCTAATGAAACAGCAACATCATGCAGCTTTTCTGTTTTCTCTGTCTCCAAATCTTTATCAGCTTCTTTGTGCGCTTCCTCATTCACATCTCTTACCCTATACACCCCTGGTTCAACTGTTTCTAGCGCCGCAATAGCTGTATCAGTTATTTCGTCTTCTTCATTTACAGTTTCCAGGTTTGTAGCACCAGCCTGATCATCCATTACCAAGTCATCCCCATCGTGATTCACATCAACATTTTCCAAATCAGCATCAACATTTTCCAGGTTTGTTGATTCAACATTGCCTTTGAGAACTTCATCATCATTTCCCAAATCAGCTTCAGGCTCCATTATATTTTCTGCATCAACATTCTCATCTTCAACGTCTTTATCTTTGTTGTTCAATTCGTCCCACTTGTCGCATAACTTCATTAATTCTGGTACCCAGAAGTACTTGTTTCGTGCCTGTGTAACCATTTCTTCCATCTCCTTTTGAATTGCTTCATACTTTTTTATGTTTCTCTCCATGGTTTTTATCCAAACCTGTTGAAAATATTAGTGCGTCCAAAAACATATATTAGTGCGTCTGAAAGAAGATTAGTGTGTCTGTAAAATGATTAGTGCGTCTGTATCTTAACATTAGTGCGTCTGAAATGTAAACTGTTGATCAGTTTACACTGAACAGAATTACATGAGTGCGTCTGTAAATTATCATTAGTGCGTCTGAAGTCTTGTTCAGTTTTTTACCAATATATTGAACAGAAATACATTAGTGCGTCTATAAATTAATATTAGTGCGTTTAAATATATACTTTCTTGGCTTTCATTGCTGACTCATATTCTTCTCTTCTAATCCCCTGTCTATAACTCAGATCTGGTTGAGTGTTGCAGTACTCAAACATTTGTTGAGTTTGTGTACTCATTTCATAATTTCTCCAATCTTCAGTGTCATCAGCATCATCAATTTGGACTCGTCTCGGTGGACTTGGTCCCATATTCAGGTTGTAATCATCATTATCTACAGATGTTGTTGTTTTATCACCATCCTTTTCACCTTGCATTTCAATCAAGGTTTCCAGGATATTACTAACCAGATTTTCATTTTCTTCAGTACCTTCATTATCATCATCCTCTTCTTCTTCATCATTCTCATTCTCTTCTTCCTCACCCTTATCAGCATCACCATCATCATCTCCATCATCATCTTCAATGTCAGTCAACGGCCCATTGTTATATAGATGATTTTCCATCTCTGCAAGTGAACTACTAGTGATGTAAGTAATTGCCGGCATGCTGATTTGTATTTCAGAAGGATGTCTCTTGTTGTATTCATGTGTGTAGATAACCTGCTTATTTTCGAAAGAGTTTAATTGTGTTAGTAAACATTAATGCGTTTAAATAAAAGGTAAGTGCGTCCAAAATAAAGTAAAGATAATATTAGTGCTTTTGAAGACTTACACTCAGCATTACAATTGGACCATTATATTGGTCTTCTTTCCATCCTGCCTTTGTTCTTCTTAGTCATTCGATCAGGTAAGAGCACCAATCCAAATTTAGAATTTCAGATTCATCATCCACGCCATGCAGAAAGCTTTGATTTATTGTAGTTGACTTTGTGATCTCCCTGAAAACTATGTTCCATAACACTAGAAAATTCAATTTAAACAATCTTCCACCTTTTGGTTGTTGTCTAACAACTGGTGTTACCATCGCAACACTCACTTTCTTTTTCTCAAACTGACTCTTAAACTCATCTATTGTACTGTCCGAACCTTTCCTTGCCCTATTTTTCTCAAGAACCTGTTTCTTCCCCATTGGTATCCCAAAAGCTTCATGCACCAATTCAAGTGTGATCTTGATTTTCCAATTTCCTGCATTTAGTTCGTTCATTCCCTCGTCATAGTTGACTAGCAACCAGTAACCCAAGCTTGTTGATATGTGTTCAATTTTAATGTCCAACACAGATCCGAACCCCATCTTTCTAACTTCTTCTTTTTGTTCATCCGTATAGTCCTGGATGCTATCAATAAACTCAGAAGGAGAGCATCTCATTTTTAACTTTTCCCCATGTATTGCACAAACTCTCTTTCTTGTATTTTTGTCACCTTCTTCTTCGGTTCATCTATTTTCACCTTTTTCTGTGGCCTCTGAAAATCTTCATCAGATGATTCTGATGGAGATTCAACAGGTTGTTTTTGTTTCTTCAATTGCTGCTTCATCTTTTTAATATCAACTTCCAAATTCTTAGCAGCTTCTTTGTCTTTCTTTTCAACCCTCTCTTTAATTTTAATCAAATTTTTCAGTGGTTGATAATCGAAATCATCATCATTATCATCTGATGGTACATTTGGCTCTGCACAAACAATTAACATATCAGTGATTTAAACGCACTAAGAAACTACTACAGACGCACCTACTAATTATAACATAACATTATCAGACGCACTAATAAGATAATACAGACGCAATAATTAAACTTAAATAAACATTTGTCCAGACGCACTAATATGATTTACAGACGCACTAATCAAACCTAAATATAACTAAATTTTCAAACGCACTCAAACAACAATACAGACGCGCTCACACATCAGATTTAGACTGTAAAGTTGATATGTTTTTATAAAAACTGAATGTAATTAAGCAAGTATTATAAACATTCAAATAACCTAGTTGCGTCTCATAAAAAATTAAGTGCTATTTTGTTTGGTTGAATGAACTATACCTTTACTCTGTTTTGACTTTGGTTTGCTATGTTTATCTTCTCTTCTTCTTCGTTCTTCCTTGTCTGATTCCATTTAAAAAAATATATCAGAAACGAGAGTGAAAAATGACAGAAAAAAGTGATAATCTAATGATAAAACGCACCTGAATGTTTTGAAGACATTATGCTCTGTTTTTGATGTTCTTCGTCAATCTGGGTATTTGATTTGTGTGTGTGTGTATTTTTTTTGATTGATTTTGGATGTGTAAGAAACCATAATTAAATGTGGTTTGATGATTTGTGTTTATGAATTTAGTGATAACCGTCGTTGATTTTGAATTCGCGGTTTTATTTTTGCATTTTTTAAAACACGTTTAAATATTCTAATGACTAATTTACCCCTGGTTAGATTTAAACGCCTATGGTTAGAGGTGTACAAAATACCCGAACCCGAAAAAAATACCCGAACCCGGGTATTTTAAAACCCAGTTATTTAATACCCAAACCCGACCCTACCCGTAGGGTATTTTCACAAACTAATGTATTAAAATTAAAATTTAACTACAAAAAACACAAATATATATAAAACATTTATGTTTTATTTATAAAATCTCATACCAATTTTTATTCTAAGTTATAAGTGTAACATAAAATACCTAACCAATTTAAATTTTAACATAAAAGATATTGTAAAAAAAACAATATATAGTATAACCAACCCGCCCGAGTTGACCCGAACCCGACCCGTTTAGCTAAACGGGTTCGCGGGTTTGACCCGAACCCATTTAGACTAAACCTAAACCCGCTAATTTCGTGTTAGGTTCGGGTCGTGTTGGAAATTCACACGCTTACTTGAAAATAGGTATCTAGTACCCGAAAATGGGTATACCCGAAACCGGGTATTGAAAACCCGAACCCGACCTGAACCTGACATATAGGGTATAGCTTTTCACGAAAATACCCTACCCTACCCAAACCCGATCCGATTATTTCGTAATACCCGGTTATACCCTACCCGGTCATACCCGAACCCGGGTACGTAACCCAACCCGGGTATTCAAAAAACCCGGTTTTGTACACCTCTACCTATGGTTATATGATCTGATCACTTTGAAATCTAATGGTCCAGATTGCTTCTTATGCTTCTTATGTTAAGAGACTTTATACAATATCTCTTCCCAAAACAATAAGCAAAAGGAAATAAACAAGCCTAAAAATTGAAGACAAAAATCCAAATTCAGATTTTTTTTTTTTGGTATTTCACCCAAGATTTGGTATTTTTACTATTTGGTTTGCTACAGGAGTTTTTGTAGAGGGTACTAATTCAGCCCAAACAAACAAGTTTCAAATACGGACATGACTACATATAATTTTTTTTAGGGGCCTATAAAATTTGGTGGCCCTAGAAACCAGCTTTGGATTACATAACTAAGGGGCCGGCTCTGACCACATGCAATCCTTCAAAATGAAGACCCCCAGCTTTATAATAAATAATTTGTATAAACAATCCCAACATATGACATGCTTTTCAAGGAAAACTCCACAAAGCTATATCACGTTTTGAAAAGTGTTTCCATCTAGTGCTCTTCAAGATGTGTAAACTGATAGAACACATCCTATGTTCTTGCACTCTCTTTTCTTCATTCGTGAAGAAGTCTTTCTTAGAATGATTAATTAGAAGGGGATGCAATATTGAACAAAAGAGCAAGGGAGTTATGGAAGAACAAACTGGTTAAATCGATTGGATATCGTGTGATGGAATCATAGATTCTAGAGTGAATTAATCATGTTAAAAGGAGAATCCGCCACCGTGATAATGTGATATTACCACGAATCGTATGATTAAAAACTGATAGTAGAGTTACAACACGAATTAGGTATTCAAGAGTTTACCATGGTCTTGCAACATGTCGATCCCACAACATCTTGGCTTAATCTCTATAAGGGGGACGGGGCGCTACCCGGAAATGGCACGGGTACCCACTACCCCACGACAACACCGCTGTCAGTGACACGGGTAGTGGGGTCATGAACGAAACATGGGTGATTGACCACGATTAGGAAGCACTTGTTTTTGTGGTTTTGAATTTTCTCCCCCCCCCCCCCCCCCCCCCCCCCAAAAAAAAAAACCCAAATCCAACAGATAAAATAAATAAATATAGAAACAACAAAATAAATAATTAACTAGAAATTAAACATTAACATCAAACAAAATACAAATATTAAACTACATAAACATACATTTAAACTAGGGAAAACATAGTGTTGTAAAAATCAGCCTAGGCAGCCGAAAATAATTGTAATTTTCACCTCGGTGGGGGATTAGGCGGACCTAGACGGGAGCTAGGTGGACCCAGACGGTGGGCTTTTTTATATGATTTCAGGCCCATTAAATCATTTACAGCCCTAATTCCTTCAAATAAGCCTCTTGGTTATAAAAGCACACGAATTTCTAAGTATTATTTTCATATAAATTTGTATATATGTATAAATAATACGTATAAAAATTCCAAAACGATTAATCTGCATAATCCTGCCTAGCCCCTAGGCTACCGCTTGCCTAGCGCCTAACGCCTTTTACAGCCTTGGAAAAACATAATTAAAGTAAAAGATATAATTATTTAACCTAAAACAATAATTGTCATGCTGAAACATGGTCGAAATTGTTGCAGTATAGTCGACTTGTGTGAGTTCGATTGCCATATCTTTGGCAAGATTATGGTGCTCCTCCACGGTAGGCTGCGAAATGTTACCGTTCAACCACGGTTAGATGGTTTTTTTTTTTTTTTTTTTTTTGTTTAAATGAATTTTTTTAATACATTTAACTGTATTTAAATGAAAAATAAGTTATTACTTTTAAACATACACTTTATTAAAAATAAACAAAAAATTTATTGAAGTGCCGCCTCTAAAATTGTGTTTCAATAAAGTGAATTAGTGAAGTGATATAACAGTGCCGGATTGGTAGAAATCAAGGTAGTTCAGTGAAGTCTATGGTTATGTCCCGCCCTAAGGCCACATGTGGTGGTCATGACACCATCACGGCATCACACCACATTCAACCAATCTCCATATGCCACCTCATTTCATCACATTTAATCACATCTATCACATTTTACATGGGGTGGTCATCACATCCATCACTAACTTTTTTTTAAACTATTAAATTAAATAACATTACATAAAATAAAATAAAAACATTACATAAACTAAAATCAAATAACATTACATAAAATAAAATAAAAACATTACGTACATGATCTAAAATTAAACAACATTACATAAAAATAAAATAATGACATTACGTAAAATACAATAATAACTAATAAACATAATTAACCTAATGTAATTTTGGCTTTAAAATCTGTCACGCCAAAACATGGTCAAAACTTTACCCAACTTCAGAAGTATACTCGATTTGAGTAAGGTCTATAGGCATATCTTCGGCTAAGTCGGGGTCTTCATCCATGGTTTTTTAAACATTTTTTCAAAGATTTTGCATTTTGCTTTAAGATTCAACCACTTGGGCGACATTGAATCACAAATACGTTGTGTCCTAATCTCACAAGCGGTCTATCACAAACCGTGCCATGTGGCCTAATCTCACAAGTAGGGGTGTAAACGAGCCGAGCCAAGCCCGAGCCTGACTGGGCTCAAGCTCGGCTCGTTATGGTTTTATGAAGCTCGAGCTCGAGCTCGGTTCGGTTCGAGCCTACAATCTTGAGCTCGAGCTCGGCTCGCTAGCAAAATCAAAAGCTCGAGCTCGGCTCGGCTCGGCTCGAGGTGATTTGAGAACAATCTCAAACGAGCTCAAAGCTCGGCTCGCGAGTGTTATTAAATGGGCCTATGAAATAAGGACTTGGGCTTTGGAGGTGTGGGCTATAAATTATAAGAGATATATAAATAACTTATAATTATGTTTGGGCCCGTTTATGCTCGCGTGCCCAATCGAGCTTTGTATCTAGGGCTCGAGCTCGGGCTCGATAACTAAACGAGCCATAATTTAGGCTCGGGCTCGAGCTCGAGCTCGTTAAGGCTCGGCTCGTTCGGGCTTTTTACCGAGCCGATCCCGAGTAGCTCTCGAGCCGATCCCGAGTAGCTCTCGAGCCGCTACGTGTCATTTACACCCCTACTCACAAGATGTGAGAATCCATCTTTTGTTTTGTTCAAGATTGATGATTGTTTAGCAAGAAACGTGATGTCATACATTTTTTTGTAAAAAGATATATATGACGATTTCATTTATTGAGTAGTAAATATCTTACCTTATCATATTATCATCTTTTATTTCTAAGTGTGCAAACCGTGTATCCGTTCTGATTTGATGTCTTTTTAACAACCACATGCCCTCTCTTGAACTTAAAATTAAATGTGTACGGTATAAAAACCTTGATTTGTAATGAGATTAACATAAATTTTATCACAATATTAATACAACAGTGGGACACAAGTTCTTCATGTTGAGTTGGATGCACATGGTGGGTTGCTACCAATTGGCCCAAAACACTTGGATGAGAAGGGTGGGTTAAGTTTATGGTGGATGATGGTTAGCTTATTTTAAAGGAGATGGCTAATCATGTCATTCATAGAAGGACTAGTTCACGTGAGCTACTTGTCAAGATTTGACTTGGTCTTGTACCAATGAAAATTTAGTACGGATGCCTACCACAAAGCCATTCAATTAGGGCGGTTCACGAGCCGAGTCGAACCGAGCAGACCTTTGCTCGTGCTTGGCTCATTTACAAACCAAACCGAGCCAATCGGCTCGTTTAGAATTGATCCGGAAAACGAGCGAGCATTGTTCGAGCGCACATTTTTTCGAGCGAGCATCGAGCAGCGACGAGCGGCAAGTGTTTTTGGACAGCCATAAATTTGGGATGTTCCCTTTAATATTCTCGCTACCTAGTGATGACTGAGGTCCGGCCGTTCGAAAATGAGGCTCTAGTTGAGGCTAGTGAGGTGATGAGCATACTACAGATAACAATTGTCGCGTTGTCGCATAAGTTGATAGCTGGAGATGATTGATGGTGGACAACTAATGGGAATATAAAGTCAAACATGTTTTTTCACGACTTAGGGATTTACAATTAAACTTAGTGTTAAGTTATCATTGGGTTGACTAGGCCAATAACTATAAATATAATTGTATATATGCATACATTGAGCCAAACCCAATAGAGTGACATGTATAAAACTATAAATATAAATGTAATTAATGCGTGTATATATATATATATATATATAATAAATTAATAAAAATTATATCGAGCCGAACCGAGCCGAGCGGACCATTGCTTGTGCTTGGCTCGTTTACAAACCGAACCGAGCCGATCGGCTCGTTTACAACCGATCGGAAAATCGAGCGAACAATTTCCGAGCAAATTCCGAACGAGCGGCGAGCAATCGGCGAGCGCCGAGCGTTTTGAACAGCCCTACTTTCAATGCACACCAATGGTTAAACACACGAGGACCTCTCAGTTTAAACGAGTCAACTCACTCTATTTAAGATTAGCTTGTTAAAACTTCAAACTGAGTCGAGGTTAAATGAGACCTAATCTAAAATTAAGTTTGTTTAATAAATAAGTCTGAATCAAAAGTTCATTTATCAAGCTTAAGTATGCTTTTTTTAATTGTTGTTATACACCAGTCTATTATATTTATAATTTGTATGTGTATAATAGGCATTAGGCCATAGGTACCTCAAGCTCAAACAGATATCGAGCTTGAAAAACTACACACAAGCTAGGCTCAAGCTTTAGAACTAGAGCTTGAAACGAGCTGGAGTTCGAGATTAGGTGTCCCCTACTCGTTGACACTTCTACCGGCAGTCAATAATTTGACATTTTTATTATAAACTAGTTGGTATTATTATATGTATAGAAAGAGGGAGTAGTTTATTTAAGAATCAATTATCAATTTTATATAATATTTGAATTATGAGACATTTATACAAATATATAGAAAAATCAGATCTAACAAGAAGCTGAAAACCTGACACAAACCAAGTGACAATATTATATCTTGAATGTTGAAATTGCACCAACACTCCCAATTAATAACATGAAATGTTGACCTACTTATCGGTGAAAGATAAGAACGTTGTTTGACTTCTTCCACCGTTGTAGCATGCGATATGTTCCTCTTGTTGAATTGTTCCTCATTTCTGGCTTTCCAAACTTTTTGTTAAGAACACATCTCATGTGGGCTGTGGCCTTCTTCCAATTTCAAGATCCTTTGAAGTTTTTCAAACAATATCCAACAGGGCTTTGCAGGAGATCCCGTTCGTTGGCATTGGTAAATTCAGCCAAACAAGCATGTTCCACCATATAGACAGCGCTATCAAAAATGCACTCCATCCAATGTAGTTTAATTAGGAGGGATCAAACTGTTGCAAAGGACTATTCAAATCGCTCGGCGCTTGCTGATCGCTTGGATTTTGCTCGGAAAATGCTCGACCGATTTTCCGCTCGGTTCGATTTGTAAATGAGCCAAGCACAAGCAAAGGTCCGCTCGGCTCGGTTCGTCTCGATATAATTTTTATTAATTTATTGTATATATTATTATATATATACACATTAAATACAATTATATTTATAGTTTTATATATACCACTCTATTTGGTTTGGCTCAGTACATGAATATATACAAATTATATTTATAATTACTTGCTTAGTCAACCCAATGATAATTTAACACTAAGTTTAATTGTAAAACCCTAAGTTGTGAAAAGAGATGCTTGACTTCCTGTTCCCATTAGTTGTCCACCATAAATCGCCACCCGCTATCAACCTATGCCACAATGTGACAATTGTTCTCTATATTATGATCATCGCCTCACCGGCCTCAACCTCGTTCTCGGACAACCGGACCTCAGACTTAGTGTCATCATCGTACAGTCGAACCTCAGTCATCGGTAGGCAGGGAGAATTGGCCGAAAATTTTGTCGCTTGTCACTCGCTCAATGCTCCCTCAAAAAATACGTGTTCAAAAAATGTTCGCTCGATTTTCGGCTCGATTGTAAACGAGCCGATCGGCTTAGTTCAACTTAGCTCCTGAAGAGCCCTACATGGATGGGACTTGTAAGCACGTGCCTGACCCGTATCTGGGTCGATTTCCTTAAACACGCGTGGATATTTGGACTGAACCTTCGTGGAATGTCATATAAGCTAATCCTTATCCACTTATTCCTAAATTGTGTCAATAAAAAAATTATTCTATTTATTACTAAGTCACATCATTTCCTTTTGACATTAAATAAAGATATAAATTCAAAATATAGGGTTAGGATCAAATACACAGTGAAAGAAAAATAGGAAGTTGTAGGAAGGGTATCAAACGGACTCCGATTGAACTCATTCAAGCGGCATTGGAATCGTCTTATCGAACCCTACGTCGTTAGTTTTTAGGTCTTCGTTTTTTTGGGGTTTTAGCTTGTAGTTTTTAGAATACGCGTTATATCATTGTGTCTTTTATGTACCATTGTGTCTTTTTCTTATTTTCATCGTTGTGTCATTTTTTCAATTCATTGTGTCTTTTTTCTTCAGCATTGTGTTATATTTTTTGGCACTGTGTTATATTTTGTGGCTCATTGTGTCATATTTGATGATCTATTGTGTTTTTTGTATCCTTCTCACCCTTCTCATTCTTTGTAGCCTTTGTAGAATAACCTAACCCTCAAAATATATATCATTCAAAATTAAAAATGTTTATGGCTTTAAATCGCCAGGCTATTCATCACATCTAGTCCACCAGTTAACAACCCCTATTGATTTGATTGAACTTTTTTAAATGGACATATAGTAGGGTTAGACATGATTAAACAACTGTAAAGAAAGAATTATATAGCTGAACGTTTGTATAAAATTTTGTAATCATATGGTTAACGAACTTTTATATAAAACTTTGTAATGTTTGTTGGAAATCATGGTATCAAATACGTAACGGAAACGGTTTATATATTTAACGAATCATAGCCGATATATATATATATATATATATATATATATATATATATATATATATATATATATATATATATATATATATATATATATATATATATATATAGGCTAAGTATCCTGTGAAAACCCTCTTGAGTTGTGAAAACCCGTGAAAACCCTATGTAACAACATTGTTTTTTTCTAATTTTTTTAGAATAGTTTGTATACTTAATTTTATGAGTTTCGGCCCAAAAAAATCAAAAAAGCGCCGAATAGATTTTTTTAAAAAAAATTATGTAACACAGATGTTACATATGTAACAATGCTGACGTATGATAAAAAAAATTACGTAACACATATGTGTAACAAATAATCTACTCGGCGTTTTTTTGATTTTTTTTGGCCAAATCTAATAAAATTGAATATAAAAGCTATTCTGAAAAAATCAGGAAAAAAAAATGTTTTTACATAGGGTTTTCACGGGTTTTCACAACTCGAGAGGGTTTTTAATTTAACCCAACCCTATATATATATATATATATATATATATATATATATATATATATATATTGTTAGTTAATTTTATTAATCCGATTAATAAAATATTCCCAATCAGGATCTCAGTTAAACGCGTTTAAACAAATAAATAATTAAACAACCATAGGGAGTTTAGTAATCAACCTTTGACGACTACACCGGAATTGTAACACGCGGGTTACAACGAATCCTCGCTAGTAGGAAGTTCACACCGTGCACAAACCAACCGGGAAGCAACACTTGCAAGAAGAAGGTGGTGGTTTATGGTGGTTGATCGCCGGGCCAAGAAGAAAAAGAGGCGGCACCTTTTTCTTCAAAGGGGGCGGTCGCAAATTGGACAAGAGGAGGCAAGGGTTGATTGTTTTGATGAAAGGTGTGATTAGGGTTTACTTTTTAACCCTCCTTTTATAAAACAATAACTTACATTAAGCCCCCTTGTTAAATATCTTAATACTTCTTAATATTAATCTTATTAATATTAAGTCCCTCAAGTCTAAAACAATTATTATTTCATAAATAATAATCCATCTACTCATGAACTTATCTGATTCGTGTACCAACGTGTAACTCTTCGGATCGTACCGGGTCGGGTTACATTGACCTCGACTTTTAATTACATCGGACATACTATATATCCAACAATCTCCCACTTGGACGATTTTAATTAAATGAGTCAACGTGCGCAAAGTTGGACGCCTAGCTGCATCGCATTGCACCCAACACAGTATGACACTTTACAGTCGTCACCTAATTCTTTAAGTTCAAGTAACACTTTACTTAACCAAATACTATAGCCCTGATAATTCTATCAACAAGTCCCTTTTGTATAGACATCCGTTGATCATAAGACATGGATCATTCATTCTTATATAGTGATCAACTATTCTCTATTCTCGTCTCTAATTCAAAATGGTCTAATGAACTACCTTAGTCCGAGCGTGGCCACGCGTTTATACCAGTTTGAGTTTTACGAGGGCGCCAGAATGTCTAGACTTCTAATCCTATAGAAGTACAGAATTCCATCAGCGTCATACAACTCCCACTTAATCTCGAATTTCTCCCAACGCTACCCTTATAGCTACCCATGTTTCAGGATAGTGTAAGATAACATCAAAGATAGTCCTTGATCAATGTAGTTTAATATGTGCCTTAGGAAAAAGGACAGATTGAACATATCAATATCAAAACATCTCATGACATAGATCCATGGAGATCGTTTTGAAGTGAGTTACATCCAATATTATTCCCTAATAATATCTGTGAATTATGATCCTCAAACCCTTGAGCTATTCATCACATGAATACAACCATTCCAATTCACAATAGTCTTACATTCAAATTCATTCCCATGTAATTTGATAGACTACGGACATTTAGAATACTCTTATTCAAGGATTTAAACATACAAATAAATGAACACGGTTAATAAATATTTAAATTTGCATTTAACCCATTAAATCAAATAAACATTCAACATAACTGTCATAGTTCAAAATAAAACATCAATACTAATTACAGATCATGCCCATCGTCTAACAACTCTAAGCCCTATATTTCCAGCATGCTCCTCATGTCTAGCTTGAGGTAAAGGCTTAGTAAAGGGGTCAGCCAGATTTAAATCTGTATGAACTTTGTTTATCACGACGTCTCCACGCTCTACTATTTCTCTAATATAGTGGAACTTTCTTAGTATTGTGACATCCGTCACTTTTCTTTCATTATATTTTATTTTTTTAATAATAATAATAATAATAATAATAATAATAATAATAATAATAATAATAATAATAATAAATAATAATACTAGTCAAAACCATAACCAACCATTTCTTTCTTTTTCTCTTAAAGCCCAACATCCAACCTACCCCTTTCCTTTAGAAATCTCAATTCCAGCCCAAGCCCAATAGTTGGCCCAAAGCCCACTCCTCCTTCCCCCTTAAACTGTTAAAAGAAAAAAAAATATTAACGCCTCTGCCGGGACTCGAACCCGGGCAGAAGCAGAGGCAACCACACGTCACAACCAACTAAGCCATACACACATTTAGGATATATTTCAACCCTTAATATATTTAAGCCTATTTTAGCTCAAATTTTCTCTTCTTGCTGCTACTGTTACGTGAAGATGACAGCCACACATGGCTTTGACTTTTCAATTAACAAGGCAAACATGGTAGGTTGACTCATGAATTAATTAGTTTTATGGTATGATAACAAATTTCGCGTATTACACACAAAGAACACAATCAAAGCTTTCCATTTTAAAGCCAATTAACTCGTTTTTGACCAAGCCTAGTCAAACCTTCCAATTCGTTCAACCGAGTGTTAGCCTATAAATTGGACCTCTAATCTCAACCTAAACTCGCCGATATTCTTCCCTTTACCCTCAATTTCTGTTATTAATCTGCTACTGAAACACTTTGATCGTCCCTTGACGTTTTTCCTTTGACGAGCTCGTATACGATCGCGACCCTTTGTAAGATCTCTTTTTTTTTTTTGTGGGTTTTAACATTCGGGACTTAGTGAACAATAGCCCCAAAGAGTTAGGGGCTAATGAACACGAATTGAACGAGTTTGGGAATTAGGGCTCGTATGATATAGAATTGGGGAAGAACACGAATGCAGTTTTGATATATATTTAAAACAGAAGGAATTAAAATCACAAGTGAACCTCAGATCAGTTGGTTGAACACCCAACTTGGGCCGGCTCTGACTGAGGGTTCGAGTCCCATATGTAGCAGTTTATTTTTCTTCCTCTTTTTAATTATATATTTACTTGTATTTTTTTTAAATTAGTTTTAAAATACTAAAACAACTTTATAAATTCTACAAAATTTATTCTAAATCAGTTTTATGACAAAGTTCATCATACAATTTTTAGTTTTTCAAAAATGATTTATTTAATATATATTATTAATAATACAAGTTTATTCATTTATATTTATTAAATTCTATAAAAATATCTAAACGATTTTATTAAATCTCACAAAAATTATCCTAAACTTGTATATTCTTAAACATTCCAGAAAATATTTTTATTTCAGAAAAACCGTTTATTTTATATTTTTAATTAATTTTTGTTAGTTTTAATCATAAATAATTCATAATAAATTCATTTTTCAATATTTTTGCACCAAAATTTTATATAAATTATTTCTATCCATTTAGAACTGAAATACAATTTTTAATTCGGAAATTCTTTGATTTTAATATCTTTAGATATTAAAGTTATATTTTTGACAATTTGAAATAATTAGATTAAATATTCTATTTTCAAGAAAATAATTTTATAAAAATTATTTTCATACTTAAAACCTTATGTTGTGACTATATTCAACTTAAAATTTTTCAAAAAGACTTTTGTTTATTTATTCATTAAATTTCTTATATTTAATAAACAAATTGTTTAATAAACATATAAACGTTTATCCCCAATTCGAAGCCCTAGAAATTCATGTACCCTAGAGTTATTCCTTACACATTATCAATTCTTTAGGTTGATTCATTGGAATATTTCCAACGCATATTTCGTTGTCCAATTCAATTTCAAGCTTACATAGACAGTGAGTATTCCTATCCCCTTTTTGCTTTTATTCATTTTTGGGGTGTTACATGTACACTAATACAATTTTAAATACAAGTTTACATTTTCAAAATACAATTCTAGTACTATGTGCATTGCTTACAACGTGCTTTATGCTTAGACAATACATGTGGATTACATTTGTACTTAGTGAAATCATTAACATGGTACAAGCCGACCTTAACATTGGATAGCGCTATTTGGATTGACAACCCGCCTAGATTGATTCTCCCCCTTTTTCATCGGAGAATCCGTGGCCAGTGTTAAGCCTTTTTATCCATTTATTGGATAAGTACACTACAGTTCATACAGTACATTATACAGTCACAGGGTTGATTTCTCTCATTTGTATGATACATAGTTTACATAATTGCACTGTAGCTTGCACTTGAATTGTATATCTTTTAACCTACTATATATATCAAAACTAGGAATGCTCACCAACATTTCATATGTTGACCAAATCTATTTTGTACATGTTTCAGGTGCAGTTTGATCTAGTGCTTTAGCAAGGAACATTTAGTGCTTTATTTTAATTCAGTTATTTCAGTATTTACATTTCATTTAGACAATGTATTTCCCATTTCCATGTAAGACAATTTTGATTATTCAATAATATTTACATTTTAGTACCATGAGCTTTTGAACAATCGTCACTACGTGGCACCTCGATGATTCCGCCATCGGTTGGGGTGTTACAGATTGGTATCAGAGCCATGGTTATAGGGAACTAGGTTATTAGATAAAAAGGCCTAGACTATAACCGAACTTCAACTTTCATGCATTATATTTCCTAAACTACCCTACCCCTCATTTCCCTCTATCTTTCTCTTCTTCTCCATTTCTCTTCATTTTTCATCCTGGTGCATAGAGATGGTGTCCTACAAGGAGTGGAAGGTCTACATCATCATGGAACTGGAGCAGTACCTTTCATGAAGACACTCTTAGGCATAATGCCTACTCTTATTTTACTCCTTCGAAGTTGTTGAACTTTAATGAGTGTAATAAGGACACGTGCAATCTGGAAGGGTGGACGCCTGTACACTAGGTTTTCTGGCATAGGCAAGCATAGCGCATAAATCCATTTACGGACCTGTTATGCTTACCTGGGGATTCCTGGAGTGAGTGTCCGCTTATAGGCTAAAGCATGTCTTCTTTGATCACCATTGAGTTCAATTCCTTTGAAAAGTCAACGTTCTTGTTGGGCTTTACAGCTAGACAAGGGCACTCCAAGCATCTTATGCAAGTTTTACAATAATACTCTCTCATTTCATATACAATATCCTATATATCATGATTTTCATACAAGTTCATACTTTCATAAACATTTGTACAGTTATACACTCACATTTTCTAATCTCATGATTATTCATTGACTACCTCATAGATGTCTGCTCGCCGTATGCTCCGTGATGCCAGCCAACGCTCTGTTCGTGCTTCTGGACGACGTTCTGATCGTCGCCTCGCATCTTTAGTCGCCGAACAAATTGCTGCAGTGATCCCAAACCTTGTCAGTGAGATAACCCAAAATAGTAACAGTGCCAACACAGAGAGTACGACTCAATTTCGGTGCACTTTCAAACACTTTAAATCCTGTAACCCCACAAAATTCACTGGTGAGGAGGGTGCTCTTGGCCTCCTCCAATGGTTTGAAAGCATGGAGAGTACTTTTGTGAACAGTGAATGTCCTGATGAACTCCGCGTTCGCTATGCTACTAGTGTCCTTCAAAAGGGGGCGCTAACCTGGTGGAATGGTGAAAAGCGCAATCGAGGAGCTGATATTGCTTTATCATTATCTTGGGCAGATGTTAAGGAACTCATGATCGCCAAATTCTGCCCTAGGAACGAAATCAGGAAACTGGAGGAAGAGTTCCATGGACTGAAACAAGACAGTGGTGAGAATCTTGCGTATAATACTCAATATCACGAACTTAGGATACTGGTTCCACACATGGTCACCCCAGTCTCTCGAGCAATCGAAAAATATATCGAGGGATTACCTGACCTGATTCAAGACGTTGTCACTGGAGGCAAAGCCACTACGGTAGAAGAAGCCATCCAACTTGCAGCCACATTAACAGACAAACACGTAAGGCAAGGAAACTTGGTTAGGAAGGGCACCAAGACACCTACTGAGAGAACCACCAATGTTGTTGAACAACCTAAGACTGTTTTAGCAAAGGCCGCCACTACTGCTTCGAACTCTAAGAAACGAATGGGCGATAATCAGAACCATGCTGTTGTTGATCCGGTGGCTCAGCCTCCTATCAAGAAAGCCTACACGGGAATCCATCCTCAATGCAACACTTGCAAGTATCATCACCCTACAAATCTTCCATGTCGTCAATGCACTAGATGTGGAAGGTTTGGACACTTTGTCACTACTTGTCGAGTAATGGTTGGGACACAGGGTAATCATCAAACAGCTGCCCAAAAACCACTACAGATTACTAATGGTCGGGCATGTTATCATTGTAGAGACCCTAACCACATGCTACCTCAATGTCCCAAATTGAACAATGTAAACCTGGTGGCACATGGACGAGCTTTCAATATCAATATCAACGAAGCAGACGATCAGGATGACGTTAATCCCACTGGTTAAGCCATGGATGAAACCTTCCCAAGATTCGAGAATCCAATACTCGTGTTTTCATTTTCTTGATCCTATTATCATTTTGTACCCAATTTTGTCGCACTCATTAGCATACAACATCTAGAAATTTTCCTTGCGTATTATTGTGTATTAACACAGAGTGGAAATTTATTATATTGATTACGTTTATTTCTAATCATACAAGACTCTACCTTACATTTATTTGAAACGTTTGGACTTGATACTTGATCTTACAGATGCTTTTCTAAGAAAACATCATTGGTTATTACATGAAACTAGATTTTTTTTCCCTTAATTTGACTACGCATTGAACATCTAATTATTCATGATACTCGTAAACATTTAATTATTCATGATAACACTTACACTTAATGGTTGTAGTACTTACAAACTTGCTTGCATAAACATGCTATCAATTTGCAATCTATGTGAATAAAAATTGCTGCACTTAATAGAGGTCATCATGCCTTTTTCAACAGTCGGGAGAGGCCCTACAACCTACTCCACGGCTGGTGGAAGCTATCGAACCTGCTCAACAATCGGTGGGGTCATAGAAGGACACAAAACCCTAATGTAAGGTAAATTGATGATTCCGGTCCGGAACGTAATCATGAATTTACAGGTGCGTTAGGGTAGTGTGAAATTCTATTAGAGTTTTTGGTAGGCGTCCAGTACGTTTTCAAGGTATCAAAGGTGTGGTGGGTTAGCTGCGGTACACCCTGTATACAAACACTAATGATGCATTGAAAGTGAGACTGGAAGTCGGACCAGGAACAAACTCTAATTACTTGGTAGTTCATCAACTCATACATCTATTCTAGGATTCCTAAAACTTGAAATTAGTATTTTACTAGATTCTTATTTTCTTTACTATTCGAGACGAGCCTAATCCAATCCTTAACTCACACCCATCAAACCTCATATCCAAATCATTCGAATTTTCCAAACCACAGTTATCCTAATTTTTACCCAAGCATCCATAACCCTATGTTTCTAATAACTTCGGGACGAAGTTTCTAAAAGTAGGGGATGCTGTGACATCCGTCACTTTTCTTTCATTATATTTTATTTTTTTTAATAATAATAATAATAATAATAATAATAATAATAAATAATAATACTAGTCAAAACCATAACCAACCATTTCTTTCTCTTTCTCTTAAAGCCCAACATCCAACCTACCCCTTTCCTTTAGAAATCTCAATTCCAGCCCAAGCCCAATAGTTGGCCCAAAGCCCACTCCTCCTTCCCCCTTAAACTGTTAAAAGAAAAAAAAATATTAACGCCTCTGCCGGGACTCGAACCCGGGCAGAAGCAGAGGCAACCACACGTCACAACCAACTAAGCCATACACACATTTAGGATATATTTCAACCCTTAATATATTTAAGCCTATTTTAGCTCAAATTTTCTCTTCTTGCTGCTACTGTTACGTGAAGATGACAGCCACACATGGCTTTGACTTTTCAATTAACAAGGCAAACATGGTAGGTTGACTCATGAATTAATTAGTTTTATGGTATGATAACAAATTTCGCGTATTACACACAAAGAACACAATCAAAGCTTTCCATTTTAAAGCCAATTAACTCGTTTTTGACCAAGCCTAGTCAAACCTTCCAATTCGTTCAACCGAGTGTTAGCCTATAAATTGGACCTCTAATCTCAACCTAAACTCGCCGATATTCTTCCCTTTACCCTCAATTTCTGTTATTAATCTGCTACTGAAACACTTTGATCGTCCCTTGACGTTTTTACTTTGACGAGCTCGTATACGATCGCGACCCTTTGTAAGATCTCTTTTTTTTTTTTTGTGGGTTTTAACATTCGGGACTTAGTGAACAATAGCCCCAAAGAGTTAGGGGCTAATGAACACGAATTGAACGAGTTTGGGAATTAGGGCTCGTATGATATAGAATTGGGGAAGAACACGAATGCAGTTTTGATATATATTTAAAACAGAAGGAATTAAAATCACAAGTGAACCTCAGATCAGTTGGTTGAACACCCAACTTGGGCCGGCTCTGACTGAGGGTTCGAGTCCCATATGTAGCAGTTTATTTTTCTTCCTCTTTTTAATTATATATTTACTTGTATTTTTTTTAAATTAGTTTTAAAATACTAAAACAACTTTATAAATTCTACAAAATTTATTCTAAATCAGTTTTATGACAAAGTTCATCATACAATTTTTAGTTTTTCAAAAATGATTTATTTAATATATATTATTAATAATACAAGTTTATTCATTTATATTTATTAAATTCTATAAAAATATCTAAACGATTTTATTAAATCTCACAAAAATTATCCTAAACTTGTATATTCTTAAACATTCCAGAAAATATTTTTATTTCAGAAAAACCGTTTATTTTATATTTTTAATTAATTTTTGTTAGTTTTAATCATAAATAATTCATAATAAATTCATTTTTCAATATTTTTGCACCAAAATTTTATATAAATTATTTCTATCCATTTAGAACTGAAATACAATTTTTAATTCGGAAATTCTTTGATTTTAATATCTTTAGATATTAAAGTTATATTTTTGACAATTTGAAATAATTAGATTAAATATTCTATTTTCAAGAAAATAATTTTATAAAAATTATTTTCATACTTAAAACCTTATGTTGTGACTATATTCAACTTAAAATTTTTCAAAAAGACTTTTGTTTATTTATTCATTAAATTTCTTATATTTAATAAACAAATTGTTTAATAAACATATAAACGTTTATCCCCAATTCGAAGCCCTAGAAATTCATGTACCCTAGAGTTATTCCTTACACATTATCAATTCTTTAGGTTGATTCATTGGAATATTTCCAACGCATATTTCGTTGTCCAATTCAATTTCAAGCTTACATAGACAGTGAGTATTCCTATCCCCTTTTTGCTTTTATTCATTTTTGGGGTGTTACATGTACACTAATACAATTTTAAATACAAGTTTACATTTTCAAAATACAATTCTAGTACTATGTGCATTGCTTACAACGTGCTTTATGCTTAGACAATACATGTGGATTACATTTGTACTTAGTGAAATCATTAACATGGTACAAGCCGACCTTAACATTGGATAGCGCTATTTGGATTGACAACCCGCCTAGATTGATTCTCCCCCTTTTTCATCGGAGAATCCGTGGCCAGTGTTAAGCCTTTTTATCCATTTATTGGATAAGTACACTACAGTTCATACAGTACATTATACAGTCACAGGGTTGATTTCTCTCATTTGTATGATACATAGTTTACATAATTGCACTGTAGCTTGCACTTGAATTGTATATCTTTTAACCTACTATATATATCAAAACTAGGAATGCTCACCAACATTTCATATGTTGACCAAATCTATTTTGTACATGTTTCAGGTGCAGTTTGATCTAGTGCTTTAGCAAGAAACATTTAGTGCTTTATTTTAATTCAGTTATTTCAGTATTTACATTTCATTTAGACAATGTATTTCCCATTTCCATGTAAGACAATTTTGATTATTCAATAATATTTACATTTTAGTACCATGAGCTTTTGAACAATCGTCACTACGTGGCACCTCGATGATTCCGTCATCGGTTGGGGTGTTACAAGTATATGCCTTGCGGTCTGATGTGACCTTGGTTCCTTTGCAAGAGCAATGGCACCAGTGTTGTCACACAGTATCTCGATTGGTTTCTTTATGCTAGGCACAGCATCGAGATCAGTAATGAACTTCTTCATCCAGGCAGCCTCCTTTGCAGCATCCGATGCAGCAATGTATTCTGATTCACAGGTGGATTGAGCAACCACACTTTGCTTAGAGCTCTTCCAAGTAATAGCCCCACCATTCAGAATGAAAATATATCCCGTTTGTGATCTTGAGTCATCACGATCAGTCTGGAAGCTTGCATCAGTATAACACTTAACTGACAGCTCCTCCTCCAGTCCTCCATATATTAAGAACATGTCCTTAGCCCTTCTCAGATACTTAAGAATGTTCTTCACTGCAGCCCAGTGACTCTCTCCTGGATTCTGTTGATGTATGCTCGTCATGCTAAGAGCATATGAGACATCACGTCTAGTACATAACATGGCATACATGATGGAACCAATCACAGAAGCATATGGAACACCTTTCATTTTCTTCTTTTCCTCTTCAGTATTTGCACACTGCTTGTTATTAAGAATGGTTCCATGTGCCATGGGGAAGAGCCCCCTTTTTGAGTCTTGCATTGAGAAGCGTCGTAAGACCTTATCAATATATGTACTTTGACTCAAACCCAATAACCGCTTTGATCTATCTCTATAAATCTTTATTCCCAGAATATAAGTGTAACATCACACAATTTTATATATATATATAGAACTCTCTCGTTTATTCATCCGATTCATGGTTATATTATCTTTCCCATCCATTTTATTAATTTTTTTGTTTAAATAATGACTTATAATCAATATTAAATTGGATTTTATTAAAAATTCTGATTTAAAAACGTTAAAAAAATGTTTTCCTGAGCCAGGATTCGAACCCGAGTCCCTGGCGGGCTAAACCTTAACCACACCACACAAACCACTACACCATTTGGTGTTTTGTGATGTTAATTAAAACCAATTAAACTTAAACCCTTTCAAGGTCCCTTAGTCAAACCTGAAAAGTCAAACGTAGTCTCTTAGTCAAGTCAAGTCAAAGTGTTAGTAAATATGGTCTCCTAGTCAAGTCAAAGTGTTAGTAAATATGGTCTTCTAGTCAAGTCAAAGTTGTTCCTAAATTCTAGCCTATTCAAAGTAGTCCCTAATTACAACTCCAATTTCTACACTATAAATACAATAGCCTACCATTAAACTCTTTATAACATTCAATAAAAAAAAACAGTATTATCCCATCTCCCACATACTAAAGTTTTCATCCATCATTATCTCCTCTAGCTAGTTCCGAGTTTTCCAAGGCATTATTACTAAGTGTTTGCACGCTCAAGAAAACTCACGAACTCATTAAGCACCTAAGGTGAGTTTACATAGCCTTTTTTCACTATTTTGGGGTGAAACATGTTACATTTTCAATTGCAATTCAACATAAGTGTCTATGTGTTATTCTATGTTGCGTTATGTCTTAAACATTACTATGGTAAGCACAGTTATTCTAGCATAATCATTAACTCCGTACAAGCCAACGATACACAATGATAGATCTATTGGACTGACAACCCCACCCGGATACGTTACCTCCAGTATGGGTAGCGTGGGTGATTGTTATCGCAACAAAAATGAGTGAACCATATGCGTATGGCATGGACCACAATATTCTAGTCACAAGGTTTGATTATGCACACGATTTACCGGGTAGTATTGTTTTCACATATGGACTAGATTTGCCATGACACTCGAATTGTACAAATTTTATTCAACATTCAAACCTATGTAATTCTCACCAACTTTTGTTGACCCAAAATATTTTCAAACTTAACATGTTTCAGGATATAGCTTGCTTGAAGATTAGAGTTAATGCTTGAAGATGTGTATCTAGTATTTTTCATTTTGATGTACAAATTCTTTTAGAACAATTGTATGTAATTTATGTAATAAATTAATGAAATTTATGTAATAAATTAATGAAATTTATTATTTACCATGAGCTACTGAACAATCGTCAATACGTGACATCCCGATGTTTCCGCCATCGGTTGGGGTGTTACAGATTGGTATCAGAGCCATGGTTATAGGGATTAGGTTATTAGAAAAATAATCTAGTCTATAACCGTAGGATTGTAACCAATACTTGCCCCTCTTACTTGCAACTCTACTTGTTTCTATTCTCTACCTCTATCCTACTTCTTATCCCTACTTTAGTCCCTACAAGATGTTTGCTCTCCATAACTGGAACAAAATTCTCAGATCCTAATCTGAAATACCTTATAAATCTCGTCGAAGCTCTATATTCTAATAACGAACACGTGCAATCTGGAAGGGTGAACGCCTGTATTCTGAGTTTTCTGTCTATGACTGGCATTGCGCATAAATCCCAATCAGACGAGGGACTCGGATGCCTACTTGGGAATTCTCGGGATGAGTGTTCACTTATAGGCTAAAGCATGTCTTCACTATGTTATTAGAATTTAGAAGCTTTGCTAAGTCAACGTTTTCGTTTATTCGTTTTAATTAATGAATAAATGATTACACTCACTTTCCTTAAAACTAAGCTCTAAAATCTCAAAATTTTACAGCTTAAATCAATCCCATTTCCTAATCATATATGGATTTCACAATCACATTTCATCTTACCATCTTAGCCACATGTTTGATTATTTTCAACACCCCCCCCCCCCCAAATCATATTATTTCATTTTTCAACATGTTACATATTTCTAAACTGTAACCTCATAACCTGGGTAGACCCTAGCTCAACACTAAAGATTTCTTAATATTGTCAAAATTTTCATCACCTATAAACCATGGAAAATTCATATTTTTGTTATAAGATATCCTCAAACTTAATTTCTAAATCCAAATGTTTATTCATTAGCATAACAAAGGATTTTTGATATAATGTCACCTTGATCTATAAAACCTAACGTCGTGTTTAAAATCTTTGACTAAACTAAAATATTCTGATCTAAAGCCACTTAGTTTGTACTATTTAGCAACTTTTGTTTTATATAAGAAACTAGTTTTAAAAAGAAAAATGATAAGATCTTTCCATCCTCATGAACAAAATTTAATCTCCATTGCCACCTAATTATTTTCAACTTGTTCGAACTTTTACAATTTTTGGTATTTATCACAATCATGTTTTCTCATACGCTAGATTCTAACCTTTGATCCAAACCCCACGATTTACACTGCTACATAATCTCCTTACTATAAAATAAACCCTTTATTAACTATTTTCACGTTCACTATCTTTCATAACCTTGATGATGCTTTGAGTTCTTCATCATCCTCTCAAGAACTAAATTCATATTCTTCACCTTCTGGAACATGAACTTGATCCCTATGATAATCAGACAATTGAAAACTTGATTGTTCGTTGCATCAAAATTGATTCTTAGTTATACATGAGGATTTGATTATCTACTTGAACATTTGATTATTCATGATACTTGAAAACATGGAATATAAACTATTTGCTATAAACATACCTAGAGTCATTAATCTTGTCTAGGACAACTCTATTACAACTCGCATGCTATACTTGATGCATTTACAAACTTACTTACATGTATATATTACGAACTTGCAACTTATGTGTTAAATAAAAAACAATTGTTACACTTAATCAAACAACTGGTAGAGGATGAAGTACTTGCTCAACAGTTAGTAGAGTACCTAACAACCTGCTCAACGATTGGTAGAGGTCATCATGCCTGCTCAACAGTCGGTAGAGGTTCCTACTCACTGACTGGTAGAGGTCTTTTCCTGCTCAACAGTTGGACTCATTTTTGGATACATCATACATGTAATTTGATACAAAGATTTATTATACTCATTGATACAAAGATTCAATCACAAGGTTATTTTGCATTACTTACATATGTGTTTAGAGTCATAGAAGGACACAAAACCCTAATGTAAGGTAAATTGGTGATTGCGGTCCGGAACGTAATCATGAATTTACAGGTACGTTAAGGTAGTGTGGAATTCTATCAAGGTTTTCGGTAGATAATCAATTATAAACTCTAGTTACCTGGTAGTTCATTTAGTCTTTCTATAGTCAATCAACTCATGCATTTCTTTCCTAACACTTAAGTTTAGTGTTTTGCTAGATTCTTATTCTCCTTGCTATTTCAGACGAACCTAATCCAACCCTTAAAACTCACACATATCAAACCTTTTATCCAAATTATTCGAAACAGATTATTCTATTACCTATAAATTCATGTCGTGCCTTAACCCAAATTTTCCAAACCCCAGTTGACTTAATTTCTACCTAATCATCCTCAACCCTGTGTTTTTAATAAACTTCGAGACGAAGTTCCTAAAAGTAGGGGAGACTGTAACATCACACAATTATATATATATATATATATATATATATATAGAACTCCCTCGTTTATTCATCCGATTCATGTTTACATTATCTTTCCCATCCATTTTATTATTTTTTTTGTTTAAATAATGACTTATAATCAATATTAAATTGGATTTTATTAAAAATTCTGATTTAAAAACGTTAAAAAATGTTTGCATGAGCCAGGATTCGAACCCGAGTCCCTGGCGGGCTAAACCTTAACCACACCACACAAACCACTACACCATTTGGTGTTTTGTGATGTTAATTAAAACCAATTAAACTTAAACCCTTTCAAGGTCCCTTAGTCAAACCTGAAAAGTCAAACGTAGTCTCTTAGTCAAGTCAAGTCAAAGTGTTAGTAAATATGGTCTCCTAGTCAAGTCAAATTGTTAGTAAATATGGTCTCCTAGTCAAGTCAAATTGTTAGTAAATATGGTCTTCTAGTCAAGTCAAAGTTGTTCCTAAATTCTAGCCTAGTCAAAGTAGTCCCTAATTACAACTCCAATTTCTACACTATAAATACAATAGCCTACCATTAAACTCTTTATAACATTCAATAAAAAAAAACAGTATTATCCCATCTCCCACATACTAAAGTTTTCATCCATCATTATCTCCTCTAGCTAGTTCTGAGTTTTCCAAGGCATTATTACTAAGTGTTTGCACGCTCAAGAAAACTCACGAACTCATTAAGCACCTAAGGTGAGTTTACATAGCCTTTTTTCACTATTTTGGGGTGAAACATGTTACATTTTCAATTGCAATTCAACATAAGTGTCTATGTGTTATTCTATGTTGCGTTATGTCTTAAACATTACTATGGTAAGCACAATTATTCTAGCATAATCATTAACTCCGTACAAGCCAACGATACACAATGATAGATCTATTGGACTGACAACGCCACCCGGATACGTTACCTCCAGTATGGGTAGCGTGGGTGATTGTTATCGCAACAAAAACGAGTGAACCATATGCGTATGGGATGGACCACAATATTCTAGTCACAAGGTTTGATTATGCACACGATTTACCGGGTAGTATTGTTTTCACATATGGACTAGACTTGCCATGACACTCGAATTGTACAAATTTTGTTCAACATTCAAACCTATGTAATTCTCACCAACTTTTGTTGACCCAAAATATTTTCAAACTTAACATGTTTCAGGATATAGCTTGCTTGAAGATTAGAGTTAATGCTTGAAGATGTGTATCTAGTATTTTTCATTTTGATGTACAAATTCTTTTAGAACAATTGTATGTAATTTATGTAATAAATTAATGAAATTTATTATTTACCATGAGCTACTGAACAATCGTCAATACGTGACATCCCGATGTTTCCGCCATCGGTTGGGTGTTATAATAAGTGGCTTCACCAAGATCTTTCATTGCGAAACATTTACCCAACTAGGTCTTAACTTCTTTAAGCATAGGGATATTGTTTCCAATGATAAGTATGTCATCTACATACAGTATAAGAAAAGTGATATAGCTCCCACTAGATTTCTTGTAAACACACGGTATGTGTCCATTAAGGAACGCGGTTTTGACATCCATCTGCCATATCTCATAGTCATAATATGCAGCAATGGCAAGTAGAATTCTAATAGACTTAAGCATGGCTACTGGCGAGAAAGTTTCCTCATAATCAATACCTTGAGTCTGAGTAAAACCTTTTGCTACAAGCCTTGCTTTGTAGGTTTGCACATTCCCATCCATGTCAGTCTTCTTCTTGAAGATCCATTTGTTTCCCACAGTCTGACATTCGGTAGGAAGATCAACCAAATCCCAGACTTGGTTATCATACATGGATTGCATCTCTGCATTCATGGCTTCTTGCCATTTGTTGGATTCTGAATCCAAGATTGCAGCTTTGTAAGTAGTAGGCTCAGCTTCATCAATCATGAAGATATCGTCATACCTTACCGGTGCACGACGATCCCTAATACTTTTCCGAACACTTGGTGTTTCTGTTGTTTCTTGAGTCCTCTCAGGCTCAACTTCAACAACTGGATCAGTTACATCTGGTTCTGTCTGAACAGCTGGTTCAGTCACTTGTGATTCTTGAATTTCTTCAAGATCCACATAGTTATCTCCAATCCCTCGCGCCAGAAGCTCTTCCTCTAAGAAAGTGCCTTTGCGTTTGGTGAAAATCTTATTTTTAGTGGGGTGCTAGAACATGTAACCGATCTTCTTACCGTATCCAACGAAAACCACTTTTTCACCTCTGGGATCTAGTTTATCCAAAGATTCTAGAGTGACATAAGCATTACATCCACAGACTTTAAGGTAGGATACATGAGGTTTCTTTCCATGCCATATCTCATAAGGCGTTTTAGTAACCTTTTTCGTCGAAGCTATATTCACAAGTCTTGCGGCGGTCTCCAAAGCATAACTCCAAAAGGATTTTGGAAGGTTTGTTCGACACATCATTGATCGAATCATATCTAATAGAGTTCGATTTCTCCGCTCAGACACACCATTATGTTGCGGTGTTCCAGGTGGAGTGAGTTGTGAAACTATTCCACAATCCTTTAGATGGTCGATGAATTCCTGACTAAGATATTCACCGCCTCGATTTGATCGAAGCATTTTGATAGTTCTATTTAGCTGATTTTCTACTTCGTTTTGGTATTCCTTGAACTTTTCAAGAGTTTCATGTTTATGGTTCATAAGATAAACATAACCATATCTACTGAAATCATCAGTAAATGTAACAAAGTATCTTTCTCCATGTCTTGACATTGTTCTGAATGGACCACATACATCTGTATCTACAAGTCCTAACAGATCATTAGCTCTTTCTCCAACATTTGAAAAAGGTGCTTTTGTTAACTTTCCACTTAAGCTTGATTCGCATTTTCCAAACGACTCCGAACCTTTGGAATCCAGGATTCCTGCGGTTTTGAGTTGTTTAACACGATTCTCACTAATGTGACCAAGTCTACAATGCCACATATACGTATCCTTAAAGTCCAACTTATTACGTTTATGGGAGATATTGCATAATATGTTATCGTTTTGGATTTCTATCTCATAGATCCCATTGTTAGGTTTTGAATCAAAGTAAAATACATCGTTAAAATAAGCAGAAATAAATTCACCATTAAAACGATAATCAAAACCTTGTCTACGCAAAGCATGAAATGAAACAATATTTCTAGTCACACTAGGAATGTAATTGTAACACCCCAACCGATGGCGGAAACATCGGGATGTCACGTATTGATGATTGTTCAGTAGCACATGGTAAATAATAAGTTTCAATAAATGATTTAAATGAAATACATACAATTGTTCTAAAAATTTGTACATCAAAATGAAAAATACTAGATACGCATCTTCAAGCATTAACTCTAATCTTCGAATAAGCCATAACCTGAAACATGTTAAGTTTGAAAATATTTTGGGTCAACAAAAGTTGGTGAGAATTACATAGGTTTTGATAATTGAATAAAAACTTGTACAATTCGAGTGTCATGGCTAGTCTAGTCCATATGTGAAAACAAAACAATCGGGTAAATCGAGTGCATAATCAAACCTTGTGACTAGAATATTGTGGTCCATCCCATACGCTCATGGTTCACTCGATTATGTTATAAATTCGATAACAATCACCCACGCTACCCATGTAGGAGGTACACGTATCCGGGTGGGATTGTCAGTCCAATAGATCTATCATTGTATACCGTCGGCTGATCAATGTTAATGATTATGCTAGAATATTGTGCTTACCCTAGTAATGTTTAAGACACAATGCAACATAGAATAACACATAGACACTTGTGATTGAATTGTAAATTGAATGTTGTAACATGTTTCACCCCAAAAAAAAATAGTGAATGGAAAAGGGGCTATGTAAACTCACCTTAGGTGCATAATGAGTTCGTGCGTTTTATTGAGCGTGCAAACACTTAGTAATAATGCCTTGGAAAACTCGAAACTAGCTAGAGGAGATAATGATGGATGAAAACTTTAGTATATGGGAGATGGGATAATAATGTTTTTTTTTTTATTGAATGGTATAAAGAGTTGAATGGTAGGCTATAGTATTTATAGTGTATAATTTGGAGTTGTAATTAGGGACTACTTTGACTAGGCTAGAATTTAGGAACAACTTTGACTTGACTAGAAGACCATATTTACTAACACTTTGACTTGACTAGGAGACCAGACCATATTTACTAACACTTTGACTTGACTTGACTAGGAGACTACGTTTGACTTTTCAGGTTTGACTAAGGGACCTTGAAAGGGTTTAAGTTTAATTGGTTTTAATTAACATCACAAAACACCAAATGGTGTAGTGGTTTGTGTGGTGTGGTTAAGGTTTAGCCCGCCAGGGACTCGGTTTCGAATCCTGGCTCAGGAAAACATTTTTTTTAACGTTTTTAAATTAGAATTTTTAATGAAATCCAATTTAATATTGATTATAAGTCATTATGAAACAAAAAAATAATAAAATGGATGGGAAAGATAATGTAAACATGAATCGGATGAATAAACGAGGGAGTTCTATATATATATATATATATATATATATATATATATATATATAAAATTGTGTGATGTTACAGTAATAAACATTGTTCAAAACAAGTTCTAAACCAGAAGGTAGTAAAAGAACATATTCTCCTATTGCCTTCACTGCAACTCTTTGTCCATTGCCAACATGGACCTCCAAGTCACCTTGTTTCAGCTTTCTAATCTTTCTTAGTCACTGCAAAACATTACAAATGTGGAAACCACACCCTGTGTCAAACACCCATGTTTTGCCAGAAAAAAACAAAGATTTCAATAACATATATACCTGAGGACTCTCCTCCAGAAGCCTTGGCTTACTTCAGTTCAGCTAAATACTTGGCACAGTTCCTTTTCCAGTGCCCAGTTTCATCACAATGAAAACATTTGGCATCTTTCAAAGGTTTCTTGTTGGCAACAGCTTTGCCCTTTCCCTTCCCTTTGCCTTGATAGCCCCTCTTCTTGGTTTTAGGTTTCTTAATCTGACCCTCCCTGATCATTAGCACTGGTGCAGTTTTGCCAGGTATGTTTACCTCAGCAGTTTTGAGCATCTGATGCAGTTCTGCAAGTGTCTTCTCCATCCCATTCATATTATAGTTCATAATGAACTGGTCATATGACTTGGGCAATGAGTTCAGGATGATATCCCCAGCTAACTCATCGCTCAAGGGGGATTCCAGACGAGCCAAGTGATCAACAT
Organism: Ambrosia trifida; assembly: GCA_028751855.1. NCBI lineage: Eukaryota > Viridiplantae > Streptophyta > Magnoliopsida > Asterales > Asteraceae > Ambrosia > Ambrosia trifida. The sequence continues at coordinate 79,210,443 of CM054129.1, forward strand.
ATGCCTTCATTTTTAGCACATGAGTGCCAACTGGTGAACCCTCTTGCATACGAGTGGTTATAAGTGATCGCATCACATCAAACCTCTCATGGCGAGCATTTTGTTGGAACATTTCCATTAGATGCTGACTTTCAAAGAGTCATCAAAATGCTTAGCCCAGGTTTTATAAAGCTCACTCTTGGGATTTATGGGTTCATCAGGGACTGGTTCTTCAAGAACATACAATTTGTTCTCCGCTTTGAGAACAATTTCAAGTTGCGGTGCCAGTCCATGAAGTTGGAGTGGTTCAGTTTGTCCTTCTCTAAGATGGACTTGAGAGAGAAACGGGAGGTGGAATTGTTTTCAGTTGACATCTACAAAGTTCAAAATTTAATGTATTAGTATTTCATGTTTTAAGTATCCTAATTATTTTATGACCCAAAAAGCAAAATTAATTAGAATGAGATCCCGAGTTATCAATACACAATGAACTGGCTTAGCACTGTCCACTGGCACGATTAGGTAGGTAAACAACGATTGTTAATTGTGTCCACTACACAACTCTCCTTTTTGGGGTTATCGCTGAAAGCGATGTATGTTTAACCCCAACTATGCCCACTTGTCTAACAAGCGATGTTTGGTCCTTTACTGTTAACTGTAACACCGGCCTATGTTACACAGGAACCGCGATGATTACCTTCACTCATGATCAACGCCCAGATGCAGGGTCAGCACTAACATTTGGGTTCGATATAGAATGGAGTGTTAACTCGTTAAGGGTGACATGAAACATCAATTTTAAAATTGGGATTTTTTTTTAATATTTACCATAAATATATTGAATGACTCGTTAGCATGATGTGAGTCACGCAACAGTTTATAAAATCCAATTTTATATTGTTCGTGATAATTGAAACTCCTTTCAACACTCGACACGATATAGTTTTAAATGCCCTATTTAAATTACGTTGGTCGTATTATCGCGAATGGACTTGTTTTAATATTAATAAAAACTCTTTTTATTAAATATGCTTTTCGGATTTTATAAAACTTGTTTTAATAAAAACGTTGCCATGATTGTGAAAATTTTATTTATTTTGGGTTATCTAAATTATTTACAATAAATAAACCACAACCACAAAATATAATAATAAAATTAAACGAATCGAGCCCCTAATAGGTTGTCCGTTTCGTTTTAGCCAGAAATGAAACGAACCAGTCAAAAGGGTTTCAAAACTATTTTTGATATAGCTCCCACTTGACCCGAGATCTCTATCTTCATGAAACCTGTTCGCCTTTTTATCTTTGTCTTGATCTTGTACTTGTAGGATTACAAATAAATTTGAAATACAAATAAAACAAATCTATTCTAATCCTATCTATTACACCGGATCCAATATCCGTAATAAAAAAAATAGAAATCAATAAAAATAAAACATCACAAACACAACCATGACAAGGGTCAAAATACCTAGAGCTCGATTCACATCACAATCCATGAACAACAAAAAGCTTTTGATCTTTTGTCAAAAAAAAAAAAAAAATTTTGACAAATAAAACATAGATCAAAATTATAACTTTACCATCTATACGCGCGTAACCGTGGCTCTGAAACCACTGTTGGGAATCATGGTATCAAATACGTAGCGGAAGCGGTTTATATATTTAACGAATCATAGCCGATTAATATATATATATATATATATATTGTTAGTTAATTTTATTAATACGATTAATAAAATATTCCCAATCAGGATCTCAGTTAAACGCGTATAAACAAATAAATAATTAAACAACCATAGGGGGTTTAGTAATCAACCTTTGACTACTACACCGGAATTGTAACACGCGGGTTACAACGAATCCTCGTTAGTAGGAAGTTCACACCGTGCACAAACTAACCGGGAAGCAACACTTGCAAGAAGAAGGTGGTGGTTTATGGTGGTTGATCGCCGGACCAAGAAGAAAAAGAGGCGGCGCCTTTTTCTTCAAAGGGGGCGGCCGCAAATTGGACAAGAGGAGGCAAGGGTTGATTATTTTGATGAAAGGTGTGATTAGGGTTTACTCCTTAACCCTCCTTTTATAAAACAATAACTTACATTTAGCCTCCTTGTTAAATATCTTAATACTCCTTAATATTAATCTTATTAATATTAAGTCCCTCAAGTCTAAAACAATTATTATTTCATAAATAATAATCCATCTACTCATGAACTTATCTGATTCGTGTACCAACGTGTAACTCTTCGGATCGTACCGGGTCGGGTTACATTGACCTTGACTTTTAATTACATCGGACATACTATATATCCAACAATGATATGGTTAAACGAATAACGACTGTACATAAGGGTTTAGGCAAAGAATAGAAAAAATCACCATGGTTAAAACATTTGTATACATGATGAAATGACTGATATAACGATAAGAATGAATGAGAGATCTAAGCTTTAAGTGTGTGTGGTGAAACTTTAGTGTTGTGGGAATTTGTGCTTATCCCACATTGGTGGAGAAATAAATCATGTGTTGGTATATATGTATAATTCTGTAGATGAATGTATTCCTATACAACATGACATACTCAGTGGCAGCTAGGAGGGTACGAAGCGCCCGAAGCGCCGGGCACGAGACCGGAACGAGGGCATAATGCGGTGTTATGATGGAGAACTTTGCACTTCGCATCGTCGCGAGGCACTTGAGAGCCTTTTTTAAGTGAGCTTGGACTGGTGGGGACAAAAATCATCCTACAAATACTTGAAAGTGTGGGGGTGTCTGGACAAGGTAATTGTTACACCTCCCAAGGCTCTTAGAATTAGGCTCTGTTATTGCAACAAAGTGTAATAGTTAGGTAGGTTGATGTTACTAAGGGGATGAGATTAGAGTTTTGAAGATATTGGTAGATGTGAGTTTTGAAGATGTTGAAGAGGTGATAAAAAGAAATAGTAAGGGATGTTTCAAAGAAATTTAGGGATGGTGGTGATCACGGCATAATAGAAGATGTAAGAAGCATATAAGTGGCTAAGGTATTGAAGCACATGAGTGTTTTGATGCGAAATAGAAGATGGTTGAAAGTTGGCATGGAAGTTGTGACTTAAATTAAGAAAAACAAGACATTGTTTAAAGAAGAGAGAAGGATCGGTACTCGTTAAAGCAAGAATGCTCTGAAACCATATAATGGATAGGACTTCACATCGTTTTCTTGTACATGAGTCCAAGAATCATGATGTTCACAAGAACTCCATAATAGAAACAAGGTCAGGAAATGCAACTTATTTTGAAGAGGAGTTCCCAATGTTAGAACAAACTAATGTTAGTTCATCAACAACGGTTGATAAGGTTGTTCAAGATGAAACCCCTGAAGAGGTTGAGCCAAGAAGAAGCAAAAGACAAAGGATTGAAAAATCTTTTGGGCCTGATTTTCTTAACTACATGGTTGAGAGTGAGCCTCAAACCTATCGAGAAGCAGTCATCTCTTCAAATGGACCTCAATGGAAAGAAGCCATCAAAAGTGAGACTAATTCTATTTTGCAGAATCATACTTGGGAATTAGTTGATCTTCCACTAGGGTGCAAGCCACTTGGATATCGATGGATATTCAAGAAAAAGATGAAAGTTGATGGCTCTTTTGACAAGTATAAGGCAAGACTCATAAACAAATGGTATAGAGAAAAGGAAGTTCTTAACTACATTGACAAATACTCGCTTGTGACTAGAATAACCTCTATTAGATTGGTGCTTGCAATTGCAGCTTTGATAAATTTAGAAATACATCAAATGGATGTAAAAACTACATTTCTAAATGGGGAATTAGAGGAAGATATTTACATGGAGCAACCTGAGGGTTTCTCTGCTCTTGGCCAAGAAGGCAGAGTATGTAAACTCGTCAAGTCACTATATGGCTTAAAGCAAGCTCCAAAACAATGGCACCAAAACTTTGACCAAGTTATGCTTAATAGTTGTTTCAAAATAAATGAATTTGACAAATGTGTCTATGTTAAGGCCACTTCTTAAGGTTATGTAATCCTATATCTTTACGTGGATGATATGCTTATTATTGGGAGTGATGATAAGATAATCAGATCTACTAAAGACATGTTAAAAGCGAGATTTGACATGAAAGACATGGGTCTAGCTGATGTAATTCTTGGAGTGAAGATTATTAGAACCCAAACTAGTCTTGTGTTAAGTCAATCTCATTATTTAGATAAGTTCATTAAGAAGTTCAATTTGGAGGACACAAGTGTGGCTCAAACTCTGATGATACCTCTTAGCATTTGTCAAAGAATAGAGGAGAGGGTGTTGCTCAATTGGAGTATTCAAGGTTCACTGACAATTTGATGTATCTCATGTCATGTACAAGGACATACTTAGCATATATTGTGAGTAGAGGTGTACAAAAAAACCGGTTTGGGAAGCGAAACCGATAAAACTAACCCAAACTGAAACCGGTCAAAACCGGTTCCACATGAAACCGGTACTAAAAAATCTCAAATCGAACCGAAAACTGGTCTAAAACCGACAATAAAACCAGTCAAAAGAAACGTAACCGTAACCAAAACGGTACACAAACCGGAACCGAACCAAAACCGACAACACTAAAAACAGGTTGAAACTGGTAAAAAACCAAAACCGAACCGAAACCGGTTTAAGAAAAATACATTTTTGGCCATAAACACAAATAAAACTTTGTTTTTTTTATTAAAATTCAATTTTCTTCTTTAAAAACCTTAAAAAGTTATTAAATGTTAAATTTAATGTAATTTATATGATTTTAAAAAGTGCGTAAAGGAACCGGAATAGAACCGAAACTAGGTAAAAAAACCAATTTTGTGGCCGACCAAACCGGTCTAAAACCAAACCGGTTCGGGAAGGAACCGGTACTGTAGCAAACAGGTTTGGAACCGAAACCGGTTTGGCCAAAAAACCAATTTGTACACCTCTAGCTGTGAGCAGGCTAAGTAGATATACTAGTAATCCTAGTGCTAAACATTGGAAGAGCATGATAAGATTGTTACAGTATTTGAGGTACCCGAGGAATTATGGACTGCATTATGGCCAAGATCCAGCTGTTGTGGAAGGATACAGTGACGCCAACTGGATATCCGATATGAAAGATTCTAAATCCACAAGTGGTTATGTGTTTACCCTTGGAGAAACAGCTATAGCTTGGAAATCGTCCAAGCAAACTCTTATAGCTAGGTCCACAATGGAATCTGAATTTATTGCTTTAGATAAAGTTTGAGAAGAGGCAGAGTGGATACGCCAGTTTTTGGAGTATATTCCAAGATGGCCTAAGCCTGTGACGGCTATTTTCATACATTGTGATTGCTAGTCGGCAATTGGTAGAGCTCAAAGTGAAATGTATAATGGCAAATCGAGGCACATACGACGTAGGCATAATACGATATGACAATTGCTCTCAACAGGGGTTATCACTATTGACTATGTGAAGTCAAAGGATAACGTTGTGGATCTGCTTACAAAAGGCTTAAGCAGGGAGGCAGTGCACGAGTCGTCAAAAGGAATGGGACTAAAGCCCTTGGAATAAGTTTGTACAAAGGAAAACCTATCCTAGAAGATTGGAGGTCCCATGATCTAGGCTCAATAGGACCACCTAACTGTACGAACTAAGGTCACTGTGGGGGAGTACCCCAATACACAAAGGGAGTTGCGTACTTCCTAGTCCATCTTAAAATAAATTAGTGATGTCAAAGGAGTTTAAGGATACGCCTTTTAATGATTTTGGTAAAATCACCTATGTTAAAGATAAGTGGGGTCGCTTCAAATGGAATTGTGGGGCGTGGGGATTCCTAGAGCTCTCACAAAACCAGACCAGGAAGAGTAATGTGTGATGTGTAATAACGTATACGTAAAAAGGGGTTGGTTCAAGGACATCGCGTCTACTAACCGCTAGGAGACAACGTGCATATCACAAAGGAGGGTTCAAAGGGAATACCTACCTATCCTGCATTTCTTAACCACTGGAACTTTATTGTTATACTTAAGTGTGTGGTTCGATCTCTATTCATGTGGGGGATTGTTGGAAATTTATGAATTAATTAATTATTATATTAATGTTTAATATAATGATATTTAATTATAAAGCTAGATGAATGAGGGATCTAACCTTTAAGTGTGTGTGGTGAAACTTTAGTGTTGTGGGAATTTGTGCTTGTCCCACATTGATGGAGAAATAAATCATGTGTTGGTTTATATGTAGAATTCTGTAGAGGAATGTATTCCTTTACAACATGACACACCCAGTGGTAGCCAGGAGGGTGCGAAGCACTTGACGCGCCCGGGCTCAGGCACGGGACCAGGACAAGGGCGATGGACATTTTGATGGTGCACTTTGCAGTTCGCTTGCTCGCATCTCCACGAGCTGCTTGAGAGCCTCCTCTTTATTTTTAAGTGAGCTTGGATTGGTGTGGCTCGAGCATGTGGTTAAGATTGGTTAACTGGTATGGTCAAGTTTGTGGCTAAGATTAACTAACTGGTGTGGTCAAGTCCTTTCAAATTCCAACCTGTCAAAAGAGGTGCTGGATTAATTCCAGACTTAATTTTTCATTGAATTTCGTAATCAATGAGACTCTTTAGATGGTTCCGTTTTTTGTCTACATATACAGAGCTTTGTACTCTGTTTAAATGCACAAAAAAATTCTCTGCAATCTATGTTCACTAACCACCACCTTTTTTCAGACAACTTTCCTTATTTTTCTGCCATTTACGCTCTTGTTTCAGGTGCTTAGGTAACCCTGGCAGTGCAATCTGCTTGGGCTGTTGTACCCTAGGAAATAGACGGGCTCACCTAGGTGGCCCGAAATATGTTTTAAGGGAAGTGTGTTGAACACGTGCCTTAGCCATCTCAGGTTTTTCTTTTCTGCTTGTTTGTTTGTTTTTCTTTATGCTTGTATTTCATTTTTTAGTTTATGTAATATGATAGTTCTTTCTTTGTAATATGTTTAGTTTAATTTCCTTTGTATTGTAATCCATATTTTTGTTGAATAATAATATTATTATCCTTTATTTTGTGAACAGTGCTTCTACATAAATAATATAGTAATTATAATAGAGAAAGTTTAGGGTACAAAGTACAAGTTCGTACAAAGTGTAAGAAACAATGAGAAGTTGCCACGTAGACGACGGTTTTTTGGGAATCAACAATAAAGTACTCCAGTCAAAGGGTATTATAGTTTTTTCTCACTCCCCCTGTAATCACGTTGCAATCCTTATAAAAAAAATAACTGCATGATCACTTTTAAATTTAAAATCATAATAAACCTACTTATACGTTCAATCATTCGGCGATTTTCAATAGTTGTATCAAATTCCTAAATTTGCATTAACAATTGAAGATTCATACAACATGTTTGCGTGATTGTTCTACTGTTTGATCAGCACCATATTGATGTTACATTGATCCGAATTATATTTATTTTTTGCAGATCTTAATGAATTTCCTGATGTAAACGTCAATGTAGATGGAGATTTTGAAGGTAACATGTTAATTTTACGTATTCGATAGCTCGATTTTGTTGATATATGATTCACTGTTCTATTGTTTTCAGATATTGTTCCAGATGATCCAAATCATGAAGGCGAACTGAATTCGAACGATGGCTTTAACTTCATCAAGGAACACCGAGGAGTTCAAGGTTTTGTTATTAGATTTCTTATGTCCGTATATTATAACATTTTCTAGATGTAGTATGGTTTTTATACTTGAGTGATTGTTTTTAATCAGTTCGGATGTACGTGTAAGGTTTCTCGACGTGTAATTAGTTGTTAAATTTTTTTTTCACGTTTTGTTGTTTTATTTTATAGTTTTTTTTAAGAATTGATTATTCGTACTCTATGTTTTGGTAAATTATACTTGCATTTTATTTTTTTAAGTTGCGTTTAAAATTGAAATTTGTAGAATTGTGTGGCAAAGATGTTGTAGAAGAAGGACAACACATTTTTTGTTTTTTCCTGCTTGTTAATGTCATTTACCAAGCGTTTGTTCATTTGCGTTTTATTTTTTATTAACTTGCGTTTAAATGTTTTTTTAATAATTGATGATTCATACTTTGTTTTGGTAAATTATACTTGCTTTTTATTTTTCTTTACTTTGCGTTTTAATCTTAAACTTTTGTAGAATTGTGCGAAAAAAGATGTTGTAGAATAAGGGTAACACATTTTTAATCCAGAAGTTGAAGGAATTCCTAAGCCAGAAGTTGGAATGACTTTTGACAGCTTAGAACTTGCATACGAGTTTTATAAAGAGTATGCAAAGAAGTCAGATTTTTGTGTCAGGAAAAGTACTCAACATGTTGCAAGGAATATTATTACTATTAAGTATTTTACATGTTATAAAGAGGGATTTAAGCCAGACACGAGTAATGATTTAGTGCTTCGTGGTAAAAGTTCCAAAAAGTCCGAAAAGCCGAGGAATAGACCGTCTATTCGTATGGGATGCAAAGCATATATTTGTTGCGGTTCTGATGATGGAAAGAAGAATAAGATTTATAAGTTTGTTGAGGGCCACAATCATCCGTTTGTGTCGCAGTCTGATATGCATTTGTTAGCAGCAAATAGGCACTTAACATATGTCCAAGAAGAAATGATTTGCGAGCTATCTTCATTGAATCTTGGTCCGGTCAAAGCATTCAATATTATGTGGACAAAATATGATGGATTTGAGAATGTTGGGGCAACGGCTGTTGACTGTAAAAAAATTCAAAAGTGGATTAAACAATTTCATAGGTGAATATGATGCTGATATGATTGTTTCTAAGTTGAATGATAAGAAAAAGTACCTGCCGGAATTTTCATTTGAGTATTCAACTGATGCTAATAATGCTCTTACTGCGTTATTCTGGGCTGATGCATTAAGTAAGAATAATTACATGGAGTTTGGAGATGTTATTTCATTTGATACGACATTTAACACCAACAAGTATGCACATTTTTTACACCATATATGTTCGCATGTTATGTTTTTTCTTTTTCTTATAGTAATTTTTATTTTTATTTATTAGATAAAAGATCGTATTCGTCCCATTTACTGGTATTGATAACCATTGCCGGAATGTAACCCTTGGTGCTGGGTTGTTTTCTTCTGAAACTATGGAATCATACAAGTGGCTTTTGGAGATGCTTGTTAAATCATTTGGAAAACATCCAAAAGTAGTTGTTACTGATCAATATCCTACGATGAAGAAGGCTATACAGTGGGTATTTCATTCTAGCAGACATAGACTGTGCATGTGGCACATAATGAAAAAAGTTTCTGACAAGGTATCCACTTAGATTTGTTTCATGCTTGCGTTTGTATGTCATTTTTATTTGCGTTTAAATTGTACCATCGTTATAATATTTGCGTTCAAAATACTTTAAACTTGCGTATTTTATATAATGTGTTTTTTTGTTCCTACATATTTTTATTGCTGAAATCTTTTTCATTTTGTTAGGTTGGACCTGTGTTATGTAGCGACGATGAATTCAAACGCCGCATATGTAGTATAGTTTGGACAGATTCGATTAGCCCGAGGAAGTTTGATTTTTAATGGGGGGTTATAATGACTAATTACAAGCTGGATAACAATAACTGGCTTACTGATATGTTTGAGATGAGATCGATGTGGATTCCAGCTTTCTATCGTGATGAGCCTCTATCTGGACTGATGTGAACAACTTCAAAATTAGAGAGCGAGAACCACTTCTTTTGCCAAGCTGCTAATTCTCAACTAACACTTGTTGAGTTTTTAAATCATTTTGAAACATCAATGGAGGTCCAAAGGTTTACCCATAGGAAGAATGATCATGACTCTAGTCACACTAAGCCTGATCTTTGGACTAAAAATTCACTTGAGGAGCAAGCGGCCAAGATATTCACACGTACCATTTTCTTTGACATTGAAGACGAAATATATGCCACCAATGATTTGATCAATGTCCAAACAAAGAAACATGGTGAAGGGTTTTTGAAGAATTTTATCGAGGATCCCAACGCATATGGAAAAGGGGTTGCTACAGGTAATTGTTTTCTGTATTTGCATCAAAATTTTAATGTTTACGTCTTAACATTACTGTTTGTTTTTTAACAAAAAAAACACAGGTTCTGTTCAAGAAGGAAGAGAATGATCCTGAAGGGGCTATTGGCATGTGCACTTGCAAAAGATTTGAACATTATGGATTGTTATGCAGACACATTTTCTTTGTGTTCAAGTTGTTTAGAGTCAAGATTCTCCCGAAAAGTTATATATTGAAAAGGTTGACACAAGAGGTTGTTCCTAATGAGATCAGCCACACATTTGATGTTGCTGATTTTGGTGATGACAAAATCAAGCAGGCTAACCAACGTGCCCGAGAAATTGTTTTTGCTAGTGAGTATCTTGCCAACAATCTAATATCAGATGTTGATGAGCTTCAAAAAGTTATGGATCAGATGAAGGTGATGATGGATAAGGTTGACCATGGTAGGGCCAATAAAGCTGGGTAGAAGAAATACGATAGATATGTCAGTTTGCTCGGATACAGTAAACCTTTAGAGGCAACGGTCCGATTACCCAATAGTATAAAGAACAAAGGTCGGGGTAAACAAAAGAGGATCATGTCACAGAAAGAGAAAGCCATAAGTCGTAGTGGCAAAAGACAAAGGTCATGCAAGATTTGTGGTGAAATAGGCCATGACAGACGTAAGCATGTTAATGAACAAAAAGGTCAGAATCTAGAGCTTGTTGATGAACCAGATGACAATGACCAAGTTAATGATTTGGATGGGTATGATGAGCATCAGGTTATTGATGATGCTGAAGAAGAATAATTGTTGTTGATGTGTAATTAATTAGCAAAATCTATTTTCTTACATTAGAATTTTAACCATAAAAGCAATTGCCTATTACTATAAAAGCAATTGCGTTTTAGTATGAAAGAAATATTGTTGATTTTTTTATTCCAACAATTAATTTGATATATTTGCGTATTAATATAAAACCATTTGCGTTTACCCACAAACAAACCTAATAGATTTATTATTCCAACACACTCAATTGATTAACTTGCGTATTATAATTAACATTGTTTGCGTGTAAATTAAAAAAAAACAAACATAACATTCTATATCCCATTCTGTCTTTTTCTTAATGTTTTGTACAAATTTGTCATCATTGTTGTCTTGTATGGAACTTTCTGAAAATTATTTGCGTCAGCAACTACCTCGTCTCGTATCAAGTTGTAGTTAGACAGTATTATCTTTGCTACGTATCTTAGTCGCATGATAGTTAACTGCTTATTTTGAAATCCTCCTTCGTTCGCCAACTCACATGTCCAATTATGTTGTGCCTTGTATGTTTCCATGTGTTGCATTGCAAACACTCCGCAATCTACTGCATTTTCTGTTGTCCGCCAGCTCATTTATGTCCGTTTTATCGGGACAATGTCTAGTTTTTTGATGTTGTTGCTGCTTTCACAAGTACTCTTCAAGTGAAGAAACAACGTATGACGCTACAAGCAAAGTTTAAGGTAATAAAGTTAATAATTAAATTAAAATAAGAGGGTTTTTATATTTTTATTTAATTGTTTTGTTACCAGAACTTGTGGCACTCCTTTGTATCTTTTTTTCAAAATCCTCTTCATCTTTTGAGTTGTCTAGTAGTTCTACAATGCCATTTCGGATATCGAACCCTACTATGTAGTAATGGAGGTCTATAAGCATTGGTACCATGATTATGTCAAACTCTTGCAGGCTTTGCACTTTTATTTTCCTCATCAGATCAAGCATATTGCTTTTGAATACTTCAAGCCTTTTGTGCCAACAAACATCTTTTGTGTAATATTCATCAGGCTGCATAGTTTATATGGAACAAATGTAAGACACATTCATGTTTAAAGTTATTTATATTAATGTTTGCGTTTTAATATACATCTTACCATCATGTTTGTTGGGCAAAACAATCTGAATAACAATCCTTCCATTCTCTTTCTCTCTTCCATATTCAGGATCTCAGCCCACGCGTCAATGACATGAGTGTTTAACCATATACCAAGATACATACTTTCAAACATTAGTTTTGGTGTATCTGTCCCCAACTCTGAACGGAATACCATTTTACTTCAAGCATTTAAAATAATAGCAACATTAATTTTTGTTTTCTTTGCATAAATAATTGTATAAACAAAGTGACTTACTACTTCTCTCTTATCGGAGCCATAATGTACTGGTATATTTTCAGCTCATGGTCCGTCACTCTTTCAGTCATGGTGACAACTCTGTTAACAAATGGTGTTCTCATTGCACCACTGTTTTCATAGCATAAACCCCGTGCTTGACGGTCTGTAGTTCATCTATTGTTGTGTCACTGATTTCATCATTTTGTTTGTCATAGATCCTATCGTTTCTTCATTACCAGTTTCATGTACATTATGTGTAGTAACCACATATTCATTTCTTTCTTCATTTATTAAACTTTTTTTCATTTTCTATGCCCTCGTTTAAACGAGCGACAACCTCTTCTGTATCATTATACTCTTCATTCTCACCATCATTTTTTCTTTCTTTTACATCTAATGTTTTACCTCTAAATGAAGCCCACTTTGTACATCTTTTGTCACAACCCGGCCACAGGGGGCCTGGACGAAATTACAAATTAGTACGACATTCACGTGAATGCAAGCAACAGCAGAAACGGTATATAAATAACCATCTTTATTAATATAATTTATACAATCTGTTTACATAATACAATCTCATTAAGTACATCTAGTCCCTAATCGTATTTGCGTGGCTGGTTTCTATGGTTACTCGATCGTCTTATGGTTCGTCCACTGGTCGTGACTCCGAGTTGCAATCTTACGCTCTTCATATCTCCAATGTCAGTACCTGAACACATGCTTAAAATGTGTTTTGTCAACAATAATGTTGGTGAGTTCGTGTGTTTAGTTACATAGGCGCCCAATATAGTTTATCAAAACAGTTTCAGTTATTCCAAACAAGTTTAACAGTTTTCAACACGTTTATCTGGTTATGGTGTTACAGTCCTACAAGCTGGCCACTCAACCCTTGGCACCTAGCCCGTGCCTAGATGTAACAAGATAAACTATACCCATTATTGTTATAGTTCTCAACCTATGTCCTGCCTCATAAGCTCCCCAATGGCAAAATATATGCCGCAACGACCCATCGGTCTTAGTGGGGGTTTTCGGGTCTAGGCCGGACCACTGTGCGTGGGGGATTCCCCAAGTAGTACTACCCATATATTAAGTCTGCTCTATCCTAGAGTTAATGAGTGCCTGGTTCAGTATGCATAACAAGCAAGTAGGTAATCACGCTCTGCAAAACTAACACATAATAATGTACAAAACAGTTTAGAAGCATGCGTCACCCCAAAACAGTTTAAAAGTAAAAAGAGGGGAGTTCACGAAACTCACCTGGTTGCATAGCTCAAAATATAAAACCGGATGCTCACTATCGGATACTGATACTATCCTGGTTGGGCCCTATGTCGAGACACATGTTATTATTATTAGTCTTTGGTTTCGTTCGTAAAGATTATGCATGGGGACGAGCTCGAGCGTATGGCTTATTATTTATATATGTTTCCATATCATGTGTAGTAAACTTGGTTGAGTCCAAGTCCTAAGTGTCAAGTGTTCAAGTCAATGTCCAAGTGTCCGAGATATTAGTAACAATGTTTACAAGGTTCTAAGTGTTTATTTTTAAAAGCCAATGTAGTTGTCATATATCTAGTCCATAACTAATATCCAAGTTCGCGTATTTAATATCCAAAGCTTCGAGTTATCTAATGTTTGTACAACTAGTCCGCAAGTTATCAAATGTCCATATCTTAAGTGTCACATGTTTAGTTCTAGTCGAGTCCACATCTTAATCCCAATGTCCAATTGTTACAAACTAGTATCGGTCTTAATCTCTAAGGTCTCTAATATTAATAGTTCGCCTCTAGTCCATTTGTCCGAGTCTATATATCCTATAATTAAAGTTCCCATAGGCGCATTCAAATGTTCCATACCTCACTATATAACTTAGCTCATGTCAATTATCATCAAGCTCAAGTCCCAAGTCGCAATGCCAAGGTTCCTAGTGTCGAGTCCAAATGTCCGAGTTCTTAGTTATGCTAACATATAAATATTAGCCTTTATATTTGGTTCGTAATAGTGCTCGTCAAGTCCCACACGCAAAGATTATATATTAATTGTTTATATTTAACAAGATTGTAGGTCCGATTATACCTCATGTTCGGCCTCAGTTTCTGTCAGTCAAACTGACCCGGTTGGCCAAGTTTGACTTCGGTTGACCTATCTCCTTGACCCGACTCTTGGCTTTGACCCGATTGCAATCCCAACAATCTCGGTAATCATTGACAATCCTCCACATAGCCTACTGTGATCTCATAACCAAACACCATCAACTATTGAACCCATCACCCGATTAATACCATAACTTTATCACACATCACCACCACAGTTTCTATAACCACCAACCACCGCCCCCTGTTATCACCGTGACCCCCACCACCATCACCATCGGCTACTCTCCACTCGACAACCACCACTAACCCTCTGCTATGAACCACTGAGACCACCACCTGGAACCCACCTTCACCATCAACATCCACTAGACTACCACCTCAGTGAGCTACCATTAACCCACATTGTCAACCCTTAACATCATCATCATCATCTTTATAATCACGATTCACAGATCAGTCATCAATGGAAGAGGGTTGGTTTGGGGTTTTACCTTCGTCTCCAATCGTTACATAGGCGCCCAATATAGTTTATAAAAACAGTTTCAGTTATTCCAAACAAGTTTAACAGTTTTCAACACGTTTATCTGGTTATGGTGTTACAGTCCTACAAGCTGGCCACTCAACCCTTGGCACCTAGCCCATGTCTAACCATGCCTAGATGTAACAAGATAAACTATACCCATTATTGTTATAGTTCTCAACCTATGTCTTGCCTTATAGGTTCCCCAATGGCAAAATATATGCCGCAACGACCCGTCGGTCTTAGTGGGGGTTTCAGGGTCTAGGCCGGACCACTGTGCGTGGGGGATTCCCCAAGTAGTACTACCCATATATTAAGTCAGCTCTATCCTAGCGTTAATGAGTGCCTGGTTCAGTATGCATAACAAGCAAGCAGGTAATCACGCTCTGTAAAACAAACACCATAATATACAAAACAAGTGGAAGTATGCGTCACCCCAAAACAGTTTAAAAGTAAAAAGATGGGAGTTCACGAAACTCACCAACATTATTGTTGACAAAAACCATTTTAAGCACGTGTTCAGGTACCGGCATTATAGATATGAAGAGCGCATGATTGCAACTCGGAGTCATGACCAGTGGACGAACCAGAAGACGATCGAGTAACCATAGAAAGAAGCCACGCAAATACGATTGGGGACTAGATGTAGTTAATGAGATTGTATTATGTAAACAGATTGTATAAATTATATTAATAAAGATAGTTATTTCTATACCGTTTCCGCTGTTGCTTGCATTCGCGTGAATGTCGTACTAATCTGTAATTTCGTCCAGGCCCCCTGTGGCCAGGTTGTGACATCTTTCCATTAACTCAGTACACCAAAGGTACTTTGTTTTTACTTGTTCGACCATCTCATCCATCTCTTCTACAATTTCGTTGTATTTTCTCATGTTGTTATCCATTGCATCCATCCATACCTAGAGTAATAGCAAGTTGTAAAAATAAAAATAAAAAATGATTTTTTGAGTTTATTAATATACACTAATAATAAAAGACAATTTGCGTTTAAATAAAAACAACTTGCGTTTATATAAATAACAACTTGCGTTTATTTAAAACTCAGCATCAATATGTAACAAATAACTTGCGTTTATATAACGCATGTTGCGTTTATAATAGCAAGTTATCTAGTGTGCTAAATAGTACCTTTTTTGCGATCTCTCTACTTTCATACTCTTCTTTGTCGTTTTCAACACCGCTCATCGGATATTGGGTTATGTAGTATCGAAGCATTTCTTGCATTTGCGTCCCCAAATCCATGTTATACCAATTTTCTAGCTCATCGACATCGTCCCAATACAGTTCATTAGTTCCATTTTTGCTTCAAATTCAACACTATTTTTACCCAATGGTGTGTGCAACTCGGGTAGCATGTAGTTGTCCATATCATAATTTTCTAGATCATCAATATCATCTTCATTCAATTCCTCAGTTTCATTGTTTTTTTTTTTCACATAATGATGTGCTCAAAGTGGTTTAATAAAAACTAAGTAAATTAACCTAAACTAGACACTCTAAGTTTTAAATTTATAAACTAAGACTCTCTAAACCTAAACCACACAACCGGCAAGTGTACCGGTCAGTGCAGTACAGCTAAAGTAAGTCCGAGTATCGAACCCACGAGACTCTACTGGAAAACGTAAACTAGACTTGACTACTTATCTACAAACTGACTTGATAATGTTTTATTGCTTAAAGGGGGGTTTCTAACAAACTAATTGTAAATAAATAAGTAAAACTGAAATAACTTAAAACAAGAACTGGGAACCGTAACTAAAATCAGGTGATGGGAAGGCACTACCTAGGCTAGAATCCTACACATGAATGATAAAGCTTCTAACGGCTATGGAACTGGTGTGGAACCGGGATCTTAAAATACTAAACATCAAGAAAAATCTAGACACCCTCGACCCTTCTCAAGGGGAAACCCTAGAATACTGTTGTGCTGTTAAACCACCGGTTGAGAGGTTACCCTCACAGGCTTACCTACTCGAATCATAAAGTACCCGCTAGACAGTCTACCTCACAGCGCGAAAGTCACAATACACCCGAAAGTGCAAGGGGTGGCTACAATATTTCTGATAAGACTTGGCCTACAAGGAATGCTAGGGAAACTAGGAAGATCTTTTCACAAAGCCTCTAGATCTAGCAATTTAACACCCTAGACAGACCAACAATCTCGCACCTTACAACTATTGAGAATTGGTAGAACACTTAGAATTGCCTAACTAACAATTATAACTCCTATGGATAACCTGCAGGATTAACCATAAACTAGTTGCTAACACCCAGTCCGCAACCTAACTCGCATTCATACATGAAAGACATTCACAAAAACGCAAGTGGAGTTTATAAAAGTTATTTAAACAAAACTAAATATGCATATACATCAAACCAGAAAATAAAGAGTTCTTTACTTTAAAATTCACCCACAACCAAAAGTTCCAAAATCAAAAGAAAATAAATCATTCAAGTGCAATCATCTTTAACCTAGGTACCGTCAAGGTTTAGCCTCTAAAGGTCATGATAATATCAAAACAATAAAGGAAGACAAATTCATGGTGTTCACTACGGGTTTAAATAGAATAATTAAATAAAGTAGAATCAACCCGTGCTAACACCTATGCCTCAAGCTTGATCCCCTCCTCTTGATTCCTCTTCCTTTGTCTTTTAATCCCCTCCTGTTCTCGTCGACGTGTTCCCTCCAAAATCAACAGTGCCGCCTCCCGATGATTAATGTTGGCTCCCCGTCTATGGCTGTGGTAGGTTTTTTTTATCATCAAGTGATGTGGGCCAATCAAATAAATTCCGGCTGGGCCCTTTGACTTTTTCGTGGCTCTAGCTAACAATTCAAATCTTTTTTTTTATTGTTATTAAACTCACGAGACATGTATCACATGTCTCTTTTATATATATATATATATTTTTTTTTTGAAAACCATTTATTATTATTATTATTATTTCCGACTCGAGTGTTTTTAACTTGATCAATGTTGCTCGTTTACGCTTCAACGTTCATACGAACACCTACCAAAAAATAAATATATAAGTACTAAAAATAACTAAAACTAATAAAAATCTACAAAAACCTATACTAAATAAAATAGACCGGTACAAGTCTAAAACTAATAAAAACACTATTTAAATGACTCGAAAACTGTACAAACTTTACACTGGAAATAGATGTATTTTACAATACATCAAATATCCCCACACTTATCTCTTTTTCGTCCCTGAAAAAGAATTATGCTATGGAATCACAGTTAGGTTTACATCCAATTTCAAAACATAGGTTACTTAATTAATAATCTACTAACGTGTTGATTGCGATTGTAGGTATATTGATCCTCTTAAACCCACACCGGTTTCCAAGCCCCTTTTTATTTATGTCAAGTTCATGTTGATTAGTCTATCTATGGTCTCACTCAAAGGAAGCCACAGTTCCTCCTAATCCCGCCTCAAGCTTATGAAGCTAAAGGAACGACCAATTGACCATTTCCCAACCGTCTTATGTAAAAAACCAAGAGAATTTAAAATCACTTTTTTTTTTTTTACATACTTAACTCAGAGGGTGTGACCAATCCAAGTCGCTATCCCAGTGGCCAGGCACCTTAAGCTTCAGCATTTTTTTTTTCATCTCAGCATACTTAACTCAGAGGGTGTGACCAATCCAAGTCGCTATCCCAGTGGCCAGGCACCTTAAGCTTCAGCATTTTTGCTTTGATTTCTAATATTTTTTTTCAAAGTGATTAGAAATTCTAACGGTTTTAAACTTATAACGGTGCTTCTTATACTATTTTTGGCGGTTTCGGTCTCCCCGTTTCTCCTAGATGAGAACCCACAAAATAGCCTAACATAATTAATTTATTACTTTTCAAAGGAAACCTTTCTACCTGCCGAGCCTACCCACATATCCCAAATCAGACACGTTTTCAATCAATTTTAATCTCTTATTGTACATACTATTTGAAAACCGGACACCTAACTTTACCTATGTAACAACCGGCAAAAATAAGGTAATTCCGTACAAATTAATTAATATATGATTAACGTAATTAAATGCAATTATGTGTGATTTAATTACCAAGGCCTTAGGAGATAGCAATTTCCAAATAGTGCATAGGAATGCATACGTTTAATGGTAAAACATGATTGGATCATGTGCGAATAAACTATCCGGTATGGACGTTGGCAATTACCCGGTAATAATTAAATAAACGAAACGGATCCCGGACACCCAGGATATAAAATAAAGGGTATTTTCATGAAATATAATGAGTTTTGGAACTCCAAAACCATAAATGAAAACGTCTAGTACAAATCTCCCGGTAACGAATAAAATGCGCGTACCGCACCCGATACGCGTATAACTCATAATTTCACCCGGCAAAGGCCTAAATAACCAATCAACGCTTAAATTAGACTATATTTAAGGGTTATTAAAGGTATTCTTAATGTCCGGATAACGCGTGATTAAAACCCGAAAAATACCCGAACGACACCCGAACGACGGGGGATTAAACATAACAAATATTGGGTAAATATTTGAAGTTGTGGACCCCACCTAAGCCCATCCAAGGGCCGGCCTAAAGGGGTCTTGAGGTGTCCATGCATGTGTTAATAATAATAAGCTAGTAATCTAGGAGACAAAGCATGCTTTACTAAAGCCAAAAGGTGTAAGACATGTAAGTACAAGCATGCAACTTTCTTGTCCCTCCTTCACAAATTTCGGCCATAGGCCACAAAAATCCAAGACAAAGAGCAAGTAATCATGGCCTAAGCATGTGCATGTGCATGGGTGAAAGTCTTGTATAAAGATTAAGTGTAGGATCATCCAAATCCTTAGCCAAGATTTGCAAGCAAAACCTCTTCCTTTGCCCTCCAAAACCCACGGCCACCACCACTTCTCCATATCCATCCAAGACCACTTGTGCACTTATCAAA
The DNA here is from genome assembly GCA_028751855.1 of Ambrosia trifida. NCBI lineage: Eukaryota > Viridiplantae > Streptophyta > Magnoliopsida > Asterales > Asteraceae > Ambrosia > Ambrosia trifida. Next base: position 79,230,135 of record CM054129.1, read on the forward strand.
TCTCTTATATCTTTAGTAATGATCACAAAATCCATGGAAGATTACATGTGATAAGGTTATATAAACATGTGTTAACCATTAGAAGAAACAAAGCAAAACTCTCCTTTTCTTTCCTTCTTGAAGCCGTAGGTATCCCCTCCCCCATACACATTCTTCTTTCAAGTTTTTACATCCCCAAATCACTCAAAACAATCCATCATCCAAACCCCTATTGTGTGTTTCAAGCTTGGAGCTTAACCATTAAGGAAGAACACACTAAACCCCTCTCAAAATCAAAGGTTTTGTCTTCCCTAGCCTTGTGCTAGTAGTAAGCTTCTTAACCTTGTTTTTTATTATTATTATTCATGTATGTGTTCTTAGAAGCAAGTTGTACATGAAGGGTTTAAAAGGTGGTTTGAACATAATCTTTAATAGGTTTTACATGTGTAAAATGAATGATTAAAGATATGTAATTAAATCATGGATTTGATGATGATAATGTAGTGTTCATGAGAATGTATAAAATCTACACATACATTAAGTAGGATGACGATTTGAGTATGATTTGTAGAATAAACTTGAATGTGTTAAAAAGTAACTTTAATCATCTTAACATGATCATTTAAGACATAATAAATGATGGAACATGTTAGAAGTTCAAGAATAAAGAAGATGAAAAATTAAAGTTTACTTACTTAGAAGATTGATATTTTGACATAATGGGCAAATACATAAAACGCACATACAAGTAGTCTTATATATGAAATATAAGACTAATAGAAGTGTTTTGATACAAAAATAACTTACCAATAAAAAGATGGATCTTCAAAGTCTACTATTTTGAGTGAAAAATGTTAACTTTGGAAGTTAGAGTGGAAAAATGCAACATTTGGAAGTTAAGGGACTAATATTGTAACTTTGAAAGTTAGAGGACTAAAATGGATATTTTAGAAACTATTAGCCCAAAGATGCAATAATGGAATGTTTGGTGTCAAAAGTATGAGTAATAATTTTCCAAGGATGATTTGGGTAAATACTAGTAGGCACACTTGGGTATTTTGGTATAAAAAGTATATTTTTATAAAAGTGAAAGTTATAAAAATATGGATTGTATTAACATAAAGATTTTTATAAAATAGAGATTTTATAAAAATGCTAAGCAAACTTGAGAAACTTATACAAAAATGAATACTTTTATATAAATGGGAATATAAAAGTATTGGAAGCATTTTTGTATCTAAGTTAACAAGTTGGGCTAAAATACAAACCTTCCAAGTAACATGGGTTAGAAATGTGGATAATATTTCTATAAAACACATGTTGGGAAAGACTTGGAAAATTGACTAATCAAACTAAGATATCGAACTAAGACGCGTTAATGAACCGTACACGGACAAAACATGAGAAAAATGCCATTGCGGCAAGGTAAGAAAATATATATTTTTAAGGAGTAAAATATATATGCATCATGGGTGAAAACTAATAAACACTTTCCTAAGTGTTGAAGGAATTATTCGTGGGAGAAAAATATGACATAAACAAATAAGACGTTAAACAAACGTATATACTTAACAAGAAAAATTACACATTTATATGTATGTACGCTCGTCTCGGCAAAACCCTAGTATATCTACTTAATGGGAAAGTAGATATGTGGGGAGGAAAGCCGCGACGAGTAGACAAAGATATATATGTGTATGCCGTACCAACAAGATCCTAGTATATTTATTTGAATGGGAAAATAAATATACGGTATGGTGAGTTGAATCGAGTGTTAAGAATATACAATCGAACGACAAGATCTTAGCATATTTGTTTAAATGGGAAAACAAATGTGTGGCAAAGTGAATCGGGTCGAATGTTGAAATATATATTATATCGAGCGATGCGATCTTAAGTATAATTATTTAAATGGGAAAATAATTATATGTTAAGTGAAGTCGAGTCGATGATAATAAGGTACAAGTTAAGGAAATATTAACAAGAGTAATATATAACTTGTAACACAAAGGGTAATCTAACGCCAACGAAACCTAGGATACGCGCTTAATTAAACGGGATTTGGAATAACTTGTGGTCGGGAGTTGGGTGTACAACTTGCCAAGGCACATGCACTATAGGAATAGTGACTTATACGTCTAGGACGTTTGTAGGTGCGAGACCCTCTTTGCTATCTGCCTAGTAAGCCAGACAGAGTTTCAGGTGAGTTTCACGGCCCCATTTTACGGTTTTAACTGGGGGAAAGATATGTTTGTCAAACGTTGTCACATGTTGAAATGTTTTCAAAGGTTAAAATGTCATAAGTGGTATGATGAGTACTTGAGCAGTGATCGCCACTCGGGGTTGAGTCCTCTCTTCCGTAATCATTAATTCAGGGAAATGAAACCGAAAGAATATTTGGATAGTACTATTGGTGCCTGACAAGGCCCACCCCTAATCGATAGCGTCGATTATGCATCGGCGTATGCCTGGGGTGCACGTATTCTGAAATTAAGTCGTTGGGTTCCGAGGAACGACTTGGAGCGGGGCATTATTATTAGTCTTGGTTTGGTTATGGGGCTCAAGGGATTGCTCATCATTATAGTTTGTAGGAGCTAGCTACTCCTTACAAAGGCCACAAGTTGTGCAGGTTTCGCACATGTTGTAAAAACGGAATATCGATCGACAAGATCCTAGTATAATTACTTAATGGGAAAGTAATTATACGGTAAAGTGAGTCGAGTCGATGGTTGTGAAAATGTTGCTGTTATGAAACTAAAACCTGTGAACTCACCAATATTTTATATATTGACGTCTTTTTAAACATATCTTTCAGGTAACTAAGTGCTGAATAGATATGGGGCTAGTGCGGTGGAATTCGGGACGTCGGATACTGGTCGGGATTTCATTCACTGTTACCTTCGGGTTGGAACATAAACGGAATTACCCACATTGGAACTTAATGTTCATCGTTTTAAGTAATGCCTTGTGCAATATTGTAACGAGATACTCATTTCCGACATTCTAATAAATTGATCTTTTCTCATTAGATATAGTTTGTGTTAATCTTGACTTTGATATACTTTCGAGCGTTGCGCCACGTGTTTCCGCCATTGGCGTGGTGTGACAACCTATCATTTTCCATATTTTATATAATGCAAACTTCAAAATCAGGGACATTTTCTCAAATTTTTCGATTTTTTTTTTTGGGACTCAAAATGACTCTATATACAGACTAGACGACAGTTTCTATCCCCACACTTAAACTCTACATTGCTCTCAATGTAGGAATAGCAAACGACTCAAAACTATAAAAAAAAAAATCCGAATACAAAACTAAAAAGATAAGGGCAAATTGGAAAGGACTTAGCTGGTTAAATAACGCGTAAGCTCCAAAAACTCTAGTCCAATCCAGCTCGATCGTATAGCATTTCATTTGCGATCGGCTCTGACACAATGATAAACTCTCGGGTTTGCCTTGATAAATGATAACAGCTTCGGAATCACCCGAATGGAGATTGAGTACGGGTGGTGCGATCCAAACCTGCGCAAAACGAAACAAACAAAACCCGAGCATAATACCCAACAAAAAAATAAAAAGACTCAAACCACTAACTTAGACTCATAATATAACAACAAACAAGAAGACGTACCTGCTTGGCAGAATGGCGGTGAATGGTGGTAGAACAAAATGGGTAGAAAGAAAAAAAAATATGGTTCTCGCTCAACGTGAAGGACACTGGTGATCACAACACGCGTTGCAAGCGACAAAAAAAAAAATATAACTTTCCGGGGTAATAGCTGGTCGCATGAGGCGAACAGGTCAGCCCAGACTCCTCTCATTACGTGAAAAGTCTTTTTTCACAGAAAGTTAATTAATTTTTTTTTTTAAGAAAAATTCTCTTATTACCCGAACCTCCCACTCAAAAAATATATATAAAGACAATACATGGGATCCGCTCATGTGAAATTTCCTCTACCTAAGCAAACACGCAAACCTACAAACAGACTCAAAGACACAAAAACAAAGATAAAATAGAAAGATAAAAAAAAAACTATGAACCACGACCGAAGGACGGACCACAAATAATAAAAAAAATGAAAAACTAGAAAAAAATAAGTATAAAAATAAATTTACAAACTCTACAGAGCCTCCCCACACTTAAAGTTAATCAGGGGGCTTCTCTTTTATCTGGACCCTATCTAACCCGTTTAATTCCACTCGACTCTTATTAACAATTAAATATTTATTTGTGGAATTGAAAAATAATTTAACAGTTCTTAACGGGTCAGACCACCAAAATTTAAACTTACCTGGAATTAACCGGATGCATGGCATGTAGCAAATAGATTGGTCGTGCTTGACATTCACTGGCTTCTTCTTCTCCAACTCGTGCCAGTCTTCGATCCTTTTCCGGTTCCGATCCTTTCTTTTTCTCTTCCTTGCCCTCTCCCGTGGTGCTGTTGATTTTGAAATTCCATCTATCACTAATACCATGGGCCAGCTATGGTGTGCTTCTTCTACCACCATTTCCGTGGGACGATCCCCACACTGAGTTCTTTCATCTAGTGCAGGTTCGGTCATGTCTCTCGGTTCACCTTCGAGTAGGGCATCCAGGTATGCCATATCTCCATCAGGATCAGACTCCCCTAAATCTTCATAAACAGGCAAACCATCTAACTCCAGATTTAAAAACTCATCCTCTTCAGACAATGAATTCTCACCCATCTCATTGTCTTCCTCTGCACCAAACATCATATCAACGGAATCTCCCAATTCCACTTCTTCTTCAATCCCTTCTTTCCTCCTAAACGACCTTTGATACGCCGCCCATTCTTCTTCGTCGTCCTCTTCGTCAGAGTCACTCCCAAAATCATATATAGTAACCTGTGGCACCAGAGGTGGGACTTCAACGTCCATTTTCGTCTCCGTGATTGGGATGATCTCTTCATCTGCGTATTCCATGATCGGCTCTTTCCCCTCTTCTGGAAACGTTGGGAACAACTCCCCTCGAGCGTTCATGTACCCGAGGTAGTTGCCCTTCTCATCATATGTATAACCGACTGTCGGCGGCTGCTCTTGCTGAACCTTTTCTTTTTCTTCCTTTAATTTCCTAGCAATGTCTTCTACTGTTCGTTGAAGATCTAAAAGAGCAGCCTGTCGGTCTTTTATGAGGATGTCGTGGTTTTTTAGGAGGGTGTCCTGCTCTGCTAACATGTTCTGGGTATTGGCATCCTTAGCAACTAGTAATGTCAACAGACTTTCTATTTTACTCCAATCATTACCACTATTCTCACAAGAATTGCTTCCAGAAAATTGATCAGGATACTGATAAAAATGTGGCTGCTGATACGGGTCATCATAATAATATGTAGGACACCCCTGTGAATAGTATGGCTGCGGCTGCACAAAGGAATTAGCATAATAATGTGCAGAGGACCCCTCATATTGTGGACATAAAATGGTAAAATGGGGTCCTCCACAAATTTCACACATATTTACAGACTCAAAAGAAATAAAAGACACATAAAATTAGACTTTTACGACTCATAATACAAAAAGACAGACTCAAAACAAAAAACAAGTAGCACAGATATGGCAGATAAATGTAATCAAAGCTAGTTAACGCAATCGCCAAGAGTCCCCGGCAACGGCGCCAAAAACTTGATGTGCTCAAAGTGGTTTAATAAAAACTAAGTAAATTAACCTAAACTAGACACTCTAAGTTTTAAATTTATAAACTAAGACTCTCTAAACCTAAACCACACAACCGGCAAGTGTACCGGTCAGTGCAGTACAGCTAAAGTAAGTCCGAGTATCGAACCCACGAGACTCTACTGGAAAACGTAAACTAGACTTGACTACTTATCTACAAACTGACTTGATAATGTTTTATTGCTTGAAGGGGGGTTTCTAACAAACTAATTGTAAATAAATAAGTTAAACTGAAATAACTTAAAACAAGAACTGGGAACCGTAACTAAAATCAGGTGATGGGAAGGCACTACCTAGGCTAGAATCCTACACATGAATGATAAAGCTTCTAACGGCTATGGAACTAGTGTGGAACCGGGATCTTAAAATACTAAACATCAAGAATAAACTAGACACCCTCGACCCTTCTCAAGGGGAAACCCTAGAATACTGTTGTGCTGTTAAACCACCGGTTGAGAGGTTACCCTCACAGGCTTACCTACTCGAATCTTAAAGTACCCGCTAGACAGTCTACCTCACAGCGCGAAAGTCACAATACACCCGAAAGTGCAAGGGGTGACTACAATATTTCTGATAAGACTTGGCCTACAAGGAATGCTAGGGAAACTAGGAAGATCTTTTCACAAAGCCTCTAGATCTAGCAATTTAACACCCTAGACAGACCAACAATCTCGCACCTTACAGCTATTGAGAATTGGTAGAACACTTAGAATTACCTAACTAACAATTATAACTCCTATGGATAACCTGCAGGATTAACCATAAACTAGTTGCTAACACCCAGTCCGCAACCTAACTCGCATTCATACATGAAAGACATTCACAAAAACGCAAGTGGAGTTTATAAAAGTTATTTAAACAAAACTAAATATGCATATACATCAAACCAGAAAATAAAGAGTTCTTTACTTTAAAATTCACCCACAACCAAAAGTTCCAAAACCAAAAGAAAATAAATCATTCAAGTGCAATCATCTTTAACCTAGGTACCGTCAAGGTTTAGCCTCTAAAGGTCATGATAATATCAAAACAATAAAGGAAGACAAATTCATGGTGTTCACTACGGGTTTAAATATAATAATTAAATAAAGTAGAACCAACCCGTGCTAACACCTATGCCTCAAGCTTGATCCCCTCCTCTTGATTCCTCTTCCTTTGTCTTTTAATCCCCTCCTGTTCTTGTCGACGTGTTCCCTCCAAAATCAACAGTGCCGCCTCCCGATGATTAATGTTGGCTCCCCGTCTATGGCTGTGGTAGGTTTTTTTTATCATCAAGTGATGTGGGCCAATCAAATAAATTCCGGCTGGGCCCTTTGACTTTTTCGTGGCTCTAGCTAACAATTCAAATCTTTTTTTTTATTGTTATTAAACTCACGAGACATGTATCACATGTCTCTTTTATATATATATATTTTTTTTGAAAACCATTTATTATTATTATTTCCGACTCAAGTGTTTTTAACTTGATCAAAGTTGCTCGTTTACGCTTCAACGTTCATACGAACACCTACCAAAAAATAAATAAATAAGTACTAAAAATAACTAAAACTAATAAAAATCTACAAAAACCTATACTAAATAAAATAGACCGGTACAAGTCTAAAACTAATAAAAACACTATTTAAATGACTCGAAAACTGTACAAACTTTACACTGGAAATAGATGTATTTTACAATACATCACATAACTCCTCATTCAATCCCCCAGGTAGATTACCTTTTGGAGTCTGCACTTCTTGTAAGATGTACTCTTCCGCAACATCCACAACAACAGTTTCTTCATTCAACTCATTATTGTAACACCCCAACCGATGGCGGAATCATCGAGGTGCCACGTAGTGACGATTGTTCAAAAGCTCATGGTACTAAAATGTAAATATTATTGAATAATCAAAATTGTCTTACATGAAAATGGATAATACATTGTCTAAATGAAATGTAAATATTGAAGTAACTGAATTAAAATAAAGCACTAAATGTCTCTTGTTAAAGCACTAGATCAAACTGCACCTGAAACATGTACAAATAGATTTGGTCAACATATGAAATGTTGGTGAGCATTCCTAGTTTTGATATATATAGTAGGTTAAAAAGTTATACAATTCAAGTGCAAGCTACAGTGCAAATATGTAAACCATGTATCAAACAAATGAGCGAAATCAACCCTGTGACTGTATAATGTACTGTATGAACTGTAGTGTACTCAACCAATAAATGGATGATAACTTAACACTGGCCACGGATTCTCCGATGAAAAAGGGGGAGAATCAATCTAGGCGGGTTGTCAATCCAAATAGCGCTATCCAATGTTAAGGTCGGCTTGTACCATGTTAATGATTTCACTAAGTACAAATGTATTCCACATGTATTGTCTAAGCATAAAGCACGTTGTAAGCAATGCACATAGTACTAGAATTGTATTGTGAAAATGTAAACTTGTATTTGAAATTTGTAATAGTGTACATGTAACACCCCAAAAATGTATAAAAGCAAAAAGGGGATAAGAATACTCACTGTTTACGTAATAGCTTGTAATGGAACTGGACAACGAAATATGCGTTGGAAATATTCCAAAGAATCAACCTAAAGAATTTAATAATGTGTGAGGAATATCTCTAGGATACATGGAGTTCTAGGGTTTCGAATTGGGGATAAACGTTTATTTGATTAATAAATAAATTGTTTATTAAAATATAAGAAATTTAATAAATAAATAAATAAAGGTCTTTTTGTAACATTTTAAGTTAAACATTGTCACAGCATAAGATTTTAAGTATGAAAATAATTTTTATAAAATTATCTTCTTGAAAATAGAATATTTAATCTAATTATTTCAAATTGTCAAAATACGACTTTAATATCTAAAAATATTAAAATCAAAGAATTCTTGAATTAAAAAATGTATTTCTGTTCCAAATGTATAGAAATAATTTATGTAAAATTTTGGTACAAAAATATTGTAAAATGAATTTATTATGAATTATTTATGATTAAAACTAACAAAAATTAATTAAAAATATAAAATAAATGGTTTTTCTGAAATAAAAATATCTTCTGGAATGTTTAAGAATATATAAGTTTAGAATAATTTTTGTGAGATTTAATAAAATCGTTTAGATATTTTTATTGAATTTAATAAATATAAATGAATAAACTTGTATTTTTAATAATATATATTAAATAAATGATTTTTGTAAAACTAAAAATTGGATGATGAACTTTATCAGTGGAATATCATAAAATAAATTTTGTAGAATTTATAAAATAGATTTAGTATTTTAAAAATTAATTTGAAAGATAAAACAATAATATATAAAGAAAGGAAAGTTTCAAAAAAAGAAATGTATGTGGTGGGGTTCGAACCTGGGTACAAACCCGGTTCAGTGTTTTGGACACACACTTCCCACCAACTGGTCTGGATCAGTTTATTGTGTTTTATCTCATTTCAATTTGTTTTTATATTATAGTATTTGTGAGTCATCTTCCCCAAATAAACATAAGAACCCTAGCTTTTACAATCTGCTAGAATAACGATGGTAGGCCAATTAACCATGGGGTTTATGGTTACGAAGGGCCGATTATTATTAAGAAATAAGGGATTTGATTCGTACCTATAACAAGGCTTCTTAATCACGAGTCAAACGAAAAGTCAACAGGGCTTGGATTCGCAATAAGCACGAACAGAGGTGTTAATTGGATGTGTGTATTTGTTCTTCGGCACAATTAGAATGAAAAGGAATGTTCAATTTATAGTGTAAGAGTCGGGTATCGATTTGGTAATTTTTTGACCATGTTTGAATGCATAGGCGTGAACTATGCTCGAAATTGAACTAAAACACGGTCTTAGGGACTGATATCACGCGTTAATTAATTGGTCAACCTAGTGTTGTTAATTATTAAAGTTTCCAAGATAATATCTCAATCAATGGTCAAAGGTTAAGTTGAAGAAGGGAAATGTGAAAGGTGTTTGCTGTTGCTGTTGTTCGCGTACAAGGAAAGGAGAAAAGGGGCAACAAGATTGGGTTTTAATATAATATGGGTTGGGATAAGATCAGGTGTGAGGGGTAGCCCGGTTGGTTGTTGTACGTGGTAGCATGGACACAGACCCGGGTTCGAGTCCCGTGGTCTGTGTTTTTTTTTTTTTTTTTGTTTTAAACAGCTAAGGGGAAGGGAGATGGGGATGGGCTTGGTTGATGGGCCCTTGGGCTTCTGCTGTTGGGCTCAGGAGATGAATGGTTGGGTTATTGGGTTTGGTTGATAATGGGTTTCAAGTGTGTGTGTAAAAATATATATATACATGTATAATCTGAATTTTTTTTTTATTATCATTATTATTATTATTATTATTATTATTATTATTATTATTATTATTATTATAATTATTATATATGAAAATAAAATAAAAAGTGACGGATGTCACAGCATCCCCTACTTTTAGAAACTTCGTCCCGAAGTTAATAGTAACATAGGGTTATGAATGCTAGGGTAAAATTAGGATAACTGTGGTTTGGAAAATTCGAATAATTTGGATATGAGGTTTGATAGGTGTGAGTTAAGGATTTGGATTAGGTTCGTCTCGAATAATAAAGAGAATAAGAATCGAGTAAAACACTAAGCTTAGAATCCTAAAATAATTGTGTGATTTGATTGATTATGATAAGATCAAATGAACTACCAAATAACTAGAGTTTGTTCCTGGTCCGACTTCCAATCTCACTTTCAACGCATCATTAGTGTTTGTATACAGGGTGTACCGCAGCTAACCCACCACACCTTTGATACCTTGAAAACGTACTGGACGCCTACCAAAAACTCTAATAGAATTTCCCACTACCCTAACGTACCTGTAAATTCATGATTACGTTCCGGACCGGAATCATCAATTTACCTTACATTAGGGTTTTGTGTCCTTCTATGACCCCACCGATTGTTGAGCAGGTTCGATAGCCTCCACCAGCCGTGGAGTAGGTTGTAGGGCCTCTCCCGACTGTTTGAAAGGCATAGTGACCTCTACCAATCGTTGAGTATGTTCGATAGCCTCCACCAGTCGTGGAGCAGGTTGTAGGGCCTCTCCCGACTGTTGAAAAAGGCATGATGACCTCTATTAAGTGCAACAATTATTATTCACATAGATTGCAAATTGATAGCATGTTTATGCAAGCAAGTTTGTAAGTACTACAACCATTAAGTGTAAGTGTTATCATGAATAATTAAATGTTTACGAGTATCATGAATAATTAGATGTCCAGTGAATAGTCAAATTAAGGGAAAATCAAGTTTCATAAACAATGATGTTTTGGAAAAATCTTGTAGAATCAAGTATCAGGTTTTTTTAGTAGTTTGATTATCATGGGTAACTAGCTCACGTGTGAGAAGGATATGAATTTAGTTCTTGAGAGGATGATGAAAAATCTTTGAAGCAGAATCAAGGTTGTGAGAGATGGTGAATGTGAAGGTAGTTGATAAAGAGTTTATTTTATAGTAAGGAGATTATATAGCAGTGTAAATTTTGGGGTTTGGATCAAAGGTTATAATCAAGTGTATAAGAAAACATGATTGTGGTATATGCAAAATATTGTAAAAATTTGAACAAGTTGAAAATGGGTGAGTGTTGATGGAAAATCTAAAGATTAGATATTATTCCAAATAAATATTTTCAAAATTTGGTTTTGTACATAAGGCAAAAGTTGTTAAATAGTACAGGCTAAGTAGGCTTTGTAATAGTTTAAAACATTATATACAAAATCGTTTGTTACGTCAATAAATAATCAATTGAATTTAAGTTCGAGGAAAATATATACTTTGTAAAGTTGCTAGGTAATACAACTAGTTTTAAAAATCTTTAGTTTGTGCTAAAGTATAAGGTTATAGTTTTTAAAATAAATAATATGTGGAGAAAAGAAATAATATGATTTGGGTAGGGTGTTGAATATTTAAAAAGTGGCTAAGAGGGTAAGGTGAAGTGTGATTGTGAAATCCATAGATGGTTATGAAAGTATGAACTTGTAAGCAATATATGAAAATCATGAAATACAAAATATTGTATATGAACCGAGAGAGTATTATTGAAAAAAGCTTGCATAAAATGCTTGGAGTGCCCTTGTCTAGCTGTAAAGCCCAACAAGAACGTTGACTTTTCAAAGGAATTGAACCCAATGGTGATCAAAGAAGACATGCTTTAGCCTATAAGTGGACACTCACTCCAGGAATCCCCAGGTAAGCATAACAGGTCCGTAAATGGATTTATGCGCTATGCTTGCCTATGCCAGAAAACCCAGTGTACAGGCGTCCACCCTTCCAGATTGCACGTGTCCTTATCACACTCTTTAAAATTCAACAACTTTGAAGGAGTAAAATAAGAGTAGGTATTATGTCTAAGAGTGTCTTCATAGAAAGGTACTACTCCTGTTCCATGGTGATGTAGGCTTTCCACTCTTTGTAGGACACCATCTCTATGCACCATGATGAAAGATGAGAAGAATGGAGAGAGAGAAGAAGGGAAAGATAGAAGAAGGAAAGTAGAGGGAAATGAGGGGTAGGGTAATTCAGGAAATATTATGCATGCAAGTTAAAGTTCGGTTATAGTCTAGGTCATTTTATCTAATAACCTAATTCCCTATAACCATGGCTCTGATACCAATCTGTAACACCCCAACCGATGGCGGAATCATCGAGGTGCCACGTAGTGACGATTGTTCAAAAGCTCATGGTACTAAAATGTAAATATTATTGAATAATCAAAATTGTCTTACATGAAAATGGATAATACATTGTCTAAATGAAATGTAAATATTGAAGTAACTGAATTAAAATAAAGCACTAAATGTCTCTTGTTAAAGCACTAGATCAAACTGCACCTGAAACATGTACAAATAGATTTGGTCAACATATGAAATGTTGGTGAGCATTCCTAGTTTTGATATATATAGTAGGTTAAAAAGTTATACAATTCAAGTGCAAGCTACAGTGCAAATATGTAAACCATGTATCAAACAAATGAGCGAAATCAACCCTGTGACTGTATAATGTACTGTATGAACTGTAGTGTACTCAACCAATAAATGGATGATAACTTAACACTGGCCACGGATTCTCCGATGAAAAAGGGGGAGAATCAATCTAGGCGGGTTGTCAATCCAAATAGCGCTATCCAATGTTAAGGTCGGCTTGTACCATGTTAATGATTTCACTAAGTACAAATGTATTCCACATGTATTGTCTAAGCATAAAGCACGTTGTAAGCAATGCACATAGTACTAGAATTGTATTGTGAAAATGTAAACTTGTATTTGAAATTTGTAATAGTGTACATGTAACACCCCAAAAATGTATAAAAGCAAAAAGGGGATAAGAATACTCACTGTTTACGTAATAGCTTGTAATGGAACTGGACAACGAAATATGCGTTGGAAATATTCCAAAGAATCAACCTAAAGAATTTAATAATGTGTGAGGAATATCTCTAGGATACATGGAGTTCTAGGGTTTCGAATTGGGGATAAACGTTTATTTGATTAATAAATAAATTGTTTATTAAAATATAAGAAATTTAATAAATAAATAAATAAAGGTCTTTTTGTAACATTTTAAGTTAAACATTGTCACAGCATAAGATTTTAAGTATGAAAATAATTTTTATAAAATTATCTTCTTGAAAATAGAATATTTAATCTAATTATTTCAAATTGTCAAAATACGACTTTAATATCTAAAAATATTAAAATCAAAGAATTCTTGAATTAAAAATTGTATTTCTGTTCCAAATGTATAGAAATAATTTATGTAAAATTTTGGTACAAAAATATTGTAAAATGAATTTATTATGAATTATTTATGATTAAAACTAACAAAAATTAATTAAAAATATAAAATAAATGGTTTTTCTGAAATAAAAATATCTTCTGGAATGTTTAAGAATATATAAGTTTAGAATAATTTTTGTGAGATTTAATAAAATCGTTTAGATATTTTTATTGAATTTAATAAATATAAATGAATAAACTTGTATTTTTAATAATATATATTAAATAAATGATTTTTGTAAAACTAAAAATTGGATGATGAACTTTATCAGTGGAATATCATAAAATAAATTTTGTAGAATTTATAAAATAGATTTAGTATTTTAAAAATTAATTTGAAAGATAAAACAATAATATATAAAGAAAGGAAAGTTTCAAAAAAAGAAATGTATGTGGTGGGGTTCGAACCTGGGTACAAACCCGGTTCAGTGTTTTGGACACACACTTCCCACCAACTGGTCTGGATCAGTTTATTGTGTTTTATCTCATTTCAATTTGTTTTTATATTATAGTATTTGTGAGTCATCTTCCCCAAATAAACATAAGAACCCTAGCTTTTACAATCTGCTAGAATAACGATGGTAGGCCAATTAACCATGGGGTTTATGGTTACGAAGGGCCGATTATTATTAAGAAATAAGGGATTTGATTCGTACCTATAACAAGGCTTCTTAATCACGAGTCAAACGAAAAGTCAACAGGGCTTGGATTCGCAATAAGCACGAACAGAGGTGTTAATTGGATGTGTGTATGTGTTCTTCGGCACAATTAGAATGAAAAGGAATGTTCAATTTATAGTGTAAGAGTCGGGTATCGATTTGGTAATTTTTTGACCATGTTTGAATGCATAGGCGTGAACTATGCTCGAAATTGAACTAAAACACGGTCTTAGGGACTGATATCACGCGTTAATTAATTGGTCAACCTAGTGTTGTTAATTATTAAAGTTTCCAAGATAATATCTCAATCAATGGTCAAAGGTTAAGTTGAAGAAGGGAAATGTGAAAGGTGTTTGCTGTTGCTGTTGTTCGCGTACAAGGAAAGGAGAAAAGGGGCAACAAGATTGGGTTTTAATATAATATGGGTTGGGATAAGATCAGGTGTGAGGGGTAGCCCGGTTGGTTGTTGTACGTGGTAGCATGGACACAGACCCGGGTTCGAGTCCCGTGGTCTGTGTTTTTTTTTTTTTTTGTTTTAAACAGCTAAGGGGAAGGGAGATGGGGATGGGCTTGGTTGATGGGCCCTTGGGCTTCTGCTGTTGGGCTCAGGAGATGAATGGTTGGGTTATTGGGTTTGGTTGATAATGGGTTTCAAGTGTGTGTGTAAAAATATATATATACATGTATAATCTGAATTTTTTTTTTTATTATCATTATTATTATTATTATTATTATTATTATTATAATTATTATATATGAAAATAAAATAAAAAGTGACGGATGTCACAATTATGTACTGTTCTGTGTTCAACTTCAACATGTTTACTCTGTGCCTTTTGTATTTCCTCACCGCGTATGTTAAGATATGCTTCAATATCCGCATCATCATCATTCAATTCTTCTATTACATCTTGTTCCTTTTCAGAACAATTACTCGTACTTGCTGATATGCGCACATTTGGTAATGTATAAACGTGTTTAACATCATCATCATCTGTTAGATTCTGTGAAGGCATTGACATTATAGCTCTTACAACATCATCTACTCCTTCATAGCTACAATGATTGCTTTTGATCTTATTTTTTTGCTTATCACTACCACTGCGTTTAATGACTGAACATAGATTCAGAGGGACATTGTTACGAAGGCACGATTGCATCTTGTCCAACAATGTTGATGTGATGTAAGAGATTGCTGGTTGTTTGATTCTGAGCTCTGGCCTATGTCTTTTATTGTATCCGTGCAGGTATAGTATCTGATTTTCAAAAACAATTAACATGCTAAAAAAACTTGCGTCTAAAACATATAATATTTGCGTTTGTATTTAAAATAATTTGAAATATGTACTCACATTCAATAAGGCAATAGGTCCATTATAATGGTCTTTATCA
This sequence comes from Ambrosia trifida, assembly GCA_028751855.1. NCBI lineage: Eukaryota > Viridiplantae > Streptophyta > Magnoliopsida > Asterales > Asteraceae > Ambrosia > Ambrosia trifida. The sequence goes on from CM054129.1 coordinate 79,245,662, forward strand.
CCAAGCCAGCCAGCCTTAGTTCTATTTAAACATTCAAGTATATACCCACACCAATCCATCCTTGGAATTTCAAATTCATCACCTATACCCAATAAAAATCTTTGATTCAAGGTTGTTTTTGTGATTTCACCAAATATTGTATTCCCTGCAACTAGAAAGTTTAACTTGAATAGTCTTCCCCCATCTACATTATCTCCAATTAAAGTAAGAACTCTACCAACACTTATGCTTGTACTATCAAACTGGTTTTTAAATTAATCAATAGTAGTATCTGAACCCTTTCTTGGCTTATTCTTCTCAAGAACAGGTATCTTTCCAGTTGGAATTCCGAAAACTTCATGTATTGTTGATGACGTTATTTTGATCATATGATCCCCCCATATTTAGTATGCTTGTTTCATCATCATAGTTCATCAACAACCAGTATCCCAAAGCTATAGCAGTTGAGTCATATTCCACTTATAGTATGCTGCCAAATCCCATCTCCCTAACATCATTTTTTTGTGCATCTGCTAAGTAGTGTATGGTCACCATAAAATCAACTAGAGAACATCTCATCTTAAAGTCTCTTTTGACTGTACTGCACGAACTCCTTTCGATTGACTTTTCTATCACTCCTGATCTTCTTGTTTGGCACCTCAAAATCGTTGTCTGAGTCAACTGTCTTCTTTTCAATGCGTTCAACGCGTTTTTTTTAGTAAACTAGTGGAAGGGAGTTGGAAGTCATCATCTGAATCTTCAATACAACAAATTAACCGTAATAAATAAAACGCAAGTACTTAATTTTTTAAACGCAAGTTCATTTATTTTAAAACGCAACTTTGTATGTTGTTTAACGCAAGTGTTATTTATCTTTTTAACAAAATTTATCATGCAGATCCATAATCACAGTTAAAAATTGAGATCTATAACGTACCTTCGTTAACATTCTTCGTCACTTTGTCATGCACTTGTTTCGATCCTTTTTCAACTGATCCTCTTTCAATTGTACATTATCAACAAATATAATTATTTCGTAAAAAATTAAAACTATGCGAATGCAAAATTATACCTTCATTCGTATTATAATTGTATATACACATAATCTCGTTACCTGTCTTCATCTTCTTCGTTTGCATTGTTGGAGTTTCAGAATTTTACGCTAATTTAGGGTATTTTTTTCTCTTGTAACGATGATTTCTTTACATAATTATAATTCATTAGCCCGCCTTTTTTATTATTATTTTTTAAAATGCAATTTTACGCCACAATTACTAATTTGCCCTTAGCAGACTTTTCGTGGCATTTAATGACGCGTAGTTTTTTACAATCGTACCCCTCATTAGCCCGTGTAATCCTACGATCTATATTACTTCTTACACTTTTTACGCTAACAAGCTTTTTACGTTAGTATCACCCATTATAATAATAGGATGAGGATATACACACAATCTAGTCCACCATTTAACACCCATCCTGATTTAATTGACTTTTAAGGTTAAAATGCCATATGGTAGGATTTGAACATGGTTAAACGCTTGTAAAGAAGGATTTATGCATGATCGAACGCTTGTTAGAATGGTTTAGGCATGGTTAAACAATTTTATTGAAGTGTTTAGGCACAGTTAAATGACCGTATAGAAAGAATTATCATGGTTTAACAATGTGTATGCCTAACAAAATAACTGATGTAACAATTGGAGTATTCTAGTAAAAATTCAAATGTTCGTATAAAACACCATTTTTATTCTAAATTATCGAGTAAATTATTATTATATATAAGTTTATTGATTATTGATGGTGTTGGTGAATAGTAAATGCACCTTGGTTTTCGTGCATTTCTTATTTTTATATTTTTTTTCACCTTTTTACTAATATACATATACATATAGGCTATGTAGAGAGAGGCTAATGTACAAAGTTTCTTAACGTACAAAGTGTAAGAAGCATTCTCAGCCATTAGATTTAGGCGGTGGCAAGATGGTAATTAACAATCCTAATCATATTTGGGTTAATCTAACCAAGGGTAAATTAGGAAAAACACGTTTAAATTTCTGTGAAATCATAACAACAGACATAATCGATGCAAAAATTTTCAACGATTGAACCTGATTTTTCATCGTTTTCAACTCGATTAAACGTTCAGAATGATTAAACAATAAAAAACATTCGATTACAAACAAAATCAAAATGTATTTGCAGAAATAGAAAAAAACAGAGTATGAAAATTCAATTGATAAAATTAGTAGAATCATATTCAAAAATCACCATCAATGCATGTATTATTCACAGAAACGAACGATGTTGATAATAGAAGAGGAATTAAAGAAAAAAATGGCTTTCAAAAAAGTTTCAGACGCGAAGATCAGAAACTGTTAAACAGAAAATCATAAAACGCATTTGGTTTTATATAAAACGCATTTGGTTTTTTGTAAAACGCATTTGATTTTTTTATAAAACGCATTTGGTTTTTTAAACACTATTTAAATTGGTTTTTACAAAAACGCACTTGGTTTTTTTATAAAACGCACTTGGTTTTTGTAAAACGCACTTGGTTTTGTAAAAAGCATTTAGTATAAATAAAAACTCACCTTTTCCTCACTTTTCCCCCTATTTTACTTTGTTTTCCTCAAATAAACAAAACAACTATATTCACACACACTTGAGGTAATGTTTTTATAGATTGGTTGTTTTTTTCTTTTTTTTTCTTCTTTTTCCTTTGTTTTGTGATTAGCCAGAGACACAGAGATGTTGGCTTCTTGGTTGTCTTGATAGAGGAAGTGACTAGATCTGAGCCACGATTGAGGTCGGGTTGAAGGCGAACAACGTGAAGGGTTTTGAAGGCGAACAACGTGAAGGGTTTTGAAGGCGTCGGAGGTTAGAGGAGAGAGGGATCGGTGAGACTTTGGTCCGGCGGTTGGGTGATGGTGGTGGTGGTGGTTAATGAACGATTAAAAAATGAGATGAAGGATCATTACCTTTTTTTCCCCTTTTAAATCAAATTGGAGTGGGTTAGGATTGGGTTCGTTAGAGTTAACTAGGGTTTACACGTGTCAGGCTGTGGTGGCTTCTTACACTTTGTAGGTTAAGGATACTTTGTATCCTGTACTTTCTCAGGCTATGTATCCTAATGAAACTTGGTTGAGTTGGAGAAACCTTTGAAACTCATCTCATGGTCACTATCTTTCCACATCTACCATATTCACTTTTGTTAGTAAGGGTAAGATTGTAACTTTAACCTCACCACACCTTTTTTCTTTCATGTCATTTCTTTGACTTTTCTGACACAAACAAATTCACCATTTTTTTATGTACTTTGTTTTTTTTCCTCTTTTATGATCCGTGCAACTTTTTTTTTTTTTGACTTTTTTCACCAACTTATTAATAGTTTTACTATGTATATTTTTTTAATATTTTGTTAAAGGTAATTGGTAATTCTATTTTTAAAGCACTTCAAGCAATAACCCAACGCTTAACTTTACAACTATATAAGTCAATCAAATTTTTTTAATACATCATTATTATATGTTATTTTTTTAGAAGATGAAAATCATAACGTTTTATTAAAACCAATTAATGATTTTTAGGTTATGTTATGTAGCAACTACTGGTAGTATTACAAATTACATTAATAATAATAATAATGTAACATCAACCGGTCACCTCTAATTAATGATTTTTGTCATATGTACCTATTTGCAGTTGTACATGGTCATTAGTAATACCCTTTTCCCAAACGCAACTTTATTCTTTTAATATGAGTTGTTAACACTAATGATTTTTTGAAGTTTATTTTATTTACTGTAGTAAGTGTATATAAGGCGAGAGTTGCTATACATAAAATTGGCTTGTTAAAATAAATAATTAAATATATAGAAAATGAGCTTGGGTGAAGTTTATATATGGCCATGAGGTGCCTCGGCCTCACCATCTTTTCGCTCACTAGTGTAAAGTTCCTCATTTTCTTTCGTAAATCTAAACCATAAGTGTCGGTTACATTCATTGTTACAAATGGAACATGTGTCGGTTACATTCTTAACTGTTTAACAAGTTACATAAGCACCATTAACTCGTTAACCCTTTTAATCAATTCATAAGATATCTACATATGTAACAATCGCTATTTGGTTATTTAACATCATTAGTTACATGCGTAACATCTATTAGATTTTCTGGGTACATCTGTCAGTTTTGCTACGTACGTATGTAACTATAATAGTAATTCCATATTGACCCTTCATTTAAGGGGTGTTTTTTTTCTTTGTGTAATTTCATATTGGTTCTGGTTCAGGCATGGTGGTTGTGACCGTTTGTGACATTTGGGTGATTGGGCTTGGTTGCGGTTTGTTTTCGTTTCGGGTCAAGGCGTTTTATGTTTATGTTTATGGGTTTTGTGTCTTTTGTTGATTTGTAATACATATTCTCTATTTGTATTTTTTGGGTGTTTTTGTATTCGTAGGTGTTTTGTATATGTGGTTTAAATATGCAACATGTCTTGTAACATAAGGGAAGTTATGTAAAACATGTCTTGTTACGATGTAATCTATTTTATTTATTATGTCATTGTAACATGTTTTTTGTCTTTGTTACAATGTGAAAATTATTAAAATTGCTCTTTATAGTGTAACCTATGTTAAAATGTAATAATGTAAATAAATACAAATGATACATACAACATGTTACAATGTAAAACATAAGTTGTTACAGACAAATCTGGACTGATTTATTACCAATTAAAAGTAAAAAATTTGAATAAATGTAAAAGAGAGAAGAGAGATGAGAGACATTTTAATATAACTTACAGCATATTATTTTTATATATACTATATTAATGTCAGTTATAATATAACTTAGATTAATTCATTTTGTACATGTATACCAAACAATTAGTTTTGTTCAAAAGAAAATACCAAACAATTAGTAAAACCTTTATAAACGGTACACACATTTAAAAAAATTAGGTGTATGGATCTAGAATAAATAGATTAATTTAACAATATTATACCAAATAATAATTAAAACCATTACAAAATTACAAATTTTATATATAAAAAGTAAGTGTATGGATCTAGAATAAATGGATTAAACAATATATAAATTTAATGATCACAAGAGTTGCTATAACATATAAAATGAAAAAGAACAGCCAAAAAAAGAAAGAAAAAAATTAAAGGGATAAAGCAAGATGAAAATAAGAAGTCACAATATCAAGCTCTTCACCACCAAGTTCATACAACCTCCATTCTCCACTCTGTAATTAAGTTAACCACTATTAGTACAAATATAAACTTGATTTTTTTTATTAACGCTAGTGCTCAGATCCAAAACAATATTTTGCATAATGATGCTAAAGTAAGTGTATGGATCTAGAATAAATGATGCTAAATTGATAATTATGAAGAAATATGTGAAGTAAAAATGAGTTAGCTACCTAGATAGATGCAGATCGTTTTATGTTTATGATTTTATTTTAGGAACACAAAAAAAATGACGAAAATCAGTCATAATCGTCGACAATGGCATTACAAGGACTGGGAGGAGGGACGTCGATAGTTCCAGGAGCTTCACTAGGAGTAACCGTGTCCCACCATTTTTCAGTGTAGATGATGATGAATGATCTTTGATTTTTTTGGTTTGTTGTTTCCTTTGAGTGAAAAGAAATGGTGAGAAGAGAGATAAAGAAGATTTAGATCTTAGAAAGAGAATGTTGAAAGACTAAACATCTCTGCAAGATGTGATGTCTGCAAAGTATTTGAGTGTTTTTGCTTTATACAAAATACCGATTTTGCCCCCTTTGCAATTATAAATCAAAAAGACATGTACTTTAATCATATTAAATAACTTGGATGAATTCCAACCATTGATAAAGGTTCATCAACGGTCAGCATTGAGTTTCTTGAGTTTCTCCAACTCAAGGGAGTTTCTAATTTATCTATATCCTATACATATATATGGTTCCATATTAGTTAGCAAAGACCCTTGGTGGTTGAATGGTTTGTGGTATGTTTGTGTACTTTAAGGTTTCAAGTTCAAATCTGGTTATTAGCTCTTTTTTTTTCAACACTTATTTACGTATAAATACATATGATTCCATAATGATTAACAAAATGGCTTGGTGGTGTATTGATTTGTAGGGTATTTGTGTGCTTTGAGGTCTCAGATTCGAAACCGGTTTGAAGCATGGTGTTTATTTTTTAGTGCTTTGTGGTGTATTTCTATTGTTTAAGTTCTTAGATTCGAAACATGGGAAGGGCAAGGGGCGAGTCCATTTTTTATTCGCAACATGTTATTAAGTAATAAATACAAATATACTCATTTTGTGTGAGATGTCGTTTTTAAATTATAGTACGAAAATTGGTAGTTACTTGGTTGATAATAGTTTTTTAGTGTTTTGGATACGACAAAATTGTAAGGTGCGCAACGCACGCCTTTAAACACACTAGTTACTATATATATTAATTTCTAACGTAACGAGGAACAGTAGCATCATGTTAACGGCGTCAACGGCGTCTGACTTCCACACTCTTCCAAAGCATTGTGATTATGCCACGTTTCCACTTCCTTTTCTTGCACAATTCCCCTTTCTTTTGTTGAAAAGAGAGAGAGAAATGAGTACAAAGAGATGACAGAGAGAGAACACGGAGAAAGAACCGTTCACCTTCTCCGGTCATCTGACCAGACGAAAAAACACTGACAGGAGGAGAAATCTGGTAACCGGTGTCGCCACCTCCAACGGCCACACATCCGTAACCAACTACGCTGCATCTTGGTTAGTTTGATCCCATCTTTGTGAGAGTCGTTTACCGCCAGTAGTCATCGGATTTTTCCCTTTTCTGTTCGCCGGAGATAGGTTTGACCCACTCATTTCACTCGAGGATATCGTCTTGCTATTTACGGGTATGCTCTTCTCATCTGTTTGGTTTGCTTGATTTTAGCGGCCGTCAGATTTCTTTTGGTTGTTTCATGCTTTTGTTATGTTGCATGTCATTGTTGTTTTACTTGATTGCCATAAGTTGTGCTAAAAAATTTAGTTCAATCTTTACCAATATATAGAAACTTCTTCCCCAGTGGGGTTTCTGCCTTTAAAAAGTGTAACATGCCATCAACATATTGTGGTTTTATGCACCTCAAATACTGTCAAAACTTTGCATCCCAAATAACTTTTAAATTACAAGGTTAGATTGTGCCTTAAAAAGGAGACTAACAGCTATGGGACCAGAGTGTATATTAGATTAGTGGTGATTATTTGAAGGAAATTTAATTAAAACTGCGAATGGGGACATTTAGGGCTGTTGATGAATGATGAACACAACTTGGGGCTATTAATGAATGATGAACACAGCTCAAGGTATGTGGTCATTACTTTATTTTCTTTTAACTTTATCAATAAAGATTATACGAATCATTTGCATAAATAGTAGATATATAGTTTTAGAAATTACATTTGGTGGGTATTGGGGAAAAAACCAAAAATGGTGATGCATGAGTTTCATTTGGCGGCATCAAATGTCCCGCACAGTGATACCGCCAAACCAATTAGCGGCTTCTCCATGATGCCGCCAAACCAATTAGGGGCTTCTATGATGCCGCCAAACGAAATAGGTGTATTTGATACCGCCAATCGAAATTAGGTAATCTCTTTTTCTTTAATATTTTCAATTTTAAAGGATGATGTGAAGATGTTAAGGCAAATGAGTGATGATAATAATCAAAAGACTTGCAATGGTAATGGTGGATGTATATGAATATATGAATCGTTAAGTTAAGCCACATGTGATTCAAACATTTATAGGAGAAACAAACACTAAAATTAAAATCGAAATACAAGCGGTAAACATTAAGACAACATTACATAATCATATAACATGACGAGAAGTTGCTTCACAACGGCATTTGTATAGCTCATCTGCCATGTGTCGTCGATAATTCACACAAGCATCTTCGACGTCGATTTCTAGCGACAGCGACTTTTTTCTCACAAGCCTCTCCATCATCATACAAACCAAGATACCTGCATTATCAACCTTTCCCTTGTCTTGGGGCACATCTAATTCAACTAAACCAACAGAAATTGGTGTTTTGTCCACACGATTAGACTTCAGCCAGTAACGAATACGTTTTAGAAACCATTCGAAAAAAAAGCCTAATCATCTCCATATAGTGAGAAACTTCGCGTCGCCTTTCGTTTCTCCATCTCTTATCAGTCCAATATTGGGTAATTACCATGTTTCTCAGATCAATTAGGATAAGCAGCCAGTCTCCCACCCCGATCGATAAAGGAAGGTAAACGCGGTCAACCTCCCAGAATGGCGGGTAGGGTTCCATTCTTCCAGCCATGTCGAGGGCAACTGAAGAATTCGAGTCCTTCATTTCATCATAGAAGGCAGGGGGTAACACTGTCCAACGTAGCTGTGAAGTAGGATCTCTTAAAAGCTTTGCTTGTCTAAGTCACATCAGTCTTACCGTCCACACCTCAACGTGCTGAAATCATAATAATGCATAAGGTTGGTTATTGAGTTAAGCAAATCAATTTACTTTCAAGATAAATTAACGTGAAAATTACCGTTGCGGATAGCGCCCTGTTGGGTTGGCACCCTAGAAGTGTACCCCAAAAATTTCTGCCTAGTTTGGCGGAAATGAAGCGAGTGTAGCAAAATGGGGCATCCCCGTTTGTATAAAAGTCGACAACATCAGCAGACCAGTTGTTTCTGCATTGTTGGTTTTCTTGTGGGTTTTCTTTGGGCTTGTCTTGCTCGTTTTCGGCTGCTTTCACTTGTGGGCTACTTGAAGTCGAACCGGCCGTGAATGTTGTTGATGGCTTGCGTAAACGCCTCCAAATCTGCTCGGTCGATTTTACCGTTTTAGGAGCTGGTTGTGAACAGTAAAAGCCTTCTCCATTGTTTTCCATTGTTATAGATTTCAAATATGAGTGGGTAAGAGAGAAAGAAGTTGAGTGAGTCTTGTTTGTGAATCAGCTAGCTGCTTGCTTTTAAAGAGGTGAAGCCTTGTAATGGTTTGGCGGCATCTACATGAAGCCTCGTAATGGTTTGGCGGCATCATAAAAAGTTGAAGCCTCTAAATGGTTTAGCGGCTTGTACACCTCGTAATGGTTTGGCGGCATCATAAAAAGTTGAAGCCTATAAATGGTTTAGCGGCTTCTACATGAAGTGGAAAATGGCCCAGGCTGACGTTTTTGGCTCTCTATACAGTCTGGCAGGGCCTGCTAGTCAGGTAACCGGACCTTCGGACGCGTTGTCCTTGGCTAGTACACGGGTTTCGCACGATGTCCGGGTCGTTTTCGGGTCTCCAGGGCCTGATCCAGGCGGCCCGAAAACGGCTAGGAGGTCATTTTTGAAAAAACCCACGAAGTGGAAAATGGCCCAGGCTGACGTTTTTGGCTCTCTATACAGTCTGGCAGGGCCTGCCAGTCAGGTAACCGAACCTTCGGACGCGTTGTCCTTGGCTAGTACACGGGAGTCGCACGATGTCCGGGCCGTTTTCGGGTCTCCGGGGCCTGATCCAGGCGGCCCGAAAACGGCTAGGAGGTCATTTTTCAAAAAACCCACAATTCATAAATCCATAATACATAAACACATAATACATAAATCCTAATCCCAAAGTACTTATTTAAAGCTTACATAAACACATACTAAAATCCTAAATTACTTGGCGTATCGGTGGACGCGACTCATCTGAAAGGACCCTACCGGGGTAAGCTGATCCTTGCGGTAACAAAAAATGCAAACAACTACATCCTGCCTGTGGCGTATGCTGTCGTTGACGAAGAGACTGTACACAGCTGGTGTTGGTTTTTCCAAAACCTTTCTGAGTACATTACCCTTAATAGCATGGGGCCTTTGTGTGTGATATCAGACAGACACAACGGCATAATTAATGTTATGGAAAACCTTCCACAGTGGAAGGAACCCAACGCCTACCATCGTTACTGTCTTCGTCACATCAGAAGCAATTTCAGCGGGAGGTTCCGAAACAAAACCCTACGGAAACTGTGTTGGTCAATTGGTAGCACATCTCAGCACGTAAAGTATCGCTGGGCTGTTAGCGAAATGAGGCTGAAAAATCAAGAGGCATGGGACTACCTTAACAACATTGATAAGACTAAGTGGACGGTTAGGTATGATAAAGAGCGTCGTCGGTGGGGTAACCTAACGACGAACATTTCGGAGTCCATGAACAACGTCTTGCGTGAAGCGCGACTACTGCCTATCACAGCTCTCATTGACTACACCTTTCGCAGAGACGTCGAACAATATGTTAAGCACACTCAAATTTCGAGCGGTTGCAACACACCTCTACCCCCTCGCATATGGAGCAGGTATGAGAGCCTTTTGGGAGTTGCTATGCAGCATGAAGTGACGATGTACGATGCGAATGCGTTAAGGTGCAATGTTCTTTCAAGGGTTGAGACAAATGACAGGGGCGGAAATGACTACACCGTTGAGTACAAAAAAAAGGTATGCTCGTGTGGAAAATGGCAAATGCAAAGATTTCCATGTTCACGTGCAATTGCTGTTTGCAATTGGTTGGGTAAAAGCCCTCACAGTATTACTAGTTGGAAATTCCACACAGACACCTACATTCAACAGTACAACAGTCATTTTTACACCTTGGGGCATAAGTCTGAATGGCCGGCGGCAGAGTGGAGAATTCAAGGGGACCCGTCGATGATTACTACACATCGAGGCAGAGTACGTCAGAGAAGAATACAAAATGAGATGGATGTGAATTATGACGATCGCCCGAGGCGTCATGCATGCACTCGATGTGGAGAAACAGGCCATAACAGGAAGTGTTGTGGAAATGCAAGGCGTCAACGAAATCAGTGAATGACCCTACAGGGTTGTGTCAGTCCTATCATCACGGTCATCTTTTTTATGTTGTTTAGTTTGCATTATCTGTATCGTCAATCACCTTTTGCTTTCATGGATGAGTTGGGTAACTCATCTCATCATGTTCTGTACTAGCTTTATTTAATAATGGCAGAATTATTATGGTACTGTTAATTTTAATACCACTACTATTATTATCAGAACTTTTCTAATATAAAAGTAAATAAATACATGTAGTAATGATAGATTTATCTAAAACAAATAATACAAATTTATTTAACAACTATTTTTCCAAACTAGTCAATCGAACAAACTATACAATCTACCGAGTTACAAGACAATCTATTTCCGAGATCACCAATTCCAATAGCTTGTGTGTAAGTTTTATTTTGCGTAAAGACATCATTGTACATATACCTCCTTATCTAAAAGAAACCATGCCCGTAGTGTTTGAAGCCTAGTTCTTTTGGCCACAGGTACAGTGAGATTGATAACTTCTCTATGGAAGTTGCTAGAATAGTTAAACAAAAGCTGAAATTGAATAGTTATTTGGAATGTTTCTGATCATTACTGTTATGCCATCATTATTCCAGTCTCCCGAGATCACCAATCCCAATATTCTACCGCTGCTTCATTGAGTTTCTATTTTGCGCCTTCCATCTCCATTGCTTCATTGAAATCAACAATTGCTTTATTGAAGTCAACCTGTAGATGTGGACACAGAAAGGCGTTCTTCCAGTCAGCGGGAACTTAGGACCGCATTCAGATTCAAACCCATCTGAATGCGGCAGGGGAAGCATATCAATATGTTGAACATTGGTACCAAATCTACAGGTACTCAATGATCAACCCAGGCTGCCATACCGAAGTAGCACGATGAAGAATCGCATCATTTGTTGTCGCCAACGTCGCTAATCACTGACCGTGATTCTTCAACATCGGATGGCCTTGTGCTACAGGGTTTGCCTGGAAGGTTGTCCCCCCTAAAGAGTCTGTCGCCATGAATAGAGGTGGTACACTGGAGATTGAGAGCACCACCGACAACCGACTCTCTAATATTATAAACTACAAAGACAATGTTGCATTCTACACGTATTATACCACATGTGGATGTAACATCGATCCAAGTAGTTTCATGTGGATGTAACACCGATCCAAAGACCGCGCTTTCTTGGACCCCAGAAAGAGGGACGCCACAGCAGGGGATGAAACAGGAGAGGATGCTTTTAAGCATGGCTCATCCCCGCAGAAAACAGTTAAAACTCCATGTGAATGTAACATCGACCCAATATCAATAAAAAACCGTACCCTCCAGAACAATTGGTATTTTCTTTGGTTTTCTACGATAGGCGGCATTTGAGTATATGTGATTTGAGTGTGCGATGTGGATGTGGATGGAGAATGGTAAGCTGGTGGGAGATTATTTATAGGAGGGATGCCTTATTCTCAATTGGCGGCATCAAAGGGATGCCTTACATTGATTTGGCGGCATCAATTCTCAATTGGCGGCATCAAGAGGGATACCTTATACTAAATTGGCGGCATCAAGAGAGATACCTTATACTAAATTGGCGGCATTGACTACACATTCTCAATTGGCGGCATCAAAGAATGATTTGGTTGATGCCGCCAATCCATTTCTATACATCACCAAATTTGATTTTTTCCCCCAATACCCCCCAAATGTAATTTGTAAAATGATAAACCCCCTATTTATGCAAAGGATTCAGATTATACTTTTATAATTATACTTTAATTTAATTCCTTTTGGATTTGCTTCGTAGAAGTTGACTATGGATGACAATGGTTGTGGAAGTAATGGTGAAAGATAAGGGATGGTTTAATCGTCTTGGTCTCTGGATTTGCACCAAAGTGCTCACGGTATGATTATTGTTTTCTTTCTTACTTTCCTTTGAGTGCATTGTGGTTGTGACTCACAACGATACCTATGAATAAAATTATCTTAAAAATTCGTATGTACTAAGTATATCCCCGTGCGTAGCACGGGTTAATCTACTAGTTATTATTATAATTGGATGAGGGGTGGAATAATAAATAATTATGATACGACTAATAATTGATAGTACACATATTGGGTCACAGATGTGAACATATATATATTTATACGATATCTGGGTCAGATCTCCTTGACCTACATCAAAATTATTCTTTTAGTGGGAATCAATAATGAAATAATTATTGGTTGGTTCTATGCTAAATTTAGCCTTGTTCATAACTAGCCAATTACGCAGCCGCGCGGCGTAGAAATATAACCAGATTCGTGAAAACCTGCAGATTTTTTCGACGAACAGCGGAGTTACACCAACGGTATTGCGAGGGTCTGCTAATCGGATGACACAATGTAGAGAGTCGTATTGTTTCGTCGGTACGTCGTACGCCGGTGCGCGTTGCAGCGAGCAAAACGCCTAAACCGCCAGAAAAGAATTGATAAAAGAAAACATCTACGATCCTGGCCATCAGCCGACGGTGTCGCTGTCATCACGATTGCAACGAACCACCGCTTGAAAAAGAGGATTTAGTAATAAAAGTACCGCGATGACATTTTTGTAATTACCGCGAAACTAAAGGCTTTTTATTTTGGTTTTAATAATAACACTACTACGATGGCATTTTCATAATTACTTCGAAACTGAAGGCCTTTTATTTTGTGGTTACTATTCCTAAGGATGAGAAATGTTATATATGATAATATGGCTTCACTGGCTGGAAGCTTAAGACGTTACCTCTTAGAATTTCATTTGTTTTAGTTGTCAGCGTTTTAATACTGATCAAAATCAGTTGGGGATGGGTATTGATAACTACAGTTACGGCCTCACGAGTACATGCTTAACCAAAATAAATGTCTTTGATATAAGTGGTATAGTTAATATTATTATGAATTGTGATATCTCATATTAGAGAATTGTATGCGTAGGTTGTACATGTTTTGCTATCTTTAAACTTTTAATTTAATCTCTTATACTATATAAGTGTGTGTATATATATATATCTAATCTGTTTATTTTGTTTTAACTAATTTGAGTTACCCATTTTGGTTGCTCATTGTTTAAATTGTTAAAATTCAATAGACATTACCCATTTTTGTTGGTGAACATTAAAACAAATGAACCCAACACATGACACCAATTTGAATGTTTCTAACATGATAAGAATAAATATTTCAGTCGGTTCAGGTTAAACAATATATATATAAGTTGGTTCGGGTTAAGCTATTCATCTCGTGATATGCACCTGGTCCAACAGACTAGTAAGCCAACCTATCAGACCAATGAACAAGTGGCCCAGCAGCAGGTTGTGTTAGCAAGACAAGACAGGCCCAAAAGAACAATCAGAAGCCCAGTACGTTTCGAGCCTTGATCCGAAAGTCAGGAAGGAGTGGGATGAATTATTATTCTCTGTTTCATTTATTTGTTTGTTAAGTAACTAGGTTAGAGACCCGTGAACTTCACGGGTGAAAAAAATTTTAAATTATTGACTAAATAAAATTAAACAATTTTTATAAGGGCAGTGTTAAACTAAAAGTTTAAAACATAACATGAAAGAAAATATAACATGACAAATTAATATTCTGTCAAAGTTTTTAATTTTAATTTTGTTGTGCTCGTGAATTATGTAAGTTGAAAAAAAAAAATCGATTCAAATAAATCTCGTAATAAAAAAAAAATTCTTCCAACAAACAAAATAATAGGATAATTTACAAAAGAAAACATAAGTAAAAATATAATGTAGGTAGATAATAATCTTTGATTATAAACCATTCCATTTCAACAAAAGAGGCAAATTACATAAGAATAGCAGGTAGGCGGGCAACAAAAGAGGCAAATTATTGAAAGATTATTCCATTTCAATAATCTTTCGTCATAGAGAAATGGGTGGCAGCACAGCTTGTTGCCCGTTAGCCTGCTATTATGATGTTTTTCACTTTTATGATAAATTTCATAAAACCATATCAACATTTTGTGTAATTAACTCTTAACTTTAAAAGCATACCATAGAATTCTCTATTTTTTGTTTTCATCAGACCAGTTGTTAACATGGTCGAGCATAACTCTTACAAACTATAAATTTATCTATTATCATCACACACACATAGCTAATCATAAATGTTATAAATGAGCTTGAGTCTGTAAGTCAAACACAAAACTGAAGT
Source organism: Ambrosia trifida (assembly GCA_028751855.1). Classification (NCBI taxonomy): domain Eukaryota; kingdom Viridiplantae; phylum Streptophyta; class Magnoliopsida; order Asterales; family Asteraceae; genus Ambrosia; species Ambrosia trifida. The sequence goes on from CM054129.1 coordinate 79,260,662, forward strand.
ACGAAACAAAAAAATAGCATTTAAATATGATGTTTCTTATAATGCATTTAAATAAGATAAATCAAATGCAATGCAATGTTTTCTTGAACAGCTTTAAACAAACATAACAATCATGGAGTCACCACATTAGACCTGTTAAGACGACGGTCGATAGTCAGAAGAATCCAACGGCCGTAAATTAGCGATCATCTTAACAACTTCATCCGTAAATCAACGATCATCAATGGATGAAGTTGTACTTGCTTGTCAAATGGGTCAAACTATTACTTCATCCATTGATAAAACCATGGCAAGCAAGCAAGTACAAGTATCAAAATGAGATTGATAAAACCATGATCAACGATTAAAGGTTTGTTAGTCAAATGGGTCAAACTATTACGTCAACAGTACCGTCCCATGGCAAGCAAGTACAAGTAGCTTCGAATAGTTATCAATCTCATTTTGAGCTCTTCTAAACTGGTAAACAATGTTCCATCCCAGGGCAAGCAAGTACAAGTAGCTTCGATCCTGACAACTGTTAACCAAAATGTAAGACCTCCTCAATGCATCCTCAAGTTGCTCCAACGGTTCACGCGTCTCCTGGTACCTTTTAAGCTCACTAATCTTAAGCTGCTTTAACAAATTCCCAATCAACTTCAAATGGGTTGCAAATTGCTTGCAGTTTTTCTTGTGCATACAGGCCGTGCTAGCTGCCTGCACTATCATCCATATCAGCTTCACGACATCCAGCCCGGTTAGTTGGGCAACATTTGGTATGTCTCCACCCCTTATTCAATACCGTAGATATCTTCGCTTAATAATCTTTTTCAAATTAATAAATCCCATCTCAAATTGACATTTTTGTTCATTTTGCACCATCTTCAACCCCATTATTTTCCCAAGATTCTCAAATAGTCCAACAGTTTCCTAGATTCAAATATTCAATCAGTTGTAATGAAGCTGAATTAAAAGATCCTCAATAAAGTTTGGAATAGATTACATTTACGGGATAGAATACGAACCTATAATGTAAATAGAAATGTACCTCAAAATAGGTTGTGGAATGGCCTTGTGAATAATCAAAACTGCTATCATCATCCATTAAACTCTCTTTGGTGCACACTTGTAGATCCTTCTGCAAAAATACAAATACAAAAATACTCACACAATAAGTTGACAAAAGTTATAGAAAACATTATAAAAAGTTTATGTGTCATACATTTTTCGCCTTTGGTCGGTTGCTTCGGTACCGATGTCGCGTACCACCGGCCTAAACGACCACCGAAAACCACCCGAATAAATTGCCTTAGAACTCCGCACATCTCCGACGATTATTACCCATAACTGTCCACGTCTTTAAAAAAATTCAACAAAAATCATTCGATGAAAACAAAAAAGACAAATAAAACTATTATATATCAAAGTTGAACCCAACTTCAAACCTGACTGTTGCCCCTAAACAAACTTGAGATTCTCAGCCATAAATCAGCACATTCCTTCCTGGTTAATCTAGTGATGACAGATCCTAAAATTATACAAAAACCCATTAACAATGTCATCATGAAAATTTGAGTAAGGTAAATTTCAAATGTGAACTTTAAACAGCATAAAAATGATTAAATGATGTGACTAATTTTCATTTATCCCTTCGGGTTGACAATAACACGAGCATTCTCTTTCACCGTCACTGCAAATTCGGAGAGGAGAAGAACCGCTTGAAACCACCATCATTTTGATTGACCATTAAAAAAGAGCAATTGTGCAGTAACAAAAAAAATCAAGTCACGTTAAACACTTGAACAATCGCTGCAGTGTTACTCACTTTCAGATTTTTAAAACTCCAATTGTGTTCAGCTAGCTGGTCCCAGTGTCATTAAAATGTAAAAAATAACAAATTTCACAACGAATGATGGCGAATACTTCTGTCCCAACAGGCTCCATAAATCCAACAATAAGTAAAAAAGAATAAAACCATCGAAATAAAATAAGATGCAACCCAACCCAACCCAACCCAATCTGCAACTGAAATGAATTTATTCCTGGCTGCGGAGAACACCCACTGTCCAACCAAAAGGCCATGTCCGCCCCCCCGTTACCCTGTTTACCACAACCAAACTAACAAAATAAATTTACAATTAGGTAACTTAACTTATTACTATAACTAAAACCATGAAAGGATCAATCAAGAATTGATAAAACCACTTAGTTTACCCGAATAGGATGCATATTATACCATCTCTGAGGCTGCAGTTGTGACATAATCCAACAGTAGATAACAAAATTTTCAAAAACTAAAAAACAATAATCTAAAATAAGAGCTGCAATTAAATGGTGAAGATGATACCTACCATCCAAAGCCTTCCAATTAAATATGATCGTAGAGTGAGGTTGGGTTACAATTGAGTGTCCGAAGTTTTTCGCCGGTGCAACCGTTGTCGGAGTGGTGGTGTGAAAATTTTCCCCTTGAATTTTTCATATCAGATTTAGTCACAACTTTAACAATACCATCTATTATCTATTATCTATCTATTATCTATTATTAATATATATAAAAGAATTGAGCATTGCTGACGTGGCGTGCAATGGTGCCTTCAACCTTTTCATGAAACTGCCACGTGGCATCATCATTGAAAGATTTTAGTGTTTTTGAATTATTTCCTTTTTTAATTAAAAAAAAGATAAACATAAAACCCTAAATTTATCTCTCTATCTCTCAATTCTCAATTACTAAAATTAAATTGAGTTATTTTAGGAAAAAATAATTTAAAAACAAATTTAATTTTTTCTCTCTTATGTTCCTCCCATAATTTTTAAACATTAATATCTTTTATATTCGAGATTTTTTAAATAAAAAAATTACACCAAATTAACGAGCGTTTTATTATCTTTCCAACGAGTACCATAGTGCTATATAAAAAATGGAGAAAAAAACGACTATTTTTTGTGGGGTTATGTTCATACAGAAAAAAAAACACAAAGTGTTCAGGTTATTCATTAATCATGTTTTTTCTTTTAAACCAGTTCTTATCTACGATGTTGAAATTCAGCCCAATCGCCATGCTATCATTGGAATTTTACTCTTCTAAAGATGGATATGTATACTTCATCAAGAGAAGCTAGGAGAAAGAATCGCACAACACTGCAACACATGGTGTCACCTTATAGCAATGTTATTTTTTATTTATTTAATGACAAGATTAATAATTATTACTATTAGTATTAGAATTATTAGAATTGTTATATTTTTTAACCCCCATCATGCATTCTACATCTATATAAGTCAAAGTCAAATTGTAACATATTTTAAATTATGTGAAGATGAGATTATATGTTGAGGGTTATCCTTTTAATACTGTATTATGTTTAATATTGTTTATGCTTTTTATTTTTTTTAACTTTTTAAATAAATGTTTTTTAACTAAGATTGATTATGTTTAAGTTATTTACTCTTTTCGTGATTTGAGTTTTCTTCTTTTATCATTTTTTATTAAATCATATTAATTTTTTCAACCCCGGGACCTTCCCGGGGTAATCAGCTAGTTAATATATATAAAACATTGCTGACGTGGCGTGCAATGGTGCCTTCAACCTCTCCATGAAACTGCCACGTGGCATTTTAGTGTTTTTGAATTATTTCTCTTTTTAATTAAAAAAAAGATAAACATAAAACTCTAAATTTATCTCTCTATCTCTCAATTCTCAATTACTAAAATTAAATTGGGTTATTTTAATAAAAAAGAATTTAAAAACAAATTTAAATTTCTCTCTTATGTTCCTCCCATAATTTTTAAACGTTAATATATTTTATATTCGAGATTTTTTAAATTAAAAAATTACACCAAATTAACGAGCGTTTTATTATCTTTCCAACGAGTACCATAGTGCTATATAAAAAACGGAGAAAAAACGACTATTTTTGTGGGGTTATGTTCATACAGAAAAAAAAAAACATAAAGTGTTCAGGTTATTCATTAAACATGTTTTTTCTTTTAAACCAGGTTCTTATCTACGATGTTGAAATTCAGCCAATCGCCATGCTATCATTGGAATTTTACTCTTCTAAAGATGGATAGGTATACTTCATCAAGAGAAACTAGGAGAAAGAATCGCGCAACACTGCAACACATGGTGTCACCTTATAGCAAAGTTATTTTTTTATTTATTTAATTACAAGAGTAATAATTATTACTATTAGTATTAGTATTATTAGAATGGTTATATTTTTCAACACTTATCATGAATTCTACATCTATATAAGTCAAAGTCAAATTGTAACATATTTTAAATTACGTGAAGATGATTATATGTTGAAGGTTATCCTTTTAATACTGTATTATGTTTAATATGGTTTATGCTTTTTATTGTTTTAACTTTTTAAATAAATGTTTTTTAACTAAGATTGATTATGTTTAAGCTATTTACTCTTTTCGTGATTTGGGTTTTCTTCTTTTATCATTTTTTATTAAATCATATTAAATTTTTCAACCCCGGGACCTTCCCGGGGTAATCAGCTAGTAATATATATAAAAGAATTGAACATTGCTGACGTGGCGTGTAATGGTACCTTTAACCTCTCCATGAAACTGCCACGTGGCATCATAATTAAAAGATTTTAGTGTTTTTGAATTATTTTCTTTTTTAATTAAAAAAAAAGATAAACATAAAACCCCAAATTTATCACTCTATCTCTCAATTCTCAATTACTAAAATTAAATTGAGTTATTTTAGGAAAAAGAATTTAAAAACAAATTTAAATTTTTCTCTCTTATGTTTCTCCCATAATTTTTAAACGTTAATATCTTTTATATTAGAGATTTTTTAAATAAAATAATTACACCAAATTAACGAGCGTTTTGTTATCTTTCCAACGAGTACCATAGTGCTATATAAAAAACGAGGAAAAAAATGACTATTTTTTGTGAGGTTATGTTCATACAGAAAAAAAAACACAAAGTGTTCAGGTTATTCATTAATCATGTTTTTTCTTTTAAACCAGGTTCTTATCTACGATGTTGAAATTCAGCCTAATCGCCATGCTATCATTGGAATTTTACTCTTATAAAGATGGATAGGTATACTTTTATCAAGAGAAGCTATGAGAAAGAATCGCGCAACACTGCAATACATAGTGTCACCTTATAACAAGGTTATTTTTTTTATTTATTTAATTACAAGAGTAATAATTATTACTATTAGTATTAGTATTATTAGAATGGTTATATTTTTCAACCCCCATCATGAATTCTACATCTATATAAGTCAAAGTCAAATTGTAACATATTTTAAATTACGTGAAGATGATTATATGTTGAAGGTTATCCTTTTAATACTGTATTATGTTTAATATGGTTTATGTTTTTTATTTTTTTAACTTTTTAAATAAATGTTTTTAACTAAGATTGATTATGTTTAAGTTATTTACTCTTTTCGTGATTTGAGTTTTCTTCTTTTATCATTTTTTTATTAAATCATATTAAATTTTTCAACCCCGGGACTTTCCCGGGGTAATCAACTAGTATATATATATATATATATATATATATATAGATGAGTGGAAAGAGGATGATGGGTTTTGTTGTTGTGACAAAGAGGAAGACAGAGATACAAGTTAGGTTGATGATGATGATGATGAGGGTCTACTTTGATGATGATGGGTTGAGAATAAATGAGGTTTTTACTTTGATGATGATCGATCTTGTTGTTGTTGTGAAGAAGAAGCACATGGATGAGAAAGAGAGAGAGAGAGAGAGAGAGAGAGAGAGAGAGAGAGCCACATCACCCAAGAAAATAATGATTTAATATTGTGGAGAAGGGTATAAAAGTAATTTCCTCACCTTGTCACTTCACCATCCTTATCACCTTCTCTCTCTCTCTCCATATATATATATTCTTTCTCAATCTCTCTCTTCATTTTATTTTCAAATTCAGATCATTCCATCCTCTCTCTACCCTCTCTCTGTCTCTCTCTAGAACCACCATCACCACCACCACAACCACCATCGACCACCCTAACCACCACCGTCTACCACAATAATCATCGCGTATCCAATAAACACGACCACCATCATCTATCCTCTGAAAACAACACAACCACCATCGTCATCATCTCGAAAGATCCTACAATAGAGCATCGAACAACCTATAACAGAGCAACTGATGAACGCTCCTACACAACAGAGCATCGTCATCATATCAAGGTTATTATTATTATTATTATAAGTTGGATCTGGATCTGGATAATTTGGTGTTGATCAAACTTGAATCTTGATGAGTTTTCAAATATTTGTTTGTGTTTTCACTAAATTTCATATTGTTTCTCCTTTGGAGGTCTCTGGAATCTTTGATGAGTTTTCTTTGAAGTTGACTTATGAATGGGAAAGTACATATTGGAGATAGATTGTAATTTAATGACTTTTTATAGTTTTATGTTTTTGACTCATTCTGACTAATTTTAGTGATTTTGAATGAGTTGGTGTTTATTCACCTTAACAACAAATTTTAGTGATTTTGAATGAGTTGGTGTTTTTGCAAGGAGGGGATGTTTTAATCAAATGCTTGAATTGAAAAAAAAAACTTATGCACTCCATGTGTTTGATGAAATGCCTGACTGGGTTAACATGTGTTATTCTGTTAGTATGTTAGATGTTAATGGTGAATGTATGGAAGGTAGTTATAAGGATTTTGTGTTTTGGATATATAGATGTCCATTTAAAGTTAATGGTGAATGTATGGAAGGTAATTATAAAGTCTTTTTTGTGTTTTGGATATATGCACTTCATGTGTTTGATGAAATGCCTGACTGGGTTAACATGTTTTACTTCTGTTAGTATGTTAGAAGTTAGTGGTGAATGTATGAGAAGTTAGTTATAATGTATTTTGTGTTTTGGACAAATGGATGTTCATTTAAAGTTAATGGTGAATGTATGGAAGGTAATTATAATGTCTTTTGTGTTTTGGATATATGCACTCCATGTGTTTGATGAAATGCTTGACTGGGTTAACATGTGTTAGTTATGTTAGTATGTTTAGATGATGAGTTGGTCACACCGTTTAACACCTCATCTATTGTTTTGCAGTTGATAACGAAGACCCCCCCACCGGTTATGTTAACATACGAAGTCCAAGGGAGTCGAGAAAAATATGTAGAAAACCTTTTGAATAGCGTCTTCTTTTTGGTATTCAATTTATAGAATTATTAGATTTATTTTATTAAAGTGGTTAATAGTTTGTAATGATACTTTGTAATAACGTGTGTTAATAGTTTGAATGCTTTATTTCTCAGTAAACCTATTAACTTAAAGTGGTCAATAGTTTGTAATAATACTTTGTAATAATGTGTGTTACCAAATAACACGTGTTAACCTATCACGCAACATTAACACATGTTACCCTTCCATGCAGTTCATTTGAATTCATGGGCAGGTTTATCTCTTTTTTCAATAGTTTGTAATGATAGTTTGTATGCTTTTTATTTCCTAGTAAATTCATGAACTGAAAATTATAGTGGTAAGCAAGATAGGGTAACATATGTTAACAACAGGCAACTTATAGATACCTTTGATGCAATCTTTTTTTCATAATTTTTTGATTCACCAGCAAGATAGGAGGGCATGTGAGATGGGATAACACTTGTTACAAAAACTTCATTTGTGCCTAGTAAATTTTTACTCTTTTGGTGAAATATTGTGCCTTAACATGTGATGTACAAATATCAAATATTTATATAACCCTATAATGGATGGTAGGTGTTAGTTTCCGTATGTGGTCCACTGTTAAACATGTGTTATTCCTAACACGTGTTATCTTATCATGTGTTAACATGTGTTACCCCTAACATGGGTTATCATATCTCGCATACCCTCCCATCTTCTTTGGGAATCGAAGAATTATAATAGGACATCCATAAAAGGGTTTGAAAACGGTGACAGTCGATCAAAACATACAAAAAAAGGGTAAGAGCAGACAGACAAAAGGGACAACAAAAAAACTAACATGTGTTAAATGTTGCCACATGATAAGATAAGGTTCAGGCCAATAATATGTACCAACCAGTGACTGGCTCATGCATTACTAATAGGAACTTAAATCAAAAGGGGACACCAAAGTCGGGCCACATAGTTTTTATCCATCACGTGTTAACATGTGTTATCCCATTTCATATGACCTCCCATGTTTTTTGGGAATCAAAATAAACTGTACCAGGAGTTTGACTTACCATTACAATAGGACATCCATAAAAATAAACTAACATGTGTTAAATGTTGTCCCATGATAAGATAAGGTTCGGGACATTAATATGTACCAACCAGTAACCTGGTTCATGCATTACTAGTAGGGAGTTATTAATAGGAACTTAAATCAAAAGGAGACACTAAATTCGGGCCACATAGCTTTTATCCCATATCATATGCCCTCCCATTCTTTTGGGAATCAAAATAAACTGTACCAAGAGTTTGACTAACCATTACAATAGAACATCCATAAAAATAAACTAACATATGTTAAATGTTGTCACATGATAAGATAAGGTTCAGGACATTAATATGTACCAACCAGTAACCTGGTTAATGCATTTCTAATAGAGAGTTACTAATAGGAACTTAAATAAAAAGGAGACACCAAAGTTGGGCCACATAGCCTTTATCCCATCTCATATGCCCTCCCATTTTTTTTGGGAATCAAAATAAACTGTACCAAGAGTTTGACTTACCATAAGAATAGAACATCAATAAAAATAAACTAACATGTGTTAAATGTTGTCACATGATAAGATAAGGTTCAGGACATTAATATGTACCAACCAGTAACCTGGCTCATGCATTACTAATAGGGAGTTACTAACAGGAACTTAAATCAAAAGGAGACACCAAAGTCGGGCCACATAGCTTTTATCCCATCATGTGTTAACATGTGTTATTCCTAACATGTGTTATCCCATCTCATATGACCTCCCGTGTTTTTTGGGAATCAAAATAAACTGTACCAGGAGTTTGACTTACCATTACAATAGAACATCCATAAAATAAACTAACATGTGTTAAATGTTGTCACATGATTACATAAGTTTCAGACCAAATTTTAGTTTCCACTTCATAAGTTTATGAATAAATAAAGCATACAAACTATTAACACATGTTATTACAAAGTAGCATTAAAAACTATTGACCATTTTAACAAAATAAATCTAGCAATTCTATACATTGAGTACCAAAAAGAAAACGTTATTCAAAAGTTTTTCTACATATTTTTTTAGGCTTCCTTGAACTTCATATGTTAACATAACCGATGGGGGTCTTCATTATCAACTGCAAAACAATAAAAGAGGTGTTAACCGGTGTGACGAACTCATCATCTAAACAAACTAACAGAAGTAACACATGTTAACCCAGTCAGGCATTTTCATCAAACACATGGAGTGCATATATTCAAAACATAAAAGACATTATAATTACCTTCCATACATTCACCATTAACTTTAAATGGACATCTATATATCCAAAACACAAGAAACCTGATAACTACCTTCCATACATTCACCATTTCTAACACACTAACAGAAGTAACACATGTTAACTCAGTCAGACATTTCAGCAAACACATGGAGTGCATATATCCAAAACACAAAAGACCTTATAACTACCATCCATACATTCACCATTAACTTCTAACATACTAACAGAAGTAACACATGTTAACCCAGTCAGGCATTTCATCAAACACATGGAGTGCATATATCCAAAGACAAAATACATTATAACTACCTTCCAATCATTCACCATTAAGTTCTATCATACTAACAGAAGTAACACATGTTAACCCAGTCAAGCATTTCATCAAACACATGGAGTGCACATATCCAAAACACAAAAAACATTATACATAACCATTTTTCTTTAAACAATATAAACCCCTTTTTTCAGCAAAAGACGTTATAATTACCTTTATATACGTTAACCACTGACTATTATTATATCTACGAAAAAAAAGACATGATTAAACATTTTTTGGGGCACACTAAAAATAAAGCAAACCAAGTAAAAAAATCTTTCCTCTCTATTGTTATAATATAGAACTCATCAAACACACAAAGAGGGAAACCTATTAAACACACAAAGAGGGGAACCCATCAAACACACAAATCTTCTATCTTTATTGTTATAATACATAATCCCTTTTTTAAACATATAAATTAAATTTAATCAAAAAATTATATACGAAAATAGGGGAACCCATAATCGATTCAAAACCATAGATAAAACCCTATTACCTTTTGTGTAAGACAATAAACGATTGATAGTGAGAGAGACGGATGAGTGGAAAGAAGGATGAATGACAAAGGATTTAGTTTGATGATGATGGGTTTTGTTGTTGTGACAAAGAGGAAGACAGAGATACAAGTTAGGTTGATGATGATGATGATGATGAGGGTCTACTTTGATGATGATGATGATGAGGGTCTACATTATAACTACCTTCCAATCATTCACCATTAAGTTCTATCATACTAACAGAAGTAACACATGTTAACCCAGTCAAGCATTTCATCAAACACATGGAGTGCACATATCCAAAACACAAAAAACATTATACATAACTATTTTTCTTTAAACAATATAAACCCCTTTTTTCAGCAAAAGACGTTATAATTACCTTTATATACGTTAACCACTGACTATTATTATATCTACGAAAAAAAAGACATGATTAAACATTTTTTGGGGCACACTAAAAATAAAGCAAACCAAGTAAAAAAATCTTTCCTCTCTATTGTTATAATATAGAACTCATCAAACACACAAAGAGGGAAACCTATTAAACACACAAAGAGGGGAACCCATCAAACACACAAATCTTCTATCTTTATTGTTATAATACATAATCCCTTTTTTAAACATATAAATTAAATTTAATCAAAAAATTATATACGAAAATAGGGGAACCCATAATCGATTCAAAACCATAGATAAAACCCTATTACCTTTTGTGTAAGACAATAAACGATTGATAGTGAGAGAGACGGATGAGTGGAAAGAAGGATGAATGACAAAGGATTTAGTTTGATGATGATGGGTTTTGTTGTTGTGACAAAGAGGAAGACAGAGATACAAGTTAGGTTGATGATGATGATGATGAGGGTCTACTTTGATGATGATGGGTTGAGAATAAATGAGGTTTTTACTTTGATGATGATCGATCTTGTTGTTGTTGTGAAGAAGAAGCACATGGATGAGAAAGAGAGAGAGAGAGAGAGAGAGAGAGAGAGAGAGGGGGGGGGTGTGTTGTTGGTTGTAATCGTATAGGGTAAAAGGGCGAGTGAGAGAGAGGGTTTGTTGTTGTCTTGAGAATGGAGAAGAAGAAGTGAGAGAGACAGAGATAAGGGTTTGATTTTAGGTGGGATGGGGAGAAGAAGAAGTAACAATTGATGTGATGGAGAGAGAGAGTAGTTATAATAATATTGTTGTTATCTTCTAAGATTACTATATTACCCTTTTGCAATATAATAATACTAATTCAAACAAAAAAGTCTTCAAATCAATATCATCCATTGATCATATTGGATGGATGGTCAAGATCAAGTTTCCATGGTTTCCACTCTAAGAGTGGGTTTTCATAATATCCATCCCCTATATATATATATATATATATATATATATATATATATATATAAGGGTTCCGATACAAAAGGTTGATATTGTGAGAAGGGTAAGAAGGACTCTCAAGGTGACACGTGGCATTAGTCTAGATTAATGTAACCGATACAAAAGGTTGATATTGTGAGAAGGGTAAGAAGCACCCAAAATAAATGCAACTTTTTGTGAAATGGATACAAGAAATCCAATTTTCATTTTGGATCTTATAAAAACCCAATTTGCATTCTGGTGTGTGAGAGGAAGAAAGAGAGAGAGAGAGAGGGAGATGCGTAAGAAGAGAGAGAGATGGTGATTACTTTATTTAAGGAGGTATTTTTAATGTGTATTTGGTGTTTTGACAGTTATATCCTCACAAGACTCATTTTAATAATTAAATTATAACACAATTTACAACTTTGCCATCCATTTAATCTCAACCATCCATCAACATGATCTAAAGGACACAATTACTTCTCACCTTTCTCACAAAACACACCTTTTGTACCCTAACCCTACCCTATATATATATATATATATATATATATATATATATATATATATATATATATAAAATATTAATAAAAAACTGAATGTGTTAAGCTCCTGTGCAAATTCCCAAACCTGGATACAACCACGAACAACAAACCTGGATCCACTATTGTGAAAGCTGACGACTTTTTCCATGATGGTCGTGATTTCTCTAGCCTTTGCACGCACACATTAGAATAAGGAACCATATGACAAACCGTGAATATTCGTTTTATAAAATTATGTATTTCAATTTTTAATGAACCAAGTCACTCGTGTTTTGCCATAAGTGGTCCCAAAAAAATCAAGATGATATGAAATAAATATAATCTATGTTGAATCCGTAAATACATTCCAATAGAACATCATGACTTACAAATGAAATAGCGTGGCGATATATGCAGATAAAAAAAACATATGTTTTAGTTCTTGCTTAGTTGCTTAGATGGAGCATCTTATTAGCATTACCAGTAATAAAACCATATGAAAAAACTGCAATTAAACGTATTATTTGGTATTTAACTAGATTAAACATTGGGGAGGTTACCTCAATGAACATTTGGTTTACTTCATGAAAGGTAATAACGTCACCTTTTGCCCCAAAAACATCTTAGTTTATATAGAGCTCAGCAACTGATAGCGGACCACCTCTGAACTGAAACAAAGTCAACTCATTATGAATGTGAACCATCTATAATCAGATGAACATGAATTAACCCAAGAAATGGGTTGGGCTGACCCTTTTTGATATGTTTGATAACTTTCCATTTAAATTAACTTTTGAAAAGTTCACAGGTTGCACTGACCCGTTTTGACCCATAACAAATTGTTTTGCCACCTCTGTTAAGAGAAGAATTTACTTGTGCTTTAAAAACAAAGCAAAAAATGAAAATGAATTTCTAATAATCATCTTCAATCATGGCCCATTTTGACCTGAGCTTATAACTTGTGGTACTTATTAGAACAAAATAGAACTTTGCAAAGCTAATAAGCCACTGCTTGTTTCCAAATTACCTAGTTTCGTTTTCAACTTATTGACCAATTAAAGAATAACATGGCAAGAAAATGAACCAAAAAATTCAAAATTACCAAAATTGTTCCAACAGCAAACAGGAACAGTTTGGGTTGACATTGTTTAGAACTTACTCATTTGTTCTCAAATCCATTTGTGCATGAGCTGCAAAAGAGTCTAGAGCCAGAGAAACCACAGACAAAAAGTAGGACATGCTGCAGAACAATAAGTCACTACCTTCAATAAAAACAAACAAATGCTCTTGTAAATCGGAAAATACCTTCAGAAAATTGTGATACAAAATAATCACCAAATAAAAACCCAACGCAAGTGTGTTAATTACCAAACCCCGGCTCTTTGACGCATCTCCCCAAGCCCTTTTCTTGTGCCTGAACTTTGAAGCAAAAACAACAGAAATCTCCCTACCAGCAAACATACGCGCCTTCATATGATATTGAGCTTCAACATCATCATAAGGCCCTATATGCTGCACAAATGCATTACCCAGGCCAAACTCTAACCTGACAAGCACAGCGACAGAAACAGGTGGCGGTGGAAACCAAGACACAAAGCTAGACTACCACCTGCACCATCCAACACTTGAGGATGCGTGTAACAACCGTTCGAAGCCACACACACATACCCACAAATATCGAAAACAACCTGTATTGTAAAGAGAACTACCGTTTGTCCTGATTATGGCAAACAAACTGTCACACAGCCACACAACATCACCACTGTCACTACCAAAGGAAACATACCATCATCATCATCCGTTCACAGATCTGTAACCAACTGTACCTAAAAATCAAAAGTAACGTAGGTTAGATTACCAAACATACAACTTCAGTGTGAAAACAACTGTATATATTTTGTTAATTTTTTCAAGTTTCCAACAATATGTATTCTTGAAATTATTCATCATTTAATTTCTACACATTTTTACTTGGAAGTTTATAAATACATTTGTAATTTTAATACAAAGACTTGGTTACTTATTCATAAAAATGCCCCAACACTTTTATATTCCCATTTATATAAAGGTGTTCATTTGTATACAAGTTTTCACCAAGTTTTTAATTTATCTAACATTATTATAAAAACCTTTGTTTTTATACTTTTCCAACATGTTAGGAAATTTATATTTTTATAAAACCTTATAAAAATATTTTTATACAAGACATACACTTGTAAATTTGCTACCATTTACACAACCAACCTTGGAAAGTCACATTTTACACTTTTGACACCAAACTTTTCAAAGTCACATTTTTAGATTCAAGTTTCTAAAAATGACACTTTATGTCCCTCAACTATTAAAGTTACCAAAATAGTCTTTTAACTTTCAAAAGCTACATTTTCTTCTCAATCTTTCAAAAGTGACAATTTTCTACTAAACTAGTAAACTTTATTTTGTCATCTTTGTCATGATAGATTATTTTTATGATCCAACACTATCTATAGTCCATAATCATCTTATATTAGATGTATTTGAGTGTAATAAGTCCAATGTGTCCAACTTTACATCTTTCAAGTGTGGAACTTTGAATATGTAAACTTTATGTAACTTATTTTCTAACAAAATCAACACCATATCAAGTTTTTGATGGTTATTTTGTGAAGATTTAAACCACTTTTAGGTGTTTTCCAAGTTTCATTCACAATCTATACTTAGATCATTATTTTCTTCAAGTTTTTGTGTACTTTATGAAACTACAAAAACAATACATAACCATCACCAAAATTTCGGCCCCTATCATACATTTTATCACCATTTTAGTCTTGAAAAGTATATGTTTTATCATGTAAAATTCCATCAAGTTAACCCATGTACAACTTGCTTTCTAAATAACAAAACATAAACTTTTAAGAACAAAAATGAGATCAAGAATACTTACAACTAGCACAAGGCTATGGAAGCTAAAAACACATGGTTTTGAAGGGGTTTAGTGTGTTCTTCCTAGGTGGTTAAGCTCCAAGCTTGAAACACACAATTGGGGTTTGGAAAATGGATGTTTATGGATGATTTTGGAGTGTTAAAACTTGAAAGTGGATGTGTGTGTGGGTGTGCAATTTTACGGCCACAAGAGGAAGAAGAAGAAGAAGTTTTCTTTTGTTTATGAAATGTTGAAATCTATACTTCTTTTATATATCTTCCAAAGATCATGTAGGATTCACAATATCTAACTTTAGTCCTTTATATCTTTCCATGAATCTAATTGTACAAAGATAATCTAGGAGATGTGGAAACGAGATTTTTGCAAGATGTGGAGGATCTTAGGAGATCATACAAGGACACAAGAAATCCATTCTTAATCTCACATATGGTGCTCATAATCTTCCATAGATCTCCAAGTATTTGATTGTACAAGAAAAGAAGATTTGGGTATGGTTAAGGGTTGGGACGGTTGGGTTGGTGTAACATCCGGAAATTTATGACGTCATAATTAACGAAAATTAGACTAATTAATAATAATTAATTAATATAGTGATTGGGCCACCTATGGGCCCAATAACTTACCCGAATCATAAGTCCGGCCCGATAAACCCTTTTATATGGGCCGAATGATATTAGAGCCCGATTAATTAATTGGGCCTAACCAATAACCCGATAGAAATGAAGTGGGCCGAGTATATATAAGAAATGGGCCTCTTATTAAACCCGATAGATATAAGCCAAATTTTAAGAGTTAAAGCCCAAGATTCCTAAGTACTATATGGGCTTATATTAGGTGAGAACACAATGTAAGTCCACTAATAATTATCAAAGAAATCGGCCCATATGGAGGGATGAAATGTGCCGCCATTTTTGGGAGAATATTCCATCATATCTTAGCAATTGATACACCTCAACACTCAATGTAATGTTAGCACAACACCTCACCACCTATGGGCTATTAGCATGATTACATGCATGAACTCCCAAGGCCTATAAGAAGCCTCAAAACCATCGGCCATTCCTTTTAGCTATCCACTTCAAACCTTGAAACCACTCTCATCTAAACATGCAAACCACCTTTCAAAACTCTCGCAACAACCGGCCATGGAGCCATTAACCGTAAACCTTCAAACTCATTACCCAAGCTCACTTGTCTAGCTTAAGATACAACCTACATCAAGGAAAAACCCACCTTCTAGCCTTAAAAAGTAATCGGCCCTTACTCTTAGCCGAAGATAAATTGTGTTAAGCAAGTATCCGAGTAAGTAATGTGTCTAGAGTCCCTTAAGGTCGTGTGCCAAGCTGTAATGGCCAGCTTTTAGTTAGATCTTTACGCCTAAGCTGTAATGGCCAGCTATACGTATAATTATATATGTGTACAATAACTTGATTTGTGTTGTAACAGGAACTCGTGGAACATAGAAATCTCGCTTCTAGTGAAAACATAGACTCGGAAATAACCAACGTGAGTGCATGTACCCCATATGTTTAAATGATTTCGGGGTGAATGCATGTTAGTTTTTATGTGTGATTTGATAAAATATTGGTTCATGATCATGAAAGAGTTAATAGAATCGGTCAAATAGAAATCACGTAGAATGGATCCATTCGGTATCACTGGGATGTATTTTTCTAAACCAAGTAGAGGTTTGGAACCACATTAAGCATTTGTATGGTGCTCCATCGTTAAATATGTTCCACCGTAGAATGACCGAACCATATGAGAATTGTTGTTATTATATTATAAACGAGTCTAAATCTGGCATCACTCACTAGCTTGTGGCTAACGTATTTTTAACGTGCATTTCAGGTTGATTAGATAATGGGGAACCCGAGCTCGATAATGTGAGAGTCAAGTTTAAAAGAATGGAAATAAAACCGGCTCTTGGGCCGGCCTAGAAATAAAATGGGCTTCGGCCCTAGAGTGGGAGTCCAAATGGTTATGTAAAAATGTTGTGTTTTAGACTTAATGGGCTTCGGCCCGATGGTTTAAAAACTCGGAACATGGCAAGGTGAATGTAACGGGCTTGGCCCGGTTGGTAACAATGTTAAATGGGCTCGGCACAGTTGTATGTTTTATATGGGCTTGGCCCAATGTGAAATAAATAAAGAAGATGTTTATTTAATAAAAAGAATTGTTAGAATTAAATAAATTGGTAATTAATAATATGTGTCACGATTACCAATCCGTAATGACTCGTTAATTTTCGGGTCGTTACAGGTTGGTATCAGAGCTCGGGTTCGGGTATAGTGGGGAGTTTATAGAACTAACTTGATAATATTTGTTGTGATGATTATTTGTAATATAATGACTCGTGGGGAAGAACGAAATCAAGAAGGACAAGATGCCCGGGGAAAGGCCCCAATGGAGTACGAGGAGGGAGAAATAAGAAGTGAAGAAGTAGTGGAAGACAACGAAAATTTACGCTTCCCCGACATAGAAGCGCTCGTAAATGAGATCCCGGGTTTAACATGGGGAAACAATGGGGTGGAGCTAAATCTAGGGGAGGTAGGCGTAATCGGTCCTCTCCCCGAGCCTATCCTCACCAACTCCGAACCCAATCCATTTATACCCGAGATGCCATTCTACGGGCCATCTCCTTACTACTACTCGAACTCGCCATTTCAAGACTTTACGAGTGCATCGAGTAATTTATCTATGGAAGGGTCGAGTAACTTGAGCCCATACCTCTCGCCATTTGTGGGTCCATATCCCACGGCCCAACAAAGCCCATATCCCGCGGCCCCATATCCAATGGCTCAATCTACACCCATGGTAGACCCCTATTATGAAGCCGTCATGTTTAACCATAATAATATTCCATTTCCACCCAACGAATTCGTGCCAAGGAAAGACTATTTAGAGCTTGTGGAAAATTATTATCGTATGAAAACGCAAAGAGATCAAGCACTAAACACGGCGGAGGATTTAAGGAGGTTGATCAAACGATTCGGATATCAATCTTGACAATTGATCGACGAGTCGAAGTATCCACTTCCTTAGAAGGGGTCGAAGGGTGGTAAGGTAGGGGTGGGGCAAGAGAAGTGGCGGGAGTTGAATAAATGGGTTAGGCGTGTATGTGTGTATGTGTTAACTTAAGTCTTTGTGGTAGTAGTATGTATGGTAATTTAAGTATGTGGTTGTGATGGTAGTGTGTTTGTATGATGTGGTAATTGGTATGATAACATGTAACATTCAAAAGTTTTGCTATGAAATAGTTATATTTGGATGTAGAAATTGTGTACTAAATTAAATATAAGGTTGGTGTAAAAATCATGAAATATTATTGTAACACCCCAAAACCATTCGTTCGCCTAACTAAACCATTAGGCGTGATTAGCAAAATATTAACACGAGACTTAGAGGATAAGAACATGGGTTATATTCCAATATGGAAATAACCTAGTTAATAATATTATGTTTATAAATTAATAAAAGGTGTTTGAAACTAGCTTATGAGTTAGTTTTTATACAAAAATGACACTCGGGGATATTTGGAGGGACTATAGTTGCCAATGTGGTAAAACTAGTTTTATTAATAAAATTTAATAAAATCAAAAACACACTTGTGTGTGTGTTGATCGATCTCAACATCAGGAGATCAAACTCCTTCACCAACCAAACCTTAAACCTCCAATTTCTTGCTCCAACTCAAGGCAAATCAAAGGGGAAGCCTATGCATTACACAAAAACGAAGTATCTAAGGTTCAATCACCCTAAGGTACCTTTTATTTGGCTTAATTTGATGTAAGATTCATTCTTGATCATGGTGAAAAACTAGGGTTTTCACAAAAACGTGAAGGTGTATGTTGATGGAGGTTTTTCTAACCTTATGGAACCTCAATCAAGTCTAATTTGGTTATGAATTCCATTTTAATTGTGTATTTGATTATACTCATATGATTATGTGAATATGTGAAAATTGGGGTTTCACCTCTAGGTTGAAACCCTTTATGTTTAATGATTTAGTTAACTCTTAGGAGTTTTCTTAATGAGGAATTTTGGCTAAATAGCCTAAATAACATGTTATGATGTCAATTGGACAATCGGTTGTGCTTTGGTTAAACTTAGAATGTTGAAAACTAAGTATATTGGTGGATGCACACCAAGTGTTTGATGAAATGCCTAGATGAGTTAATCTTAACTAGACATGTAAGAAAATGGCTATGGATTTAGCTAGAAATGATAATGAATACATGATGTTATGGATAGTGGACAAAATTCCATATTATGTATTCTAATAGACAAGTTTGACTCATCCCCAAGTTAGGTACAACCAAGAGGGAGCAAACGGGTCAAACGGATGCAAGGCGAATACTTATGGAAACAAGAATGGATGCGAGGTAAGTTTTACTTACACAAATATACTATAACATAGCTTAAATTGTTATAAACATTAGTTTCAAATCTTGAGTGTGAGGTAAAGATAAACCCCAAGGGGTAGAATCTATTAAGTGAGTTGCCTTATGTGCACTCAATACAAAATGTGGTTTATGACCTTAATCGAGAAAATGAGTTATGACCAAATGGAGAAATCCATCAAACGGGTCAACTAATAAAGATATGTGAGAAATGATGTTTTAATCCAAATTAAACCAATTGAATGGAGTCGTTAAGCATGATGTTAAATGGGTCAAGTTTGTTTCACTTGAACCATAGATAAAAACTTGGGTAACATAGCATTATGAACTAGGAGTCTAAACGGGTCAAATGGTGATGTCCTCACCATGTGAATCCAACACTTGATGCTTGTATTCCAAGCATTAAGATTCATAAAGTTAAACGGGTCAAATGGCAAGTTATTGCCATTTGAGTTCCGAGAAATTAACGTTGTCTATTTAGAAAGCATACAGGTAGATGCAATTGCGCGTGCATTCTTGATGTTAAGAATCATGGAGGATAAACACAAGGTATGGATATGGGTCAAGGCCACCCGGTAAGTCCGTAGTCAAATAAACGCCTTCGGGCGAAGCAACATAGGTGATAAAGTACCCACATGAAGTGTGGGTGCAAATCAAGTAAGTTATTTCCATAACTATGTCTAATGCGCGCTAAGGCGCTTAGAATCGACCACATTAGAACAATCTTGAGAAATGTTGAGAATCTAAGTCCGTATGGGCTTAGAAGTTTTTAAACAAGTCATTGAGTCCAAAACAATGGGTTTCAATCAAGAAGTGTCGCCACGAATGGCTAAATCGAAAGATTTGGCTAGGAGGGGCATTTTGGGAAATTATAAAGATTTACTAAAGGATAAATCTAATAATCGGAATCATAACGAACAAATCGGACAAACACTTTAGTTGATCAAGTGTATAATGACTTGACAACATGAACTAGATGCATTGCGCATGGTCAAATGGTGTTTGGATAAGTTAAATGTCTAAATGGGTCAAATTGGGTAAAAGTCGCCATAAACATTCAAAACTAAGAACCGGATCATGGCGACATAAACCGGACTATAATTTCAGTCAAACAAAGGTTTATTTAGTCGGCGAGTCATTACTTAGGCTTCGGGAATCATCAAATGCGGTTGCGACATGATTCCCATGCTTAAAAATCACCAAATTCACATCAGAAGCTTCGAGCGGCCGCTCACAGAGACCGAGCGGCCGCGCGCTTTGACCTGCACGTCAGCACGAACTTTAAAATTGCGTATAAAATCGTAGAAAAATCGTTAGGAGGTTTTCTTTATATGCCTGGAAATCTCTCGGAGCGTAGAACAATTCTCATTTGAAAGTCGAAGTCAGATTTTGGGTTTTAGAAGGGGTAAAAGCGATCCGAACAGCTGCTGCGCATAAGTTGCAGCAGTTTGTTCTCCTGATAAAGGGCCGTTTGGCCTGGTTCGTTCCGTATCAACGTGTAACGAATACCGTACTAGTTTAAATGTATCATTGACAACCCACTAACCATTTTTGTGAAATGGTGCTAGGTAAACAAGTGAAGGAAGTCCCGGAGCAAGGATCAAGTCGCGAGAAGAACCGAACACGCCCGAACATTCATCAAGCTTCCGCACTAGAATCTAACGAACTCCCGTTAAAAACAAAAACTTTAATACATTCTTTTTGTAGCAATGATGTAAAAATTTATTGGAACTAAACGTGTATGGGATTCATTAAGTTGGGTTTTCATAATTTCAAAGTTTTAATCGGGAGTGGTTTTTAGTTAAGGTCCAAACCCGTAAGATTAGGCAATAATCGCGTGATTACGGGTTAGGGTCTTACAATTATGGAACATGACTATAAAAATTTTGACGATAAAGTGGTGAACTAAATAGGTATATGAGGTAATAGGCGATAATTACAAAAGATTCGATCTAACAAAGTGTAGCAAATTGTCATTCAATAATACTAATCTAAGTAAAATGTATTATTATAGAAAATGCCGCGAAGATCTGAGAGAGGCAAAGAAAAAGAACCGGTGACCCCAAAAAGAAATAACGCTTCTTCGTCCAAACAACCCACGGCCGAGGAACCCTTGACCGAAGAAACCCCGGTAACCCCAGAAACTAGTGAACTAGAAGAGAAAATGAGAAAGTTAGTTCTAGAAAGTTTGCAAGACTCAATTCCTACCCTCATAAGTATGATAGAAAAGTCACCCGGTTCAAGAACTTTAGAGAAAAACCCGGAAAACATTGTAGTAAATGTCGAGGATGAACAGTCAAGGCCTCGATGCTGTGATTACAAAACCTTTATGGCTTGTAAGCCAGAATCTTTTGACGGTAGCACGGGAGCTGCCGGAGCCACCCGTTGGCTAGAAGAAATGGAGGCTATATTAGAAATAAGCAATTGTGCCCCTAGAGATCAGGTGAAGTTTGCTACTCACTCTTTTACGAGCTGAGGCGTTAAACTGGTGGAATATGATTCGACAAGTAAGAGGTAGAGAAGTAGTAGCCACTATGACTTGGATAGAATTCCGAACCCTCATGACCGAAAAATACTGTCCTATGAACGAAATCGAAAAGATTGAAATGGAATTTCTAGGACTCGAAATGAGGAGTTTAGACTGTGTAGGCTACATAAACCGTTTTAATCAACTTGCTCGATTAGTACCCCCACCAGGTTACCCCTGAACCAAAAAGAATTAGGAGGTTTATTTGGGGATTAATCCCTCAAATTCAAGGAATAGTTAGGGGAGCTAAACCGACCAGGTATGATACTGCTTGTGAATTAGCTTTAAGCTTGACAGATGATATAGTCAGACACAGGGAAAGGGATAAAGTGTCGGTAGGCAGTAAAAGGGGATGGAATGAAATCTTTAGGTCTACAAATTATAATACCTCAGGAAAGAGCCAAGAAAACCCTAGGGAACAGGGAAATCCTGAGAAAAGACCCTACCGAGGAAACAATCCCTATTGTTCCAAGTGTAAGTACTATCATACTGGGGAGTGTAAGCAGCGATGTAATACTTGTGGTCGGTACCATTTTGGTGAGTGTAGAGGATCCCATTGTCAAAAATGCAAGAAGGTAGGACACCCCACTGCAGAGTGTCGATACAATCCAGACCGTCCTCGAGTCTGTTATGAGTGTAAGGAACCGGGGCATTACAAGAACGAATGCCCAAAACTCAAAAGTCAACCCAAGGGAGACCAAGCAAGGGGAAGAGCGTTTGTAATCAATGCAGCAGAAGCACGTGACGAACCTGATCTAGTCACGGGTATGTTCTATATCAATCAATTACCTGTTTATGTTTTGTTCGATACAGGTGCAAACCTTAGTTTTATCTCTAAAAGGTTAGTCGAAAAGATAAATGTCCTTCCCAAACCTATGACACAAACCTATGAAATAGAGATAGCTGATGGTAAGATTTTGCAAGCTAATGAAGTTTTTAAAAATCTGATTTTAATCATGGAAGAACAAGAGTTTAAAATAAATTTAATACCTATGAGTCTAGGAGAATTTGATGTGATTATAGGGATGGATTGGTTAGCTACAAACCAAGCAGAGATAGTCTGTAAGGAAAAACTTGTAAAAATTCCTTTAACCAATCAAGAAACCTTGGTAGTTCATGGAGAAAAACCAAAGGGTACCTTAAGTTTAATCTCTAGTGCAAAAATGATGAAGTATTTAAGAAAGGGACATCAACTCTTCTTAATCCATGTGAATTTAGGAAATGAAGAAAAAGAAGCAGAGATTAATGAAATTAAGGTAGTATCGGAATACAAAGATGTATTTCCAAACGAACTCCCAGGTTTACCACCATCCCGACAGGTGGAATTTGAAATTAACCTAGTTCCTGGAGCCACACCCGTTGCTAGAGCCCCATATAGGTTAGCCACCACAGAAATGAAAGAACTCACAAACCAGTTAGAAGAATTGATAGAAAGAGGTTTTATAAGGCCAAGCACCTCCCCTTGGGGAGCACCAGTGCTATTTGTCAAAAAGAAAGATGGTTCTATGAGGATGTGTATAGATTACAGGGAATTGAATAAGTTGACAATCAAAAATAGGTACCCGTTACCTAGAATAGACGACCTTTTTGATCAATTAAACGGAGCGAAATATTTTTCAAAAATCGATCTTAGGTCTGGATATCACCAATTGAAGATAAGAGATGAGGATGTTCCAAAAACCGCTTTTAGAACTAGGTATGGACACTATGAATTCCTAGTTATGCCATTTGGTTTAACCAATGCTCCTGCCGTTTTCATGGACTTAATGAATAGGATTTGTCGACCTTATTTGGATAAGTGTGTGATTATATTTTTAGATGATATCCTGATTTACTCAAAAACCGAAAGTGAGCATGAAAAGCATCTAAGAGAAATCCTAGAAACTTTAAGAAACGAAAAACTGTATGCTAAGTTTTCAAGATGCGAATTTTGGGTAAGAGAAATTAAGTTTTTAGGACATGTGATCAACGATCAAGGAATCCAAGTTGATCCAACCAAGATAGAAGCAATACAGATGTGGGAAGCTCCTAAAAACCCAAGTGAAATCCGACAATTTTTAGGGCTAGCTGGATACTATAGGCGATTTATAGAAAACTTTGCTAGATTAGCCCTACCACTCACCACTTTGACCAGGAAAAATTCTAAGTATGAGTGGAAAGAAAAACAAGAAAAAGCCTTCCAAGAACTTAAGGAAAGACTATGTAAAGCCCCAGTGTTAACATTACCAGTAGAAGGAAAAGCTTTTACTGTGTATTGTGACGCATCTCAACAGGGATTAGGATGTGTATTAATGCAGGAAGATCAGGTTATCGCATACGCTTCCCGACAGTTGAAAAGACATGAACAGAACTATGTTACGCATGATTTAGAGTTAGGAGCTATTATATTTGCTTTAAAAATTTGGAGACACTATTTATATGGAACCAAGTGTACTATCTACACTGACCATAAGGGTCTTCAACATATTTTTGATCAAAAGCTTCTAAACATGCGTCAGAGGAGATGGATAGAAGTTCTAAGTGATTACGACTGTGATATTAAATATCACCCGGGAAAGGCCAATATTGTAGCAGATGCCTTGAGTCGAAAAGAAAGACCCCTAAGAGATAGAGCATTTAAGGTCACTTTGATTAACGAATTTCTAAACTAACTCCGGGAATGTCAAAGGAGAGCATTAGAACCTACCCAGTTACGTGGAGAACTTTTGAATGGAGAAGAAGCAAGATTGGTGGAAGGAACGGATGGAATCTTTAGGTACAACCGAAGAATCTGGATACCCAGATATGGTGAACAAAGAGGGATAGTTTTGAGAGAAACCCATAACTCTAAGTATTCCATTCACCTAGGAAACCATAAGATGTATAAAGATTTGAGGAAAAACTTCTGGTGGCCAGGTATGAAAAAGAGTGTGGGAGAATTTATAGCTCAGTGTGTTACTTGCTCGAAAGTGAAAGCCAAACACCAAAAACCCAGTGGGTTATTGATCCAACCAGAGATTCCAGTTTGGAAATGGGATCAAATCACTATGGACTTTGTAACCAAATTACCAAGAACCCAAAGTGGTAACGATACCATCTGGGTCATCGTTGATAGATTAACCAAGTCTGCCCATTTCCTACCAATACAAGAGACCTTTGGAACAGAAAAATTAGCAAGAATCTATATAAAAGAAATTGTGTCCCGGCACGGAATACCTCTTTCGATTATATCAGATAGAGATAGTCATTTTACTTCCCGATTTTGGAAAACGTTCCAAGAAGCGTTAGGTTCCCAGATTAAGCTTAGCACCGCCTATCACCCTCAGACAGACGGGCAAAGTGAAAGAACGATTCAGACACTAGAAGATATGCTGAGAGCATGTGTCCTGGAATTTAGTGGGAGTTGGGATACACACCTGCCGTTAATAGAATTTTCCTATAACAATAGTTACCACGCTTCCATTCGAGCTGCACCCTTTGAGGCGTTATACGGTAGAAGGTGTAGGTCTCCGATTTGCTGGAACGAAATCGGAGAAAACCAACTTACGGGCCCAGAAATCATCCAAGAAACAATGGACAAGATCGTGCAAATCAAGAAAAGATTGGAAGAAGCGAGAAGCAGTCAGAAAAGTTATGCGGATAAACGAAGGCGACCATTGGAATTTCAAATAGGAGATTATGTCCTATTGAAAGGGTCACCCTGGAAAGGAGTGATAAGATTTCAAAGAAGAGGTAAACTGAATCCACGTTTCATAGGACCTTATCGAATTAAAGATAAGGTGGGACCGGTAGCCTATCGTTTAGAACTACCTCCCGAGTTGAGTGAAATTCATGATGTGTCCACGTCTCGAATCTAAGAAAATGTATAATAAAAACCCAAACTATCATTCCATTAGATAATGTGAAAGTTAGTCCTCAACTCCATTTTACTGAGGAACCAATAGAGATTATGGCTCGACAAGAAAGAAAAATGAGAAGAGGAAAAATTCCAATCGTACAAGTGAAATGGAATGCTAGGTTGGGACCTGAAATCACATTCGAAAGAGAAGACGTGATGAAAGCTAAATACCCCCACCTATTTGAGAATCAGGTATTATAAATAAAAATTTCGGAGACGAAATTTCCTAAGGGGGGGAGAGTGTAACATCCGGAAATTTATGACGTCATAATTAACGAAAATTAGACTAATTAATAATAATTAATTAATATAGTGATTGGGCCACCTATGGGCCCAATAACTTACCCGAATCATAAGTCCGGCCCGATAAACCCTTTTATATGGGCCGAATGATATTAGAGCCCGATTAATTAATTGGGCCTAACCAATAACCCGATAGAAATGAAGTGGGCCGAGTATATATAAGAAATGGGCCTCTTATTAAACCCGATAGATATAAGCCAAATTTTAAGAGTTAAAGCCCAAGATTCCTAAGTACTATATGGGCTTATATTAGGTGAGAACACAATGTAAGTCCACTAATAATTATCAAAGAAATCGGCCCATATGGAGGGATGAAATGTGCCGCCATTTTTGGGAGAATATTCCATCATATCTTAGCAATTGATACACCTCAACACTCAATGTAATGTTAGCACAACACCTCACCACCTATGGGCTATTAGCATGATTACATGCATGAACTCCCAAGGCCTATAAGAAGCCTCAAAACCATCGGCCATTCCTTTTAGCTATCCACTTCAAACCTTGAAACCACTCTCATCTAAACATGCAAACCACCTTTCAAAACTCTCGCAACAACCGGCCATGGAGCCATTAACCGTAAACCTTCAAACTCATTACCCAAGCTCACTTGTCTAGCTTAAGATACAACCTACATCAAGGAAAAACCCACCTTCTAGCCTTAAAAAGTAATCGGCCCTTACTCTTAGCCGAAGATAAATTGTGTTAAGCAAGTATCCGAGTAAGTAATGTGTCTAGAGTCCCTTAAGGTCGTGTGCCAAGCTGTAATGGCCAGCTTTTAGTTAGATCTTTACGCCTAAGCTGTAATGGCCAGCTATACGTATAATTATATATGTGTACAATAACTTGATTTGTGTTGTAACAGGAACTCGTGGAACATAGAAATCTCGCTTCTAGTGAAAACATAGACTCGGAAATAACCAACGTGAGTGCATGTACCCCATATGTTTAAATGATTTCGGGGTGAATGCATGTTAGTTTTTATGTGTGATTTGATAAAATATTGGTTCATGATCATGAAAGAGTTAATAGAATCGGTCGAATAGAAATCACGTAGAATGGATCCATTCGGTATCACTGGGATGTATTTTTCTAAACCAAGTAGAGGTTTGGAACCACATTAAGCATTTGTATGGTGCTCCATCGTTAAATATGTTCCACCGTAGAATGACCGAACCATATGAGAATTGTTGTTATTATATTATAAACGAGTCTAAATCTGGCATCACTCACTAGCTTGTGGCTAACGTATTTTTAACGTGCATTTCAGGTTGATTAGATAATGGGGAACCCGAGCTCGATAATGTGAGAGTCAAGTTTAAAAGAATGGAAATAAAACCGGCTCTTGGGCCGGCCTAGAAATAAAATGGGCTTCGGCCCTAGAGTGGGAGTCCAAATGGTTATGTAAAAATGTTGTGTTTTAGTCTTAATGGGCTTCGGCCCGATGGTTTAAAAACTCGGAACATGGCAAGGTGAATGTAACGGGCTTGGCCCGGTTGGTAACAATGTTAAATGGGCTCGGCCCAGTTGTATGTTTTATATGGGCTTGGCCCAATGTGAAATAAATAAAGAAGATGTTTATTTAATAAAAAGAATTGTTAGAATTAAATAAATTGGTAATTAATAATATGTGTCACGATTACCAATCCGTAATGACTCGTTAATTTTCGGGTCGTTACAGTTGGGTAGTTTAGTGGGGTCCACAACTTAAAACATTTGCCAATTAACTTGTTATGATTCACACATAACGTTCGGGCTCCGTTCGGGTTTTATTCGGATTTTAATTACGCGTTATTCGGACATTATAATAGCCTCTAATAATCCTTAAATATAGCCTAGTTTAAGTGTTGGTTGGTTAATTAGGCTTTCGTTGGATGAAATTATAAGTTATACGCGCATCGGGTGCGGTACGCGCACTTTATTCGTTACCGGGAGATTTGTATGTAAAGTTTTCACTTATGGTTTTCGAGTTCCAAAACACATTATATTTCGTGAAAATACCCTTTATTTTACATCATGGTTGTCCGGGATCCTTTTCGTTTATTTAATTTTTACCGGGTAATCACCAACGTCCATTCCGGACAAGTTTATTCGCACGCGATTTCGTCGTGCTTCAACATTAAACATGTGCATCCCTATGCATCTTATGGGGAATTTGCTATTCTCTAAGGGCTAAATTAATCCAATAAATTTAAATATGCACTTAAACTGTTAATTACATATACTAATTACGTACGGAAACACATCGATTTTTGCCGGATGTTACATTCTCCCCCCGTTAAGAGAATTTCGTCCCGGAATTCAGTTCAAGTTATCCATTACAATAGTATCCTTGAACATGGTGGGGTGTTTGCGCTTCACGAGGTCTCCTTTTTCCTAAGTGAACCGGGTTCATGCTTGGTTCACGCTTAGTGCTCTAACAAACACAATACCATGATCCAGCGATGACTAAGCTCTTGGACCTCCCAATCTGACACATCTATCGGTTTCCCGGAATGGTAGAGCTTAACGTCAACCTAGATCCCGTCGATCGAGGAGTTAACAACACTTCCTCGGACTTGACTTGCGGGATTCACCAAGAGTCCCACTAACCTTTTTGAGATAGTTCGAGCTTATTCGTTGCGAGACCAATTTTTAATCAATATCTCCGTGCCACTAGAGTATCAAGAATTTTGGCCTACTACCATTTTTATGCTTATCGACACCCTCTCAGAGTATGACTCTCAGTGAAAACCTATTGCTAGTTCGAAGTCCTTAAGGCCTACGCCTTGTCCGTATGACTTCTTAATAGGTTCGCATCTTATCCAAGCAGTCTCTAATCTGCAAGATTTATTGGACATGTCTCGAATAACTCAACCTAGATTATGTGTCTATATCCGTCTGTCATTCGACGTACTAGAGATGTACACGTATGCCCTCCAAAGGGCTTCGAGCAGTACACCCCGAACGCTGGGATGATAATTCCTATCACATAGGAAATTCTGGCGATGAAGCACACGAATTCGATGTGCCACGGACATCAATCGTGTCAACACGGAACAATTCCGTCAAGTACATTCAATTTTTTTCGAGAATGACAAGCCATACTCGTCTCAAATCGAGTATCCCATGCTTGTGTACAAAGTTTGTCGAACTCAAGGTAGAGTGACTACTACAATCCGATATAATGGAAGTCTGCAATCCAGTGTCTAACCATGACTCTCCAAGAGTATTGGTAGCTTTTCATATGCCTTATCTCGGAGCTACAGATGAGTAAGGAATGAGAGGGTTCCAAACGACAATTAACCATCACTTGGGACGCATCCCGACCACGGGACACCTTGGGTGGCATGGTAATGTTAAGCATGTGATCTTACTGCACCACATAATGGTCATAAAAGTCCCCTTGGAAACCTCATCGGGTATTCCGTTTTATTTATCCTTCGGCTCGACTCACTTTACCGTATATTTACCTCCCCATTAAGATAAATATACTAGGTTCTTGTCGACTAAACAACTACATTCAAAATGGGACATTATTTCTGTAGAATCCTCTAGGTACTGAATTGCTACCTTCCACCTGAGTAATTGTGGTTAATGGTACTAGGGCGCCTAGTAGGGACTGATGGGGGTCAAAAGTTTTTGCGTCGCTTTCACCCCTCAGTTCTCTGACAGTAAGCAGTGTATATACGACACCCGGGCCATACGATTCCACAATCCGCGCGAATTAAAAGACAACTTAAACACAAATGACTAGAGGCTCACATCACCTCACCACATAGGTCAATACGAGAATGATGCATATGAATCATCACGATATGGTTGCCGTAACAGACAGGGGACAGGGTTTCGACAACGTCGTGACATGCTGGTCTCTACCGAAACGGTATACAGAGAAACGATAGTCACCCAAAACAAGGCTATCCAGTACTTGTCCTGTTTTACATGCCTTACGGGTACTGGTGTCCTATCGTCATTAGCAACCTAGTAAGTCAATTTGGAGTAATACAGGCCACACGCCCTCGAATTGACTATCAGATCTCATGCAGAGATTTGAGTGAAAGGAGTCCTGAAACCGGAACCTTCAATTTGCCGAGAGTTCCGTCTCTCCGGAGTTATTCGAGATAATGGGTGAAATCAAGTCATCGATGTATGCCTTTGGCATAGACTTCACCTTTGGGGTTTGACGGCTTCATGCACCAAAGTCGTTACTTAAAACAAACAAACGACTAAGATCGCACCACAAGCAATAGTATGGAGCCTTCCCATAAACATCCCATTCAACGAGTCAGGTAGTCACACATATGGGTGCAAGCTTTCGAGCTCATCTTGATTAGTCAGGTACTAAACGCACTGACCTGACTGCTCACATTACTGTGGTGTCTCCAATAGTGTCTATCAAAGGCAGGGGATTTTACTCTAGCGCAAGTAATGCTACTTAAAGGATAACTAGGAACACCACTACTGACCCAAGCTCGAAAGGGTTCCACTATTCCAAGAACCCTATCGATTTCATGACCATCACATACCCCTTGTGCCCGGATCCACCACAATTTACGTTAAACCATACCGCTACCCCCACTACTAAAAACAAATCATGTCCCAACTTATTTTCGAAATGCTTCAAAACGGCATCATTCAACCAAGCCAAAGCCCATTTTCCTCACTGGTACTCTTGGTTAAAAAGAAAGATGGATCATAACGTTTTTGTGTCTACGCAGCCACGGTTCGTGATCGATTTTCGATTCCAACAATTGATGAACTACTCGATGAACTCCATGGAGCTACAATTTTTTCAAAAATAGATCTACGTTCCGGTCATCATCAAATTCGGGTTGCTCAAAAAGATGTTCATAAAACCGCCTTTCTCACTACCGATAGTCACTACGAGTTTCTCGTCATGCCGTTCGGCCTTACCAATGCACCATCTACATTTCAAGCAGCCATGAACGATCTTTAAGAAAGGTACTTCGACACTTTGTGCTTGTCTTTTTCGACGATATTCTCATTTATAGCACAAACAAAACCGACCATTACGACCACTTACAATTTGTCCTCAACACCCTTTCCATTAACCATTACCATGCCAAAGCCTCTAAATGTGTATTTGGTGTCGAAGAACTTTCATTTTTGGGTCATAAGATTTCGGCTAAAGGTGTAGCCCCTGAACCCAACGAAATTAACGCCATCCAACAATGGCCGCCTCCATCATCATTCACAACTCTTAGAGATTTTCTTGGACTCGCTGGGTATTATCGGAGGTTTGTTCCTTCATATGCAAAAATTGCATCGCCTCTTACCGATATACTCAAAACTAAAGAATTCAAATGGAATGCCGAAGCTCACCAAGCCTTTAACACACTCAAAAATCACATGAAATCCCTTGTCACATTAGCACTTCCAAACTTTTTTGAAACCTTTGATGTCACCATGGATGCATCCGGCATAGCGATAGGTGCGGTCCTCTCCCAAAATAGCAAACCGATTTCGTTTTTAGTAAGAAACTTTTTCCAACTATGCAAGCCCAATCCACATACACCAAAGAACTTTTCACCATAGCCGAGTCGGTCAAGAAGTGGCGCCAATACCTTTTAGGCCGTAAATTCCGCATATTTACCGATCACCACAGTTTAAAACATATTCTTACCCAAACAATCCAATTCCAGAACAGCAAAAATGGGTCACCAAGTTAATGGGTTACGACTTCAAAATCCATTTCAAACCAGGTAAAGAGAACCAAGTCGCTGACACTTTGAGTCGTGTCGACATTCCATCCATGCTAGCAATTTCCCATCCTACAACCACTTGGCTAAATGAACTACGTTTGTATTATACAACTGATAATATAGGCAGACAATTGGTACAGGACATCCAAGGAGATGTTGCTTCATTTCCACATCACAAAGTGATTGATGGCCTAGTTTATATGCAAGATAAACTTCTAATCCCACCGATCACAGACCTCCGTAAACATCTTCTGCAGGAATTTCATTCATCATTTATGGGCGGTCACTTGGGTATAAATGCAACCATCAAACGCTTGTCGAGTACGTTTACGTGGCTTGTTTTAAAAAAGATGTCACCGAATTTGTTACTGCTTGTGCGGTTTTTCAAGCCAACAATAATCCAAATCACAAACGATATGGGTTACTTTATCCGCTTCCAACTCCGGAACATCCGTGGCATGATATTTCCATGGATTTAATCACAAATCTTCCGCCTTCCAACGGAAAAACAACGATATGGGTGATCGTAGAACGACTGTTCAAATTCGTGCATTTTATATCTCTTTCTTCGGGATATACTTCGGCTTCACTAGCCTCCATTTTCATGCGCAAAATTTACTGTCCACATGGACTGCCGAAGACTATTGTTTCTAACCGAGATCATGTTTTTATTAGTAGTTTTTGGCGTGAACTTTTCAAAGCTGTGGGCACTCAATTGTTACACTCTAGTGTCTATCATCCTCAAACCGATGGCCAAACCGAGGTCGCTAATCGGAGCTTGGAGATGTATTTGCGGGCGTTTGTTTTCGACGAGCCAAAGAAATGGGAATGATACTTGTATCTGGCAGAATTTTCTTATAATACGGCTTATCATTCAACAATTCAAATGTCTCCTTTCAAAGCCGTATATGGTCGCGATGTCACTTCATTACATGATTATATACCGGGTTCGACTAAGACGACGTCTACTGAGCCTTCCTTGTTGGAGCATCAACGTATCATTACTCAGCCTCGGGCGTCTATCGAGATTGCAAAGACAAAAATGATAAAATATTCTAACAGAAGCCGAATTGCAAAGGAGTTTCAGATAAGTGACTATGTTTATCTTCGCCTTCACAAGTACCGCCAATCTTCAGTAGTTACTCGACTTAATAATAAGTTGTCTCGTTGCTTTTACAGGCCGTACAAGATTTTGGAACGGATAGGCAATTTCGCCTATAAACTGGAATTGCCTTTGGGTTCACGTATCCATCCAGTTTTTTATGTGTCGCTATTGAAAATTAGCAAGGGGAACAATGCATCCAACCAAGGTGATTTGGAAATTTTTGGTAAGGAAAATGAGGTTGGGTATTTGCCTGAGAATATTTTGGATGTTCGTTTAGATGCAAACGGGAAGACGCGAGTGTTGGTTCAATGGGTAAAACAACTGTTAGAAGAGGCGACTTGGGAAGACAAAGATGCATTGGAAGAACAATTTCCAAACATTACTTCCATTGATGTCAATAAAGAGTTTCAAGGTGGAGGTGATGATATGGACATGGTCTAATAGACTAGCAGGCCAGCCCATTAGACCAATGGACAAGTGGCCCAGCAGCAGGTTGTGTTAGCAAGACAAGACAGACCCATAAGAACAATCAGACGCCCAGTAAGTTTCGAGCCTTGATCCGAAAGTCAGAAAAGAGTAGGATGACTTATCATTCTCTGTTTCATTTATTTGTTTGTTGTGTAATTTTATTTAGTTGCAAGTAGTGATCCATGTTCTCATTTAGTGAGAAATCATGGCTAAAAATAAGTGCATGACAATGTGTATATGCCTTAGTGGACTTGTATCCATATTTCCCTATTTAAGTTGTAATGTTTTGTGTTAATGAAAATATCTAGAAAATTGTTCCAAAAATCTTCTCTCTAATCTTGTTTTCTTCTAGAGCCTAATCCCCTCTAACGATTATCTATCATCTCGCTAACCAAAGATGGTTGCCACCCCTAAATTAATTGCTAGATGGTCCCTAACAACACACTTAACAACTATCCTCATCATAAGAGTGGGTGTAGTTAGGCTTTAAATTGGGCGCTAATTCAAATTTAAGGCCCTAACACTGTTACAGGGAGCCTTAAATTCACAAAGTGGGTTGGGGCTTTAGATAAGGGTTCCCATACAAAAACCTTATATTGTGAGAATGGTAAGAAAGAATCTCATAGTGACACGTGGCACCAAGGTGAAGGATAAATAAGTAAATTTACACAAATCAATGAACTAATTATTTTCATGCATTTATAATTATTGAGTAATTTTAGGGATTTTATTTTCAAATCCCTAACCGATTTTTTATAATTCGCAGTTTATGGGTTTTATATCATGCGAATTATACAAGACTTGTAATATTCAGTTTGTGTGTTTTACGTGTTTGAATCCCTCAATAAAGATAAAACACAAAAACACACCTAGAAATCAAGATTAAAATAAAACACACCTAACTGATGAAATCCTTCGAGGAAGATAAAACACAAAAACACACAATTAAGATAAAACAGCAAAACAATTAAGAAAAACACACGATGAACATTAAACAATAATCGCTTTAGGAAAAACACACAAAGAAAATAAAACACAAAAAAAAAAAAAAATCTTGAACTATTGATTCAATGAAGATAAAACACAAAAACCACACAATGAAGATAACACAGCAACCATTGAAGATTAAACACACAACGAGGCTAAAACAATAATCATTTTTAGACAAAACACACAATGAACATAAAACACAAAAAAAAAAAAAAAAAAAAAAAAAAAATTAAGCAGCAACCATCAATACATTTGTAATGAACAATAACAACTTAAGCTTGGTAAGGAAGTCAACAAGAAAGATTAAGAGTGAATACATTTAAAAATAATAATAAACAAATAATAAAAACAAAACAACACAGAGCTTCAACTCCACCCAAACTTACAAATAAGAAACTCACAAATAAGAAAAATGTGTGATGTTATAGCTGCAAAACACACAATCGAGCACGTTATTATCCATCAACTGCCAACCTCCTAGATTAAGAGTGAAATCGAAGTGAAAAACACAATAATCGAGCTATTCACACCAAATCTTTTCTTGAACATCAACACTAACAGATCTGAATTTTTTGTTCGAGCTATTCATGATTTTGCAGGTATGTTTTTATGGTTTGATGAAAGAGAGGGGAGAGGGAGTGAAGAATAACCGTATGAGATAGAGAGATAAGAAAGAGAGAGATAAACATTATTGACTTTTGTGGGAATTATTAAATGAGTATTTTAATTTAGGTGGGGTGTTTTTACATAAATACCCCTCAATCATAAAATTATATAATAACATTATAACACAATTTACAAAAATGTCACTCATTTAATCTCACCCATCCATCAATTTGATCTAATGGTCATTTATATTTCTCACCCTTCTTACAAAACACATTTTTTGTATCCTAACCCCACCCTGGGGCTTTAAATATTTGGTGTGTGAGAACACATCCCCCACCTAATTAGCGGCTGCCACCCAATCAGCAGCTGCCACTTTATCCTCTCTCCAATTTCATCTAACGAAGATAAACTTGACTGACCTCAAAACTAATCTAAATGAGACCATACTTCTATTTAGTCTCCATTAATGAGCCCCATAGACCATCTCTTGCTCAAAAGTTTACATACATAGTAAGTTAGTAACCCTTTTTATAACATAATGTTTGATTATTTAAATACAAAGTTTTCCTTGTATTGAAAAGCAACAGTATACGCAATTCTAATTCACGTAACACAATCAATTATAGAGGTTTTTAAAAACGTGACATGCACCAAATTATATGCTCCAGAGCCAAGGCACTAGGTGCAAAGCGCACCACATAACGTACACGAGGAAAAAAGTATTTACATAACTGATTTTTTTTTGTAGGCAATTAACTCTCATGATTAACATTGTGTCAAGCCCTTTGATTGTAAAAACAGTAGCCCTATTTTAATAGGCAATAACTGATTTTAAATTTCTCATAGGGTTTTATAGTCACGTACCATAAATAAGATATAAATAAGCAGTGGCGTCTCCGAGCATCCTAAAAATATTTCGGGCCCGGGGCGATTAGAAAAATTGGCCTCTACCATGGCATGAAGACATGAAAGAAAACTAAAAATATATGCTTGGTAAGGGAATTGAAGCTGGGTGCTGCAAGTTGAGAGCATGTGGAGTAACCACCAGGCTACACTTTGTTTTTCTTTACAAGTTTCCTTATAAATATTATATAATGTATATACATATATATAAAACCTTCGGGCCTTCGGGATTTTCGAGCTTGGGGCTGTCGTCCGCGTCGCCCCTACTAAGAGCCGGCCCTGTAAATAAGTTCTATCTATATGTATGCGTGTGCATATATATGCCACACGTCATACCATTTTGACCTATGCCTCCTTTGCACCCATCTCCTCAAGTAGTCAGAAGCGCAAAGGCTTGCATCTAAGCGCGCCTTCCGCCTAGACTCACTCCAGGTGTCCTTTTATAAATCAAAAACTCATCAATTATAGGCACATAAATAATTAAATGTGAATTTGGATCAAATATCTCTAAATCCACCATGACAAAAAAAAAAAACTTATCTTTATATTCAAAGGGTGGTGATATTAAAAACCCTCCACTTCTATTCCCACCCCCCCTCCTAAAGCGCCTCGCTTTGGCCAAAGCGAGGTAATTATTCTTTCTGATTTGACCCCAGGCGAGGCGCCTGGAATCCAGCTTTGGCCTAAGCGAGGCGCCTGGAATCCAGCTTTTAATTTTGTTGTATTTTTTGTTGTTTTGGATTGGTTTTTTATTTAATTTTTTTAATATAATTATTGTAAAAAAATTATAAAAATTAAAAAACAAAATAATAACCACCAACTTTTATCGACATTGCTCCAACTCAACTCAACAAGACATTTAAGCCGAAGACACTTTCCATCCAACACAGGGATTGCTCCAAGTCAACTCAACAAGACATTTAAGCCGAAGACACTTTCCATCCAACACAGGGTTCACTAACAGTGGTGTGGTCTACCTTTTTGCTTATGATCTAACACCAAATCTCATTATCTGTCAACGATGAAGGCAACCTGAAAAACAACTGGATGGTTGGTAGCTATAGGTAATAACATTGTGGATGAGGATTGTTTACCTTCCCATTGATTTCAAGTATGTTGCCTTCATCGTTGACAGATATCTCTCTGACAACAACTGAAGGCAACCTGGAACCAGGTGATGGCCATACCGACGTGAGGGTAGTCCATTGGTATTAATGGCAAAGTGATTTGTAAGGGAAGAGAAGAGAATGTTATATTTTCAAGTATGTTTACCTTCCCATGGAAACTCTGAAGACCTTTACGGAGGTTTGCCAGAGGGTCATTGGTCTTCAGAGTTTCCAAACCCTAATACATTCATCAAAGGATATTCATGTGAGAATGCATAGTACAAAATTCTTTTGACAAACGTCTGGCTGATTGAAATGACACACGCAAAATGTAATGTCATGCACAATGTGTACTCACAGTGACATCGAACACTTTATATGGGTAAAACGATCGATTTACAATGCCGAAAACGACTATCATCACTCTGTATGGATTGCTTGTTAGCGCCGATCCTACTGTCGATTTCTTTCCACAACCATTGCTCCAACATAACTTATTAGTTTCAGGTTTATAACATTCTCACTCTCTCTCCTTTCGTTCTTCTCTCACCTAGTATTTTCTTCCCCAACTTCAACACCATGAACCCTAATCTTCTAACCTTCATAACTTACTCAAATATTAACTATGGTGATTCATAAGCTAGGATTATGAGCTTGGTTTAAAAACGTGTGAGGCGCTCCGAGGCGTTTTGGGTCCAAAATCCGAAGCGCGGGGCTTAAAGCGCGAGGCGAGAGCTTCACGTATAGCATTAAAAAAATTATAAAAAAATATTTATATATGTCAATATGACATTTTCTACATGTTAATCAATCATGAGCACAAAAACATGATTATAAAACACACTTGAACACTTAAAAAGCATATTCAAAACATAAAAACGACGAGGCACTACTGTAGCGGGCCAAATAAAGCACTTTAAAAGGTTTTTTTGGCTGAGGCGCTACTGTAGTGCGCGCCTCAAGCGCCCGAGGCGGCGCTTCATGTTGTTCAGCGCTTTTTGGCAAAAAAAGCGTTTTTCTTGGAGCCTCGCGCCTCAAACGCTTAAAGCGCGCCCGAGGCGCGCTTTTTTAAACCAAGATTATGAGAAACAAGTGTGGTGATAACACACTTGGATTGGATGAGATATTGAGTTTCTAAAGTATTGTTTATGATATTGCAGGAAAATGGTACAATCGGATGATTAACCATGTAGACTTACCTGAAGAAGGACTTGTGTTATTTCGTTTCAAACCCTTCCATCTTATGGAAGTTGCTAAAATAGTTAAACAAGTGTATTTGTGAATAATACATTCATCAAAAAGACCATCTCTTTGTCAGTCACCCTCATAGGAAAATTGACTCTCACACTTATGCGTAGATCAAGGAGATTGATGAAGATATTCATCAAGACCCTTACAGAGGGTCACTATTCATATACTATTGTTGTTGGATGTTCATGTGAGAATGCATAGTACAACATTAAAGAATGACTTGTGCTATTTTTTTCAAACCCTTCCATCGTATACCTAACACACTACAATAATTCGCTATTTTATACATACAACACACCTTCATCGTTGACCGTTTTGGAGCACTGTTCTTCTTGATCTTGATCTTCACACATGCTTTTGACAACCGTCTGGCTGACCTGAAGTTCCTTTGCAACCAGGTAGAAAGGAACTAGGTTGCAAATATAAAAATCCATTACATCACGATTTGCATCCCGGCAATAATGAGTAACCTACTAACTAACCCTTCATCTTCTCTGTTTAAAGTCAGCTGTACTGGTTGTAGAAAGAAATCGACAGTAGGATCGACGCTAACAAGCAACCCATACAGAGTTCGTTGTACTGGGTGTCAAAAGAAATCGCGTGATGATAGTCGTTTTCGGCGTCGTAAAGCGATCGTTACTATAATGATCAGAAACATTCCAAATTACTATAATGATCGCTACGGTTATTGGATACCATGGATCAGAGAGATTAAAGCTAATCAAACTCAGGGCAACCCTTGTTTGATTATACTCGTGTTCAGCCTTTATCAGGTTGCCTTCATCGTTGACCGATATCTCTCAGATAACAACCCTTGTTTGATTATACTCTTTATGTATGAATAGTGAACCTCTGGCAAACCTACCTCTGTTTTGAATTTGTTGCTTCCATAGAGAGGTTATGAATCCCACTGTAATGATCAGGAACATTCCAAATAACTGTATAATTTCAGCTTTTGTTTAACTATTTTAACAACTTCCATAGAGAAGTTATCAATCTCACTGTCCAACAATTCATCTTCCTTGTCTTAAAACCCTTGACATCGCTGTTTGAGTATACTCGTGTTCAGCCTTTATCAGGTTGCCATCATCGTTGACAAGTATCTCTCCGATAACAACTGAATTTTACTTGCTTGCCTGAAAAGTTGTACCGGTTATAGAAAGAAATCAACAGTCGGATCGACTGTTGATTGGTATATAGAGAGCAAACCGACGATCATTCAAAAATTTAAAGTTACCGCTAACCTCTGCGCCATCATCGACTACAGCACACCGACGATCTTCCTCCACGGCACTCCTAATGGGCCTCTCTTTATTTCACGGTACGATTTGTGTTTCTGTTGCTTTTTAAATAATAAGTTTTGTGTTTATCAAACTCTAACGTCTGAGCAATGATTTATTATTATTATTATTTTATTTATTGTTATTTTATTTCTGTTTTGAGGGTGTAATGATGATAATGGTTATGATTTGACAAACGATTTTTGAAAAGTATCAACATTCGGAAATTAGTAAAAATTACGAAACGCGTCAAACAGAGACCGGAAGTCCATCATGTCGATTAGACATGCAAAAATCGTGTTTTGAAAAAATATGGGTATCAACTGTATAGTCAGAGCACCAAGTAGAATGATTCATGAAAGTTGAACAAACTTGGATGTTTCAACCAAAACACACAAACGAGCAATAAACGACCTGTAACGCGTCAAACGAATTTTATTGTATTGGGAACTAAAAACAATTTAAAATGAACTAAAATTAATTTTTAATCAATAACTATTTAAAATGAATTAAAACAAGTTAAATTTTTTAAAAAAAAAAGGCCAAAGCGCTAGGCGCTTGCGGTCTAATCAAGACCGGCCGATGTCAAGCTTAGCAATGGTGAGCTTAATTTATATATAAATAAATTAAGCATGAAACTGCCAGAAGTTTTATAACACATTCAAATCAGATGGATTGAAATATCCAATTTCAATTCAAATGTAGCATCATCATCCTCTTCACATTACATTTCACAACACAGAAATCGAAATTACCACTCGGCATGAGCATTTCAGTTTGAAATTTCAGAAGAATTTAACAAAGAAAAAAGGGATATTTTTTTAGATGTTGGAAGCACTGAGTGCCATTACCTTGCATTGTTCATTCATGGCTAAAAGTTGGGCCTCTTTCTTGTCTAAAAGAGCACTCAGTTTCATGTTATCATCCATAAGTTTCTGCACTTCAGCTTCTTTCTGCACCTTTTCACTCTCCAGTTGTGTTGTCTTCACAACTAACCTGTTAATATTATATTATATAAAACATAATCTCATAAATATATATAAACACACACATGTATATATAGAGCTAATGCCATGAAATTACTAACACACTTATTTATTTTTCATAAAAATGTCCCTCAACCTAGGTTTTTGGTATATTAAAATCCCTCAACTTGTAAAAATACATAAAAAAAAAAAAGTCACTAAATTAATTTTTGGTATCTTAAAGTCCCTAAACTTGTGTAAATAAGTGTGCCTACTTTTGAATTTTTTATAAGTAATGACTTTTTGAATCATAAATTTTTAATTCATAAATTGGTCAAAACAAGATGATATATTTTCTTTTTACAAAAATGTTGGATGTCATTATATCCAATTTAAAAGTTCACAACTTATTATTTTGAAAAAAAGTTTACAAGTATGTGTGTAATGTAGACAAGTTTAGAAACTTTAAAATACAAAATTAATTTAATGTTGTATATTTTTACAAGCTAAGGGACTTTAATATACCAAATATAGATTAGGGGACTTATTCGTAAAAAATAAGAAAATCTAATGGGGGTTTACACATATATGTATGTGTTATAAACATATGTATACGCGTGTTTTTGTGTGTGCGTGTGCAAAAGTTGAGGATTTTGTCACCATACTGACCGTTCAAAAAGCTTCTCAATAGTCTGAAACTGCTTCTCTGAAGAGACAAGTGTTTCTCTAACACTTATAAGACTACTAACATAAGATTTTAAGGATTCAAAGTCCTGTTTGACACGAGTAAGCTCCTGCTCATTTTCAGCTGCCCGCTGCCTCTGTCTAGATGTTTCTTCAACTAAATCTTCAACCCTTTGTCTCATCTCGTTCAAAATACAATTTGTACCCATTGCAAAACGATCCATTTCATCTAGCTTCTCAGACATTGTTTCAATCTGAATCGCCTTCTTTTTAATCTCTTCTTGACCCGAACTTACTTTCTGCTTTGCACTACTAGTTTCAGATTCAGCCACAAGTACCCTTTTCACGAGAAACTCCATCACATCCGTAACGGTTTGCACACTGTTTAGTATTTCCCCCATGTATGAACCGTCTTGTTCATCGAGAAATCCATGTTGACTGTTGATGGCGATCAATGTTTCAACCTCCCGAGAGTCAAAATTGGGAAGGTTTGCGTTACTAGACCAATTAGACATGGGCGTCCCACTTCTATCAATGAACCCTTCAACATCTGACTGTTTGATGCCGCAAGAGTTGAGGGCTAAATGGGGAATTGTCATTATTCTTGCTTTTGATTCCAAATACGTCAATAATGTTGTTGCTGTTTTTACTCTTCTCCAAAGAAGCTCTAATTCCTTTTTGGAATCTTTACTAGATTCCTGCACACATGAAGAAACCTCAGCAAGTTTCGTTTGTAATTCATCAACCTGAGATTGCCCTCGCTCCAAATCCTCCTTCCAAACGGTTTGTGTTTGGCTTAGTTGAGAGTTGAAGGTATCTTCTTCACCTGCCATCACTTATCTAAACAAGAAACGACCATATGTAAGAACCGCATTTCTATAAAGGGTACACATTTTAAGGTGGTTGATGTGCGTATGGTATCATATGTTATGCAGAACGCAGGTTTGATCAAAAGTAAATACATAGATTTACTGTGAGCACATGCCAATAAGCAGGATACTGCGTACATGGTACACACGTAAAAATAGATACATACATCACACTTGTAGACATGTATACGCATATGTAAACTGTGAAGTACATACGTATGCATATTCAGTGTTGTAGAACTCGCTAGGCGCTAGTCGGCCGGTGGGGTAACGACTAGGGATTAATTTTGAGTTTTTTCGGTCTGACTAGGACCGATTTGGTCCGACTAATCGGTGATAAATCGCAAACCGATTAATTGAGTGATTAGCCCAAAATTAATCAATAAAGTGAGGACTAGTGATTAATCAGGATTTTTACAACCTTGTGCATATTTATGCATGTGTATATAGATTACATTATGCATATGAATCAAGTGTGTACCCACGGCTGTGCACAACTATCTCGAGTGTATGGCATTCTAAAAACAAAATATGCAACGGTTTCCCGACAAACTAATTAAGATCTATCACTCTATTTTATTTTCAAGATTTAGGAGTTTTCTTTAAAATTTGGAATAAAATACTTTTTTAAAATTACTTCCCATCCGTATTTTATAAAAGTTCATACTAGTTATTAAGTAGTTCATCACCAATTTCATTTACATATTTTTTTACGAGTATATGCACATACATTACAAAATGCATACATACAACTTCAAAACAACTTCATGGAATTCAAAATACAACTAAAGCCAGAACG
The DNA here is from genome assembly GCA_028751855.1 of Ambrosia trifida. NCBI lineage: Eukaryota > Viridiplantae > Streptophyta > Magnoliopsida > Asterales > Asteraceae > Ambrosia > Ambrosia trifida. The sequence continues at coordinate 79,303,553 of CM054129.1, forward strand.
AACAACAAACAAATGCTAACAACATTCGAAACCCATTGTGTATCATGTTTACCGAATAACTTAAAAAGATTGCTATGATATAAACAAAACAAGATTGTTAATGAACACAATTGCATCTAAAGACCACAACAACAACAACAACAACAACAAAAAACACCCTCTTTAAATCCAAACAAAATCAAGAACTTAAAAAAAATAAATATCCCATTATTTTCCTCATAAAAACAGGATCAAACCAAATAAGCTTAAACAGCGTCTAAAACAACAACATCTAAATCCAACATCAATACAGTTATAATCCGTACCTATAATCTTTACACATATAAAACCCTAACATAATCAAGAACAAACAAAATCTCTATACAATTAAAAAAAATAAAAATTGATGAAACCCCAGTGACCCAAAAACACGATCGGACATAAAAATATGATAATCTTGAAAAATTACAAGAAATGAAGGATCAGAAATTATTTAATTGGGGAAAAGGGAATTAGGGTTACCTTTTTTTGAAGAAATTGAGGAGGGGTGTGGATGAAGCAATCAGAGGATGATGATGATGATGATGATGATGATGATGGAGTTGAGTTCTGTAGATTTTGATTTGTTGGTGATTGATTGCGTCTTCTCTATATTTTGTTTTTGTTTTTGTTTTTGTTGTGTGGTGTCGTCACCATCTCATATCCTCCCTTTGGATTACAAAAAAGAAAAAGGATTTAGGAAAGGTTTTATTGTTTCTCACATAAAAACGTGTATCAAATTTTAATATTTTAATTTTCTTCATATGCTTTGGAACAAAGGGTGAGTTTGCTTACAAACACATCTTGAGGTATGTTTGGCAAGGAGCTTTTAAGAGCTTTTAGGAGCTTTAAGCTTTTAAGAAAAAACTCATACTTAATAAAAAGCCTTGTTTGGTTGAAGGGGCTGGAAGCTTTTAGGTTAGAGAAAAAGCTCTACAGTGAAAAGCTACTAGGGGTATGTTTGGCAAGAAGCTTTTAAGAGCTTTTAAGAGCTTCAAGCTTCAAGCTTTTAAGAAAAAGCTCCTACTTAATAAAAAGCTTTGTTTGGTTGAAGGGGCTGGAAGCTTTTTGGTTAGAGAAAAAGCTCTACAGTGAAAAGCTACTAGTAGTAGCTTTTAAGAAAAAGCTCTACTAGCTATAAGCTTTTAGTTAGTATATGACACAAATACTCATTCTATTTTAAAAATAAAATAAAAACCTTCTTTACAATCTTTTAATTATGTCCATTTTGGTCATTTTATACATTTTATTAAAAGCTCTAGCGACTCTACCAAACACCAAAATATATTTAAAAAGCTTCCAGCTAACAGCTTCCAGCTACTAGCTTACAGCTACCAGCTTGCAGCTTCCAGCTACCAGCCTCCAACTAGTTTTGCCAAACATACCCTAGTAGTAGCTTTTAAGAAAAAACTCTACTAGCTATAAACTTTTAGTTAATAAATGACACAAATACCCATTCTATTTTAAAAATAAAATAAAAACCTTCTTTACAATCTTTTAATTATGACCATTTTGGTCATTTTATACATTTTATTAAAAGCTCCAGCTACTCTGCCAAACACCAAAATATATTTAAAAAGCTTCCAGCTAACAGCTTTCAGCTACCAGCTTACAGCTACCAGCTTGCAGCTTCCAGCTACCTGCCTCCAGCTAGTTTTGCCAAACATACCCTTGATCTACAAACGAGATGGACTCAGGAGGCGACATGTGTTCTTAGAGCGAAGGGTAACTTCGTGCGGATTTACAAAAGTTACATAATCATGCATGTTTTAGACGATAATTAAGCATATTGTAGATGATAATTACGTACATTATGGATGGTAATTACGCATGTTATAGATGATAATTACGCATATCATAAAAGATAAAACCCACTAATTTTTTTTTCCAAGTATAACAAGAGGGTATACAAATTAAAGAGAATAAAATACTTATTTTTACAAGGTAATTTCTTTAAGAAAAATAATAATATATAAAGAGAATAAAATACTTGTTTTTACGAGGTAATTTTTTTAAGAAAAATAACAATATATAAATAGAATAAAATACTTGTTTTTACGAGGTAATTTTTTAAGAAAAATAATAATATGTAAAGAGAATAAAATATTTGTTTTTACGGTGTAATTTTTTAAGAAAAATAATAATATATAAAGAGAATAAAATACTTGTTTGAGTTGTTTCTATGGGGTAAGTTTCTTAAGAAAAATAATAATACAGTATGAAAAAAATACGGAGCTTTAAAAATGGTGTTTTTGTTATTATGATATTTTTTAAAAAATTGGGGGAAAGTCCTCGTTTTAGTTGCTAAACATTTTTCTTTGTTGCCAATGACCCCAGCTTAGTTGGGGAGAGGTGAGAGGGTTTACTTCTTAGGAAGGTTCTTACCCGGGAGAGATACCCGGTTCGAATCATAGGGCCAGCAAATATACACCCCTTGACGTTGAAAGGGCTTATGCCCTCAGGGACGATGCGGAAAAATGGGATTCGAAACGGGGTACTAAGATGATGTCCTTAGCCGATAAAAAAAAACATTTTTTTTTGTTTTAATGATATTTTTAGTCATTTCAGTCTCTGGCATTAACTTTCTTATATTCTACTTATAAATGAAATTTACTTTGGTTTTTTTTTAACAACAAGATTTAGTAAATAAAATTACAAGAATCTCCTAATAGTTGCTATTAGGAAGATACATCAAAACAACATAAAAGCAAATGAAACAAGGCTACTAGGTTACAACATTATCAAAAGAGTTAATTGCAGTTTTTGTTCATGTGGTTTGTCCTAACTAACAGGTTCAGCACGCGTATAACACCCTAAGTCCCTGTGATGAGTTGCGTACTAGATGAAATAAAAGACAGACATGTTAAGAAAATAACGATGAATGGTCTGGAAGATGGGGAGATACCGCCGGACTCCGGCATCCAGAGGACTGTAAGAACTACGTTTTTTCTGTCTAACCTTCCAGATGGCATATCAACAGAAGAGGTGAGGGTGGAATGTCGAAGGTGTGGCCAACTAGTAGATGCCTACGTCGCCAGAAAAAAAAAAGACAAGTTTGGGAAGCCGTTTGCTTTTGTTCGCTTTATCAGGATTATAGATGTTGGGAAGATAGCGAGGGCTCTCAACAGTTTGTCGTTCAATGGCAAGAGAGTCTTTGTTAAGGTGGCTCGGTTCGGAAAGGATGACAGGAGAAAGGTGGTTGGTATTGGGAACAAACTCCAGCCCCAGGCGGTTGAGGAGGACAAAGCTGCCCAAATAGAAGTAAACAGAATAATGGTCTCGAAGAAGTAGGGTAGGTCATATAGGGACGTCATGTCAGGGATTTCTAGTAATGTAGAGGCTGGAGTGAGCTCTGTGGTGCTGGACGATGGGGAGTCAGAGAAGATTGGAGATTGGAAAGGGAGATCGGTGGTGGGGGTGGCCAAGAATTTCAACGTTCTTTGCTGCTTGGATAGTAAAATTAAAGGAGTGGAGGATATTTCTGTGGAATCTCGCTACTTAGGGGGCATGAAGGTATTGTTCACCTTTCCGGGCCCGGAGGAAGCTGAAAGTTTTATTCGGAACCAGGTTGGGTGGGAAGACTGGCTTGTCTCGGCCGGAATATGGGATGGCAGAGAGATAGAATACGAAAGGCTTGCATGGGTAAGGATTAGAGGTCTCCCTATCAACCTATGGACTGAGGCACATCTGAAAAAAAATCGGAGAAAAGTATGGGGTGGTAATTCATGATGTGGAAAACGGACTAGACGACGCTGATCTTGCTAAAGCATATGTTGGAGTGATCACTAAAAACGGGCATCTAATCAATGAAGAGATTATAGTGGAATGGAAGGGGCAATCGGTATCTTGCTGGGTTTCAGAAGGTGCTATGGATTGGGCACCAGACTTTCTCAAGAATGGAGTTTTGGTGGTTAATAATAAAATTAGGAGGGTAGTGGATGGAAGGCCCAGTCCCGGAACACTTCCAACAGGTGATTGTATGCTGGATACGGGAGAGGGTAGATCTCAAGAGGAGGTGGCGATGGAAGAACCGGTGAACGGTTTCCCGGAGAAGGGGAAGGAGCCCGTGGTGGACTCCCAAGAGACTTCCTCGTTTTTGGGTACGCATGGAGTAAATGTGGGTGGTATTCTCGAGGGGGTGGGTGAACCGGTGAGACACGCACAGGAGAAAGGAAACGAACCCGAGGTGATCTCCCAAGAGACGTCCTCGTGTTTCGCTACGCTTGAAGTAAATTCGCGAGGTAATCTTGAGCCAGATTTGGTGGTGGGGCCTGCACCAAGGAAAGTCAATAATACAGAATTAAATGAGGTGAGACAATCTATATTTGTGGATAGTAATTGTGGGGGTCAATTAGAAGAAATTAATTCAAAAAGGAATTTAATTTTTGGGGGGCCTGCTCAAAATGTGGAGCAATGTGAAAGCAATGTTAAAGAAGGGATGGATGACGTGCACAGACATATAAAAAATAAAGTGGTGGCTCCATTGAATGAATCAGAAGAGGAGGAACATGGGGGACAAAAAAAATGGAATCTTGAAAGCTCCCAAAAATGGCGCAGGCGTAAGAGGAGCCAAGTCAAGACTGAAGGGGATAAGGTGGTGCATGTAGTGGGGAATGCAGAGGGTATGGGAGCCGGGTGATTCTAAGAAGTCAATTATGATGAGGTGTTGCAGGGGCAGGAAGTGTTAAGGGTATGGGATAAGGGTAGAAAATATACGATGTAATAGTTGTATATTTAGGGTGGTATATCGGGTGTCTTACATTGTGCTAGTTTCTCACTTATACAATATATGTTTATTTTGGGTGATGAATATAGTAATTTTCCGTTAAAAAAAAGTCCATGTGGTTTGTCGCGCTAGCACATTACATCCCTCTAATTAACGTTCGTTAGTTGTTCTGTTAGTTTATGGGTGAAATGACTATTATACCCCTCAATCTTATGTGAAATGACTTTTATACCCCCATCTTCTTCTTCTATAACCAACCCACCCACACCCACCACCACCACCTACAACACCACCACCAACATCTCCACCGTCACCCTCTGCTTCTGCTATTCACTTACCTCTCGACTAGCAGACACCGATGGCTCCACCACCACCACGTCATCATCTCCGTCATTCTCCGCTGCTCACATCATCATCTCCGTCAACCCAAACCCTGACCGTCATTTTCAAAATAATCCCAAATTCACCTCAAGAAATTCACATTTAGCCATAACCTAAACCCTAACCCTCGATATTTGTAGAAAAAATGACCCAAATGGTGGTCGTAGCAAGAGGATCCGGTTGCGGCAGTTGTGGCGGCGGAGAAAGAGCAAACGAGAGTTAGGTCGTGTTGGTGACGAGTGGGCCCCACCTAAATATATGCACATATATAAGTGTGTTGGATGGAGAAGATGGTGGAGGTGTGGTGTTTGTAGGTGGTGGTGGTGCTTGCAGGTGGTGATGGGTGGGTAGGTCGGAGTTCCGATCATAATCCTCCCACTTGTAACCGAACATCGGAACAGAGAGGAGGAACATGGGTTGGTGGGGTTTTCGGTGGATTGATTGGGTTTGAAGGTGGATCAATTGCAGGTGGTGGTTATTGGTGGGTTGGTTGGAGAAGATAGGGGGTATATTAGTCATTTCACCCACAAACTAACAAAAAACCTAACGGCTGTTAGTCTCACGTACGTAAAGTGTTAGCCCGAAAAAAGTGGAAATCAGAGTGTTATACTCGTGCTGAACCTGTTAGTTGGTGCAAACCACCGGGACGAAAACTGCAATTAACTCTTATGAAAATGGAGATTGCACTAGTGTCTTCATTCTCACTTTCGATATTTCATTGTTGACATATTTTCACCTACAAGAACCCTGGGGACTTCACATCTTCAATAATTCTATCGATAGCTACTGGTTTATTGGAATACATAGTGCCATTCTTTGTCTTCTATATAGACACCAACATGTAGTGAGAACGATAACATGAAGTTTCGTTTGTGTTGTTATCAACCTGCAAATACTTGTGATATTCAAGATCTTTAACCGAGAAAATGAACATTAGGGGAATCCTACAACATTAATTAATGATCGAACATACGAGCAACCAGGCATGAGATAAGCGAGTGGTTTGTTGTTGTGGGGAGTTCTTCACATGTTCATATGTACTAGTATTCTAATTAACCAGATCGATAATGACCGAAAGACCTCCACAAAGCACGGGAGATCCTACTAGTTATTTATTTAAACCAATAGTTGGAACCCTCTACCTTTTGGCGACCTGATTCCTCTACCTAAACCCCGTCACGATGGTCTCCTCCTTGACTCACCATCGGCAAAGATTATTGGTATATACGTATAATTTTTAATATACCTTTTGGTCTAGAAAATTTTATAAAATAAAAATAATACGTGTGTTTAATTTTTGTTTTTGTTTTGTATGTTACTAATATTGTAAAAAATAAAATAATTAAAAAACTAACAAGCCGCCTCAGGGGCTGTTTGGTTCACCTCTTAATGATTCCATTAAGAGGCACCTCTGAATCGGACAAAGGTTGTGTTGTTTGGTTGGAAAAATCTCAGCCTCTTAATGGTCCCATTCAGTGTTGTCCCATTAAACTATATCCCAATGCTGAATGAAAAAAAAGACTCCTCATACCCCTTAGACACCTTGTCCCTTCTCATTCTCTATACAATGAAGAAACCCTAATCCCTTTCACCTCTCATCTCCCTCTCATCCACCCATCTGCTCTGCCCCACCCTCTCCTCACCACCTCTGGCCGCCCTCCTCCTCCCTCTCCCCTCTCTTCCACCTAGCGTCGACCTCATCCCTCTCTCCTCTTCCCTCTCTTCCATAGCAGCACCGGCCGCCCTCCTCATCCCTCTCTTCCACAGCAGCACCGACCTCCTCCTCCCTCTCTCCTCTTCCCTCTCTTCCACCTAGCAGCACCGAGGTCCTCAAAATCAGGTTTGTATTTTACTTCTTTTTTTTTCTATTAAATTGATTATTATGATGGTTATAGTTATTTGAAGTTTGATTTGGTTATTTTTTGTGGGTTTGTTTATTTTTCTGAATTATTTTCTATTAGGTTTTTTTTTAAAAAATATTTCAAAATTTGGAGCATGTTTTGGCTATGTTGTATATTGGTTGTTATTAATCGATCTATGTTGCTTATTGGTACATATTATGAGATGTTCTATGTTGGATAATTGGTTATGAAAAAAGATACATGTATTTCGCTATGTTGTATGTTGATTGTTATTAGTTGTTATATTAGAAATATTGGATAATTGGTATGATTGAGGTGGTTTAAATCCCTAATCTTTAGTAACCAATATCCAAAGAAATGGCGAAAAGGATTAGGATTAATTAGAAGCGAGAAGGTGTTGAAAAAACCTTTCTTGAAGCATGTCTTCATGAAGTAACTGTTAATGGATGATATACGTTAAATTACACATATAAAAGTCCCCGTTTAACTCCCATTTTCATACGTTTTTGACCTTATACACAGGAATTAGTACTTATTTGGGTATCTTTACGATTTTAGGTCTTAAACGATGTCCCGGAAGCACAACAGAAGGAAAAACGAAGGTTTCGGTGCGCGAACATGACCTCAGGCCCTATGAGCGGCCGCGCGCTCCCCCAGATATTTCTGGGGACCTTCTGGAAGGCCTACGTCACAAGCTGCAAGTCGTCCACTTGGTTTGAAAAGTGAGCGGCCGCTCACAGAGGCCTAGCGGCCGCTCGGAGGCCCTGTTCTTTTATTTAACACCCATTCCAGCCACTGATCGAGTGTTGGATCCTTGGGGAAAGTTTTCTAGCGATTTTTGGGGCTTTTGAAGTGCTGCACAGGCGTGGAACAAGCTCGGGAATCCATCTGATCCATCCTTCAATCATCCAATCCATCTCTTAGCATTTTATATGGTTTGATCCTTTAAACATTTATGTTTCAAATCTAATTTTGGATTGCTATTTTGATGTTGTTATAGTTATTCGTACGCCTACGGGTAAGAACAATAGTATGTAGTACGTTAAACAATCATTTGTGTAGTTAATCATGTCTTGTATAAATTTGGCCTTTTTCACGTTTAGATCTTGATGATCATAGCGCAACCTTGTTTCATTGTTGTTGGATTTGTAGTTGTATTTGAATGACTTTGGCGAATGTCGAATGTGTTAGGTGGATAAATGTGAAAAACCGTCCGTTTAATCGTCCGGTAATAGACTAGTTAACTTGTTAAATTGTTTATGCCATGAAACTGTAACCGGGTATTGGTTTGGTTAAAGTCAGTCGAATAAAGGTTAAAAATGCTTACCGGGACGTAAAAGGGTTTTAAAAGCTTAATGGTGCCGTTACTGGTCTTTGACACGGTTAATGATCTTAGGTAGTTATTTTGGTAAAAATAGCGATCTTAGTAGATCTGGGTTCAAAGTTGGTAAAATGGAATAGGTTGTGAAATGCTCTACTTTATGCTAGTTTAGGTGGATGTGTTGTGTATTCGGTATTGCTTTCCTGAATTAGTGAGGTTAGAAAACTCTTAACAGATGACTAACTTATCTTTAGAAGATCTGCGTGAGATCATATCAGCTGCTCGCTAATAAACGACTTGAAGTGGTTAACGTGTGTACTCGTGTTAGCTTTCTGTATAGTTGTCATGTTAGGATGCCCGAAAGGGACACTAACTGTCGGAGAATGGGAATGTTGATCGCACGCCTTTATTTTATATGATTTATAGATGACATGCTAGGGTTGATATATTATAGCTTATATAGTTATATTTTCTATTTGGAGTCTTACATATGTTATTTATATGTTTTAGAATTAATCTAGTTATAAACAAACTCAAACTATCTTTTTCTACTGGTAAACGGGGGACAGAGTTTTAGTACCATTGCTCTGGGCGCGTCCATGGATCGATATCTGGTTCTTATCTGTACATTACTACATATATGACAGGGTACACTTGCCCTATTGTGTGTGTTTTAATATTAAGGTCTAAACCATTTTTATAAATATTAAAGCAAAACGTGTGTTAATTCATTGTAAAATTATGTGTATATACGCACACGTCAAGTTTTTGGCGCCGTTGCCGGGGACGCGACGAGCATTAGGAACAAACCGAGTTAACTTTTTACCAGTGTACATGCTTGTGAATACTTGTTTATACTTCGTTGATTCGTTATTTCATTCATTTATTTGCATATATGATTATTTGAATTTTTATTAAATTTATCTGTCTGTAGATATTTTGGATTGATTTTAGATTGGTTTATAGGTTTGCATATAGATTCGTTCATTTATCTGCTTATAGGATTGTTTGATTTGATTTTTCGTTCATTAGGATGTTGATAGATTTAATTTATTGAATATTGGATTAATTGGTTTGTCTATGAATTTGATTTGTTCGTTATTTGATTAATTAGATTTATTTGTTCGCATTTGGACTAATTATTAATTTCATTCTTTGTATAGTTTTAGGCTTAGTCTGCTTATTTCTGTTCATTCTATTGATTCTATTAGTTTTTATTTGATTCTCTCGAGTATATAGCTTTTCGTTATTTTTGCATGAATTTATGGATTCTTTATTTCATTTATTTATTTTTCTGTCTTTTATCGCCTTTTGGGTTTGTCATATATTCGCCTGTTGCAACTGTATCATTCTTACATGCAGGTTGATGTCCGCGAACCCTGGGCCTTCTGGTGATCTTTCCGACAAGGAGCAAAGGCGCCTAAGGAGAAGTGAGAGGATTAGACTTCATAAATTGCGTCTTGTTTCTGATATCCTTATTTCTGCTCCTATAGTTGAGGTCCCAGTTGACAAGGCGAGGGGTCGGAAGCCCATAGTGACATTATCATGGCAGACGATGACATTCTGCTTAATGATAGTGGTCGTCCAGGAGGAGATGGACTGGCGCCGAGTATTGTCCGACCGGCTATTTTGGCGAACCATTTTGAGATCAAATCTAGTATCGTTAATATGATACAAAACTCGGTGCAATTCGGTGGACTGGAGCATGAGGACCCAGGCCGACATATTGCTGCATTCTTAGAGGTTTTAGCCACTTTTAAGATGACGGGCATCTCCGATGATGCTATCCGTCTGAGACTCTTCCCATTCTCACTACGGGACAAAGCCCGGACTTGGCTTCTGTCGCAACCCGCAGGGTCGATCACGACTTGGGCAGAGTTATCACAACAATTCATGCAGCAGTACTTTCCTCCTGAAAAGACACAAAAATTGAGGAATCGCATCATGACATTTCGTCAAGATGACGAGGAATCACTGTACACCGCATGGGAGAGATTCAAAGACCTACTCTTAAGTGTCCCGCACCATGATATCTCGAAAAGACATTTGGTGCAAATGTTCTATCAGGGGCTTGAGTTTGACTCTCAGAAACGCCTTGATGTATATTCTGGGGGAGACATCGGAACAAAGTCCCCTAATGAAGCTTGGGCCATTATTGAAAAGGCGTCCCAAAAGTCTAAGTCTCGAAAGAGTGACCGATCAAGGTCTTCATCTGCCCGATTGAGCATACATGCCGTGGATAACTACACGGCCATTTCTGCACAGATTGAGGCTCTGGGTACGAGATTTAACAGATTTCAACAAAGTGTAGCCCACGCCCAAAGTCTGTGTGAACAGTGCGGGGTATCTCACGAGCCTGGCTCGTGTGCTCAGGGGGTTATGTATACTGGCCACGAGGATGTGGCTTACATGGGTAATCAGTCAAGACCCCAAAATAACCCCTACAGTAATACTTACAATCCGGGTTGGAGAAACCACCCATACTTTGGGTGGAGATCTAGTACTTCTAACCAGAACCCTCTCGAATTTCAACAGAGAGCCGCCGCACCACACCAATCCCAACAGTCCCAACAACAACAGCCTTACCAATCTCATGGCCAATCATACCAATCTAGACTGAACTAGTACCAAAACCCGGGTGCTGGGGGAAGTTCCCAGCAGCACGCCCAGGGCGGTACATCTAGGCTGGAGGAAATAATGTCTCAACTCCTCACCAACACCACGAATTCCAATCAGATTGCCAAGCAGCGCTACCAGCAGCACGAGGAGCGCTTCTCCAATCATGAGGGTGAGATGAGGGGCCAAAAGGCGTCCATGCAGGCCATTGAAAATCAGGTAGGCCAGATGGTGAAGATGATGTCTGAGAAACAGTAGGGTGGTCTCCCGGGCAACACTGAGCCAAATCCGAGGGGGCATGTAAATACCATTATGAGGAGGAGTGGTAAAACCACGGGACCTGACACAACGGGCTCACCACTGATCACTGAGACGGTACAGACTGAATCTTCGGACGAGGTGCACGCTAGGCGAGTCCCAGCAAGTACAACACAGTTACCGAAGCCAGTCACTGACTACACTCCTCCTGTTCCATATCCTGGCAGACTGAGGAAGCAAAAGGACGAGGCCCAGTATGGGAAGTTTCTTGAGCTGTTCAAACAGCTACATATAAACATCCCGTTTGTGGAAGCCTTGGCCCAGATGCCTAAGAATGCCAAGTTTCTGAAGGACATCCTCAAAAACAAGCAAAAACTTGAGGACCTGTCCTGTGTACTCTTGAACGAGAACTGCTCTGCAATTCTGCAGAATAGACTGCCCATGAAGATGGGAGATCCAGGTAGTTTCACCATCCCTTGTCTGATAGGGAACATGTCTGTTATTAATGCACTGGCAGACTTGGGTGCGAGCATTAACCTTATGCCTTGTAAGGTTTTTGAGAAACTGGATCTGGGTGAGCCTTCACCCACCAGGATGAGTATTCGTCTTGCTGATCGTTCAATCAAATATCCTCGGGATTTGTTGAAAATATCTTGTCAAAATTGACAAATTTGTAATCCCGGTGGATTTTGTCATCCTTGATATGGATGAGGACTCTAAAGTGCCTCTGATCTTGGGACGTCCTTTCCTTAACACGGCGAGGACGATTGTTGATGTGGCTGCGGGCCAGATCACGCTCCGGGTGAATGATGAGCATGTGACTTTTGATGTTCAAAGGTCGATGCGTCATCCCGAGAGTCAGGATGACACACTATACTATCTTGATATAGTAGACCAGTGTGTCAGTTCTCACTTTATAGGCACGATAGAGGGGGATGTTTCGGGCACACATCTGTTGTGTAGGGACTTAGATGGCATTATGAAGGAGGGCCATAGAGATGAGCGGCCGGTCTATCAGATCGGTAATGATAGTTCCCAGAGCCCGGGGCGTTTCGTGGAGATTGGGCGTGAAGAGAGTGATAGGTCGAAATCGTCTGTTGAGGATCCACTGTCTTTGGAGCTAAAGGAGCTCCCACCGCATCTTGAGTATGCATTTCTTGACGAGGAGGGTCATCTGCCTGTTATCATTTCTTCTTCTTTATCTGCAGTTGAAAAGAGCGAGTTGCTCTGAATACTAAAACTTCATAAAAAGGCAATCGCCTGGAAGATCATGGACATCAAGGGGATTAGTCCCTCGTTCTGTACTCATAAAATCTTGATGGAAGATGTCCATAAGCCTTGTGCGCAGCACCAGAGGCGTCTGAACCCGAACATGCAAGAAGTTGTTAAGTCCGAGGTCATTAAATTGCTTGATGCTGGATTGATATATCCGATCTCTGATTCTGTTTGGGTGAGTCCTGTACACGTTGTGCCCAAGAAGGGTGGCATGATGGTGGTTACAAATTATAGGAATGAATTGATTCCTACGAGGACCGTCATGGGGTGGAGAGTCTGCATTGACTGCCGCAAGCTCAATGACGCCACCCGCAAGGATCACTTCCCGCTTCCATTCATCGATCAGATGTTGGAACGACTGTCGGGGAAGTTGTATTATTGTTTCCTTGATGGTTTCTCTGGATACTTTCAGATCCCTATCGATCCTTTGGACCAGGATAAGACGACTGTCACATGCCCTTTTAGCACATTCGCCTACAGGCGTATGCCATTCGGATTGTGCCATGCGCCGACGACCTTCCAGCATTGCATGGTTGCTATATTTCGTGACATGATCGAGGACTCCATTAGGGGCGGCAATTATTGACACGACCCGAAAACCGAACCGAACCCGACACGGAAAAAAACAGGTTTGGGTCAAGTAACACGACCCGTTTAAAAAACGGGTCGGGTTCGGGTCGACCCGTATTAAAAATGGGTCGGGTTCGGGTTGACATATATATAAAAGGGGTTGACCCGTTAACCCGTTTAAGTATTTAGAAAAAAAATATAGTATATTTTTATGTTTATTTTTTCATTTCTATTTACATGGTTAGTTATAATTGTGTTATTTTTGGCACACTATATTATTTATTTGTCACACTTATATACTAACCATTAAACATTTTATTGATAACCCGCTTATAACTCATGAACATGTATGACTCATTTAAAAATATGGGTTAAACGGGTCGTCTTCGGGTTGACCCGGATTTTATGTGGGTCAGATTAGGGTTGAAATATTGACACGAATAATAATATGGGTCGGGTTCAGGTTGCAAATTTCAACCCATCAACCCGCCAACCCGCAACCCGTAAACCCGCCAACCCATCAACCCGACACAATTGACACCCCTAGACTCCATGGAGGTATTCATGGATGATTTTTTAGTCTTCGAGAGTTCATTCGATCAGCGTCTAGGGAATCTGGAGCGGATGCTTCAGAGGTGCGAGGAGACCAGTCTTGTGCTAAACTGGGAAAAATGTCACTTCATGGTGAAGGAAGGAATAGTCCCGGGGCATAAGGTCTCCCAAAGTGGGTTGGAGGTTGATCCTGCTAAAGTAGATATCATATCTAGGCTCCCTCCACCCGCCTCTGTCAGAGCGATCCGCAGCTTTTTGGGTCATGCGGGTTTTTACAGGCGATTCATCAAAGACTTTTCAAAAATCGCCCGTCCGATGACCCGTCTGTTGGAAAAGGATGCACCGTTTGTGTTTGGTGTAGAATGTTTGAAAGCCTTCGGGCTTTTAAAGTGTTTGCTTGTAGAGGCCCCTATATTGGTAGCACCCGACTGGGAGCTGCCATTCGAGATCATGTGCGACGCGAGTGACTACGCGATAGGGGCGGTCTTGGGACAGCGGAAGGACAAGCACTTCCACCCGATCTACTACGCTAGTAAGACTCTTCATGATGCGCAGGAGCATTATACCACGACTGAGAAGGAGCTTCTAGCTGTAGTGTTTGCATTCGACAAGTTTAGATCGTATTTAGTGCTGTCGAAGACCACTGTCTATACAGATCATGCAGCGATAAGGTATCTGTTTAGCAAACAGGACGCGAAACCGCGCCTGATTAGATGGATCCTATTGCTGCAGGAGTTTGATATAGAGATTCAGGACAAGAAGAGTGCCCTGAACGTTGCTGCTGATCATCTTTCTAGACTCGAGCATGATGATGCCGAGAACTCCGCGTGGGATACCATTAATGACAATTTTCCTACGAGTTGTTGATGAGCGTCGAGTCGGTGGAAGATGTATCGCCATGGTTTGCGGATTTTGCAAACTACCTCGCGTGCAGGATCCTTGTCAAAGGATTGTCGCACCAGCAAAAGAGGAAGTTCTTCGCGAACCTTAAGCATTACTTCTGGGATGACCCATTTTTGTTCCGGGTCGGGGCGGATCAGCTGATTCGCTGTTGCGTGTTCGAGGTAGAGGCGGCGCAGATCTTGCGCGATTATTACGAGGGGCCTACCGGAGGTCACCATGGAGCGAATTACATTGCTAAGAAAGTGTTAGACTCCGGGTTTTACTGGCCCACACTCTTTCATGACTCTCAGATATTGATCGGTGCATGTGATTCGTGCCATAGGGCGACGAACATATCGGCACGCGACCAAATGCCGCAGAACCCCATCCTAGTCTGTGAAGTCTTTGACATTTGGGGCATTGACTTTATGGGACCATTCCCCTCCTCACGGGGCAATAGATATATACTCGTGGCAGTTGATTACGTGTCAAAGTGGGCCGAGGCGCAAGCCTTGCCCACGAATGATGCCCGAGTTGTAGTGAGGTTTGTTAGAAGCTTGTTCTCGCGGTTTGGTGCCCCAAAGGCACTAATTAGTGACCGTCGTACGCATTTCTGCAATGCGCAGCTTGATCGTGCGTTGGCACGTTATGGTGTCCACCACAGGTTATCCACCCTGTATCATCCACAAACAAGTAGATAGGTGGAGGTCACTAACCGTGGATTGAAGCGAATCCTTGAGCGGTCAGTTAATCAAAACCGCAAGGATTGGGCGGACAAGCTAGATGACGCGTTATAGGCCTTCAGGACTACCTACAAGACGCCTATTGGGACAACTCCCTTTAGGCTTGTCTTTGGAAAAGCGTGTCATCTCCAGTCGAGCTGTAGCATAGGGCATTCTGGGCTCTTAAAACAACGAATTTGGATCTGAAGACCGGCGGTGAGACCCGTTTCTTGCAGATCCATGAGCTGGAAGAGCTTAGGCAGCAAGCCTATGAGAGCTCGATGTTGTACAAAGAGCGCACGAAGAGATTGCACGACAGTCGCCTGAAACACCGAGAAGATTTTCAGGTAGGCGACTTGGTCCTGCTTTACAACTCGCGCCTGCGTCTCTTTACAGGAAAGTTGAAATCTCGATGGATAGGACCGTACACCGTTAAGGAAGTATATCCTTACGGAACTGTCTCGATTGAAAATTTAGAGGGTTTGACTTTCAAAGTCAACGGTCATCGCCTTAAAGTCTACATCGACGGACCGGTTGACCAATCCGTGGAGGTAATCAACCTCTACGCCCGACACACTTAATAAGTGTGGGGAAGTGAGTCGATCTAGCGACTCGTTAATAAATATAGCACGGCGTGTATGGGCGCGCCAAATTGTACAAATGTTAATAGATTAGAGTAGTTTGTAGATAAATTGCTTAGTTTCTAACTTGTTTGTTTAGTTTGTTTTTAGTTATTTCAGGTTTGATTCGCACCTTGTGATTGTGTGGATAGTCGCTTCAAAACCATGGTATTATGCTAGGAAGTGTCTCAAAACAGGTATGTAGTTGTTTGTGTCGAAACAGAGCGAGTGCAGGTGATTTTGGAGGCAAAACTGCAGCAAAAATGCACATCAGCTGCAGTGAGCGGCTGCTCACTGGCACCAAGCAGCCGCTCCAAACGCCCAGTGACTAAAAAAAAAATTCAAGCGGCCGCGCGCCGGGTCTGTCAAAATTTTTATAAGGGCAAAAATGGTATTTCACTTTTAAACTGAATATTATCTAACCCTAACAACTTATAAGCGGCCGCTCAAAACAAATCTGCCTCAAAACACTTGAACTTGCTCTCAAGAACACACCCAAACAAAACCTCTAAATCCCACACCCAAATCTTCAAATCAAGGTATGAATCATCCCTTTTCTTGTAATTTTTCTTATTCTAGTATAATGTAGACTAGATTTATGTAATCTTTTCATGATTTTTAGGGTTATTTCATAATGTTTAACAAACCCTAGAATTGCTTGGATGGATTATATGCTTTGTTAGTATAGATTAGTGGGTGATTATTGTCCAAATCTTTGAGTTTTTGGGTTTTCTTCATAATGTTTAAAAAAAATCCGAAAATTTTTAAGATTTGTGTGATTTTGTAACCTTATATTTAGTATAGTTGTAGATTAATTTCATTATAGGGTTGTATGCTAGTGTAGATGTTATTGATTGAATTTTGGGGATCCTTCATAATTGTTTAAAAATCCCCAAATTCATCATGTTTTAGGTTGTATGTTATTGTTTAGTTTTCTTAATTTTTGGGGATTCTTCATAATGTTTAACAAATCCCCAAATTTTAAGGGTGTTAGTTATTAGATTGTAGTTTAGAGTTGTGGTATTCATGAACTTTGGGGCGTTCTTCATAACTAAACAAACGCGCCCCAAATTCGATGATTACTTCATAAATATTTGGGCTTTAAACACCTTGCGCTAGATAACTTAAAGTTAAGATGATTTGCAAAATAATGGCGCGTAGGTGTTAAAATTCCAAATTCGTTTTGAAAACTTCATAATTACGCAAGTTCGGCCATTCAAGCACCAAAGTTGATAATTTTTCAAAAACCAAGTGCTTGAATGGCCGCTTTTTGAGTGCATTTGGCGAAAACACTTAAAATCGGGCAAAAGCCAATGCACGAGAGCGAAAACGGGGCTGCAAAACACAATTCTGCACGCGCAGACACAGTGAGCGGCCGCTCGAACTCACTGATGTGATTTTTTTGATTTTTTATTTCGCGCATTTTGGGTTTGGGTCCTATTCCTTCTATTATAACCGACATATTTTAGCATTTTGATGCAGATGGTGCACCGCTTTCTACAATTCAATCCAGCGGACCCGCGAGAATGCGGGTGCATCGAAATTTTCAATGAATTGTGGGAGCAAAGGTGTTCTATCGCCACTCCACGAAGGATATGTTTTGACACCTTGGCTGAGCTGAACCAAGAGGCGAGATTCCGGGAGTTGATGGACGAACACATGGAAAACTTGCTGATGATCGAGGAATCGGTTTTTGAGGAGCTTACTCTCGAGTTCTTTTCCGCCTTGCGCTACCACCGGCCGCGTAAGCATGACCAACCGGATTTTCAAAAGAATGGTTTGCGCTGGGGATTACGGTTTCGTTTATGTGGGGAATGGCGCGACATTTCAGTCGCAGAGGTAGGTCTCCACCTTGGGATCTATACTGAAGAGGAGATCTTGGATGATAGCTTCAATGAAGCTATGTTCAAGTTCCCGAACGACCATGTAGCTAGAAACGCTTTTTGGGCTGAATTAATGGGGGAACAAAACAATAACCCCCAAAGTGCCAAGGCGTCCCAACTCATTGAACCATTGCTACGGGTGTTTCAGAAGGTCCTATGCGGGACCGCGGCTGCTAAAAAAGAAGATTCCACCGGCTGCCCCACATCTGATCTATTATTTCTTTATGCTCTCGTAAGTAATGTACCAGTTAACCTTGCTGCACTTATTGCATCTTTTCTCAGTACAGCATCAGGTACAAAACCTGGGAGCATGATATATGGTGGGGAGTACGTGACTGCACTGGCAAAGGGAATGGGGGTCTTTAAGAATGCACGAAAGGGACTGACCCGGATTCCCGGTGGATCTAAGGTGGACATGGACGTCCTTCGACACATGAGGATAGTCCATGAGTACGACAGCGGGGCAATCAGGCTAAAGGGTAAAGACCGATCGATCTAGAACCCATTGCCAGCACACCTGCCACCACCCGACCAGCAGCAGCCACACCAGCAGCAGCACCAGCCCAACCAGCAGCAGTTCCAGCAGCAGTACCAGTACCAGCACCCTCAAGCCTTCTATGATGAGTTTGCCGCGTTCAGAACAGAAACGCGCGATACTTTATATCAGCATGGCGAGTCCCTGCAGCATCAGGGCGCGACCCTCGACTACCTCATGACTGAGTTTCGTGCTTGTTTCCCGAACCACTTTGGGAATCCCCCACAAAGGGGACATCCGGGTGACAAGCGGAGCCGAGGTGGTGATGTGGCGGGATCGTCTGAGACTCACCATGATGATGAGGACTGAGGAGTGGCTGGTAGGCTGGTAGTATTTTGTTTATATTAGTTTTGTTGATACTATTATTTGGGTGCGTGCACCCAAGACATCTTTTCTTAATTCTGTACTCGTACTATTTACTTTTTCGCATTTTATATTTCAGTAGTATCTGCTTGGTTTGAATAATTGTGATGATGAATGGGTGTATTTGATATATTATGCTTTTGTCAAGAATGGTGATAGTGTAGGAAACGGTGAGCACCGGTATGGATGCTCAATGCGGTCACCATGCTTTTCGGGTTATCACAAACAGGGGAGTTTTATTCTCCTTTTTCGCACAAATAGTTAGCTATTTCATAAATGCTATCTATTTCTCACATTGGGGACAATGTGACGTTTCAGTGTGGGGAGGGATCATATCTTATTCTCTTGTTAAAAAAACACCTTTATAACTACATATATGTATATTTTTATAATAAACATCAAGCCTAACTAATTTTTGATAAAGATAACTTGAGGCGCGACAAACAAATGAGTACGAGCGTGTTAGATTCGTACACTTGCACCCATTTCCTTCCGGTTACGTGAGAGTTTGAGCCTTAGAATAGATTATATTTCTTTGACATGCTTGCGAGTGAACCGGATGTTTTGTGTAATTTAGAACTTGTCATTAGTATACTTGTTTAGATCAGATACGTGTGACACTGTACGAATATGATTGAGGCATTTAGGATACCCTTTTAATCTAGCCTTTTCTTTTCATTCTATCTGTTTCCCGCACCCAAATACTATCCACTAGTTAACCATGTTAAACCTAATCCTGTGTTTTTTCTTATTTTACCACACCATTTCACCACTAAACCAAATAGCCTTTTTCTTTTAAACCTTTTTGTGTTAAAACTCGGTTTATGTTATTGTTTAACTAGTTTATGTGTTGTAAATAGTTCGTGTTCGGGTTTATCTATTTAGAACCCGTATGTTGATTATATCAGTCGTAGTTCAGTTGTATATATATAAAATTCCAGAAAAATAGAACACCCTAAAATAGGGTGAATTAGCAGTGTTCGAGCAATTTTTAGAGCTTTAAAGTTAAAAGTTATATGTTTAGCTCGTTTCAAAAGAAAAATCGCCTATATTAGCATTTGTGTTGTACAGTTGTAGTAGTTGTTAGTAGTTAGACATAACCGCCGGGTTTTAGCCGATTTGTCATTTTAAATATCCATTCCACACCCTTACCTTTGCCTAACATTACAACCCTATAAGACCTCTTGATTTGTGCTTTTTCACACGTTAGTTGGTGAAGACTAGATTTTTTGACAAGCTTATGATATTGCACGATTCATTGTCTTGGCAATGGAGCGATTTACACATACACATTACACGTATGTATCATAAATAAAACCGAGTGTGTGTGAACATTGTGAGTCGTGTACGGGTTTGCGTGCTTGTAGATCGGAAGTGAGTCGTTGATATTTAGTTATCTTATCACCTGTTTATATATCTTTGTTGGCTTAACTATTATCGTCTGTACAGGCTATATTATGTCTTTGTTGCCACTTGGCGAGTTTTTCGTTTATTTTATGATTAAGTGTTTGCTTGAGGACAAGCAAAGTTCAAGTGTGGGGAGGTTTGATATACGTTAAATTACACATATAAAAGTCCCCGTTTAACTCCCATTTTCATACGTTTTTGACCTTATACACAGGAATTGGTACTTATTTGGGTATCTTTACGATTTCAGGTCTTAAACGATGTCCCGGAAGCACAACAGAAGGAAAAAGGAAGGTTTCAGCGCGCGAACAGGACCTCAGGCCCTCTGAGCGGCCGCGCGCTCCCCCAGATATTTCTGGGGACCTCCTGGAAGGCCTACGTCACAAGCAGCAAGTCGTCCACTTGGTTTGAAAAGTGAGCGGCCCTGTTCTTG
Organism: Ambrosia trifida; assembly: GCA_028751855.1. Taxonomy (NCBI): domain Eukaryota; kingdom Viridiplantae; phylum Streptophyta; class Magnoliopsida; order Asterales; family Asteraceae; genus Ambrosia; species Ambrosia trifida. The sequence goes on from CM054129.1 coordinate 79,323,977, forward strand.
TATATAACACCCATTTAAGCCACTGATCGAGTGTTGGATCCTTGGGGAAAGTTTTCTGGCGATTTTTGGGGCTTTTGAAGTGCTGCACAGGCATGGAACAAGCTCGGGAATCCATCCGATCCATCCTTCAATTATCCAATCCATCTCTTAGCATTTTATATGGTTTGATCCTTTAAACATTTATGTTTCAAATCTGATTTTGGATTGCTATTTTGATGTTGTTCGTACGCCTACGGGCAAGAACAATAGTGTCACAACCCGGCCCGAGGGGGCCTGGACGATATAACAGATTGGTACAACATTCACGCAAATGCAAGCAACAGCGAAAGCGGTATAAAAATAACTAACTTTATTAATATAATTTATTTACATAATACAAGTCCTTTAACTAAAACTAGTCCCTGGTCGTACTTGCGCGGTAATATCTATGGTTGCTCGATCGTCTTCTGGTTCGTCCACTGGTTGTGACTCCGAGTTGCAATCATACGTTCTTCTTATCTCCGAAGCCGGTACCTGAACACATGCTTAAAATGGTTTGGGTCAACAATAATGTTTATGAGTTCGTGTGTTTAGTTACATAGGCGCCCAAAATAGTTTATCAAGACACTTTCCGTTATTCAAACAAGTTTAACAGTTTCAAACACGTATCTGGTTATGGTGTTACAATTCTACAAGCTGGCCACTCAACCCTTGGCACCTAGCCCATGCCTAACCATGTCTAGATGTAACAACAAAGTCTATGCCCATTACTGTCATAGCTTCCCAACCTATGCCCTGCCTCATAGGTTCCCCAATGGCAAAATATATGCTGCAACGACCTGTCGGTCTCAGTGGGGGTTTCCGGGTCTAGGCCGGACCACTGTGCGTGGGGGTTTCCCCAAGTAGTACTACCCATATATTAAGTCGGCTCTATCCTAGAGTTAATGAGTGCCTGGTTCAGTATGTATAACAAGCAAGCAAGTAATCACGCTCTGTAAAACTAACACCCATAACAATGTACAAAACAGTTCAGAAGCATGCGTCACCCCAAAACATTTGTAAAAGTAAAAAGAGGGGAGTTCACGAAACTCACCTGGTTGCATAGCTCATTTATGAAATCCGGTGCTCGGTATCGAATACCGACATCAACCTGGTTGGGCCCTATGTCGACACACCTTATCATTAGTATTTGGTTTCATTCGTCATGGTTACGTGTGGGGACGAGCTCGAACGCATGGTTTATGTTATTTATATATATTTCCTTTCATTACATTCGTCTAATGTCTATGTCCGACTCTTAGTCGTCGAGTCCATACTTAAGTGTCATATGTTCAAGTCTATGTCCAAATGTCCGAGGCAATGTTACAAAGCCCTAAATGTTCAATGTTCATGTTCGAGTGTCCGAGGTAATGTTACAAAGCTCTAAATGTTCAATGTTGATGTTCGGGTGTCAAGTCTCAAGTGTTCGTCTTCTAAGCATTACGCCTTATAAGCTTACAACTAGTGTCCGTTCTATGCGTGTTGTTATTTAATCAAGGTAATGTTCGAATCGTATATCTTAGTTATTATGTTCGAGTCTTAAATCTCAACGCCTATGTAACCACACTAAATATCCAAGTCATTGTCTCACTTGTTTTGGTTTAACCTATATGTTTATATATAACTTATAGTATTATGTCGCTTTTTATCCAAGTTTATGTCTACGTTCCGTTGTCCGTAAACTATTGTCCTTATTTGAATAATCAACACTCAAAGCCTCAAGTTATCTAGTGTTCGTATTACTAGTCCGCAAGTCCAACTATTATTCATACAACTAGTCCGATGGTCAGAGTTATCACGCGTTTAACTCAATCTTATTAACACTTGTTAGTATGTGTATATATATATATATATATGTTCACCTTTATGTCCGGTTAGTTATGATACTCGTCAAGGTCCCACACGCAACATTATATTATTTATATAAAAGTTCATAATCTCTAGTGAATGAGTTTGGTTATACCTCACTGATTCCTCCTCCTCAAATGTTGTTTAGAAACTAGCCCATCTTGCCAAAATTGTATAAGGTTGACTGCTTTGACCAACCTTGACCATAGTTGACTTTAGTTTATCTGGTCAACAACTCTTATCCAGACTCCAACATCAACATTACAACCACCATCACCATTCCTACCCATCACCCCAACCATCACCGGCACCACCGTCGGCTGCCACCAACAACCACCGAGTTCCCTCCGGTTAACCCCTGACCCAAGCCATCCCAAACCCCTGTTAGAACCATCGAGACCATCACCCAACCTTCAATTATCAATCTTTAGATCTGAACATCGAGGAGTAGGAGAGGGATCAGATTTTACCTTGGTCTGAAAGGGGGTTGCCGCCGCTGCCGCCAGTGTTGCTGCCAGAACCACTGTCTCCTTCCTCCTTCTATCTGCCTCTCTCTTTCTTCCACGCTCTCTCTCTCTCTCTCTCTGTCCTCTGTCTCTCTCTCGTTCTCTCTTTCTGCCGACTCTCTCTCTCTCTCTACAATAATATGAATCGGGTGGTGGGTTGTGGGGTTGGGCCGCTGGAGAACCGCCGTCAGCGGTGGTGGGAGCCTCCGGCTCCTCCTCCTCTCTCGGTTCTCTTTCTCTCTCATCTTGTTCTCTCTCTAACCTTCTGTACGCGTGTGTGTGTGTGTGTAGGTGTGAAAGGAGGGAGGGTTCGGGTGTTGGATAGGGGACCGGCTACCGGAGCTCCGCCGGAGGCGGAGGAGACCTCCGGTCTCTTTCTCCCTCTCTCTAAGTCTCTCTCTCTTGACTCATTGTGTGTGTGTGTATTGTGAAGATGAAAGGGATGTACAGATGTATATGTGTGAGAGTTTTTATAAAAACAAAAGGGATGGGTGTCATCAAGAGGGGAGGACAAGTGTCCTCTCCCTTGGTGACTCATCCGTCTCGATCGGTTGCGGGTTCGGGTTCGTTTCGCGTATAAACTTGGTCTCATAGCACGTTTTATAATAAAATCATTTATATCATCGGGTTCGGTTTTTAAATTCACGCAATAACGTCTCACTCAATATTATTTCTAATATTTATTTGGTTAACCTTTTATTATGAGATAGTGATAAAACGCGAAAAAAATTTAGGGGTCTGTGCCGGGTTGTTACAAATAGTATGTAGTCCGTTAAACAATCATTTGTGTAGTTAATCATGTCTTGTATAAATTTGGCGTTTTTCACGTTTAGATCTTGATGATCATAGCGCAACCTTGTTTCATTGTTGTTTGATTTGTAGTTGTATTTGAATAACTTTGGCGAATGCCGAATGTGTTAGGCGGATAAATGTGAAAAACCGTCTGTTTAATCGTTTGGTAGTAGACTAGTTAACTTGTTAAATAGTTTATGCCATGAAACTGTAACCGGGTATTGGTTTGGTTAAAGTCAGTCGAATAACGGTTAAAAATGCTTACCGGCACGTAAAAGGGTTTTAAAAGCTTAATGGTACCGTTATTGTTCTTTGACACGGTTAATGATCTTTAGTAGCTATTTTGGTAAAAATAGCGATCTTAGTAAATCTGGGTTCAAAGTTGGTAAAATGGAATAGGTTGTGAAATGCTCTACTTTATGCTAGTTTAGGTGGTTATTGTAACATCATGAAAATTCTCATATATTTTCTTTCTTAAATAAAACTTCACTACAACTTATATCTACTATTTTTTTTCTTTTTATTCACTTCCAAATGAATTAAATATAAAACCATATTCCAAGAAATCCTATTTTCAAAATATATGAGATAAAACGAAAACAATTTCTTTATAAATAAGAAACTATTTGATTTAAACATTCTTACAAAATATATATACGTTGATGGTGTTTAAAAATGTATTAATATTATCTATCAAAACTATATATAAAATTAGAAATTTGCATCAAAATTATAATGTTTAAGAAGTAATAGTAAAACTTTTGAAAATAAATAAAACCAACCCTGCTCCCGACATTTTATACGACCGGGTTTTCCGGCATGATCACCCACAAATTTCGTGACATTTCCATCCAAATCAAACTATTAAAACAACTCGGTCACACTTTCCTTAATCAAATTAACGCGAACCCAACGACTCATTTAACCCATTTTGACCCCGCAATCTCGTCTAATAATCTGCACTAACTCTAAGCAACTTATTTTGACCAGCCATGAACCACCCTGTCACCCCAAATTAAGATCCGTTTTTCACAACAATGGTCAACTTTCCTAATGGAGATGCACCAATTGAATCCGTATAAATGGACTCAGAGCCTTTGGTCTCACAGAAACTCCCCACTAAATCTCACCATATAATCTCATCTATGCATCTTTGTGCTTGCTTGAAATTTGATCGACTACCGTTGTCGTCTTTTGACAGCCCACAACCAACGAGCAACTCCAACCAAAACAACAATCCCTTTCTGACCACACCTCACGGCAACCACCACCATTTCGGATCCTCACCGTTAGGCATTGGACCGACGCCGACTATATTCATTCCGTTTGTTCCATCATTGTGTGACGAGGTAACCATCTTCATACACGTCTCACTGTTGGACTTGTTTGCGTTGGGTAAACATCGGGTGAGCGGGTTTCGAACACTGTGTTGAGTATACCAAGAGGAAATAAATAATATTGGGATGGGTTGCCGGGTTCTTTAAGAAGAAAGAGATGAAACAAGAACAAAAACAAAAGGATTTAATTGTGTCTTGTGTTGTACTAATTGCGTGTGTTTGTAATGGGTCCAAACAAAACTAAAATGAGAATTGATTGCAAATTATGCCTATATCTAATATACAAACAATAGATTGCATTAAATGATAATAATGAGTCTAAATTAGTTATTGTTCAAATATTATCATTTACGTTTTTCCATTTGGGTTATTTTAAATGTTTTTTATGGAATAATTAATGTTTTTTTAAGCAAAATGGATTTTGACTCAATCTTGGGTTAATGGACGGTTGTTTTGTTTAGAGTTTGCTAAATTAAGTATTCCTATTTAAACATTTTTTTTATTTAAAGCTTTGATTTATATAAAGAGTTTATTGAAATGTTAATAGTAATAATAATCAAACAAGATGTATTTCGCGAACACTACAACTATAAACTAACATTAACAAACGCTAAATCATTATCCTTAATTTACTTAGGCTTAAGCGTCATTCTTACAAGCTCGTCAACATCAACTTTTGTGTGAATTTTTGCAAGCATGTCAAGGTGAGTATTTCCTATCCCCTTTTTGCTTTTATTCATTTTTGGGGTGTTACATGTATACTTATACAAATTACAAATACAAGTTCACATTTTTACAATACAATTCTAGTACTATGTGCATTTGCTTACAAACGTACTTTATGCTTAGACATTACATGTAGAATACATTTGTACTTAGTGAAATCATTAACATTGTACAAGCCGACCTTAACATTGGATAGCGCTATTGGATTGACAACCCACCTAGGTGATTCTCCCCCTTTTTCATCGGAGAATCCATGGTCATTGTTAGTTATTATCCATTTATTGGATAAGTACACCGCCGTTCATTTAGTACATTATACAGTCACAGGATTGATTTCGCTCATTTGTATGATACATAGTTTACATAATTGCACTGTAGCTTTGCACTTGAATTGTATACCATTTTTCCAACTTACTGTATGTATTAAAACTAGGAATGCTCACCAACATTTCTTATGTTGACAAAACCTATTTTGTACATGTTTCAGGTGCAGTTTGATCTTAGTTCTATTGCATTTGATTTTAGTGCTTGCTTTTAATATGTTATTTCAGTTTTCATGTTTTGTTCAGACTTTTGTATTTTTTTTCCCATTTCATCTATGTAAGACAATTTAAATTATTCAATAATATATTTACATTTTAGTACCATGTGCTTTTGAACAATCGTCACTACGTGACACCTCGATGATTCCGCCATCGGTTGGGGTGTTACAGATTGGTATCAGAGCCATGGTTATAGGGAATTAGGTTATTAGAATGCCTTTTAGCCTAGACTATAACTAAGCTTACTTTCACAAGTCCTCTCGTGTATATTTCTCTTTATTCTTGTATTTTCTTTCAAGAAATTTTCGCTATGCTCCTTTCTTGTTATTCTTTCGATATTTTGCTTGGCAAAGAAGACACTCGTATTTCACAAACGAAACGATATCATCAAGTTAGGAGTGGTATCCATACCTTGGTCATTAGTTTCATTCCTTTATATGTTATTTATCTTAGGAATATATCTTTGAGATAGGAGTGACATCCACACCTCAAAGAGTATTACCTTAAAATTAAAAAAAAAAAAAAAAAAACTTAACCGCTAAGCTGGGAGTGATATCCTTAACTTAGTGATTGATTTCATTCCATAATAGTTTTCAACTTTGAAATACATCTTTGAGTTAGGAGTGAAATCTACATCCCAAGGATCTATTTCTGCATCTCGTTTTTAATCTCGCTAAAGTTTTGGAATACACTAGTGATGGGGCACATGCAATCTGGAAGGGTGAGCGCCTGTATCCTGATTCTTCTGTCTAGGCCTACCTGGGAACTCTTGGGATGAGCATTCACTTATAGGCTAAAGTACGCCCCCACAAGTCACTAGGAAATTTCAAATACTAGTCAAAGTTTCCTATGGAAATAATTCAAATGTTTTATATCATTGATATTTATGTTTGTTTATCATTTGAAGACTCAATTTAATCACTTGTTGTTTCATATGCTATTATTCCTTGATCATTCGCTTTTGTATTCCTTATAATCATTATTAAAACTTTTTGTTCGTTATATTATCGCATTAAAGCTTACACTATTTCACTTATGCTTTTTGACTTTTACGCTATAAGGTATTACTCTTTTGAGTTAAAACATTTTTACCCACGACTTAAGTTTTAAACTCTGTGTTTAACTTCGACCACATCCTGATTTTAGAAATATTGCGTCATCATATGGTTAAAAATAAACATGTTTTCCTAAAACTTATTATTCAATCTGTCTTATATCTTCATGTTGACAAACTTACTTGATCGAAGTCACAGTATATCCTTAAATTATGACTTTTGTATCCATTTATACAGCCACAATACTTTCAAGACAATATATTTTGATATATCTAATACTAATATAGCCACACCCAGTCGTCCAAGCCATAGCCAACTACCATTAGTTAGCACTTCTTAGTCAGACTAAACTCATACATAAATGCCTACCTACACGATACGCACTAGTACACAACTCTCTAAAACGATTAATTTGACAACTTATTCTATAAATCTTTTCACAAAGCCTATTTGCCAAATTAGAACACACTTTTCACACCTTGTGCCTTGAAACAAATAGCCCGCTATGAGCCCAAAGAGATGCCTTAACGATCCTGCAAATAAATGATCTTTCAATGTATAAATTTCGTAAATGTTTGAAAATTTAAAAGGTTTCAAGTTTACCCAGTCTTAACGGGTAACACTTCGATTTTCTCAACATTTCATAACAATTAAAAATTTCCGACTTTTCAACCCACAAGTTAAAGAAATGTTTAAATACAGAAAATTTTATTTTCCAAAATTCATCAAGGCATCTGGGATCATTCCCAACCTTCACATCATTTTAAATCTTGGTCTTTCGAAACACATTAGATTTACACACACTTCATGAAATGGTTTCATCTTGCATTTTATAAACTTGCATTGCATATTTTACAAATCAAATGTAAATCTACATGTTTTCATATAACGTATCCAATATATGTTATCAGGAGAAATTTGCAACTAATAATATACCTTATAACACTTTTCAAACTCGAATTCTCGTAAACACATGAAAATGTGTACCTACGAAATATTTTTAAGTGAACCTGTTTTGAACTTAAAACATTCTTCGGTTTTCAAAAAGTTATCCTCATACCAGTAGACTATACGTCTGTTCTGCGCACTTTCATTTACAGTAAATTTCATTATTTTTTTACACCATTCTATTTATAGTTACGTTCGTACATTATCTTATTATTTTTGTATTATTCTGTTGTTGGTAGTTATTTTCACGCGTTATTCGCAACTATTCTCGCACTAGTTATTAGTAGTTATTCTTACAACACTATTTTTTTGAGTATTAATTTAACTCGTTTACTTTCATTTTGTGTAAATTGTGCGATTTACTCGATTTGCGTTATGCTACTCTTTCAATCTAAAATGCTATATTTATATACTTACATGAACACATATTTGGTATGCATATTTTTTTGTTTTGTTGTGAGCAAAACCCTGTTATACTTTACATTATTTTGTTCATCATCATGGCCAACGAACGTACTATTGATAGATCGTATGAGATCTAAGCCAGTTCCCATGTACGACTCGGTTAAGAGTATTCCTCTAACCCGAGGGGAACAGTGTAATCCTCAGAGTTTATCAATATGGTTGTTTAGAGCCCAATGATGTGAACAGAAAATTTACCGGTTAAGGGTGAACCTGAAAGGTGAAGAACCCCTAATCATGTCTTATACTTACACATTAATCTCATTACGGTTAAAGGGTGAACCTGAAAGGGGAAGAACCTTTAACCGCATCTTATACTTGATCAGTATCTACTACTTAACACATTTTGGTTGCACGCATTGTTTCTTGTATTACTTATGTTAGTGTTATGGAAAAAGCATAGCACCCTAGTGTAAGGTAAATCGATTTTTACGGTCCGGAACGCAATCATGGGTTTACATGTACATGATGGTGGTGTGTAATTCTATTTAGGCTGTTGGTAGACAATCAGTACGAGTCCAAAGTATCAGGAGTGTGGTGGGTTAGCTGCGGTACACCCTATATATAAGCATAAACGATACTGCGGAAGCGGACTAGGAGTCTGACCAAGAACCTACCCATTACTACCTCTTCAACAGGTCATTGACTAATAGCTAGCATTTTTTATAAAGAACATTTTACATAAGCTCCAATTAGTTTTGTTGGAGCCTTTCTTGTTGACCACCTCTACAGAATACCTTAAACTTTGTATACTATTACACTCTCTGTTAGTCGAAATCCTGTTGCATGTCCTTAATAATGTTCAGTCAGAAACCATTCTAAAGTAGGGGAGACTGCTTCATTAGTACCTCTGCCCTTCACCAGTTACACATTCCCAAAACCTTTCTCATTTACACTCTCAAGTTCCTAACTTCGGGTCAAACGTCAAAGATATTTGCTTTAAACACCTATTTCAAAATTTGTCAAATCAACTCATGAATTTCTTTTAGGATTCCTAAAACTTAAAGTTTAGTGTTTTGCTAGATTCTTATTCTCATTGTTATTTCAGACGAACCTAATCCAATCCTTAAAACTCACACATATCAAACCTCTTATCCAAATGATTCGAAACAGTTTATTCTTCTACTTATAAATTCAGGTCGTGCCTTATCCCAAACTTTCCAAACCACAGTTATCCTAATTTTTACCCAATCCTGTGTTTTCAATAATTTCGGGACGAAGTTTCCAAAAGTGGGGGAGACTGTAACATCATGAAAATTCTCATATATTTTCTTTCTTAAATAAAACTTCACTACAACTTATATCTACTATTTTTTTTTCTTTTTATTCACTTCCAAATGAATTAAATATAAAACCATATTCCAAGAAATCCTATTTTCAAAATATATGAGATAAAACGAAAACAATTTCTTTATAAATAAGAAACTATTTGATTTAAACATTCTTACAAAATATATATACGTTGATGTTGTTTAAAAATGTATTAATATTATCTATCAAAACTATATATAAAATTAGAAATTTGCATCAAAATAATAATGTTTAAGAAGTAATAGTAAAACTTTTGAAAAGAAATAAAACCAACCCTGCTCCCGACATTTTATACGACCGGGTTTTCCAGCATGATCACCCACAAATTTCGTGACATTTCCATCCAAATCAAACTATTAAAACAACTCGGTCACACTTTCCTTAATCAAATTAACGCGAACCCAACAACTCATTTAACCCATTTTGACCCCGCAATCTCGTCTAATAATCTGCACTAACTCTAAGCAACTTATTTTGACCAGCCATGAACCACCCTGTCACCCCAAATTAAGATCCGTTTTTCACAACAATGGTCAACTTTCCTAATGTAGATGCACCAATTGAATCCGTATAAATGGACTCAGAGCCTTTGGTCTCACAGAAACTCCCCACTAAATCTCACCATATAATCTCATCTATGCATCTTTGTGCTTGCTTGAAATTTGATCGACTACCGTTGTCGTCTTTTGACATCCCACAACCAACGAGCAACTCCAACCAAAACAACAATCCATTTCTGACCACACCTCACGGCAACCACCACCATTTCGGATCCTCATCGTTAGGCATTGGACCGACGCCGACTATATTCATTCCGTTTGTTCCATCATTGTGTGACGAGGTAACCATCTTCATACACGTCTCACTGTTGGACTAGTTTGCGTTGGGTAAACATCGGGTGAGCGGGTTTCGAACACTGTGTTGAGTATACCAAGAGGAAATAAATAATATTGGGATGGGTTGCCGGGTTCTTTAAGAAGAAAGAGATGAAACAAGAACAAAAACAAAAGGATTTAATTGTGTCTTGTGTTGTACTAATTGCGTGTGTTTGTGTACAGTGTGTGTATTTCAAATGGTTCCAAACAAAACTAAAATGAGAATTGATTGCAAATTATGCGTATATCTAATATACAAACAATAGATTGCATTAAATGATAATAATGAGTCTAAATTAGTTATTGTTCAAATATTATCATTTACGTTTTTCCATTTGGGTTATTTTAAATGTTTTTTTATGGAATAATTAATGTTTTTTTTAAGCAAAATGGATTTTGACTCAATCTTGGGTTAATGGACGGTTATTTTGTTTAGAGTTTGCTAAATTAAGTATTCCTATTTAAACATTTTTTTATTTAAAGCTTTGATTTATATAAAGAGTTTATTGAAATGTTAATAGTAATAATAATCAAACAAGATGTATTTCGTGAACACTACAACTATAAACTAACATTAACAAACACTAAATAATTATCCTTAATTTACTTAGGCTTAAGCGTCATTCTTACAAGCTCGTCAACATCAACTTTTGTGTGAATTTTTGCAAGCATATCAAGGTGAGTATTTCCTATCCCCTTTTTGCTTTTATTCATTTTTGGGGTGTTACATGTATACTTATACAAATTACAAATACAAGTTCACATTTTTACAATACAATTCTAGTACTATGTGCATTTGCTTACAAACGTGCTTTATGCTTAGACATTACATGTAGAATACATTTGTACTTAGTGAAATCATTAACATTGTACAAGCCGACCTTAACATTGGATAGCGCTATTGGATTGACAACCCACCTAGGTGATTCTCCCCCTTTTTCATCGGAGAATCCATGGTCATTGTTAGTTATTATCCATTTATTGGATAAGTACACCGCCGTTCATTTAGTACATTATACAGTCACAGGATTGATTTCGCTCATTTGTATGATACATAGTTTACATAATTGCACTGTAGCTTTGCACTTGAATTGTATACCATTTTTCCAACTTACTGTATGTATTAAAACTAGGAATGCTCACCAACATTTATTATGTTGACAAAACCTATTTTGTACATGTTTCAGGTGCAGTTTGATCTTAGTTCTATTGCATTGGATTTTAGTGCTTGCTTTTAATAAGTTATTTCAGTTTTCATGTTTTGTTCAGACTTTTGTATTTTTTTCCCATTTCATCTATGTAAGACAATTTAAATTATTCAATAATATATTTACATTTTAGTACCATGTTCTTTTGAACAATCGTCACTACGTGACACCTCGATGATTCCGCCATCGGTTGGGGTGTTATAGCTGCGTTGTGTATTCGGTATTGCTTTCCTGAATTAGTGAGGATAGAAAACTCTTAACAGATGACTAACTTATCTTTAGAAGATCTGTGTGAGATCATATCAGCTGCTCGCTAATAAACGACTTGAAGTGGTTAACGTGTGTACTCGTGTTAGCTTTCTGTATAGTTGTCATGTTAGGATGCCCGAAAGGGACACTAACTGTCGGAGAATGGGAATGTTGATCGCACGCCTTTATTTTATATGATTTATAGATGACATGCTATGGTTGATATATTATAGCTTATATAGTTATATTTTCTATTTGGAGTCTTACATATGTTATTTATATGTTTTAGAATTAATCTAGTTATAAACAAACTCAAACTATCTTTTTCTACTGGTAAACGAGGGACAGAGTTTTAGTACCATTGCTCCGCGCGCGTCCATGGATCGATATCTGGTTTTTATTTGTACATTACTACATATATGACATGGTACACTTGCCCTATTGTGTGTGTTTTAATATTAAGGTCTAAACCATTTTTATAAATATTAAAGCAAAACGTGTGTTAATTCATTGTAAAATTATGTGTATATACGCACACGTCAATGGACTTGAAAGAAGCAGTCTTAAACAAGCGTCATGGAAATCTGTAGCTGAAAAGTTGAAAACGCAACACAATTTCATAATGGAACAACGTCAAATTAAGAATCGCTATGATTATCTAAAAGGAAAATTTGCAGCTTGGTTAAAGCTTAAAAACACAACCGGGAATGTTTATAATCCAGTTACAACACTTTTAACTTGTCAGAAGAATGGTGGCAAATTGAGATGAAGGTATCTTTTTTATACTAATAATTAGTAGTGGTATATTTCATTAATTTTATAGTAATTTAAAATATTTCTTCACATAGTCTAACAAGTATGTAGAAGCTTTCAGAAGTGTGGCACTTGCTTACCCCGAGCTTTTTTGTCAATTGTGTGAGGGGTCTACTTCAAATGGGTTTGATAGTTGAAGGGCCAAGTTCTACGCTTCCTCATCCTTCTGAGGAAGTGTATGAGCACAATTTGGACTTTATGGATGTTTTGGATGTCGAATGCACTCAAGTGGATTCCCCAGGTAAAGGTGTTAGTCAGGAGTCAAGTATTCGGTCCCGAAAAAAAAAAGAAAAAGGAGATAAACGAAAACATAAGGCAACATTAGAGTCAAAGCTTATAGAAGTTGGTGAAGATATTAGCAAGTTGACAAAGATGATGATTGAGAAACACACACTTCCTGATGATATGGATGCGCGTTCGGAGAAGTTGGAGACACTGGGTTGAGATGAGTCGGATGCGAAATACGAAACAACGCTTTTGCTTTTTGGTGAGAGTGCTAATCTTAGGAAACTGTGGGTACGTCTTAAGCCACAGAATTGTGAGAAATGGGTTAAGAATGCGGGAGCGAAGTATGGATTGTTTAACTAAGATTGTGCTTTGATTGTTTTTTTTTTTTTTTAGGTTAGATGTTATGTTATGGATGTTATCTTTTTGGGTTAGATGTTATGTTATGGATGTTATCTTTTGGATGTTATGTTATGGATGTTATGTTTTGGATGTTATGTTAACCCGAATGCTATGTTTTGGATGTTATGTTATGGATTTTTTTTTCATTGTCTTTTGTTATGATATAGTTGTTTATTTATGTTATGATAGGTAACTTATGGATTCGGACGATGAGATTATAATTTTCATGATCTTTTGTTGGTATTGGGTTTCATTAGCCTCAAAAATAAATGTTGAAAGGATAAGAGACTTGAATTCGGCATTAACCGGTCATGAATACACGCAAGAATTATTGCATTGTACTTCTACACAATGTCATGAGATGATGCGTCTTTCGCGTGATGCATTTATACTATTGTGCAATGATTTTAAACAAAAAAAATGGTTGCAAAGTAGTAGGTCAATAAGCGTGGAAGAAAAGTTGGCTATGTTTTTTATGGTCATTGGAAATAATGAACGTTTTCAAATGGTTAAACAAAGGTTTCAACACTCAACAGAAACAATTCATAGATGTTTTCATGAGGTCCTAAAGGCAATGATGAATTTCACAAGAGAAGTTATAGTTCCAACATCTTCTAATGTAAGCGCAAATAACTCCGAACGACATAGAAGGCTAAAAGAAATATTTCCTGGAGCAATAGGTGCCTTAGATGGAACTCATTACAGGGGAAGAGGAAAAGGTGAATGCTTTCAAAATGTATTAGTAATTTGTGACTTTGATATGATATTCACATTCGTATGGGTCGGATGAGAAGGCATTGCACATGATTCACGAGTTTTAAAAGAAGTTGCATTCAACCCAAATTTTGGCTTGCCTTTCCCACCACCAGGTTTTTAACCATTCTTCAATGTTCATTTCATACATTATTTGTTTTTTATATGATAGTTTTTATACTGATACAGATAAGAATTACCTTTGTAACGCTGTGTACACCAACACTCGTTGATTTATGACTCCCTACCGTAGTACGAGGTATTGGTTAGCCGATTTTCGACGACAACGTGCGTTAACTAAGGAAGAAAGATTCAATCATGCTCATGCACAACTCAGAAATGTCATTGAACGTGCATATGGTGTTCTAAAGGCGAGATTCCCAATCCTAAAGCAAATGGCTCCCTTTTCTTTTCCAATACAAAGAGATATAGTGATTGCTTGTTTCGCCATACATAATTTTATAAGGAAATGCAATATTTGTTATCAGTTATTTATGGACTACGATGAGAACACGATGTTTCATGAAACGCAAAGTGAGAAAAATGATGGCCTGTTGGTTCAAGACGTAGAGTGAGGTTCACAAGGTATCTAAGCAATTAATACGGTAAAATATCGGTTATCGGTCAAAGACCGATATTTGATATATTGATTATCGTGATGGGATATCGGTATGTACATCTATATATTATATATATAACACACTAAAACCTATATAATAATAATAACAATAATATTTACCATTACCAATATAATATAATATATATGTGATGAAATTAAGTAGTGTTTGTGTTTGGCTGTGATTAGATCAGAGTATGTGTGTTATGTTGTAATTGGACCAATTTTTCTATCATGTGGTACACCTATATAGTGGTGATCATCTCTTTTTCAGGTTTTCCACTCACCTCTCTTCAAACAACATTACATCATCATCTCATCATCTTTCTTTCCTCTCAACTCTCTCTATCTCTCTCTACAACTTTCGTACCTTCTTCTGTTGATTAACATTATCTTTAGTAACAATCATAAGATTATACAAATAATAAACTTTTGTGCCTTCTTCTGTTCGATTGCTTGCTGATTCATTGAAATGAGGAGCAGAGGAGGTTCGATTGGTTGCTTATTCGCTGAAATGCGGAGCCAGAGGTTGGCCGCTTCTTCTGTTTATGAGTTTTAGGATTCGATTTCTTGTTGTGTTTGTATCGATTCCTTCTTTTGTTCAATAACTTGCTGATTAACGATATTATCGGTCTAACAACCGATATTTGGAAGCATGTATCGGCCGATATATCGGTCATCTCAGCCGATATTATCGGTTCCGAGATAACTGCTGAGATTTCAAACCGATATGGTCCTGACCCACCGAGAACCGAGATTCCACCGAGATATCACCGAGATCTCACCGCGATTGACTGCTTAGCAAGGTATTGAATATATGAATTCTTTACGTGACCAGATTGCTAATCAGTTGCTTTCAAATTATTCAAATTAAAATTGTATGCAGAGTTGTGTTATTTGTATATGGATTTCGTATGTTGTGTTATTTTTGTATTTGGATTTTCGTATGTTTCCATGGATTTTAAAGGTTTTATGTGTAATTTGGATTTTCTATGACGTTTTGTATTTTCCTTTTACAATTTTTCATTGTGATACCCCGCAATTTCAGGTTCTCACTTTAACTAAACTCTAGTTACATTCCTTGCATTCTACTTAACTAGGGTTAGCTAGATAGGTCACACGTTGCACAGTTATAGGTTATTAACTGCATGAAGTGGTAATTCGGGGAATTACCAGACTGTATACATGAGTAGTAAACCTCGGACGTTAGTGAACAATGAAATTAAATAATTTTGAATTAATTGATTGAGATTGATTGCAATTATATGATGCTATGAAACTTTGTGAAACTATGTGCAAACTGTATGTGATTACGTGAACTTAAACCAAAAACATTAATAAAAATCGTAATAGGTGGACCAGTAGGATGGTTGGGGTCTTAACATATGGGGTTACACTTATTATGGTCCAAAATAGCGAAAACATCGATAAAAACACGTTGTACGATGAAGCAGGCCACCCAACGCGGGCCGAAGGGCTGTGAGCGGCTGCTCACAGGCTCCGAGCGGCTCCGCGCGGGTGCCAGGTTCCACCAAACTGACTTAAACTAGTATTTAAACAATCTTAAGCCTCATACAACCCCTAAACTCAAACCTAATCGCCCCCTTACACCTAGTTACGAAAATATCAACCCCTAACACCTGCTAAGGCGCAAGAACATCGATCGGGAAGCTTCAAGAGCATTCGGTTGATTGTTTTGAAGAGCTTGCGGTATAACATTCACTCTTTTGTGTTTTAATCTTCATTAATATGTTATAAAACCTTATAACTAAGTTTTTCCAGGTCTGAAACGTTTTCATTAAGATTAAAACTTGAAGTTTATAAAGATTGAATGGGTTAAACATAATCTTATGCGATTAGTAATTGATAGGTTGCATGTTGCGCATGATTATGATGTTTAGATCTTTAGGGTTTAGGGTTTTGCATGTGTTATGATAGGTTCTGATCATGTTAGGTCTTATGAATGTTTTATGATGGTTTTTGATTATCGATCGATCGATTATATGCATACGTGAGTAGTTTAAACAAGAGTTTATGCATGAATAAAATTTGGACAGAATGTTTAGGTCTACTTGTAGGGTCTGTTACGTGACTTAAACATGTTGGTTTTGATTCTTTCTTTGCATGGTTGTATTATACATGGTCTTAGCTTTTCATAATGGGCAAAATCGTCTGATTTGGACGTCGTATGAATAGTTTTTGGAATTTTCTTTGATTAAAGGTCTTATCAGATTTTCGAATTAACAAACTGAGTCAACTTTATACAATCATAACTCGAGTTTTACAAGGAATTAAGTTATGAAATTTTGACAGTAAGTTAACATTGGAATAACTTGGCTTTTACAAGTGGATTCATCCCGTTTGGATGAATACACAATTTTTAGGAATTTTTCTACTTAACTGATCTGTTGTGTGTATTTTCTGAACGTAGCTGTGTTCCGTGAATTTTCATAATTATTGTACAAGGTTTTATCACAAACTAAAAATATGGATTTGTCCAGTAGACCCCGCAGAATATTTAGTAAAATTTTGGGAGTCTAACACACTGGATAAGTATTTTTAATAAATTAGTTTTCATGGCGCATAATCTGTCCTAAAAACGCAGATTGTGTATTGTGAGTTTATGTGACTAATTGGAGTCCTATGTGGTATGTATTTGACATGTACTTGAATATACACTTATATGAGATCCATATGAGGTGTAAAACTAATGATAACCAGCATATTCACCAACGGGTCCGTAGGGTTTACTTATGCATGTAGAATCATTCGGTGTCACTTACACGATTTTGAACATTTAAACGTCTTGGACAAACGGGTTATATGGTGTAATGGTATTACACATATACTCACTTAGTGACACATGTAACAGGGAGTCGGTAGCACACCCTACTTTGGAAGTTTGGATTTTCTTGCTTGCATACTAAGGTGAGTTTCACTACTTTTTTCTCAAAAGCATGCGTCTCTGGTTGGAGACACACACATTAATTCCTGGTTGGGAATTACTTACTTTTCTAGTCCGGTTCGGGACTACTCAGACAATGACTCTTTGAGAGAGTCCGACATGAATCCTTGTGTGGATTGCGCTTTAATCAGTTTAAAACTTATTGGTCCTTTGTGAACTAAACACTCTATCACTGAAAAGTCCTTACATATTATTGGGTTAATCGCTGGAGGCGAACAGGGTATTAGTTGATAGCGCTATTAGGTTGTGCAGCAACCTCATGTTTGCGATGCTGGGAGCATGGACATGAACTTCTGACCACATCTGTTATGCTAGTGTTGATAGACACTAGTTCCTAAGGCATTTTAACGTATGTTAACACATTACTGAAGGTTCCCAATAATCACCTGTTTAGTTGCAATGAGTGGGTTAGCTACCCCTGACACGCTTAAACTGATGACACTTGAACTTTTGGGTCTTGGGGACCTACGCTTTTGATTACTTTATACTTGTTATCCAAATTGTGAACTCACCGACTTTATGTTGATACACGTTAGCATGCTTTTGCAGGTAATTAGGCATGGAGCACGAATAGGGCATGCATTATGTTGTGTCATGGGATTATGAACACATAAACTACTTATGAGTATTTAACTATTTACTTATGGTTTTGGGCGCGGTGTTTTGCGCATACTTTAACTTAACTGTTTTACTATTTCGCTTCCGCTATTACTTAATTGGTTTGGTTAAAACTTTTAAACTTGGTTTTACAATAACGAACTAAATGGCTTGGGCATTTAGAGTCGTTCATCTGACTTATGGCTATGGGATCCTGGTTTGTCATGCGCCTCGTGGTATAAACCCCGTAGTGGAAATTTGAGGGTGTGACATTCACCAATCTGTACACTATTCAGAGCTTTGTCCAAACAGATACATTTTATTCAGCACATAATAGTTCAGAGCGGTAAAATAGTCATTCTGCACAGTCATTCAGAGACACAACCAAATAGCTCTTAATGGTTTAGCACTTACTGATTCAGAGTCTCTTACCCATTCAGACCTCTTACTGGTTCAGCACTTGCCAAACAGCCCCTCACATTTTACAAGCGAGCTTGACTTTTCAGCTTGAAACAACAAATGAGTCGGGCTGAGCTGAGTTGGCTCGTTTAAATACAAGCTCAACCTGGCTCGGCTAAGCTCGGTTACAGCCCTGCCCTACGTTCATGCTCCTCCTCGACTCACCATCGGCGAAATTCACGGCAAAGACGTACGCACAGTAATCGCAAATGAATACCTGTGGAACCCTAAAATTTCTGTTGAATCACCCTTTAAATGGTCCAAAATCACTTTAATGAGTTAATCATTGTTTATTGGGAAACGTTGATCGTAGTTGTTATCCTGTAAGGTATCTTGTTCAGTTTTGCTTCATTTTTCTTTGTTTGGCGTGTTTTGTGTGCCAGAGGTTGTTGAGGTTCATGTTCTCTGGTGGCGAAGCTTGGTTCTTGAATTGGTGGGTAATGGCCGGAAGATCAAATCGGTGGGGGCTGGACTTAACTTGGACTCATTTTACCAGTGAAAATCGCAAAATTCCACCACTGCGTCAAAAATAAAGAAGTTGTGCTTCTGATGTTCTCCTTGGGACATATATTCGCGTGAGACTCAATGCCCTTAGGTTGTAAAACATTTTTTGCAAATTAATAAAATTTTACCAGGATGGCGTCCCCTTAAATTGAAAACTTTACTTGATCAAGAATATGATCATTCTGTCTAGAGTTTGTATCATGGTTGGCCTCAAAAGATGGTGATGATACATATAGTTACCGCTAAGAGTTTTGACTACTTCATTTGATCAAGAATGTGACCTAAATTTGCCTAAGTTTTGTACATTTCAGGCAACAAAGATGGTAAAGATACATAAAGTTACAGTCAAGAGTCTAGAGAACTTCATCTGATTAAGAATATGACCATATTCTGCTTAGATTTGTAACATATCAGACCTCAAAGATGGCAATGTTACATAAAGTTAAAGGTAAGAGTCTTGAAAATTTGATTTGATCGCGAATGCGACCTTATTCTGGCTAAATTTGTACCATATCAGCAGGCCCAGATATTGGGCTGGGCAGCCCGGGCAATGGCCCAAGGCCCAAATATATAAAAGGCCCGAAATTTATTTTTCTAACGCGTATATATTAAGTAATCTACAAGAAAACTAAGATGTAGTTGAACTTGATCCAGTGGTTATGCATCTTGCCATTTAATGAATCGTCAGTTGGTTCGAATCTTGTAGTTGGATTGTTTTTTTTTTTTTTCAGGTTAGCAGCAGTGCAATCTAGTTAAGTATAAATGCATCATTAATTCCTACAAAAATGACAATAAGTATAAATGCATCATTAATTCCTACAAAAATGACAAGTTGGCTGGTTGGTCAACATTTTTGAAATTATACTAATACTAATTTAGCTAGTGGGTAATGACTTGGATTCCCACCTCTTACAAACTAATTCTTTTTTTAATCACTTAACCATTTAAATTTAGTTATATTATGATTTCAAATGAGCATTTTTTATCTTATGGAACTATATAATTATATGTGATTTCTATTTTTTTAAGCTATTTAAAAGATTATATAAAAGACTTTACATGGATTTATAAAATAGATTCATAATCAAACAAGTTGTAATCTAGAATCTTGAAATTCTAATATTCGAGAACATAAATTCTTTATTCTCATCTTAAAAGAGCGTCGTTTGCGTGTTTCTTAACACTAACTTTTTACAATGACATAATTTTTTCTTGATTCCCGAATACACCTCCCGCGGTTTTTATCTACGTTTATTTTTTACAAATTTTTTGTATTGTGGTTTTTTGATATATGATTGACTAGTTTTTATCCCGGGAGCGTCCCGGGTTGAAATATCTAATATGACATAATAAAATATATTATTATTATTATTATTTTAAACAAATCTCTACCATAAGTTATCATATTCAAATATAAAAAAAAACGAATCTCTGCGTCGGGGTATAAATCTAGTGCCATTACAAATGAATTCGGAAGTTTGTAATCGATCATTCTAAAAAGAACTAACATGTAAGAAAAAAAAGTTAATTATTGAAATATCGAACGCATTAGTCTAAGGGTTATGTGATGCGTTAAAAAATTCATGGGTATATGATCGGGTATATAGTTCGGGTATTTTGGTATGTTGTTTCGGGTAATCGGGTCGGGTATCACCTAATCCCAGACCCGACCCAAACCCACAATTTTTTTTTAAACTAATCCCAAACCCGACCCAAACCCACAATTTGTTTTAAACTAATCCCAAACCCGACACAATACCTATCGGGTTACAAAAAATAGTCATTTTTTTCTCCGTTTTTTATATAGCACTATGGTACTCGTTGGAAAGATAATAAAACGCTCGTTAATTTGGTGTAATTTTTTTCTTTAAAAAATCTCGTATATACAAGATATTAACGTTTAAAAGTTATGGGAGGAAAATGAGAGAAAAAATAGTAAAGTTTTAATATTTAGATTTAGTAGATTAAGTATTTAATATATTAAGTTAAAGATTATAATAGATTATGTTAAATCATATTTATTCCTTTTTTTTTAATTGGTTTACGTTTGCCACATCACATCCTATGTGGCATCTCTCAAATGAAAGATTGCATAAGAGTATGACATGTAAGATTAGTCCTATTGCAATATATATATATATAGATATATAGATATAGATATAGATGAGTTTATATTATAAGGAGAGGGCCCCGTCTTTTGGTCTCGCCCGAGGCCCAAAAGTTTTTTTACCATTTTCGGAGACGGCTCTGCATATCAGGCTGCAAAGATGGTGATGATTCACAAAGTTTGAGCTAAGAATCTTGAAAACTTAACGTTGATCAAGAACAAGAATATGACCATCGTTCTGCTTTTTATGTTGCATTACATCAGACCTCAAAGATGGCGATGACACATAAAGTTACATATAAGAGTCTTGAAAACTTCATTTGATCAAGAATATGACCTTATTTTGCGTAAATTGTGTACCATGTTAGGCCTCAAAGGTGGCGACGATACATAAAGTTACATACTTACAGGTAAGAGTCTTGAAAACTTCTTTTAATCAAGTAATGACCTTATTCTGACTAAAATTTTGTATCCTGACAGACGTTAAAGACGGTAAGCATAGCATACATAAAGTTACTGCTAAGAGTCATGAAAACTTCATTTGATCAGAAGTATGGCCTTATTTTGCTTAAGTTGCGTATCATATCCGACCTCAAAGATAGTGATGATACATGAAGGTACAGCTACGAGTCTTGAAAACTACATTTGATCAATAATAATTCTGTTAAATATCATCAGACTTCAAAGATGGCGAGGATATATTAAGTTACAGCTATGAGTAATTAAAACATCATTTTACCTAAAAGATGACCTTATTCTGCCTAAATTTTGCATCATATATATCAGACCTCAAAAGATACTGATGATCCATAATGTTACTGCTTAGAGTCTGGAAAACTTCACTTGATCAAGAATACGACCTTATTCTGGCTAAATTTTATACCATATAAGTCTTGGCAGAATTCGTGGTAAACCTGCTTGTTTCTTATGATCACACACAATGGAATACTCACAGACAGGACAATCAAGTTTCGATCTTGATTGATATCACTCAAAGAAATCGATAAAATCACAGAATTTGATCTCAAATGTAACGGATATTATTACAATATCTTGCAATCAATCCCGAAGCCCTATTGCATCTATATATATGTTTTTATGTAACCGAAGGATGGCAGTTTGGCCTTGGCGCCAAAAAAAACTAGCAACCATTGAGACATGTGATTGTTAACTGCCTAACCTTCTGTTAATTACAAACCAATGCTAAAGTCCTAATTAGTAATGTTTGCTAGTGTCACAGTATAAGTACTAGGTTAAATAAATAAGTTTAGTTTAATATCTAATATTTAACAATCAGGCTGCAAAGACAGTGATGATACATAAAGTTACTGCTAAGAGTCTGGAAAACTTCATTTTTCTTCTTAGTATTGTACTGTATCAGGCTGCAAAGATGGTGATGAATTGATGATACCTAAACTAGCTAGGAGTTAAAAATCTTGAAAACTTCAGTTGATCAACACTCAATAATATGACCTTCTTTGGCCTAAATTTTGTTACTGTCATATGATTAAATTTAAAACACTTTACAGTTTCCAGTTACTGATTCTAACCGAGTTTCCGACTACAAGGAGGATCCAGGTATCCCACATATCAGTTTACATAAAAAACTAGAAATTCCTATTATTAATGGTACTCGTTAATTCTTAATACTTGGTTTAGGATGTTGTTCTAGAGTTGCAATTCTTCACTAACAGAAGTTAAAGTACCTTAGCTACCACTAATACACCTAAACTCTTGCATCATACACAAAAAAAAAAAACAGAATAATTTTACACAAACAAGGTAAAAAAAAAAATTATGGAAAATTTTGTGTTTACTATCTAATACAATTCGACCCGCGATACATTTTCCTATCAGACACAATTCTTATCAACTGAAATTACAAAACCATGTATTCATGTCGTATTGTCGTGTCTGCATCATTTAGGCGATCCCTTAAGTACATCAGTAGGAGATAAAGGCGGAGCATCAAGCTGATAAAGATTAAGAGCAGGACCAACAAACCGAAACATAATCCAAGCTCCAATAATAATATAAATGGATGCATAAGCAAACTTATTAATCCAAAACAACAATCCCTTTTCTCCTACATACAATTCCAATGCCTTTTCAGTAACTGTCATTGCCTCCCAGTCTTTTTTCACCACTTCTTTCTTGTCCATCATCATATTATTATTCAATCCGGTTTCTTGCTTTCTTCGCGTTTTCCTCCTCGCCCCGCGTTTGAATTTTATCTGGACCGTGTTCGTGTTTGTGTCCGATGATGGTGATGGGCTTGCAGTGCTGCTGCTACTGTCATCAGCAGTTGTGTTGTCACTTGAAGTATTGCTGCTGTTTCTTGTAAGGTGGAGTGGTGGTGGTTGGAGGTGTAGGTGGTGGTGGTGGTGTCTAGTGGTGGTGAATAATATATGAGGTGAATTGGTGATGGATTTAGTGAATGGAAGGATGGAGGAGTTCATGTTGTGGGGTGGTGAATGGAGGATTATGGTGGTGTGTGGATGGAGTTTGTTATCTTATTGTTTGAAAAGCAAGGATATGTGGTGAGGTTTTAAGTTGTTATATGGCATAAATGGTCCTTGGACTATTTTTTGGTTTGCGGTTTTGGTCCCTTTGAAGTTTTAGCTATACTAGTAGTTCTTGTTAGTGATTGGTATTTGGTATTGTGATTTGTGATGTCTCAAAAGTGTGTTGGATGAGGCTTACAATTCTTTATTTAGATTATTTTGTGATGCAATATTTTTGGAATCGTCACTTAATTACACTGGTAGAGATTACTCGGATTGATCTAGAGCATCTCCTAAAGTCTGGTTTTATATGTTGTTGAGGAGAGATAAAATGATAAGAAAAAGAGAGGAAGGATAGATGTTCTTTACAAGAACACCTACAAATGAGTTATGTGAGAGATGGAGAAGAGAGAGGTAGCGTTTTGGGACGTTTTTTAAGTTGGTTTTGATGTGAGAGCGGTAAAAAGGCCAGACATGATAGGCATATGCTTACGTAACCACTTTTTTAAGACCCACCATTATGGTAGTTGTTTTAAGTTTGACGTTTTTAGTATGTAACATCACGCTATAAGGCGTTACAAGAAACGAGCAGAACCGGCTCAGCCTGGTTTGTGAACAAACAACCCCCCCCCCCCCCCCCCCCCCACTTCATGATTTGTGTCCCCTTTCTATGAAAAACGAAGTAATTTTTTTTATCTGAAATGAATTAAGATGGTAAATGTTAAGTCAGATTTGAAAAAAGAAAATATATTAAGGATCTAAAAGTGCCCACAACCTGTTCGATTGAATGCCCCAAAGAAGCAATGAGTTTAGTGGATGGTGATGGATGCAGCATATACTTTAGTGGTTGTTATCATTGACTTAATGATGTGTTTTTGCAAAGTAATGTTTGTGATATATTCAATCTTTAATGACCTGGCGATGTCTAGATATGCAAGACTTTGCTAGTTGTGATAAAAAAAAGTCGAGGTTAACGAACCAATCTTCTTCTGCAAGTCCTAACAAGTCTTTCTTATCGGTTTCTAAGACAAAAGACAACACACATTCAACCTGCTTTTCGCAACTTTTTCTCTACTTTCGCTTACTTTCTCATTAAATAATCTTGACCGCGTTTGTCATGTTGCAGAACTCAATTACACAAAGGTGTTTGTCCACACTTATAGATAGTTGTTAAAGATAATAGGGTCAGCGATTGGATGATCTAGTAGTGGGACTAAAAGGGGACGTTTTCAGCTCGTTTTAGATGAGATTGATGACATAGAAGTTTGATTAGTGATGCGCATTTCGCTTTAAACTTGCAGATTATAAAACTATGTTTACCTTTATTTAGATAATATACATGCACATGGAGGACACACGCAAATACACGTCGTCTTACATGAAAGTTGCGTTTTCGTGCTTATTTTAAGTCGATTGGCGGAAATGACCCATGAAGGCATACATAGTTGTTGGTGACTTGATGACCAAAAGAGCTTATAGATTACATTCTTTATATCTTAACATACCTCACTGCCCATAATTTGTGCTTTTGGTATGCTAGTAGATAGATGCCTTATCTTTACATTTCAATATTTTTAAAGGTTTTTATTTTAACATATAAACAATTACAATACCAAGTTTAATAATTTTGTATGGTGTCCATTACCAACATATTGTTAAATAAAAGGACCAAGTGTCCAAAATTGGATGGTCTGTCTCGTCAACCCAACTGTAAAGATATCGTTCAAGTATTTATATTAAAATACAATGAGAAATGGAAAAATATTTACAATATTTAATATACTTACGATACGATTATCTTTGACATAAAAAATGTGAAGGTGGTGATTTCATAGAAGTAGAAAGTTGAACCTATATTTGACATGGTTTTCTAAAATAGATTTTAAGGTTAGATGAGTTTGTCCTTTTTTTAAACCTAAACCATAGTCTACAGTTTGGCTTATATTTCGTCAAAACCAACCGAACGAGATGATGAACATCCCATCTAATAATGCTAAACCATGTAAATGATGTTTAATTTTCGGTTCCTTGCACGTCAATGCAAGTTGTGTTTCTTGTGTTACCCATTAGGAATCATTCGCCCTCTTAGGAATCATTCGCTACCGTCGAATATGGTTGTGCATTGCTTTTTATCTCGAGGAGAAAGTACTGTCATTTCATTTCTTTTGCATTATTGATCTATAACCCCACAACTTTAAGATTTTAATAACCCATTTTGAAGAAAACATGCTTCAAAAATGTCCATTTCAATCATTTTTGGACTTATTTTTCTTTATAACTTTTAAATAAAAACGATGTTATGATGTTTTATTTCATGGACCGTTGATGGCTCAACTT
The DNA here is from genome assembly GCA_028751855.1 of Ambrosia trifida. Taxonomy (NCBI): domain Eukaryota; kingdom Viridiplantae; phylum Streptophyta; class Magnoliopsida; order Asterales; family Asteraceae; genus Ambrosia; species Ambrosia trifida. The sequence goes on from CM054129.1 coordinate 79,350,136, forward strand.
GACTACAAATACTTTTAGCCTAAAGCAACAGTATTAATTGTTGTGATGGGAACCAAACTATGCATTTAAGCAATCTAATCTTGACAAACTTTGATTTACATCAACACATTGACATCATAAAGTGGAAGAGTTAAATGGGTTTGGGTTAAAATTTGTAACCATTTTCATTGGGTCAAGGTCAGTACAGTACTGGCCCAAGAGGATATTGATCATCAAACTTTTTTTCTCGTATTGAGTTGGATCAACGAAGTGCTTTGGGATTGAGTATAGAAGTGTCATGTTCGGTTTTTTTTTTTTTTTTTTTTTTTTTTTTTTTTTTTTAAATAATAGTGGCAATAGTAAAAAAATTTGGTATAAAACTATGATAATACGAGTTTAATTAATTATTAACTGTTAGCTTAACAACAATCATTTGTTAGCTGTTATACACCCGTAGTGGGCGCCAAACCATCTCGTTATAGGGCGTTTTAGGCCTTCATAGCGACGGGAACACCGTCACCGCCGATGCTATGGAGGCGTTATGGCTTCGAAGCGGGGCCGGCCCTTAGGGTGGGCGAGCCGCACCCCCGGCCGAGGCCGTTTTACTCGAGGGCCTATAGTTTTTTTTTTTAACGGCAAATTTCACTCCTTGTGGGACTTGAACCCATGACCTCCCTCTTAGGGCCTATAGTTGTTTATATATAAGTGTTTGAAAGATGAGAATATGGAGGAGATGAGGTAGGGAAACGCTTGAATGGACTGCTTCGATTAATCGCCATCGGGTAATTAATGTTAAGCCCTGTCGGAGATGAGTTGAATATAGCTGGACAAGGGATATGCTTTCTTTTCTAAGTTGGAGTTGCAGAGGTGGTTTTCTAAAATATATAAGAGCATTCACAACCTGGGAACCAAATTATATGAGGGGTTCTCTCAAATTATATGGGTTAGGTGTAAGTCGTTGTGAGTAGAAGAGAGAGAAAATATTTAGGGAAATCATTATTCACCCATATATATGAAAAGCAACTCTTTACCCCTATTTATATTTTAATATTTTTGTAAGCAGTTGTGAGTGAAGAGATAAAAAATATAATGATAAAGGTATGAAAAGTATTATTATTTTAATTATGAGATAGAAGATTTAGGGGTGGAGTAGTGATTGGTTGTGAGGGGATGGGAGGTGGGGATGCTGATAGGAATGCTCGTTGCGAGTGAATGAGAGAGAAAAAAAATTGGAGAAAGCATTGTTCACCCCTATATTTGAAAAGCTATTGTTCACCCCTAAAAATATTTTAATATTTTTGAAAGTGGTTGTGAGTTACGAGACAGAAAATATAATGATAAAAGTATGAAAATGTATTATTATTTTAAAAATGAGAGAGAAAATTTTAGGATGAAATAGTGATTTTTAGTGTAATTTGATAGAGGAAATTTGGTGAAGGAGATGTGAATATCTTCGTACTTTTCAAAAGGAAAAATGATTTAAATTAAAATAATGAAGTACAAGTGTTGTAGTGCATAGTGCATACTTGTTTATATTAAGGTGATTTTTTTCCTTGTTTATAAATTATACATTTCAATTGTGATTTACGATATTTGGTACTCGTATTATAATTACTTGTTTTTATTCGGTAGCGTCCCGGGTTGAAATATTTAATATGACATAATAAAATATATTATTATTATTACTTTAAACAAATCTCTGGCATAAGTTATCATATTCAAATATTAAAAAAAAAAAAAAAAACGGATCTCTACGCCGGGGTATAAATCTAGTGCCATTACAAATGAATTCGGAAGTTTGTAATCGATCATTCGAAAAAGAACTGACATGAAATAAGAAAAAAAAGTTAATTATTGAAATATCGAACGCATTAGTCTAAGGGTTATGTGATGCGTTAAAAATTCATGGGTATATGATCGGGTATATAGTTCGGGTATTTGAGTATGTTTTTTTGGGTAATCGGGTCGGGTATCACCTAATCCCAGACCCGATCCAAACCCACAATTTTTTTAAACTAATCCCAAACCCGACACAATACCTGTCGGGTTACAAAAAATAGTCATTTTTTTCTCCGTTTTTTATATAGCACTATGGTACTCGTTGGAAAGATAATAAAACGCTCGTTAATTTGGTGTAATTTTTTTCTTTAAAAAATCTCGTATATAAAAGATATTAACGTTTAAAAGTTATGGGAGGAAACATGAGAGAAAAAATAATAAAGTTTTAATATTTAAATTTTGTAGATTAAGTATTTAATAGATTAGCTTAAAGATTATAAATTTATAATAGATTAGGTTAAATCATATTTATTTATTTATTTTTTATTGGTTTACACTTGCCACGTCACATCCTATGTGGCATCTCTCAAATGAGAGATTGCATAAGAGTATGACATGTAGGATTAATCCCTTTGTAATATATATATACTAGGTTTTATCCCGGGAGCGTCCCGGGGTTGAAAAATATAACATTGCTATAAGGTGACACCATGTGTTGCAGTGTTGCGCGATTCTTTCTCCTAGCTTCTCTTGATGAAGTATGCCTATGCATCTTTAAAAGAGTAAAATTCCAATGAAAGCATGACGATTGGGCTGGATTTCAACATCGTAGATAAGAACCTGGTTTAAAAGAAAAAAAACATTATTAATGAATAACCTGAACACTTTGTGTTTTTTTTCCTGTATGAACGAAACCCCACAAAAAATAGTAGTTTTTTTCTCCGTTTTTTATATAGTACTATGGTACTCGTTGAAAAGATAATAAAACTCTCGTTAATTTGGTGTAATTTTTTTCTTTAAAAAATCTCGTATATAAAAGATATTAACGTTTAAAAATTATGGGAGGAAACATAATAGAGAAAAATTTAAATTTGTTCTTAAATTCTTTTTTCTTAAAATAACTCAATTTAAATTTAGTAGATTAGGTTTTATGTTATTATTTTTTTTTTAATTTGCCACATGGCATGACACATGGCACACTTAAAAAGGAGAATGTCTCTTTGAATGTCATATCATTAAAATGGCTTTCTTTGACTTTTATATTTGACTAGTTTATACCCCGGGAGCGTCCAGGGTTGAGAAATCTAATTAAAGTGAATAAAATTAAAAGTATCTAAACTATAAAAATGGCATTTGCCAATATATGATTAATGAATATTATTATTATTATTATTACCATTTTAAACAAATCTCTGCCATAAGTTATCATATTCTAATATAAAAAAGGGTAATTGGGTCGGGTATCACCTAATCCCAGGCACGACCCAAACCCATATTTTTTTTAAACCAATTCTAAACCTGACACAATACCTGTCGGGTTACAAAAAATAGTCGTTTTTTTCTCCGTTTTTTATATAGCACTATGGTATCGTTGGAAAGATAATAAAAGACTCGTTAATTTGGTGTATTTTTTTCTTTAAAAAATCTCGTATATAAAAGATATTAACGTTTAAAAGTTATGAGAGGAAACATGAGAGAGAAAATAATAAAGTTTTAATATTTACATTTAGTAGATTAGGTATTTAATATATTATGTTAAATCATATTTAAACCATATTTATTTTTTATTTTAATTTGTCTAGAGTTGCCACATCACATCCTATGTGGCATCTCTCAAAAGAGATATTGCATAATATTATGACATGTCATTAAAAATGTTTTGGTTTATTATCTATCTATCTATCTATATATATATATATATATATATATATATAGGGATGGGTTATTTTGAGAACCATGTTGAGTTGAGAGAACCATAGGAACCATTGTGAGCCATTGATCTTGTGAAATCAATGGTTAAGATTACATCTTAAGGGTTTTGTCTTTACATGATTAGAGTTTTGTCTTTACATGTTATTTTAAAAGTAATAAAGTACAATTAGGGGTGATTTAGTAAAAACACCATGGAAAGAGAAATAATTAATATAAAACTATACTAATTTTTTATTTAGTTATTCAAAATATCATATTTTTTACTATATTTTATTTTTTAAATCCTTTGATTTTTTAACACAAATAATAACATAAATCTGACGAGAATAAATTACACTGGTGTAATTATTTACACCAGTGTTAATCTACGATGATTTACACTGGTGTAATTATTTACACCAGTGTAATTCTACCATGATTTACCTCGGTGTAATTATTTACACCGGGGTAATCTACCATAAAACAAAACTACTGCACAAAAACACTAGTGTAAAAAAGCAAAAATCCACATATATACATTCGTATTACACCACCTTTAAAATGCCTCAAAACATCAACAAAAAACACTAGTGTAAAACCCAAAAAACATCTATAATCTATACATTCGATATTACACCAGGGGTAAAAAAAACCCCAAAAACAACATATATACCACAAACTTCTATAGAAAATACACTAATGTAAAAACCAAAAGTACAAAAAGATCTATACATCAAAACCTCTACAAATTTCATATTTTACACTGGTGTTTTTACATCATCTTCTTCACGGCATCTCCTGGCAAAAACCAAAAAATTTCATAAAATAATAATAATAATAACAGAAATAATAAGAATAATAATAACAGAAAAATAATAATAGAAAAAAAAATAATAACAGAAAAAATAATAATAATAATACCATAAATAATAATAATAATAATAATAATAATAACAATAATAATAATAATAGAAAAATAGTAATAGAAAAGAAAAAAAAATAATAATAATAACGGGAAACCTGATCGGAAAAAAACCCACCGGAAAAAACCCACCGGAAAACCCACCCCTCACCGCCGCCCCTCTGCCATCTCCTCCACCCCCTGTTTTCGTCTCCACCATCCCACCACCATCATCATCTTCAAACGCCCCCCCCATTTTTCAGATCTGCCTCGTCTCCACCATCCCACCACCATCATCATCTTCAAACACCCCCCATTTTTCAGATCTGCACCGTCTTCATCTTCATGTCTTCGAAAACCCACTACCCCGTTCTTTGTTTTCAGGCGAGAGGGAAAGAAACCAAAAGCCTCTGTTCTTTGTTGTCGTTAATGAGAGAGAGAGGGAAAGAAAGGGAGAGGAATATAGAGAGAGAAAGAGTGTGCAGAGTGTGTGAGAAGAGAGAGAGAGGAGGTGTGGTTTTTGAAAAAATAAAATAAAAAACGTTATATAAAGCTGTTAAGAGGGGGTGGGGTGGGGTTGGGGTGGAGTTAAATTACTATGATACCCTTCTATATTATAATGATAATAGGTATATGTGTCATCATGTTATTGGTTTAAAGTGGTTCTCATGGTTCTCTCAACTCAAGGGGGTTCTCACATGAACCCAATCCTATATATATATTGCAAAGGGATTAATCTTACATGTCATACTTTTATGCAATCTCTCCTTTGAGAGATGCCACATAAGATGTGATGTGACAACTCTAAACCATTTAAAAAAAGAAATAAATATGATTTAACCTAATCCATTAAATACCTAATCTACTAAATCTAAATATTAAACATTTATTATTTTATCTTTCATGTTTCCTCTCATAACTTTTAAACGTTAATATCTTTTATATACGAGATTTTTTAAAGAAAAAAAATTACACCAAATTAACGAGCGTTTTATTATCTTTTCAACGAGTACCATAGTGCTATATAAAAATCGGAGAAAAAAATGACTATTTTTTGTAACCCGACAGGTATTGTGTCGGGTTTGGGATTAGTTTAAAAAAAATTGTGGGTTTGGGTCGGGTATGGGATTAGGTGATACCCGACCCGATTACCCGAAACAACATACCCAAATACCCGAACTACATACCCGATCATATACCCATGAATTTTAGCGCATAACATAACCCTTAGATTAATGCGTTCGATATTTCAGTAATTAACTTTTTTTTCTTATTTCATGTTAGTTCTTTTTAGAATGATCGATTGCAAACTTCCGAATTCATTTGTAATGGCACTAGATTTATACCCCGGCGCAGAGATTCATTTTTTTTATATTTGAATATGATAACATATGGCAGAGATTTGTTTAAAATAATAATAATATATTTTATTATTTTATATTAAATATTTCAACCCGGGACGCTTCCCGGGATAAAAACTAGTATATATAGATATAGATATAGATTATCACCTCTTTTCTTAACAGTTTGTTTTTTTCTTATGTTTCCTACGTAGTAAATATTTATAAACATACTATCATATCTAGTTATTGAATCCGGGTTGACTAGTAAGGCATCCAGTTTGATGACTAGTTCGATTTTGAAAACATTGAATGTATTAGTTGATAATTTTTAATTTAGCTCTAAATTGAAAGTTTTGTTACACATTATTACGATATATTACGATATGTTATTCTAATACTATATTTTTACTATTTTATTGTTATACCATTAATCTTTTAAAAATTTATATAATATTTTAGGGCCCCGAGGGCCTTTTTTTTCGGCTCGTACGAGGCACTTAAATTTTCAGAACCGGCTCTGCTTGGAAGGTTATGGAGATGGCGAGCGTTATGACTCAACAATTAACAAAATGGAACGTTGGGACTTTGGGAGTGACCGTTACCAACAGTCAAATGAATAAAAAAACACAAACACTTTATATAAATTACACAAATATTCAAACACAAACACATATCATTCAAACACAAACAAAAACCATTAAACTTCTGCACAAACAAATCACCACAATGTCGTCTCCTCCCTCTGAAGACTCGCTTACTGATTTTTATCAAAGGTGTTTTCATGACGACGACGCGGAAGAGGAATAAGTCGTTACGAGTGCGGTTACGCTAGCGGCGAACGCCATACATCATATAAATAATCCCCCCACGGGAGAAATTGACTAGGGAACATATACAGCGAGACCGTGTATCCGCCAGTGAGCGTTTAATGAATGATTATTTCAATCCTAGTCCGGTTTACGGCTCTGATCTGTTTAGGTGAAGCTTTCAGATGAGTAAAAGCTTATTTTTGCACATTACCGTAGATTTCGAGTCAACATATGACTACTTTAAGCAAAAACCCAACGGTCGAGGGTTTTTAGGATTCACCCCAATTCAAAAGGTCACTTCCGCGTTACGTGTACTCACCTACGGGAACACATACGATATCAATGACGAGTATTTGAAGATGGCGGAGAAAACCACACGCGATACCTTGGGATATTTCGCCTACGGTATATTTACAATTTTAAATATAATTATAATTAGTAGTTACATTATATATATATATATATATATATATATATATTAGGTATATGCGAATTATATAGAAAACGATACTTGAGAAACCCGACATGGAACGACCTTCAAAAACTATACGAAGTGCATTTACAAAAACATGGCATACCCGGCATGATTGGTAGTATAGACTGTCGTCAATAACGGTGGTATAATTGTCCAACATACATGCGGTGACCAAAAAGGGACCAACGTTGGTTTTACGAGTTATTGCCTCAAAAGACCTTTGGGTTTGGTCGGCCTTCTTTTGGTCTCGCTGGGTGTATGAACGACATAAATACTTTTTAGTTTTCGCTATTGCTAGAGTCTTACATTGGCGGAACAATACCGAAAGCTGGGTTTTATGTAAATAATAATTACTACGAGCATGGATACTACTTGGTAGATGGTATATATCCAGAGTATTCAATGCTTGTCAAAACGTTTTTCTCAAACACTCAATCAAAAAAGACAATATTTTAAGACACATCATGAGTCCGCAAGAAAGGACATTGAGAGGTGTTTTGCCGTTCTTCAACAACGATGGCATTTTGTTAGAAATCCTTGTCGTGTGTGGGAAAAAGAAAGAATTAGAATGGTGATGTATGCTTGTATCATAATGTATAATATGATACTTGAAGACGAAGGAAAAGCAATATGCCAAAACTATTTTCCGGAAGATGTTGTTGAAGGGACGCAAGCGACAATGGACAGAGAATACAAAACAGTACCATGTTGCGTTCCAAGGATATACATAACGCGTTGAAGGAGGATTTGGTCGAGGAAGCATGGACGATTCACTCGATTCAAAACAATGAAGCCAAAGAAGAAGAAGGAGAAAATGAAGAAAAAGAAGACGACGACGAGTAGTATTTTTTTTTTTTTTTTTTAGTATTTGTAATTTTTATTTTAGTATTTGTAACTTTTTTTAGTATTTCTATTTTTCATAGTATTTGTAATTTTTTTACAATTTGTAATTTCTTTTATTTAATGAAATATTATTTAGTTTTTAAATTTGTTATTTAAATAAAAAACAGTAATTAAGCAATGATTACCCAATCATTTATAAAGCCCCAATTGAACCCTTTCCCACTACACCCTTATTTCCTCATAAAGCCCATTGAGCCTCTTCTAATACTTTATAATATTTTATTCCTCATAAAGCCTCATGAAACCCATAAAACCCCCCATTTAGGGCTGCAAACAAACTGAACGAACACGAACAAGGCCTTGTTCGTGTTCGTTTGTTAAGGAAATTATGTGTTCACATATAGTTCATGAACACTTGCCGAATGATATTTTCTGTTCGTGTTCGTTTGTTAAGAAAACACTTGTGTACGTGTTCGTTTGTTAATTTTGTTCACGAACACAAACGGACATTAATGAACACAAACAAACAAAAAGAAGTGTTCATGAATGGAAACAAACATAAACGGACATATATTAAGTTTCGAGTAGGATCAAATTCACATACGTTAAGACATTAGCTAGATCCACCTAGAATATAACTTAATTATCCAAACATACTTAGTACCTAGCATAATATAGGTAAACATAATAAAGTAGTGTCTCAAAAAACTAAGTTCGCATCGCAGGAGAACTAAGGAGGGCGTCGGAGGTGCATGGCGATGGCGGAAGGCGTCGAAGGTAGAGGGTGTCGACGCTAGAAAGTGTAAATATATAATGAGCGGTGATACTAAATGTAGGTTTTTTGATCTCATATAGCCATATATTTACCTCACATTATTTATTTAGTTACTTATTTAGGTAAAATAAATAAAAGTAAAAGAAAAAATATATAAATTTAAAACCCTATTAAGCTATCAAACACAAACGAACACGTTTCCGAACGTTCACGAACATAAACGAACGAACGCGACCTCTGTTCGTGTTCGTTCATTTATTAAACGAACGAATACAAACGAACTTCCCGCCGAACTGTTCATGAACTGTTCGCTGAAAGTTCAGTTAGTTTGCAGCTCTACCCCAATTACACATACCCTTACTTGTTAGCTTAGCTGGATGTACCATACACCAACATATCGAAGTTTGTCACCAACTCAAGGTCAAATTTTTTTTTTTTTTTCCTTTTCGGCTTATTGCTTGGCCCAACCGATTATATCTTAGTCCAATCATAAAGTAAAATAAAATAAAAAATTGAGAGGATTATATCTTAGTCCAATCATAAAATAAAATAAAAAATTGAGAGGATTTGAATCATTTGGCTAGGGCACATGATTACCAATTAAAACATGCATCATCTTATGTTGTTTCTATCACTCAAATTATCTATAAGGGTGAAATGGGTGCTACTAGTATGTGTATTTTCTTTCACTGATTTTAACCAATTATGCACTGTCACATCACTTAACTGATTTACTTCACTGAAACAGTTTTTTGTAGGCAGCACTCCACTGATTCTATTTTTTTCATTTAAATACAAATACAAACACTTTTTTTTTAAATTCACACGGTTTATAAATTTTATCACCAAACCGGCAGACCATGTTTATTTCTCAACCGTCTACACCAAACACGGTCAAAAAAATTTAATCCCATTTAAATCGATCTTATCTAACCGTCAGAGAAATTCAATTTTTAGCATGTGATACGGTTGAGTTTTTTTGTATATAAACGACGATGGTGAAAACACACTTGAACATCAACAACAACACTCATGTGACACCCGGCAACTTTCGGTAACTAACTTTTGAAAACTTAGTAAGTCTACCTTAGCGAGTCGCGCATACGTTACACATAACAAGGTCGGTCGAGTCGAATCGCACATCATTAGGGTTTTAACATACGCAAGTCTCGGGTCCCGGGAATTGGTGATCGGGCGGGAACGTGTTATTTATCATGCATTATATGTTGGTAATCATTATGTGACTTATCGGTATGTGGAAACGTGATTACATATGTTAAAATAGGGTTTAACGCGCCAAAAACCCGGACACACAGACTATAGGCGATTAGGCCATGTGGTATAGCCTAATCGCCAGTATTTGAGGCGAGTAGGGGATTCTTTAAGCGAGTAGGATGCTACTCGCATGAAGGTTCATGCGAGTAGCAGTCCTAATCGCGTATACTGCTGCGTACTCGCCTGAATTGCCCCGAACGACTAGAAACGCCTATAAATACCACCCTTGACCTCCAAAACATCATTTGTGCAACCCTAGCCGTCCCATAACATAACCCAACACACAAACACCCTCTGGAACTCGTTTTTGCATCAAAACCACAATTTTCAAGCTTATTCCATCATCACCTCTTGAATACAAGGTGTGTTCTTCAAACCCAAACCTTTAAATGATTATGTTTTACTCCCTAAAAGTCCAGACCTGACTTATAAATGTTTTTGTCTTTGAAAATCCATTTAAAACCGTTTTTAAACAAACCCACACCTTTACATGTGTTGTATGTGTTGTATGTGATTAAAGATAGATTTTTTAGGATTGAATCATGATTGTTTTTGTGTTATTATGATGTTTATGGCTATTACAAGTTAGTATGATGATGTCCTAGGAGTTTGAATGGTTTTGGTTGTGTATTGTTGATACTTGATGTTTTGACCCATTTGAAGGATTTTGGATGATTAAGGATGATATGAGGTGTGTTGTTGATTGTATGATGTTAGGGTTTGCTCTAGGATGATGCTAGAACAGTAGGATGCTATTGGATAACGTGGTTATGTGATTTAATCTGAATAATTGCTATTTAGGGCAAGTTCTTGCATGTTGATGTGATGTTTACATGCTAAGTTGCTATTTTGAGAAAACGCTCGCATTCGGAACTGTTAGAACGATAAAAACTTAGGGGTTTTGCTTGAAATATGTTTGTTAATGTGTTAGGATGATTATTGGATGTTCCTACATGTTTCAGATCTGATTTGGAGTGTTCGGCGCGCGAAATTGCACTACAGAACAGTATAGGCGAGTAGGAACCTACTCGCATGAGGCTTCAGGCGAGTAGGCCCCTAAATGCCTGATGTATAGGCGAGTACAAGCCCTATTCGCCTATATATAGGCGAGTAGAGGCCTATTCCCCTATACTACTAGCAATTACAATCCTATTCCCCTATACTACTAGCAATTACAATCCTATTCCCCTATACTACTAGCAATTACAATCCTATTCCCCTATACTACTAGCAATTACAATCCTATTCCCCTATACTACTAGCAATTACAATCCTAAATGCTAGTTTGATTCCTAATCGCGTATAATGCTGCTGCATGTATATTTTAACATCCCGGAACATGATTGACGCCTAGGAACATGATAGGAACCCCGGGATACACCCAATGACTTAGTGACACGTGTTCGAACCTGTTTATGCGTTAATCGGATATTATGCTAGACTAGGTGAACTGTTGTGCGTATTAAGTGTTTAATTGCATATGTGGCATGATGTCTTGTATTTATCTAACACGTGGAATGTCGGGTCACCAATGGGATGTCGAGTCTTGTCTTACGTTGTCTGGTTGTCGGTTAAACATGCTTTTCGGACACATAATGGTCATGGACTGGACTTAGGGACTAATGAACCCGATGGGTTATTAGTCTAACTTGACACATATCTTATGATAGGTCGCCAATAGTTGGGGCTATCATATCTTACAGACGGTTTACTCATATCACGCATACGGTTTACTCTTAAACGGAATACGCAACCTAAGGTGAGTTCACGGCCCCACATTTTACAGTTTTTGCTTTCGGGGTGAGAAACATGCTTACAAACTCTTTTATGACTTATGACTTGTTAAATTCTTATGGCTCATGACTCTTTATCACGTTATACTATGGCTCACTTATCTTACTATACGGTTCATCGAAAATCCCTTGAAACCACTAACATGGGTATATGGCGGGGAAATATGGATAGCGCTATTGGGAACTGACAAACCCCACTCGACGGTCGGACCGGGCGGGTGCATATTGTCTCTAACAAAACAAGGTCTACCGGCGATGACGGTAGCCCATAGGAACTAAGGGTAACACACGGCTCAGTCAGTAATGGTTTCACCCGTATGAGTATCTCATTCTGCGCCTGGTTTGGCGTTCTCATAAGCATAGTAGTAATTGTGATGGTAACGGTTTTCGAAGGAACACTTTAAACGTTTAATTTAAAACCTGTGAACTCACCAGCATTATATGTTGACTCTTTTAGCATGTTTTCTCAGGTCGCTAAGGTAGCAGCGGTCGGATAGGCGCACGAGGTCGCACTGGAGTCGTCTCGCGTCTAGGGTCTCATCTGCACGTTTTGGAATCATGAACTTTTGAACTTATGTTTTATTTATGCATGACTTTTGTAAACTTTAAATGCTTCCGCACTGTTAAATGTTGGTTTAAAACTTATGCATGGTTTGTTGACGTATGTTTTTACATTTAGACGTCGTTTATTGTGACCGTTGACTTAGATCCTGGTGTGTCACACGCCTCGCGGTAGAACTCCGCAGGTGGAAATTTGAGGGTGTGACAGATTGGTATCAGAGCCAATGGTTATAGTGAACTAGGACTGCATGTAGAGTCTAGACTATAGCCGAGTCACACACACTAGACGGTCACATACATTTGAGTCGTGTCTTTTGGACAAACATACTAACTTTGCTGGGGTGTCGGTATCCTTATCACACAGTGTCGTATTTTCTATATCATTCTTGGTTATTCCTAGTTTCATTCATTGATCTGTGTTGACTATAGTTTCGAGCCCGGGGCACGCCTTGAGGACCATGTAGAGCAATTTATCATTTCGGGTGCACACGAAATCATAAGTTGAAATGCATGGAAGGCTTGGTGGATCTCGTGTTGGGATTAATGGTCACATTCGAACCCGATCCTAGACTTTTCACATTCTCTTGGTTATGCGTTGGTGATAGATCCGAGTGTTTTGTTCTTATTCTTGTTTCGGCAGAAGATGTCTGGTGATCGTGGTGTTCGTAATAGTGGCGAGGGTCGTGAAAACATCAGCATAACCCGAGAAGAGCTGAACAATTTGATCCAGCAACAGGTGTCCATTGCTCTTGCTACCTTCCAGTCCGCTCAACATGGCCTAGGTGGGAACGTCGACAATCAACAACCTCCTCCACCGCCGCCCCCTCTCGGTCAGCAGGTGTGTACTTTCAAGGTGTTCATGGAACGCGATCCCCACATCTTTGGTGCGAGTGAGAACAACAAAAGGAAATGGGATAATGTTGGAAAGAGGTCAGCATCAGTTCAGCCTCAACAGGTGAGGAGGCTTGAAGCTTCAGGGTCAGATTCAGGGCAGAAGCGGAGTGGGTATGTGGGGAAGAACCCCAAGTGCAACCAGTGTGGGTACCATCATGTTGGGAATTGTGATACGTTTCGTTGTAATCGTTGCCACCGGAATGGTCATCTAACTAAGGATTGTAGGGCGACTCTTCGGCCGGTTCGGACTATCATTGCTGCTCCCGTTCGACGGGGAAATCAGGGTTGCTTTAATTGTGGCAAGTTGGGACATGTCAAGCGTACCTGCCCTAAACTAGAGTAGAGTAATTGGTGTTTTCATTGTGGTCAATCGGGGCATCATAAGAAGGACTGCCCAGAGTTGAATCAAGCTGAAGCTAGGGCCGTAGGCGGTGGTGGAAACAATGAAGGTGGCGGTCAAGCTGCTCGTGACAATGTCATCGGTGCTAGGGAGAACCAGGTGGACACAGACACTGTTACCCGTACGTATTCTCTCTTATCTCTTGTTACGCTTCGGTTTTACTTTCATCCGCATTGTTGTGCGTTCTTGTTTCGGGTGTTTTCTTTGTGGTTGGTCTCTGTTTCTCATTCTTTGGGTCGATGAGGGTCCTTTGGGGATGCTACTTGGACGGTACCGGTGGATTAGTTATACCGATCATAGTAGGCTCCAGTAGGCTTTCATCGGGGGTCTCTTGTCTCATACTCATATTTGGGAAAGTGGTTTCCCGGTTATTACTGGCACGTTTGGTTTATGACCTTCACTTGTTGTATTTTGGGGAAACGTTACTTGGGCACAGAGGTCGACACTCATTACTGTTGAAGCCGAAAGAATCTCGGGACGAGATTCCTTTCAACAGGGGGATGATGTGACGACCCGGAAAAATTTTTCTTCTTATTTGTTTTCTCTCCTCGACTTCGGGAAATTTTCGGGACGAAAATTCTTTCAACAGGGGGATGATGTGACACCCGGCAACTTTCGGTAACTAACTTTTGAAAACTTAGTAAGTCTACCTTAGCGAGTCGCGCATACGTTACACATAACAAGGTCGGTCGAGTCGAATCGCACATCATTAGGGTTTTAACATACGCAAGTCTCGGGTCCCGGGAATTGGTGATCGGGCGGGAACGTGTTATTTATCATGCATTATATGTTGGTAATCATTATGTGACTTATCGGTATGTGGAAACGTGATTACATATGTTAAAATAGGGTTTAACGCGCCAAAAACCCGGACACACAGACTATAGGCGATTAGGCCATGTGGTATAGCCTAATCGCCAGTATTTGAGGCGAGTAGGGGATTCTTTAAGCGAGTAGGATGCTACTCGCATGAAGGTTCATGCGAGTAGCAGTCCTAATCGCGTATACTGCTGCGTACTCGCCTGAATTGCCCCGAACGACTAGAAACGCCTATAAATACCACCCTTGACCTCCAAAACATCATTTGTGCAACCCTAGCCGTCCCATAACATAACCCAACACACAAACACCCTCTGGAACTCGTTTTTGCATCAAAACCACAATTTTCAAGCTTATTCCATCACCACCTCTTGAATACAAGGTGTGTTCTTCAAACCCAAACCTTTAAATGATTATGTTTTACTCCCTAAAAGTCCAGACCTGACTTATAAATGTTTTTGTCTTTGAAAATCCATTTAAAACCGTTTTTAAACAAACCCACACCTTTACATGTGTTGTATGTGTTGTATGTGATTAAAGATAGATTTTTTAGGATTGAATCATGATTGTTTTTGTGTTATTATGATGTTTATGGCTATTACAAGTTAGTATGATGATGTCCTAGGAGTTTGAATGGTTTTGGTTGTGTATTGTTGATACTTGATGTTTTGACCCATTTGAAGGATTTTGGATGATTAAGGATGATATGAGGTGTGTTGTTGATTGTATGATGTTAGGGTTTGCTCTAGGATGATGCTAGAACAGTAGGATGCTATTGGATAACGTGGTTATGTGATTTAATCTAAATAATTGCTATTTAGGGCAAGTTCTTGCATGTTGATGTGATGTTTACATGCTAAGTTGCTATTTTGGGAAAACGCTCGCATTCGGAACTGTTAGAACGATGAAAACTTAGGGGTTTTGCTTGAAATATGTTTGTTAATGTGTTAGGATGATTATTGGATGTTCCTACATGTTTCAGATCTGATTTGGAGTGTTCGGCGCGCGAAATTGCACTACAGAACAGTATAGGCGAGTAGGAACCTACTCGCATGAGGCTTCAGGCGAGTAGGCCCCTAAATGCCTGATGTATAGGCGAGTACAAGCCCTATTCGCCTATATATAGGCGAGTAGAGGCCTATTCCCCTATACTACTAGCAATTACAATCCTATTCCCCTATACTACTAGCAATTACAATCCTATTCCCCTATACTACTAGCAATTACAATCCTATTCCCCTATACTACTAGCAATTACAATCCTATTCCCCTATACTACTAGCAATTACAATCCTAAATGCTAGTTTGATTCCTAATCGCGTATAATGCTGCTGCATGTATATTTTAACATCCCGGAACATGATTGACGCCTAGGAACATGATAGGAACCCCGGGATACACCCAATGACTTAGTGACACGTGTTCGAACCTGTTTATGCGTTAATCGGATATTATGCTAGACTAGGTGAACTGTTGTGCGTATTAAGTGTTTAATTGCATATGTGGCATGATGTCTTGTATTTATCTAACACGTGGAATGTCGGGTCACCAATGGGATGTCGAGTCTTGTCTTACGTTGTCTGGTTGTCGGTTAAACATGCTTTTCGGACACATAATGGTCATGGACTGGACTTAGGGACTAATGAACCCGATGGGTTATTAGTCTAACTTGACACATATCTTATGATAGGTCGCCAATAGTTGGGGCTATCATATCTTACAGACGGTTTACTCATATCACGCATACGGTTTACTCTTAAACGGAATACGCAACCTAAGGTGAGTTCACGGCCCCACATTTTACAGTTTTTGCTTTCGGGGTGAGAAACATGCTTACAAACTCTTTTATGACTTATGACTTGTTAAATTCTTATGGCTCATGACTCTTTATCACGTTATACTATGGCTCACTTATCTTACTATACGGTTCATCGAAAATCCCTTGAAACCACTAACATGGGTATATGGCGGGGAAATATGGATAGCGCTATTGGGAACTGACAAACCCCACTCGACGGTCGGACCGGGCGGGTGCATATTGTCTCTAACAAAACAAGGTCTACCGGCGATGACGGTAGCCCATAGGAACTAAGGGTAACACACGGCTCAGTCAGTAATGGTTTCACCCGTATGAGTATCTCATTCTGCGCCTGGTTTGGCGTTCTCATAAGCATAGTAGTAATTGTGATGGTAACGGTTTTCGAAGGAACACTTTAAACGTTTAATTTAAAACCTGTGAACTCACCAGCATTATATGTTGACTCTTTTAGCATGTTTTCTCAGGTCGCTAAGGTAGCAGCGGTCGGATAGGCGCACGAGGTCGCACTGGAGTCGTCTCGCGTCTAGGGTCTCATCTGCACGTTTTGGAATCATGAACTTTTGAACTTATGTTTTATTTATGCATGACTTTTGTAAACTTTAAATGCTTCCGCACTGTTAAATGTTGGTTTAAAACTTATGCATGGTTTGTTGACGTATGTTTTTACATTTAGACGTCGTTTATTGTGACCGTTGACTTAGATCCTGGTGTGTCACACGCCTCGCGGTAGAACTCCGCAGGTGGAAATTTGAGGGTGTGACAACTCACACCTTCAAACCTTCAAAATGACTCGTTGGACCGAAAACGAAGAAATGGCTTTGGTTGTGTACGTTAAGGCCGCACAAAACGACCCATCGTTGCAACGCCAACCACGTAGGGGCTCGGGGGGCTTAGGAGGTCGCCAAACAAGCTTCTGGGACCGTGTCTTGGCTGACTTCAAACAACAAGTCGGCGAAAGCGACCGCACAATTGAGAGCCCACAGAAAAAGTGGACCGATCTAAACAACAAATGTGATCGGTGGACCACGTGCTACAAGCGTACCATGAGCCGGCACCCAGGCATTGTGCCGGAGTTGGCTGTGGAGTTTACCCAGACGAGCTATGCGGCCCGTTACCGCGACAACTTTGAGCATCTCCAAGCCTGACAACTCCTGCGTCAACTCTAAGCTTTATCTTCTATGTTTTTATGTATTTTTATTTATGTTTAATATTAATAAATATTGTCTTATTATTTTATTTACTTTTGGTTTTATTTATTTTTAAAATATAAACAAAATGTTGCTTTAAAATGGTTATAAATAAATAAAAAAGGAATTAAAGTAAATTAAAAAAATAAGAAATACATGGTTACCAGCCCGTTAACTACAACCAGAAAACAGTTCACGGGACCCATACCAGCACGAGTGGTGGTGGTGTTACCGTGCTGGTAGTAGGGTACCCGCGACCAAATCGGTAAGGGCCCTGTTCACCCTAACATTTAACTTACGATTTATACCTATTTCACTTTCAGTATCGTAAATTAAAGGGGAATTAGATTTTAATAACCTGGACTATTTGAAATTGGCCACTGGCACCCCCAACTAAAAAATTGGCCATGTATAACCTGAACTATTGACTTATTGGAATCTAGCACCCACTAACGGTTAAATCACTAACGCCGTTAGTGGGTTAGTGTGACATTTGCATCGTTCACTTTCATCGTATGCACACTTTTAGTCCTTAACCTATATTATAGTTTCACTTTCAATCCTTGTATGTTTGACATTTGTATTTTATAAATTAATCACTAAATAATAATTGAGACAATTTTAATAATAATAAAATAATTATTCTTCAATAAGAAGTTAATTAGTTATTGACTTAATGTGAAATATGAGTTATAAAACTCAAATACAATTGAATTTACTAGTTATAGAATTTATTGGCTCTAAGATATAAAGTTCAAAAGAAACATATGATTCAATTCTAATTGAGTGAAACAATTTAGAATTCATTAGGGACTTTAATTTGGTTTTATTAGTGAAACGGCTGGAAACTTAAATTATCTTAAAACTCCTCTTTTACTAGTCCAATATATAAATCTTTCACACCATTCATTTTCTACACTAATTTACATTCTAAAACCACTAAAAAACATGTCAAATGGCGACTTCAAGACCTCCAAGTCGTGACTTTTAGTTCGGATTGTTTGCTTTCATTTTCGATCATTATTCGAACTTGTAAGTCCAAATTTATATTGCCGTTTTGTTTCTTATTTGTCCCTCTATGAAAGCCCTATATACTCATGTGTTATTCGAGTCAATTGGGTTTTGGTTAGGGTTAGGATTCTTGGCTAGAAATTTGGGGAAGAAGATGACTCTCAAACTATATTTTTATAGTTATTTCTCTAAATAAAATCACAAATCTAGTTGTGGTCTAGTGGTTTGTGAGTGTTGTGTCAAGGAAACCACATGGGTTCGATTCCAACATCCCCCACTTTTCTTTTTCTTTTCAGATTTTAATTCTTATTATTCATTATAATTATATAAAATACAAGCAAAACTTAGAATATTTATAATAAATTCATTTTTGATACAAAATTATAAAAATTTAGGTATAGTTCTTTGATACCTCATAGAAAATTATCATATTTTTATTTTCTGGAAAATAATTTATTTCGTAATTTTTATTAATTTAATTTTTTTAATCATAATTAATTGATTAAAAATTCATTTTTACTGAATTTAATCTCAAACTTTTTGGGAAATTATTTCTAATCATCATGAACTGAAATAAAAATTATTGGTTCAGAAAACATTTATTTTTATTGATTTTTCTATTTTTAATCATTTAAACATGATTTAAATTCATTAAATCACTTTTAAATATAAGTAAGTTTAGAAAAATTATAGGAAAATTATTTTCATTTATTTACATTATAAAGTATTCATTTTATAAAAAAATAATACTTTTGGATCATGTCTTTTATTTTTAGTCTTATTTATGTTTAAATAGACCTAATTAATCTTTCATTTATTAATACTATTTAATATCTATTTTATAAACACTTTTCTTATAAAATAGAAATATTCTTGTGTTTGAAAGTCTTTATTATCATTTGTTGGATCATTGTGTTACTCATAAGTATTTATTTCAATATTTATGATTATTGTAATTATTTACAATAGTTAGTTAAAGTAATTAACTAAATTATTTTGCCTTAATTAATCAAAATATATTTTTATCTAAAATATTCAATTGGTAATAATTATATTATCTAAACCACATTTATAAACTTTGACGTATTACTTTTGATATATAACTTTTATATATTAATTCGATTTATTATAAAAACTCTAATTCCCCAAATCGACTTAGCAAACCCTAATGCCTTAAAACCCTAGATACCTTAGACTTTTAAGACATTTCATTTATTAGTATTCTTATACATTATAGGTAGACTTATTCGGAATTCCCATTTCTTAACTCACGTCAGCTTAAGTTGGATTTTGAACGCTTTCGCAAACGGTGAGTATATCTTTCCCCTTTTTCATTTTACTTTTGGGGCTGCTCATGTACTTATATCAAGTTTCTATTTCCTTTTACTAAAATAGCAATTCTCATGTGTGTTTGCTTGTGTTAATTTGTGTGTCTATGACTTGTCAAAATCATTAACCTTTGAGGACCTGACATTTCAATGAATAGTACTATGGTATATACCCCTTGTGACTCTGTTGAGAGACCTTGGTCATTGTCTTGTGATTCATATTACTCAAAAATGTTTTGATTCTTAGGGTGGATTTTGAATGGATATTACTTATTACATAATTGCAAACAGTATACAACATGTGAATTGCGAAACACTTTTCTACTATATGTATTAAAACAGGGTATGCTCACCAATACATTTTGTATTGACAAAAATTATTTTCGTACATGTTTCAGGTTGTTACGAGATCACTTTTAAGCTTTTGGATTCATATTTAGATTTTGATTCATTGTATTTCAGTTTAAATAATTAGTTTGAATCATTGTATCTTTGTTTTCTCATGTAATAAATTATTAATCAATGTATCAATATTTACACTTTTAGTCCATGAGCTATTGAACAATCGTCACTACGTGACACCTCGATGTTTCCGCCATCGGTTGGGGTGTTACAGTTCGCTGATGTGGCAAGATTTGCTTACGTGGCATGCTGATGTGTAATCCACGTGTGCATTTCATAAAAAAATAAAAATAAAACAGATCTGTTATATGTTCTTCCCCAAACATCATCATCATCATCATAACATCAAACACTTGATAATATATCTTCTCTACAAGATCGATAACGATATATCTACATCGTCAATACTTGATAATATATCTTCACCCTTGCAAAACCCAACCCGTCATAAAAAAAACAGATCTGGATTTTAATGAACATCATCTTCATCTTCATAAAACACAAACACAGATCGATTCCACCATCTTTATCTTCATCTTCCCCAACCTATTTTCTCTAATCCCCATTGGAACACCACCGGTCACCATCCATTCCAGCATAACAACCACCGATCATATTGTATTTCAGTAACAATACTCGATTTCACCGATTATTATCAATGAAATAGAAATGGGTTTGAGGGTTTTACCTTCGATTGAACAACCATTCGTCAACCATCGAAACCAGCAACTCCTCTTCGGTCTTCCTTTTCCTCCTGCTCCATCTCTCTCTGTCGATCTCTCTTTCCTTCTCCCCGATCTCCGTCTTTCTCTTTCTATCTCTGCGTTTCTCTCTCTTTCTCTAATATTCTGTAGTGTATGTATGTGTGAGAGATGAGGGAAATGAAGATGATGTTCATATATACATTTGTTTTTTTTTTTTTTTTTTTTTTTTTTTTTTTTTTTTTTTTGAGAAATTAGGGTTACAATATGTTCAGTGATGTTGAAGGAAAGAGATAAGTTTCTTTGATGATTTTAATTATATATATATATATATATATATATATAACAAAGCTCCCACATATGTCACTAGGGATGGCAATTATTGTCACGACTCGAAACCCGACACAAAAAAAAAAAACAGAGTTGGGTCAACTAACGCTACCCGTTTAAAAAACGGGTAGGGTTTGAGTCGATCCGTATTAAAAATGAGTCGGGTTCAGGTTGATACATATAAAAAACGGTTTGACCCGTTAACCCATTAAGTATTTAGAAAAAAATCTATTATATTTTTGTTTTTTATATTTCTATTTACATAGTTATAATTGTGTTATTTTTGACACACTATATTATTTACTTGTCACATTTATATGCTCAGTATTAAACATGTTATTGATTACTCGCTTACAACCCAACAACCCGCTTATAACTCATGAACATGTATGACTCATTTAAAAATATGGGTTAAATGGATCATAGTCGAGTTGACCCAGATTTATGTGGGTCGGGTAAAAGTTGAAATCTTTGACACGAATAATAATATGAGTCAGGTTCGGGTTGCATATTTCAACTCGCCAATGTATTAACACGACACGATTGACACCCCTACATGTAACTGAGGGAGTATGTGAGGACATACAGGATTTATTATTTTGAAGGTTAATGTTGATTGAAACTAACTTAAAAATCATCCAATCAATGTATTCCATTTTATTTTTATCAATTTCATTCAAAGAAACAATGGTAAGGTGAGGAAATCATCGTGTGTTTTTTCATTAGCAATTATTTCTTCTATATACCAATGCAAGCGTGTTTTATTATTTTAAAATATGTTGAGAACAAGTTGTGGCCGTATCCATGGTATGAACTCCGCGAAAAATATTCACACCGAAATATCAATATAAAAAAGCAGGTGATTAATTACATGTCATAACACAAGGACATTAACACTAAAAATAATTTATGAAATAAGGGGAGGGTTATCTTGAAAACGCTAAATATCATGAAAACCGTGAGAACAAGTAAAAAAATCAATCAAAATCAAATTTTTTTAATACAAACCTTATTATAATCAAAATACAACATTGATAAATGTATTTTATTTCCAAATAATTCATCTTTTCTTGTAAAAACGCTTTCAAATTAATTTTTTACACACGTGTAAATGAAACAGTTTACACATGTATAAACAGTAAATTTACACATGTGTAAAAACAATTTATTTCCGTATACGTTTGAATTTTTACGCGTAAATTGTGTTTTTGAGATTGTATTTTAGTAATAAATACAAATGTAAAAAGAATTTTTGAATTTGAATGGTTTTAGATGGCGTTCTCGTAGTTTGCACGAAATATAGGTGTTCTCAAATTAACTTTCCCCTATGAAATAATAATAAAATGTTAATATAAAAATAAATCTTGAACCAATAAGAAATTATAACTGTTTACGTTTGTAAATGTTAGTATAAGAATGTTTATTATTATTATTATTATTATTATTATTATTATTATTATTATTATTATTATTATTATAACTTTTTTAAATACAACTTAAACATATGGGCCAGAAAGAAGTTTTAATGTAAAAGGTGACTTTATTAAGATAAGTAGATGACACCATCATCTTCACATACGTTAGTTTGTTTTAAAATAATAAAATAATTTCTTTTTCTATTGTACAATTTATTGGGTTGTAATTAAGAATAGTGGGATGTTCGCATGATGTAGCGGGAAACATAACACTTAGGTTGGTGATTTAGGGGTGGATAGGCTGATTCGCTTTAAACTTCAGCTATAACTCTACGCTTTGATGCGGTCGTGACTTTTTAAAATTAATATTATTAGGCCGTCTGTTGTGGAGCCACGAGCGACCGGAGTTTTTGCACCGGTGTTCACCTCTATCCACAACAGCCCCACACGAATCTTGGCGCGAGCGAGCACAGGCGATGGTGGTCGCGTGGGTTAACGGGAGAGAGTGACCTTTGGTCGCGCCGATGCTCACCTCTAGCCATAACGGGGTCAAGTGATCGGGTTACTTGATACTCAAGTTGGTGGCTCGCGCCTGGTCACTTGCGGCTCCACAACGGTCAGTCTTAGTTCATAGTAAGACAGAGTCAAATTGCATCAAAGGAATAACATTGAACCATTTAGTTGACCAGTACAATAATCTACTACAAATTGTACCATATTTTAATTGTACGTCTATAAATACAAAAGAGAAAAAGAGAAAGATCTCATTCTTTACAAAGTATGCCATATCTACCTTTCAATGTGATAATATAAAAGGAAATCATTCGTTTTTGTTGATGATGTTTATCGACATACTACGGTTAGTTAGTCAGCCTATTTATGGTAAAAAGAAGCTGAGGTTTTTTTCCAGCTAGAACAATTTTCAAGGCTTGTGCTTGAGGTTACACTTCTTTTTATGTGGATAAGATATATGCACATATTCATACTTTTAAATTATGTATCAATGTCATGCAACGAATTTGGGTTAAATATGTAGCGAATTAGTTTTGACATAACCACTAAACTGTATTGTCCCATTGTATGTGTCATAGAAAGTGTATAAAACTACATTACTTTACAAAAGTGAAAGCATCATACCTTTGTATCTTTGATGTGGGCTTTTTGAAGGATTTGTTTCTAGTGCTCATATTGTGGGGTGGGTAGCGTAGTTGTTATGGTTTTGTTGAGTGACAGGTCAAGAGTTGAATGTTTCGCAACGGTGTTTAGTACGATATTGTCATCAGTTTGAGTTTATTAATTATGAAAATCATTTCATTTGGTGTCATGTGTTGGTCAATGTAACCATATGTTGCATTTACACGTATGTGTAGTAAGCAGAAAAGAACTCTAAATTAGGCATACAATATGTTTTTGATGTTTGATATTTCTCTCCAATTCTTTTATATATTGTATATGTGAAACAAATTGTCTTTTAAATAAGGTAAAGTGTTTATATGAGATTCATTATGTAAATAGTAGGCAAAATCTAATAACAAAAATAAACACATAGAAAATGGCCTTGAAGGTGATATTGTTGCTATTTAAATAAACATAAAACACAAGATAGGACAAGAAGAAAAAACATGACGACATTGAAGGATTACACATCACATCACACATTCATAATAATGGCATACATATTCTAACTCTGTTGGAAAATTTTAATAATTAAATATTATATTAAATGTAATATAATGACATTTAGTTATAAAGCTAGATGAATGAGAGATCTAAGCTTTACGTGTGTGGTGGAACTTTATAGTTGTAGGAATTTGTGCTTGTCCCACATTGGTGGAAATATAAATCATGTGTTGGTTTATATATAGAATTCTGTAGAGGAATGTATTCCTATACAATAGGACACATCCAGTGGCAGCCAGGAGGGTGCGAAGCACCCGACGCGCCCGGGCCCGGGCACGAGACCGGGACCGGGACGAGGGCGATGGGCGTAATGTGGCGTTTTGATGGCGCACTTTGCACTTCGCACGCTCGCATCACCGCGAGCCGCTTGAGAGCCGCCTTTATATTTTTAAGTGAGCTTGGACTGGTGTGGCTCGAGCCTATGGCTAAGACTGGTTAATTGATGTGGTCAAGTCCTTTCGAATTCAAAACAGTCAAACGAAATTAAGTACTGAATAATGAGTTTCTAAACTTAATTCCAATCATTGACTTATTAAATTGAAACAGTCAAATGAAATTATGGCCTCATAATGAGTATTCATTTCGGAATTAATTTCAATCATTGAATTCGTAATCAATGAGATGTTTCAATTTCGTGTATAAATACAGAGTTATGTACTCTGTTTCAGTACACCGAAAATTTTTTCTACATTTCATGTTCTCGAACCACCACCTTCTTTCAGAAAATTTCCCTAACTTTTCAGACCTGCATGCTCTTGTTTCAGGTACTGTTTCAGGTGCTTGGGTAACTCCGGCAGTGCAATCTGCTTAGGCTGTTGTACCCTGGGAAACAGACGTATTCACCTGGGTGGCCTGAAATCTGTTTTAAGCTTGTAGGAACACCGTTTTAAAATCTGATTTAAGCTTTTTGTTAGCGGATCCGCAATGTTATCCTTTGACTTCACATAGTCAATTGTGATAACTCCTATTGAGAGCGGTTGTCGTATCGTATTATGCCTACGTCATATATGCCTTGATTTACCATTATACATTGCACTTTTAACTCTACCAATTGCCGACTGGCAATCGCAATGTATGCAAATAGCCATCACAGGCTTAGGCCATCTTGGAATATATTCCAAAAACTGACGTATCCATTCTGCCTCTTCTCCAGCTTTATCTAAAGCAATAAATTCAGATTCCATCGTGGATCTAGCTATAAGAGTTTGCTTGGAAGATTTCCAAGCTATAGCTGCTCCTCCAAGGGTAAACACATAACCACTTGTGGATTTAGAATCTTTCATATCGGATATCCAGTTGGCATCACTGTATCCTTCCGCAACAGCTGGATCTTGGCCATAATGCAGTCCATGATTCCTCGTGTTTTCAAATACCTTAACAATCTTGTCATGCTCTTCCAATGTTCAGCACTGGGATTACTGGTATATCTACTTAGCCTGCTCACAGCATATGCTAAGTCTGGCCTGGTACATGACATGAGATACATCAAATTGCCAATGATCCTTCAATATTCCAATTAAGCAACACCCTCTCCTCTATTCTTTGACAAATGTTGAGAGGTATCAATCGGAGTTTGAGCCACACTTGTGTCTTCCGAATTGAACTTCTCAAGGATCTTATCCACATAATGAGATTGACTTAACACAAGACCAGTTTGGGTTCTAATAATCTTCACTCCAAGAATTCCATCAGCTAGACCCATGTCTTTCATGTCAAATCTCGCTTTCAACATGTCTTTAGTAGATCTGATCATCTTGTCATCACTCCCAATGATAAGCATGTCATCCACATAAAGACACAAGATTACATAACCTTTAGAAGTGTCCTCCACATAGACACACTTGTCACATTCATTTATTTTGAAACCACTGTTAAGCATAACTTGGCCAAACTTTTGATGCCATTGTTTTGGAGCTTGCTTTAAGCCATATAGTAACTTGACGAGTTTACATACTTTGCCTTCTTGGCCAGGAGCAGAGAAACCCTCAGGTTGCTCCATGTAAATCTCTTCCTCTAATTCCCCATTCAGAAATGCAGTTTTTACATCCATTTGATGTATTTCCAAATTTCTCAAAGCTGCAATTGCAAGCACCAATCTTATAGAAGTTATTCTAGTCACAGGCGAGTATGTGTCAAAGTAGTCAAGACCTTCCTTTTGTCTATACCCTTTGATTACGAGCCTTGCTTTATATTTGTCAACAGAGCCATCAACTTTCATTTTTCTCTTGAATATCCATCGATATTCAAGTGGCTTGCACCCTGGTGGAAGATCAACTAACTCCCAAGTATGATTCTGCAAAATAGAATCAATCTCACTTTTGATGGCTTCTTTCCATTGAGGTCCATCTGAAGAGGTGACTGCTTCTCGATAGGTTTGAGGCTCACTCTCAACCATGTAAGTAAGAAAATCAGGCCCAAAAGATTTTTCAATCTTTTGCCTTTTGCTTCTTCTTGGCTCAACCTCTTCAGCCTCTGATTGTTCATGGGTCTCATTTTGAACAACCCTATCAACCATTGTTGACGAACTCGCATGAGTTTGTACTAACATTGGGAACTCCTCTTCAAAATAAGTTGCATTTCCTGGCCTTGTTTCTAATATGGAGTTCTTATGAACATCAGGATTTTTGGACTCATGCACAAGAAAACGATGTGAAGTCCCATTTTGGGCATATCCAATAAATATGCAATTAACAGTTTTAGGCCCTATTCTAAGAGCCTTGGGAGGTGTAACAATTACCTTGGCCAGGCACCCCCACACATTCAAGTATTTGTAGGATGATTTCTGCCCCCACCATAACTCATATGGTGTTACATCCTTATTCTTGAAAGGAACTTTGTTCAACAAAAAATTGGCCGACAAAATGGCCTCCCCCCACATGTCTGGCTCATCCCAAAACTTATCAACATGGCATTCATCATTTCTTTTAGTGTACGATTTTTTTCGTTCTGCAATACCATTTGATTGGGGTGTATAGGGAGGGGTACACTCGTGTATTATGCCACTTTTGGCACATTCATCCCCAAATGGCGAAACATATTCACCTCCCCTATCACTTCTCACACGTTTTATTTTCTTATTAAGTTGGTTTTCAACTTCAGCTTTAAACAAGATAAACTTGTCAATTGCTTCATCTTTACTCTTAAATAAATACACATAACAATACCGCGTACTGCCGTCAATAAAAGTAATAAAAATACTTATTGCCACCTCTAGTGGGAATTGATTTCAAATCACACACATCAGTGTGAATCAAGTCAAGGGGCTCAGTTATTCTATTAAGTGATTTAAATGATGATCTTGTTTGTTTGGCTTCAACACATGTTTTACATTTTGATTTAGAGTCTATGGAAAAAGTTGGTATGCAATCTAATTTAATTAAATGACGCATCGAATTAAAATTAACATGACCAAGACGACCATGCCAAACATTAGGAGACTCAACCAAGTAAGCAGAAGTAGTAGCGTTCTTATTCATGTTCTTAGTAACAGCCATTACATTGAGTTTGAACATACCATTCTGGGCATAGCCCTTACCAACAAACACACCACGCTTACTTAAAAACAAACTTGTCACTCTCAAAAAGCAAACGAAAACCAAACTTGTTAAGAAACCATCCCGACACAAGACTTTTACGCAAGTCGGGAACATAAAGCACATTGCTTAAAGTGAGCTCTTTTCCAGAAGTCCACTTCAAGATCACATCACCCTCTCCCTTGATATCTGCTTTAGAAGCATTCCCCATGTACAACTTCTCATCTCCCACCACCTCTTTAAACGTACTAAAGAGGGTCTTGTCTGGGCAAACATGACGAGTAGCCCCAGTGTCCACCCACCACCCTTTTGGGTTGTTAGTCACCAAATTAACCTCCTCCATCATGGCAGTGAGGTCTGAAATCATGGCCACTAAAGGCACATCATCATCAACCATAAGCGCCTTCTCACGTTTAGGTGCTTTGCATTGATCAGCTTTGTGACCAGTTTCATTACAGTTGTAGCACTTCCCTTTGAAGGAACTAACCTTCTTTTTCACACCACCTTTTCTAGGCCCAAGGTCCCGACCCTTACCTTTTGATTTTTCAGCAAATTTGTGACCTTTGTTGCCCTTATTCCCCCTTGAAGACTGACCATGCTCAACAATGTTAGCTTTTGCAGTACCTTCAACTTGAGTTCCTTTTAGAGACACTCTGTTATCTTCTTCAATACGCAAGCGAACCACAAGGTCTTCAATGGTCATTTCCTTTCGCTTATGCTTAAGGTAATTCTTGAAATCCGTCCAACTTGGAGGAAGTTTCTCAACCATTGCAGCCACTTGGAATGTTTCACTAAGATTCATTCCTTCAGACAGAATGTCACTAAGGATCACTTGCAATTCTTGGACTTGGCTAATAACAGTTTTGGAATCCACCATTTTATAGTCCAAGAACCGAGCCACAACAAACTTTTTAGTACCAGCATCTTCAGTTTTGTACTTGCGCTACAAAGATTCCCAAAGTTCTTTGGCAGTCGTTATCTTGCAGTACACATTATACAATGGATCAGCAAGTCCATTCAACACATAGTTTTTGCATAGGTACTCAGAATGCTTCCAAGCATCAAGTGCGCTCACAGATTGAACGTCAGAGTTCCCTTCACCAAGTTGAGGGGGGCCCTCAATCAAGAATCTCGCAAGATTCAGAGTTGTTAAGTAAAACAACATCTTTTGCTGCCATCTTTTGAAGTTCAATCCAGAGAACTTCTCTGGTTTCTCAG
Organism: Ambrosia trifida; assembly: GCA_028751855.1. Classification (NCBI taxonomy): domain Eukaryota; kingdom Viridiplantae; phylum Streptophyta; class Magnoliopsida; order Asterales; family Asteraceae; genus Ambrosia; species Ambrosia trifida. The sequence continues at coordinate 79,379,317 of CM054129.1, forward strand.
CATGGTTTGCAACCGCCTGGGCTGCCTGGGTGCCAACTAATGGCCCCATAGTGGTGGATGTTGGTCCAACGGTTGTTGATGAAGCGCTAGCATTCGTAGCCATCTCTGAAACAATAAAACAATGGTCAGAAATATTCAAACCAAGAAATAATCCTTTGAATTTTACAATTCGGTTTTCAAAAAACCAAACTGTTTGGTTTACAGAAAACCAAGGCAAACTCACAAAGAGTTTAAAGAAACAATTTTATTTTGTAATCCGAAAATTTTAAAACACAGTAACTCCATACTACACATTAATTCTGACATAAGAGCACATGTCATTGCATAAGTTACACAAGATTCTAATATAAGAGCACATCTTATAGTATTATAACAACACATTTTATCCATGACTCAATACTCTTAAGTCTTAATCATAGAAACAAATTATATTAACACAAAAAAACACGGTTTCTACTTACATATTTGCAGAAAACAATAGAAAGTATTAAAAGATATCCCTTTTACATATTTCTAATCTTCTTACTACCATGAAAAAGGAAAATACCAAACAAGCCAGAATTATGGAAGTGTAAAAAATAATAAGAAGAGAATAGTATTATGAATACAATTTCAAAATATGTGTTAAATATATAAACAATAAGCCATATTTTGAATTTCATGATAAAAAAAAAAAACAATGAGTAGAAGGCGTATTGACCGCAAATAAAATGAAAGTAAGATGACCTACTTGATATAACTTACAAAAACTGAACTCCCATGTATAAAAATTTTGTAGTTACGAGAATGATTATTTACTAAAGGATTATGAAGAAAAATCAAGACTTAGAATTTCAAAAGCACCTGATGAATATAGGGAAAAAACATTAAGTCTGTCAATTTAAAATTACATAGCAATAGCTTAATTGACTAAGAACAAAACCCTAAAGTATAATCAACTCATAATCGCCTGAATGAAACCAGCATTTAAAACCTTAATCAAAGCACTCAATTCAACACTCAAAAAAGGTTAAACCAACGTAAGAGTTCTTTTCAGAACTCACCTAAAATGAAGATGCAAGAATAAAACATATTAAAGAGTTGATGTTGAGTGAAATGGCAAATTTCGTTTACTAATATAGTAACGATAATGATATGAGCTTCAATTTCAATCAATTGGATTTATGACATATTAATTAAAAAAAGACCTTTGGTGTGCTTTGGCTGTTTTATCGATTTAGTGTTAAGAATCTTAAAATTAAGTTGATAAATGGATCAATTTAATAGTACTTAGGTAAAAATATTATTTTATCCCTTAATAACTTTATTAGGGTATTGTATCATATCCATTATATGTTGTAATTACTTAAATTTTGTTGAAATCCTTGTCTCATGCTTTATACTATAACATAAATATGTGTCATTTTTAAAGTTCCAAATTCAACATAGATGTTTATAGTTTCGTGTCTTTAAAGTGTGTTTAAAGATTTTGTTATAACGATATTAAGTTTAAACCATATGCCAAACTTAGTTTATCAAAGCAAACAACATAAAATTTTGTTTGGTTTCACTGAATAATTGACCGAATCTAGATAAAGAATGCATAAAAAAAAGCTAAAATGGATATAGTTAAAACTTAAAAAAGTACTCCAATTATTATATTGTTAAACATAATCCATCAATATAAAAAGTACAACTTAAATAAATAAAAACCGCACTGTAATTCAAAGACAACTTTGCCTCTAAACTAATCTCATTTACTATTGTACCATAAGCATAAACATTTGTATTTACTTAAGTTTTACGGTCATCCTTCCCTCATGCTTTATAATATAGTATAGACATAGATTAATATTTTTTTATTATATCTCCTTACTTATCATTTATGTCATTGAGAGAAGTTATTGTACAAAGTATCCTTAATTTAAAAGGACACGAAGTAATACTGACTATTGATTAGGCTTAGATTTTACACGGTGGCACTATCGTAATTATTAAGCATCACTAAAACGGTTTAACATAGGCAAGGGCAACATAGTCCAAATGCAAAATCAAATTTTAGTTGAATTCAAATTGGCCGCGCCCTAATCTCCTTAATTAGTTTACGATTGGGAAAAAAACACACGTAATCGACGAACACAACAAAAAACAACTTCGGAAACCATGCTCTGCTTCGAAAACCCACCACTCTGGAACCATTCTTTATTTTTTAAACAAAAAGCATAGCATACTTCATCTCAAAAATCACGCATGTATAAAATCATAACTAAACCATAATTAGAAAATAATACATGTTAGAAAACATAACGACGCAGGATAAAAATAATATAACGCATTATATAAATGTAAAAACATAATCACGCATGTTGACAAAATAATGGAGGGAACATGAAATTACGCATCTTGAAAACATAATCACACATGTTAAAACATAAGCACGTATGTTGACAATAATGGGAGGAACATGAACATGCTATAAACCATGATCACAAACAAGACCCTGCTCACCGGCCAACAAGCAAGGTCTTGCTCCTCTTTTGCCTCCGAATATACATGACCCTGTTCACCACTAAGCAAAGTTTTGCTAAGAAAAAGAAAATACAGGTGGTGGTTTATTTGGATTGTAGTGTTGTAGGTGGGGCAGTTGAGGGATACTGATGTTGGTGGTTGATTTCGATTGTTGGGTTATAGAAGGTGGTGGTTGATTTCGATTATTGGGTTACGGAAGATGGTTGATCTTTTGTGGGGAACGATGTCTGGTGGAGAAACAGAGCATGGCGTGTACCGCCTCTACAATTAAATACACATGATCAGACTAATTTACCCTCGACGGGTTAAAACATCGTGCTCCTCAAAAAAACTAAAAATCCACATGGCGCATCATCATTCCATTGTATACTTTTTAGGTTAAGAATACTTTGTATTCAAAACTTTCTCTTATATGATTAATTAATATATTTATGAATTAAGTGATAATCGTTGGACATAATTACTTAGTATCCTAAATAGTGTTTCTCTAATATCTATCTATCTATCTATCTATCTATCTATCTATCTATCTATCTATCTATATATAGGGGTGAGTTTAATGGGGAACCTAAAAAAAGTGAGGAACTGGAGAACCATGTATTTAACATATTAATTATATCATAAAAAATCAATTTAACATGTAAAAAATCATTTGTATCAAAAAGTTTAATTGGAGATTTTATATATAAATGTATGTAAAAGCTTTTTTGACAAAAAAAATCGAAAAGTAAAATAATTAAAAAAAAATGCTTAAAATTAGTTAAAAAATGTAAAAAAATTTTTTTTTACCAAAATTAATTTTTTTATTGGAATAGCTTCTACACATCTTTATATGCAAAATCTCTAAAGAAATTTTTGAAAAAAAATATTTTTTTGCCTGTTAATTTGAATTTTTAAAATATATTTAACATGTTAAATGCATGGTTCCTCAGTTCCTCACTTTTCTAAGGTTCCCCATTGAACCTTTGAGAGTTGGATGACAAAATTAATTGTGTTATAATAGAGTATAGAAATTAATTTACTATAATATGAGAAAACAACAATTTTAATCATGTGAATAAGAATGAAAATATATATTAAAGAGAAAATGCACGTTTGGATGATGAGCAGAGGCAGAAGCAACCATTGCATGGCGTCGTTGAGACATGATCTTGAAGATGTAGCGTTTTTAGAAACGATTAGTTTTGACCTATTCTGCTTTGGGTGAAAACATAACTCTCATTTACAGTTTCATTTAGTGCAAAAAGGTCATTGTGCATTACATGGGTTATAACATGACATGAAAACAATAAGTTGTTTGTTTATCGGGTATACCGATCACTCAAAGGATTATAGGTTCTACTGCCCTTCCCACGTCGCTCGTATTGTAGAAACCAAGAATGATGCGTTCGTTAGAAACCGAGCCAACAACAATTGCAATAACGACAAGGACAAGAATGCCGACCACATCATATCAATGACAACAACAAACGACGGCAAAAACGATAATGAAGACAACGACTATTACAACAACACGACAACGACGACAAAAACGACATCAAGAGCAACGACATCATTGTTATGCATTCGCAAGTTTAACAAATACATAACATGATATTATTTTAAAATTTGTTTAATACATTTCTTATTTTTAAAATCCATATATAAATGAAAATTGTTATGCATTAGCAAGTTTCAAAAATATAACTATTTGCAATTGCAATTTTTATGTCGAAAATGTTTTTTTTTTTGGGAGGCAATAATTATATGGTAAATGAACTTATTTTTTTGTTAATTCTTTTGTTATAATGAGTACTTGACGTCACAAATATTTATTATCAATGAATATAGAATGCAGAAAAGAAATAGCAAAAGAAACAAGTCCATATATATGTTCAAAAGAAAAGAAAAACATAAAAAAATAATATAAAGCAACTAATCAAATGCCTTGATTTGTTTTGGTCTTATCCAGATGAAATAACGATATATAATATATTTGTTGATACTTTACAAGTTAAACTTTTACATGGAAAAAACATATATATGTTAACAATCGAAGACCTTTTATTTTAAGATTTTACAAGCTAATATATTTAATTATGTACAATTATAGGTGGAAATTTATGTGATAATCTAATATTATCAAACACAATCATTAAACAACTAAACATTATGAAATGAATATTAAATGTTTAAAATTGTTAAAGAGTTCATGCATTCTTTTATAATCACTAATTAAAACTTCATCTTCGTTTTAATGTTCAAAAAAAAACTAATTAAAACTTCATATTAGTTACGTTAAAAGTAAATATACATACAAAGTCCAACTGCTCCATATAAATACAAATTTTAATATTCTATGTATGTATCATTGTATGTCAAAGTTCTTTTTTCCAAATCCTAGATGTTCATCAAGTATAAAGCCAAATCAAATTATGAAAGTAAAATAACTAACTAGCATAAGAATATTAAGGAATATAATAAATATAAGTGTTGAAGAATGGCAGATGATCGTAGTTGATTCAGACGTAGCAAGATCCGCATACAATGAACTATTCGATAAGAACCCATCCAACGGACCAGATTTGCTCCCATTTGTAGGTTTCATCAAATCCTTTCCAGATTTTCCACTGTATTCGACAAAAATATAGATCTTATTTTTTTTAATATATTACAAATTTCATATAAAATTAAAACTTGTGACGAGGCAGTAATACATGTGTGTCGCTAGCGACGGACAAACAACCCATTATGACGATATGCCAATGACAAATGAGGTGGATTTTTCTCTCCTATCGATAGGCATTGACAAAATGATGATCTCGTACATGTTTATCATTCATATTCATATATACACGAAAATCAGAACTCATTTATGTTGATGTAATTTTCTTTGTCTGGAAATGAAAGTTTATTATATTATATTATTAAAATACCAAAATGGAAAAAAAAATTATGTTAATAAAAAATATTATACTGTATTTGTTAACTTAGTTACTTATATACGTTTTATTTATATTTGTTAACTTATAAACGTTTTATTTTTTATATACGTTTTATTAATTAAACTTATATAACATAGAATTTATTCAAAAAGTTTTACTAATATGAAATCAATTATACAACAATTTTAAAAAAGTAAAAATTATAGGATTCATACAGCATGTGACATCACATTTGGGGGGTATGACATCACATTTTGAGTATGTGGCAGCTTTCTGTTGGTCTGTGATGTAGGCCAGAGTGTATGAATCCTAATTATATGATGTATGGTTCCTAAATACCAAAAAAATTAAGTCCGCTATAGAAAGTCAACTTTTTGAGTGAAAAGTTACCTTGGAAGTGAGGGACAAAAGGTGATTATATAATCAGCAGCTGTACACGTGAACGTACTTGTCGCATCATCGTAGGCGTAACTATACGACCTCGGACACGCCATCTTAAAAACCTGTGAGTAGGCAGTAGGTTTACACGATTCCGGCGAACCAAACGCACCCTTACAACAATATTCTGGCGTCCCAAACGCCTCACACGCACTCCTACACCCTTCCCCGCCTGCGACCTTCAACTCGTTCGGACACCGCCGGTTCAAGTCATCCACACACCCGGTCGTTGCACAACCACCCGACCCACCGTTAACCTCCACGATCATTTGTATGTTATAACCGTCTACCAGGCTAACGTCGTAGAAATCCTGTGTGGGCGGACCCGACCCAAGGGTGAATTCTGCTAGGGTGGCTGGGGGCGTTGCTCCAGCACCTTTGCACTCTATTTCTCCAGAACCGCAATCAGCGGTCCCACATGATCCATGGCCGGATCCATCAAAACTGCAGCCCGTTCTACCCCAGAATCGGCCGGACCAGCCGACTGGAGCTTGTATGGAACGTGAGTTCCCGTTTACAAGCTCAAATCCTGTGGTTTCAAGAACGGGTTGCCCTAGAATTCCGGGCCACACAGTGTAGCTACACTTGTTTACAAATGTAAAAGTAGCCCCCGAAACACCTGAAATGTGATCACAACTATTAAACTCAGTAATCGATGCAAAAGTTTTAGTTTGGGTCATATCATAAACTAGGGGTGTAACTCATGTTTTTATTAAAAAAAATATCATATTTATAAAAAAAAAAGTCTAAAAATCCGGGTAACTAGGACAGCAGACCCTCTTGACCCTTCTTTTCCGCGCTTGAATCCAAAATCAATTGGATTTTTTTTATTAAATTTGAACCCTATGCCCATAATATGAAACTTAAAAGAACTTTGGCATTTACCTTTGAGAATGAAGAATAGAAATGTTGCTACCAAAATCCGCACGACTAGATTTAAGCAAACCATATGGAGGATCATCGGATCGGCTATACTTTGTGTAAAAAAAAAATACTAGATTAACTTGTTCGATCGAAAACGATAAAACAATGGTGGAGAATTACGAAGGCAATAGGGTTTATATAAGTGGAACTTATAACTTATTCCATAAATTTTCAAAGAAATTAGGAGGAAGAAGGGGAGGGGGAATGTTGAAGAAATGAGGCATTGCTATATATAGAATTGCTGGTCACCTGCCGCCTTACTGTGTGTGTGTGTGTTTTTGAACACGAAGAAAAGATATGGCCAAACACCTTTTCTTATTAGGAAAATCGATGACGATAATGTTATTAATATTTTAAGTATTGCATTTAATACTTCAATGGACAGAAATTGATACCATGAATATTTTGGTAATAAATCAGCTTTTATGTCTTTTAGAAAGTGTTGGAAAGGAACAGGTTTGTATTATAGCCATTTTTTTTATTTTAGTTGATACACTTATTTATGTATCCTATTGATATGGTTCGAGTAAGGTTTGTTTGAACTAGAAAATAGAAAGGATAATTGAAGCAATTAAGAAGTACTGATGCAAGTTTTCTTACATATTGTCTAACACTTGTAGCCCAGTTGGTTGAGGGCCTAAGTTTTTTATGGAAGACTTAGATTTAATTCCCAATAGCTACATTTGAAGGACATTAAGAGAAAGGAGGGATGACTCCTGACCTATGATCAGGAGTTCGAGTCCTGATCTCGCCTGGGTTTTACCGGTTCTCCACAGCGGGTTTTCGGACGGGTGAGGGATCAGGTTTTCCCCAGTTCGAAAACCTCGTGGGCAAGCCTGGCTACCCTGGCCAGCCCCTGCATAGTCCTGAGGGGGGGGGGGTTATTGGGTTCGCCAGTTTAAGGGTCCCATGGGTAGTCGGGCAGAAATGTTTCGTTGGCCGTTCAAAAAAAAAAGTTTTCTCACATATTAGACTATATGGTGTGCAATCAGGGAGGTAGGTCGGGGAGGTGAGGTGGCAAGAACCCCGATCGGGAACACCGCCCCCCCCCCCCCCCCCCCCCCCCCCCCGTAAAATTTTCGGGGAAAACGGGGGATTTTGCCCGTTTGAACCGAGCTCCCTGATTGGCCAATTCTTTTGAACGTTGGATAAGGGGGGCCCACTGATTTAAATTGTTAGCCGTTGTAAAAAAAAAAAAAAAAAAAAAAAAATTTCAAACATTTACTATATATATATATAAACTTTACCTCAACTTTTACCTCACAATTCACACAACTACTCAACTTTTATAAACCAAAACACCACATTTTATAAAAAAATCACTCTTTCAAATTTTATAACCAAACCACCAATGGATCCAAGGCGTTCAACCCCACAACCCTTTTACCCGAACAACCCCGCTACTCCTTCGACACAAGCTCCAAACTTTCCCTTCCCCGCTACACCGATCGACCCAAACACATTCGGATTTGGCGGTTTTACTCAACCACAAAATCCATGGCAAATGCAAATGCATCACCAACAACACTTTCATATGCAAATGCCACCCCCGAACCAAATGCCAACCGTCCCCGCTAGACCCGAAACTCAACCCGAACACGACTTTATATCGTTAGGCGTCGATGACGACGTTATCCCCGAAACTCAACCAACATCTAAAAAAGACACAAAGGGGAAGAAACGTGCCACTACTAAGGCGGATAGCGTTCCATGGACTCAAGACGAGCTGGAGGCCTTAGCACGAGCGTGGGTGAACGTTTCTACCGACCCGATACGAAGTAAGTTTATTATTTTTTTTTTTTTTGGCCGTGGGTTTTATGGATGATTTTAATTTTTTTTTATTATTTATCACGTGTAGGTACGAATCGAACCAAAGATAGCTTTTGGAACTCGGTTTGCGAACAATTCTTCAAGTTAATGCAATGCACGCCTTATCGAACCGGTCATGCCGTTAGTACTAAGTTTAGGGAGATGAACGCAAAATGTGGAGAATTTGCGGGCGTTTATCAAAGATGTTGGAACAATAGAAAGACCGGTGAAAGCGACGAGAACGTGTTGAAGAATGCGCTTGGAATGTTTTGCAAAAAAAAGACTAGTGGGGGTGGGCGTACATGAGGCCGTATGAGATTTTGAGAGCATGTGATAAATGGAGGGTGGTGCCAAACGAAGTGGCACAAGCAAAACGAACAAAGACGAGCACCTCGGGAAGTTATAGTGCGGGGGGGTCCGATGCTCGTTGTACTATAAATATAAACGATGACCCCGAGTTTGAAGATGATGCTCCCGCGCCCGAATTGGAGCGGCCAATTGGAAGGGACCGCGCGAAAAAAGCCGCATCGAGCTCAAAAGGAAAGGCCTCCGCTTCGAAATTAAGTGTGGTTGACAAAATAGATTCGTTGATTTCAAACTTTAACGAGTTTAAGTCGGAGCAAAATGAAAGGTGGAATGAAAGAAGGAAGGAGAAGGAAGAAGCACTTGATCTAGAGCGGGAGAAGCTTGCGTTGGAGAAGGCACGGCTCGCGTACGAGCAAGAAAAGGTGGAGTTTGCGATGATGGACAAAAATATCGACGATCTTCCCGAGCAAGAAAGAGCGGGGTGGGCGGCGAAGAGAAAATGATCGCGAACAAGTGGCTTGGAAAAGATATGCTTTAGATGGTTTTTTTATGTAATTTTCTTGTTATTTTTTAAATTTCCATGCATTGTAGGTTGTAATTTTTTTTAATTTAATGAAATTTATCTTTAGTTTTTTTTTTCGGTTTTATTTTTTATTTTTTTAAAATATTGCCGTTTTAAAAAAAATAAATTATATGTTTTTTATACATTTTTTATAAAAAAATAATTATGAAATATAAAATATATAATTAAAAAAAAGGAAAAAAGAATAAAAAAAGGAAGGGGGAATGGGGGAGTTGGGGGAAACCATTTCCAAAGTTTGGGGGAGAAAATGGGGGAAATGACATGGCGCTGATGTGGCAGTTGGGGGAGTTGGGGGAATGGGGGGCACACCATATAGTCTTATTTCCAAATGAATATAGAGATACAAAGTCTATATATACAAAGTTAACGTTAATAAATATTGATCAATTCAAAATAGATCCTAAGATTACGAGCACATGGATCAGTGACTATCCCCACCCTCCTTTATTCCAGCAACATCATAACAAACAATTAACTGAATCGTTAATGGAACGTTGAAGCTTTAGACTCATGCATGGTTCGCATGTGGGCTCTCTTTTCTTGGGCCTACATTGCTTCTACTTGGGGTCGGTCTAGAGGTGTTCAAACCGGTTTTTTTGCCGGAACCGGTTCCGGTCCCGAACCGGTTCGCTACAGTACCGGTTCCTGGCCGAACCGGTTTCGGTTCCAAACCGGTTCGGTTTTGGACCGGTTTTGTCGATTCGTAAGACCGATTTTGGAGACCGGTTTCGGTTCGGTTTCGGTTTCGGTTTGTATCGGTTTCGAATCTTTATCGGTTTTTTCGCGCGCATTTAAAAAAAATATTAGGCCGATAAGAAAAAAAAAAACATAAAAATACGACTTTTATTATTTTTTTCGGTTTTCGAAATTAGAAACTAGGAAAATGAAATACATAAAAACATAATTCAAATTATTACAATCAATTTTTTTTTTAAGCTTCATCCGAATTACTTTGGCGCAACGAAGCATCGTATGCGAGTTCTTCGTCCGATAGGGGTTCGCTTGATCCTTCTTCCACCTCTTCGTCATGTATTCTTCGTTCAAGTTCGGTTTGGTCTTCAAGAGATGTTTTATGTTGTATTCGATCCACCGCATCCAAGTGATCTTTTAAGCATAAGCACATCTCCAACGATTCGGGATTTAATTTTGTTCTTCGTATGGATAGCACCCTGCCACTAAGAGAAAAAGCCGATTCCAAAGCTACCGTAGAAGCTTGGACACTTAGTAGATCACAGGCTATAGCGGAAAGGATAGGAAATTCGGTTTGTTTTCCTTTCCACCAAGCCAATATATCAAAATTTTCAAATTCGGTGGCGGTGAAAGTCGCCGTAAAATTCGAGCCTTTATACCTACCAAGCTCGCTATTTGGGGCCTCACCCCTTTGTCTTTTAGCCGTTTGGTCTTTGACAATATTAAACAAATTAATTTTAAGGTTACCCCGGCTCGAGCTAGCACGACTTCCTTCCCCACCCATTCCCATTTGCATTTGCAAGTTGGGACCATATTTTTCTAAATAAGTATCATACAATATTTGGAAATCGTTATCAAAAGTAGCTTTCATGTGTGTTGCCCAATTTGGTTTTGAAAGATATAAACGTAAAGCCATATTTATTTCATCGATTATAGTATGAACTCCCGTAGCATTTAAGCACGGGTTTAAAGCCAACGCACACATAAACACATGTGGTATTTCTTCAAAATATTTTAGAAATTTTTGAACCATTGGGGGTATCATTTTCTCAAACAATTCATTTTTGTCTTCAAAATCAAATATTGTTTGAACCATTAAATATAATTCTTGCAATGCTTCATTACTAGTTGGATAATAAACCCCCGATAGTTTTGTAGTAGCGTTTTTAAAAACCTCAAGAAATTCCGTAAGTTGTTCAATACAATCCCAACCCTCGTTAGGAAATGCCGTTACGTGACTACGACTAGCAAGCCTATTATGAAAATGTTTTAAAGTTTCTTTTTGTTTCAAAGCACTTTCGAACATTGTAAAAGTCGAATTCCACCTAGTCGGCACGTCCCAATTAGGACCGAGGAAGGGACGGTTCGTATCTTTACAATATTTTTTATATTTTCTGTATCGTTCGCGACTTGTTTTAAAAACTTCATGTAACATAAATCGAAAACTTTTTTTGAAATCTTCTACCATGGGAATTCCGAGCCCATCTTGCACACATAAGTTAATAATGTGTGCAACACATCGTGTATGGAAAAAATACCATTGCATATCGGATTATATTTTAACTTTAATTTTTCAACCGCGACAGTATTGATTGATGCATTGTCGAACGACATTGAAAATATTTTGTTTTCTAAGTGAAAAGTTTGTATTACATGGTCTAAAACATAAAATATATTTTCGCCGGTGTGTGGATACTCAAATAAATCAAACGCAATCGTACGTTTCATCATTTGCCACGTCGAGGGATCGATCCAATGAGCGGTGACACAAAGGTACGATTCCGGTAAACCGTGAGGAGCCGACCAAACATCGGTGGTTAAATTCACACTTGTTTGTAAGTTTGAAAAAAATACAATTAAATCTTTTTTAGCTCTTTCCCATAATTTCAAACAATAACGTTTTAGAGTATGTCGACTTACGTGTTTATAACGAGGTTGGAACGGTCAGGATGACGTTAATCCCACTGGTTAAGCCATGGATGGGATCTCCCTAAGACTCGAGAATCCAACACTTGCGTTTTCATTTTCTTGATCATCTTATCATTTTGTACCCAATTTTGTCGCACTCATTAGCATATAACATCTAGAAATTTCCTTGCATACTATTGCGTACGAACACAGAGTGGAAATTTTATCATATTCGGTTACGTTTATTTTATATCGTATAAGTTTCAGACTCTACCTTACATTTTTATTGAAACATTAGGACTTGATTTCTATGAAAACCAAACTACAAAAAAAAAAACTTGATACTTGATCCTACAGAGCTTTTCTAAAAACATCATGGTTTGATATATGAAACTTGATTTTTCCCTTAATCTAACTATCCATTGAACATTTAATTATTCATGATACTCGTAAACTATTTCTATAGGCCACTAAGACAACACTTACACTTAATGGTTGTAGTACTTACAAACTTGCTTGCATGTGTGTATTTTCCACGCAACTCAGATAAACATTTCATTTAAAGGGCTCCTCGGACGAGTGGTAGCCCATACTTAAATACTGTTATGCTTACAAGTCATTGCAAACCAATACAATTGATCTCATTATTACATGGCCTCATTGCATTGATAACATCTCATTGTAACTCAACGTGTTTGTTGTGTCATCTTCTTGTGAAAACTTATTTGCTTTAATGTGTGTTAGATTAGTATCATAGAAGGACATAAAACCCTAATGTAAGGTAAATTGATGATTCCGGTCCGGAACGTAATCATTAATTTACAGGTACATTAAGGTGGTGTGAAATTCTATTAGAGTTTTTGGTAGGCGTCCAGTACGTTTTCAAGGTATCAAAGGTGTGGTGGGTTAGCTGCGGTACACCCTGTATACAAACACTAATGATGCATTGAAAGTGAGACTGGAAGTCGGACCAGGAACAAACTCTAGTTACTTGGTAGTTCATTAGTCTTTCTATAATCAATCAATTCATACATTTATTTTAGAATTTCTATGCTTAGCGTTTTACTAGATTCTTATCCTCCTTGTTATTCGAGACGAACCTAATCCAAATCCTTAACTCACACCTATCAAACCTCTTACCCAAATCAATCGAATTTTCCAAACCACAGTTATCTTAATTTTTACTCAAGCATCCATAACCCTATGTTTCTAATAACTTCGGGACGAAGTTTCTAAAAGTAGGGGATGCTGTGACATCCGTCACTTTTTATTTTTTATATAATAATAATAATAATAATATTATTATTAATAATAATAAAAAAAATCAGATTATATATAGATATATATTTATAACCACACTCGCTTGAAACACCATACAAAACCAACCCAAACCATAACCCACCCTTTCCTTATTTTCCTGAGCCCAGTCCACGGCCCAGCACAGGCCCAGGCCCAACTAACCCTCCTCCTTGTTTAAAAAAAAAAAAATGGTTCTGCCCCTGCCGGGACTCGAACCCGGGCAGAAGCCGGCTCAAGCACAACCACATCCACACCAAACCAACTGAGCCAAGGCTCTTTCCTATTTAAATCTCGGCTCAAATTCTTTATAAGGCCTCCTGAACAAACTTGGTTGCTGCTCCTTCTTCTCTGCTGATCGAACACAGCACCAAGAACAACACAAAGGAGTCAACCTTCCTAACCTCCTCTAATTAATGCATTTAATCTCAATACATGGAAACAATTGACTCGTTTTAACAAATTAACGGATTCATATGCATCTTACACGCACAAATCTTAATCAAAACATACCAAATTAATAATATTCACGCGTATACAATTAAACGTGGTCAAACCTTTCCAATTCATCAAACCAGACCCCGTCCCTATAAATTGAACGTCATAACTTATGTTATGGTGCTCTTTTAGACTCACACGTGTTGAGGTGCTCATTATCAATTTCATTGTACAAACTTTACATGTGATCTTTGTCTTGTTTGGTTACTTGCGTGTTTACATAATGCCTTGGTGATGCTAGACACATGAATTGTACTACTTTTCAAACTTATACTATATGTACAAAACTAAGTAGTACTCACCAACATCATATGTTGACAAAATTATTTTCGTGCATGTTTCAGGATAAGCTGCTTGACGCTTCACATAGGACTTTGGACTTAGAATAAATCAATCAATTATCTTTATTTTTGTTGTCTTGTATTTAATTTCACATGTTGTAAAACAATATTCAATAATCATATATTTACATTTTAGTACCATGAGCTTTTGAACAATCGTCACTACGTGGCACCTCGATGATTCCGCCATCGGTTGGGGTGTCACAGTTTGCGAACCTTGGAGCGGATTTTGTTTGACAATCTTGCAATTATGGGAAAGAGCTAAAAAAGATTTAATTCGGCGTTTCGTGTCGTTTCAAGAATACTAACAACGGTGTGTTGGTTTGAGGAACCGGTTTGAGATGGGTTTGATGAAGCCATGGAATGTAGCAAAGAAGCAAAGCGGAAAAAAACGAGCGAATACTATTGCGTTTTTTCGGTTTTTGGGTTCGTTTTTTGCGTTTTTGAGTGTTGTGATCAACCCAAAACATCTAAACCTATTTATACTAACTTGGGGGTGGCAAAATGGTGATTTTTTGTTCAAAAAAAAAAACGGTCAAATTAAGCCTTACGGCTATATTATAACGGTCAGATCGATTTTTTTGGCCCCAACGGTATAAACCGGTTCCAAACCGGTTTCGTCGATCGGTTCCTGAACCGGTTCCTACACGAACCGGTTCGGTTCGGTTTTTCGACAAAATACCCCGAATCGATGCTGAACCCGGCGGTTTGGATATGGAACCGGACCGGTTCCTCTTGAAACCGGTTTTTATACGAACCGGTTCGGACCGGTTTGGTCGGTTCCGGTCCCGAAACCGGTTTTTTTAAGCATCTCTAGGTCGGTCACATAACACCTATGTCTTACAATTTTTGTCCATATATTTTTGTTCTTGAAATAATTCACAAATTAGAATACAATAAAAACTTTTAATACATATATATATATATATATATATATATATCAGTAGTGTAAGGATCAAATACAAATGAACTTACCCTACTAAACATGAGAAGTGAAAAGGGAAAAAAATTGCATTTGCTTAAACATACTTTTTAGATTAATGATACAAAATTTTTTAGCGTAATTACATTATTAGAGTAATTATAATAATTTACATTTGAATAACTGGGTAATTACTCTACTAGAGAAATTACACTAATATTTTTTTTTAGATTTCAACACTAAGATACATGTTTAACAAGATAGAAAAAAAAATTAAAAAAAAAAATTATCCTTTACTTCTCATGATAAAGACCTTGTGTATAGGATAAAACAGCTATCAAACAAACCGTCTTATCAGTTCACCATTCAAACAACTGAACCCAACCAGCGACAGGTCCATGATGATATCAGGATATCAACCATATTCGTGTGGCACTTGAAACCATAATATCGACCATGGAGTTACTATAAACCCATAAATTTTGAATGTCCTTTGTTTGGTTTGCATGGCTCCACCATAGCCGGTAGTTCTTCTTTGCACCTTTGTAAATTTCTTTGTAGTTGCTTGTGATAGAGACAGAACCTCTACAATTGGGGAATCGCTTTGTACATCGACCATGCATGTGACATCTGCCATCGTTTTCTGATTCGTTCCATTGATCAGTTATTGGGCTATTATTGTGCTTTTGTATGTGCCTTTTTATTTGAGCATTTATCACATATGTTAACATTTTTATTGTCTTTATCATAAAAATTTATTATTGGGCATGAACAAGGATTTTACATCTGCCCTTCACGGCGGGCGGATTGATTTAAACAAAATGGATAGTAGACGTAATGTTAAAAATAACATTATCGGCTGGAAAAAAGTAATGTTTCCATCTTAAAAAGTGTGATGGGTTGCGTTAAACATCCAATTGTTTGAACAAACAAAGTAAAAAAAACTTTAAAATTTTTGTGTGCTAAAACGTTTACGTAAACCCACATCTTACGTCGTAGCAAAGGCGTTGAACAATGGGGAAAAAAAAATGAGGTTGAATGTGTGTACGGCTTTAACGTGTACATAGGTGCATAATGTACTTGTAGATTAGCACGTGAAACTCTATTATAATTGTCGTCTCTTATTTGCACCGGATTAAAACTTATTTGCACCTATCTACAGCTCGTAGAGGCCTCTACGAGCGTTGAACAAGTAGTGGAATTTTTTTTTTATAAAACCTCAAATAACATACATAAAATTAACAAACAAAAAAAAAAAAAAAAAAAAAAGGGTTTTCTACCACTCGTATGGGCCTCTGCAGGCAGTAGAGTATTTATATACGAGTGGTATGGGTCTCTACTAGTGGTAGAGGGTGAAACAGATACGAGCGTAGAGGCCCCTGCCACTCATAGAGAAACAATGTTGGGAGCTCGTAGATGAGCTCTATGGCTCGTGGAGGTTTTCTCTACTACCAGTAGAGGCCTCTACTAGTCGTAGAATAACACACATTTTTATTTTATTTTTTATTTTTTTTTCTAATAGTATAATTTATAATAATAATAAAAATAATTATTTTTTTAATATTTGTTTCTCTACAACCAGTAGAGACCTCTACTAGTCGTAGAGGATGCTTCTACCAGTCATAGAGCTCCTCTACAAGCTAGTTTTTTACTGAATTATATTAACTCTACTGCTCGTATAGACCAATACTAGCTGTAGAGGACATTAAAAAGTTTAAAAAGCATTCAGTTCCATGCACGATGGAAAAAAATTCAAGGAAACTCTACTGCTCGTATAGGCCTCTACGAGCAGTAGAGGTATCATTAAATGATTGTCAATGATTGGCAAGTGTGAACCACATCTGACATAGTTCTCTACGAGCAGTAGAGACCTCTACGAGCAGCAGAGTTTCCTCTACTGCTCGTAGAGGCCTCTACGAGCAGTAGAGTTGTCTAAAACCCTAAAAAAGCCTCCGGTGCAAATAACATCACCCTTATAATTAAACAAAACGTGATAAAAATTAGAATGCCACAACAGTATATATAAAATTTTATAAAATATCATATTTTAAATGTTAGAAAAAATAAACTTATGAGTGTACGACGCTTGTCAAGTTATAATTAGCCAAATAAAACATTAAAAAAACAAACTTGTCAAAGCATAGTATGTGTATATGGTAGGTATGAAAGAGGTCAGCCATATAGAGCTGGCAATGGGTAACCTGTATAAGACATGATAAGCCATGTTATAAGTTTGAGATGAGTTATTATAAAAAAAAAACATGAACTAATTAAATGTTTGTACATGAAGCTCAAAAGGTCGCAAATTTATGTTCGTTTTGTACATGCAGGAAAGGTGAGTGCAATAATGGTACTTAGTCGTTAGTCCAATATGAAAAAAAGTAAGCACTTTGGCTACACTAAAGTTCTGCGTGCAGAGGAAGTTAACATAATAATTTTATTTATTTATTTATTTATTTGAACAATCAAGAGAATTCAATCATCCGGGTAAGTTTAATGTGAAATAGCCACTCACGACCGCGAACGAAGACGATGTTGTTAACCCGACCTGCCACCATTTCATATAAAACCCACAGTACAAATGCTCACTATAATAAAGCCTCTGGCTCAACCCATAAAATTTTTGCTTCACACGAGACTCCAAAACATGATTTCCATATTAAAAGGTAATTGGGCTACCAAAAAATGGTGTATTATACACCACAAGTCATTCACTAACATAATATGTTATTCTAGATATTTACACATTTGTTTAACCCTAACATTTATAACGAACACATTTAGAAACATTCTATCTATTTAGACAATGTGTAATAAACATTATATATCTGTCTTGCCCTAATCTACATTGTCACAACCTAGACAGCCTCAGTGAAGAAGACCGAGTTATGTTAATTGAACCGTTTACCACGAAAGAGATTAAAGACGCGGCCTTTGATTGTGGCTCTAACAAGGCCCCGGGACCAGATGAGTTTAATTTTCGGTTCGTCAAACGGTTTTGGAACCTTCTCGAAGAAGACTTCGTTCGGATTATGGATGAGTTTCACGAGATAGGTAACATTAGTCCCGGTTGTGGTTCGTCATTTATTACTTTGATCCCAAAGGTAAAAACGCCGATGGGTCTCAAAGATTATAGACTTATAAATCTTATTGGGATGATTAGTAAGGTCAAGTCCAAAGTTCTTGCTAATCGTCTTAAGAAGGTGTTGGCTAGGGTTATTTCCGAGTCTCAGTCGGCTTTTTTATCGGGTCGTTTTATTCTTGACGGGCCTCTTGTAGTAAAGGAGTTGATGGAATGGTTGAAAAAAGAAATCGTAAGTCCTTTCTTTTAAAGATAGATTTTGAGAAAGCTTACGATAATGCGAATTGGAATTTTCTGATGTCCATCATGGATCCATTGGGTTATCCTTCGAGGTGGTGTTTTTGGATCAAGGGGATTTTGACGGTTTCTAGATCCACGGTACTTGTTAACGGGTCACCAACCGATTTATTACCTTTCTCTTTATCAAGCTCCTATGGTGGTTATCCATAGCATTGAATCCATTATGCGGCGATTTTTGTGGGCGGGTTCAAGCGAAGAAAAAGAAGATTCCTTGGGTAGCTTGGGATGTGATCGCGAGACCAAAAAACAAGGGTGGTTGGGGTATAAATCGGTTGCAAGACATAAATGACACGCTTCTCCTTAAATAGACATGGCGTTTCAAACTAGAAGGGAATAGCTTGTGGAAAAAGGTTATGGTGGGGTGCAATGAGTCGAGTCGTGCATGGACTATGCTCCCTTGTAGTTCATTGGCTAGTGGGTGTTGGAAACGGATTGTGAAGCTTGGGTTCAAAAAAGATTAACAATAGAAGAGATCTAAATAGCTACTTCGTTGCAAATGTTGGAGAAGGTTCGGCTATTAACTTTTGGACAGATACGTTGCTTCGGGAACAACCTTTGCGCTATGTTTATCCAAATCTTTTCCGTCTCGAAAAGATCAAATGGGTGACCGTTAACTTTCGGGTGAAGGCCGAGAATGGTACTACTGCAGTTGTTAATTGGGAATGGCGAAGTTCTCCTACTTCGTATGAAGAGGTGGCTAAGCTATTCCAACTCCTTTCGGATATTCATGATTATAAATGCAGTAGTGGTGCGGATCGTTGGAAGTGGACGGGGGATAAAAATGGGTGTTATTCGGTCAACATGGCGAAAAAATTGATCTCTCATAAATCAATGACTTCGATCGGCTCTAACATGAAATGGAAAGGACGGACTCCGTTGAAATGCAAAATAATGGTTTGGCGCGCCGATCTTAATCCTCTTCCTACTAAAATGGAATTAATCAAACGCGGAGTAACAATTGAAGACATGTCTTGCGTCCTTTGTGAAGCGGATTCGGAGACGTCGATACACTTGTTTACTGGTTACATTTTCTCTTCGGAAATTTGGGCTCGGGTCGCTTCATGGTGTAAGTTAGCTCCTTTGTTTGCTTTTGACGTGAAAGATATTTTGTCTTTGGCGGAGACTCAAACGAAGACGAAACAGAAGATGTACATTTTGCGAGACATCATATTCAGCATTATGTGGACCATTTGGAACAAAAGGAATTCTAGAGTGTTTAGTGGAAAGTCCCGGAAAGCTATTGAAGTCATGCAATCTATTAAGTCTGTGTCGTTTTTTTTGTTTTCGCCATAGATCTGGATTGAAAGGTATAAATTGGAATGCTTGGTATAATAATCTTCTAAACTCGATATAATTTTGTTTGGCCCGATGGTCCCCGTTTTGAGGACTATTAATGGCGTTTGTTTTTTAATAAAATTTATCTTAAAAAAAAATTAAAGGCAAATTACACGATGATAGCCGATAGAGTGACGGGCAACCCAAGTTATTTGTTAAAAACCACATATAAATGATTAATAATCCATATATGACACCAAAGATATAAAAGATTCCCTACACTATTTGACGTTCATAGTCATTAATTTTCCTAGTTGAACATATGTGTTACGGACATTTTGAAGATTATCTATATCTATACTACATTATAAAGGAGGAGATGTGGGTAAATATGTTTAAAATGTCAAAGTTAAGATGACATTTGAAAAGGTATAAGTATAAATCACTAAATTTTATTCACTTTCTTTCATTTATACCCCTACTCACAAACTTCAAAGCCAAATATTATCTTTAAATGAACGTTGCAAACAATTTTCTGCTAAGGAACAAGGTGAAGTAAAGAACAAATTGAACCACTTGCATAGTTTATGTTGTAATGTCTAATTCTTGGTTTGGTATTCGGAAACCTTTAAACTAGTGGCGGATCTAGAAATGAATTTCAGTAGTAACGTTTTTCATTTTTTTTTCATTTTAGTAGCAACGTTTTCCAATTTTCATAAAAAAAAAACAATTTTTTCACTACGCGCGCGAAGTTCAGCAGCAACGGACGCGACACCTAGCTCTATGCTAGGTCCGCCCCTGTTTTAAACTTACAAATGCATCGTGTTCCCGCCGCGAAGCGCGGCACCCTATTAGATAGCAAACAAAAAATAAAGACATTCTTGTGGGTGTGCCATGTGACATTATGTTGTTGGTTCAAAAATGAAATTAAAGAAATACATGAATAGAGATGAGTGGTCAAAAGTGTAACTACTCTTTATAAAACCAAAAGTTACGTAGATAATGGTGCAAAAATAATACAAATTTGCCCCTAGCTCACAAGAACGCCCCGCAGCAACACACGAGTTTTCCATTAAAAAACTGAGGAATTAGAAATGTAGGTGTAACAGAAAAGCAAAACCTTTTACAAATATGAACCGGATATGTGAAATCATACGCAAGATGATCCCTCATAAAAGAACGGTTTCTATACGCGAATGAGAACAAAGTTTGATATAGGAGTAAAAGTATACGTAACCATATCAGATGGGTGGTTATATTTAAACCCCCCCACCTTCTAATTTCACCCCCTCAAAGCGCCTCGCTTAGGCCTAAGCGAGGCGCTTTGAACTCATTCCGAGGAGGTCAGTACGAGGGGGCAGAAAAAGCTGATTTTTAAATTCGAAGCGCCTCGCTTAGGCCTAAGCGAGGCGCTTCGAGGGGGTAATTTATTTTGGTAGTTCTTTTGATGTTTTGAGTTGGTTTTTTTATTTTTTTTAATTTAATAATTATAAAAGTTAAAAAAATTTAAAAAACAAAGTAATAACCCTAATCATTGTCAATGACTTAAACTTGACATCATCAACCACGTACAGTCAATGAATGCGGTATGCGCGTTAAATTTCATTAAATGCGGCAAATACTTGGATCCGGTTGGAGTCTAAAGCTTCGTGTGTCATCTTGGTCGAACTCATGTTGCAACATTCGTCTTGTGTGTCAACGATGAAGACAACATACTTGAAATCAATGGGAAGATAAACAATCCTCATCCACAATGTTCTTACCTATAGATACCAACCATCCGGTTGTTTTCAGGTTGTCTTCGTCGTTGACCGCTATCTCTCGGATAACAACTGAAAAGTTGTCTTCAATGATTCTAAAAAACTTGAAAGTAATTACAAGAAGATGATCAAAAAGATGCTACAACATAACTTGCACCGGCTTGAGATATGAGTTTGATTATTATCGTATTTGCAACTTAGTTCCTTTCTCTCGAAAAACAATCCGATTGTTAAAAGTATCAAGACTATGAAATTAGTAAAACAACTAAATTTTACCTGCTTTGCATGAAAAGTTATTTTTAAATGTTTGTTAATATGTTTTTAAATGTTTGATCTGCAATATTTGAAAATTAGAATTTTTGACATGCTTGGTAACACCTTGATCTGTAATATCTAAAAATTATCATTTCTCAAAAAGTAATTAAAAACACTTAAAAATGAATTAAAAACAATTGTTGGGAGTTAGGTTTAGTTGGAGGACCACGTACAATGATTCATCAAAGTTGTACAAAGCTGGATGTTTTTACTGGAAAACCAAAACGAGCAATTAACGAAGCGAAACGGAGAGATATAATTTTCTTGGCTTGGAAACAACTTAAAAGAACCAAAAATGAATTAAAACTATTTTTTGGTGATTAACAGATAATTTTAAAGAATTAAAAGAAATTCAAATTTTTTTTAAAAAAAGGCCAAAGCACCTCGCTTTGGTCAAAGGGAGGCGCTTGAGTGCCTCGCTTTGGCCAAAGCTAGGCGATTGAGTGGTTTGATTAGACCACAGGCGCCTCGCTTTGACCAAAGCGAGGCGCTTTGGCCTTTTTTTTAAAAAAATTGAATTTCTTTTAATTCTTTAAAATTATCTGTTAATCACCAAAAAATAATTTTAATTCATTTTTGGTTCTTTTAAGTTGTTTCCAAGCCAAGAAAATTATATCTCTCCGTTTCGCTTCGTTAATTGCTCGTTTTGGTTTTCCAGTAAAAACATCCAGCTTTGTACAACTTTGATGAATCATTGTACGTGGTCCTCCGACTAAACCTAACTCGCAATAATTGTTTTTAATTCATTTTTAAGTGTTTTTAATTACTTTTCGAGAGAAAGGAACTAAGTTGCAAATACGATAATAATGTAAATAATAATAATAATGTAAAGGTAGATCGTGGAAATTCAGCTGTTATCGGAGAGATATCGGTCAACGATGAAGGCAAACAAAGGTTTTCATGAGTTTGATTAGCTTGAATCTCTCTGATCCATGGTATCCATTAACCGTAGCGATCATTTACTGTTATTTGGAATGTTTCTGATCATTACAGTAACGAAATCATTCTCACATGAATATCCTTTGAAATCAATGGGAAGATAGATAAACAATCCTCATCCACAATGTTCTTACCTATAGCCACATATCTTGCCATTAATACCAACGATGATTGCCAGTGAGATTGATAACTGGACAGGTTAGCCAGGTGTTTGTCAAAAAGGTAGAGCACACCACTAGAGCAAAAAGTTGTGTGTATGAATAGTGACCCTCTGGCAAACATGCGTAAAGGACTAAAGCCACATATCTTGCCATTAATACCAACGATGATTGCCAGAGGGTCACTATTCATATATAAAGAACATTAATCGGTTTTATTTAGCGTAAAAAGTTCATTGTACATATACCTCCTTATCTAAAACAAATCACATCATTGTACATATACCTGATTAGACCACGTACAATGATTCATCAAACTCATCGTTATCGCCGATCCGATTGTTAAAAGTATCAAGACTATGAAATTAGTAAAACAATTGAATTTTACTTGCTTGCATGAAAAGTTCATTGTACATATACCTCCTTATCTAAAACAAATCACATCATTGTAGAGGTTACTAGGTTACTCATTACCGTTGGACGTTGAAGGTAAACATGGACAGTGAGAAGTGAGATTGATAACTTCTCTATGGAAGTTGCTAAAATAGTTAAACAAAAGCTAAAATTGAACAGTTATTTGGAATGTTCCTGATCATTACAGTAATACTTGGATCCGGTTGGAGTCTAAAGCTTCGTGTGTCATCTTGGTCGAACTCATGTTGCAACATTCGTCTTGTGTGGCAACATACTTGAAATCAATGGGAAGATAAACAATCCTCATCCACAATGTTCTTACCTATAGATACCAACCATCCGGTTGTTTTCAGGTTGTCTTCATCGTTGACCGCTATCTCTCGGATAACAACTGAAAAGGTTGTCTTCAATGATTATAAAGAAACTTGAAAGTAATTACAAGAAGATGATCAAAGATGCTACAACATAACTTGCACCGGCTTGAGATATGAGTTTGATTAGCTTAAATCTCTCTGATCCATGGTATCCACTTTCAGGTTGTCTTCATCGTTGACCGCTATCGTTGACCGCTATCGTTGACCATGGATCATCGTTAAAATAAACTTTTCATTCAAGCAAGTAAAATTCAGTTGTTGGACAGTGAGATTGATAACTGGACAGGTTAGCCAGGCGTTTGTCAAACGGACAATTAAAATAAACTTTTCATGCAAGCAAGTAAAATTCAGTTGTTGGACAGTGAGATTGAAAGGTGGCAGGAAAAAGCTGACATTTTGTTCCTTGTTGCAGAAAGAAATCAATAGTCGGATTGAGGATTTTGTTTACACTCCCATTGACATAAAAAATGTTCTTTTGAAAAACGTCTGACTGCAAAAAAAAAAAAAAAAAAAAAAAAACCCTCAAAAGACCAAAAAAAAAAATTTTTTTTTATCCGAAGCGTCTCGCTTAGGCCTAAGCGAGGCGCTTCGAGTTAAAAATCAGCTTTTTCTGCCCCCTCGTACTGACTGACCTCCTCGGAATGAGTTCAAAACGCCTCGCTTAGACCAAAGCGAGGCGCTTTGAGGGGGTGAAAATAGAAGGTGAGGGGTGCCAATAGACGGAGCCTATCATATAACTACTAACTTTAACGAAACCAATCTTCTTCTGCAAGTCCCAACAAGTCTTTCTTTAGGTTTATTTTTTTTTTTATTATTTGTTTAAAGACAATTCACATTCAAATGGTATTCAAACTGCTTTTTGCAACTTTTTCTCTACTTTTCCCTGACATAATCTTGACCATGTTTCAGATGGGATCGAGTTTATCCTTTCTTGATCAGTCAATAGTATTGCACCCACATATGCGTACACGGTATACATGTTCACTAGGGTCCTAAACCGATTATATTTACCGGTTGGTAGATCAAACCTGACTTGAATTGAACCTGTAAATCATGTGGAACATGTGAACTCGAATGCAACAAGATTATTAGATTAACATGTGTATTTTCCTTCGTCATTTTATCCTATTATCTATCTATCTATCTATCTATATATATAAAAGAAAACGTATATGCTGACGTGACGTGCAATAGAGGTCTCAACCTCCCCTTGAGAGTGCCACGTGTCATCATAATTGAAATATTTTAGTGTTTTTAAACTATTTCATTTTTTAAATAAAAAAAAAAGATAAACATAAAAACTCTAAATTAAATTGAGTTATTTTATGAAAAAAATAATTTAAAAATAAATTTAAAATTTTCTCTCTAATGTTTCCTCCCATAATTTTTAAACGTTTATATCTTTTATATACGGGATTTTTTAAAGAAAAAATTACACCAAATTAACGAGCGTTTTATTATCTTTCCAACGAGTACCATAGTCCTATATAAAAAACGGAGAAAAATCGACTATTTTTTGTGGGGTTTCGTTCATATAGAAAAAAAACACACAAAGTGTTCATGTTATTCATTAATCACGTTTTTTCTTTTAAACCAGGTTCTTATCTACGATGTTGAAAATCAGCCCAATCGCCATGTTATCATTGGAATTTTACTAATGAGATGCAATGATTACAACTTCCAACTTAAGTGTTTGTTTAGTTGATTAGGTTAGGAATTATAAGAGTTATTAGAATGTGAGAAATTAGAGAGATGTGATAAGTTTTTTAATAGTTGCAGCTTACATAAGTGATTCTTTAGATGATTACTGATTAGGTTTTATATTAGGGAATATGAGTTATTACTGATTAGAATACTATGAACATGCAATGATTGAGAGATTTTGTGGTTAGTTAACTTGAGCCATTTGCAATAGGTTATCACGTAAAATTAGATTTTTCAACCCCGGGACCCTCCCGGGGTAATCAGCTAGTTTTGCATATATATTAGTTAATTTGCATATATATAAGTTAACTAGTTAACCTAAATCTACATATTTACGGAAAGAAAATATGAATTAAGGATGAGCTCGGGACGGTATTGGTGTAACACCCCAACCGATGGCGGAAACATCGGGATGTCACGTAATGATGATTGTTCAGTAGCTCATGGTGAATAATAAATTCCATTAAATAATTCAAATGAATTACATTCAATTGTTCTAGAATTTTGTACATCAAATTGAATAAAACTATACACATATCTTCAAGCATCAATTCAAATCTTCAAGCAAATAGAACCTGAAACATGTTAAGTTGAAAAGGTTTTGGGTCAACAAAAGTTGGTGAGAATTACATAGGTTTTTGATAATTGAATAAAAATGATATGCAATTCATGTGTCATGTCAATCTAGTCCATATGTGAGAACATACTAGAAATAAATCGAGTGCATAACCAACCCTGATGACTGTTATAATATGATACATCTCATACGCTCATGGTTCACTTGAATATGTTATACGATAATAAACACCCACGCTACCTTTGTAGGAGGCACGTATCCGGGTGGGATTGTCAATCCAATAGATCTATCAATGTATACCGTCGGCTTGTACGGAGTTAATGATTATGCTAGAATGGTGCTTACTCTAATCATGCTCAAGACATAATACAACATAGAAAACACATAGACACATTGATGATTGAATTGCATAAATGATGTTGTAACATGTTTCACCCCAAAAACGGTGATAAATAGAAAAGGGGCTATGTAAAACTCACCTTGGTAAAATGTTATATCTGTTGAGAAATTTGGAAAATTGTGTTGCCCAAATGTATCAAGTATCACCCTATAATAAGGTAATAAATATGTCTAAGTCTATCAAGTCTACAAATGTATAAGTTTCTAGGGCTTTGAATTGGGGATAATTGCTCGTTTGATTAATATTAAAAATATTCGCCAATTGAGAGAAATTTAGTAAATAAATAACCAAAAATCTTTTTATGGAATTTAAATTTAAGATGGTCACAATAATGTGTTTAAAGTATAAAAATAATTTTTATAAAATTATTTTCTTTTAAATAGATTATTAAATCTATTTATTACAAATTGTCAAACCTTAACTTTAATAATTAAAAATTACTAAAATTAAAGAATTTTAAGTTTAAAATTTATATTTCTGTTCTAAATATTCAGAAATAATTTGTATAAAATTTTGGTGCAAAAATAATAAAAATTGAATTTATTATGATTTAATTATGATTAAAACTAACAAAAATTGATTAAAAATATAAAATAAATGATTTTTCAAAATTAAAAATCATTTCAGTAAAGTCTAACATTGTACAAACTCAGGATAATTTTTGTAGAAATTTATAAAATTGTTTTGATATTTTAATGGATTTTTATAAATATAATAGTATAAAATTGATTTAATTATTATAAATATTAAATAAATGAATTTCAGAAAACTAAAAATTGTAGATAAATCTTTTACATCAGATTTGATAAATATAATTTTTTTAGAATTTATAAAAAGGTTTCAATATTTATAAATGAATTTACAAGATTTAAAGATAATATATAAGTATAATTGGTTTGTTTTAAAAAAATGAAAAAGAAGTGGAAAAGGGCGCCCATGCCGGGACTCGAACCCGGGTGCCCTTGGTTACAAGCATCAGTCACAACCACTTGGCCTAGGCCTGTGGTTGTGATTCATCTCAGTTTTTAAAATATATAACCACAATGCTAAAACAGATTTATCCCCAATTTCATACACATGAACCCTAGATCTAGCAATAATCTGTTACACACATCAATAGCCCAATTGATCTTAGGGCTTTTGATATGTGCACGCCGGTGATCAAAACCCACATAAAAGATTAGACTTACAAGTCTGTTTCGTGCACGATTGCTTGGTCAAGCTTAAAAGTCAAATAGCGAGTCAAGAACAAGAACAGAGTGAATTGAAGAAGATTGGGGGTTGAGAAGAGTTTATTGGCGAGTTGTGAAGACTCGCAGAGGTTCAATTTATAGTGTTGATCGATGGATTGAAGAAATGGTAAGGTTGACCAAGGTGTTAATGTAAATGGGTTTAATTGGTATCAATTAATCGTTAATAGACGTGTATTCTGGTCAGACAAGGCCGGAAATCACGTATCGTTGCCATATGTGAAACAATTACGAGTTAATTGTGATGATTAAGCTGGTCAAAAACAAAAAGAAAAAAAATTATAATTATCTGCTGCTGCTGCTGTTATTCGCGAAGGAAGAAGCAAAAAGGGAAGGTTTATTTTGTGTATTTATATAAAAAGAGTTGGATTGAAATCAAATATAGTGTGTGGAGCAGATGGGTAGCGCGTGTGTGTGTGTGTGTGTTGTGACTCGGGTTCGAAACCCGGCAAAGGCAATCTTTTTTTTTGTTTCTTTTTGAACAGCAAAAAGGGATGTAATGGAAGAGTGGGCCGGACCAAGGGGGTGTGGGCTTACAGGTTTGGGCCGCTAATTTAGTTAATGCATCAGATTGCTTAGCCAATGATTTACAAAATCTGATTTTTTTCTTTTTTATTATAACTGATTTTTTTATTACTATTATTATTAATATTATTATTATTATTATATATACATTTATATATATATATATATATATATGAATAAATATCGTTGTATTAGGGTTCAAAATATCACCAAAAAAAATAATACTAATGTAACACCCCAACCGATGGCGGAAACATCGGGATGTCACGTTGTGATGATTGTTCAGTAGCTCATGGTGAATAATAATTTCATTAAATAATTTAAATAATTTACATACAATGATTCTACAAGAATTCGTACATCAAATTGAATAAAACTATGCACATATCTTCAAGCAAATCTTCAAGCAAGTAGAACCTGAAACATGTTAAGTTGAAAATATTTTGGGTCAACAAAAGTTGGTGAGAATACATAGGTATTTGAAAATAATTGATAACGACAGTTTGTACAACCTTCAAAGTTGTATGATGATAGAGTATGATACCGACATGTAACAATGCGTCTTTGTACAACCAAACCTTGTGTCGACTGCTGACTAACTCGCAAGTTAGTTAAATGTTATTACTGTTATCGATCATCCCTGAGTCTACGTGGGGGGATGGGTTTGTCAGACCTATAGCGCTATAATCTAAACAGGCGGCTTGATCAATGTTAATGATTGTACTGTGTCTTTTTGTTACAGTCAAATGATAGAATGAGTAAATGATAGTGTAATTGAGTCACAAGTTTCAACAATTATAGTATATAAAATGTTTAAACATGTTTCACCCCAAAATGTAAAACAGACTAAAAAGGGGCTATGTAAACTCACCTCGGTATGGTATTAGGTATTGAGAATTTGTATAAGTGTAGCCCAATAGATTGCCAAGTATTACCCTATGTATAAGGCAACAAATAAGTCTAAGTCTAACTAGTTTATAAGTATATCCTAGGGTTTCGATTTGGGGATATCCAATTGTTGAATTTAAAATAAAATGTTAATTAAATAAAAAGAGAAATTAAATAAAAGAAAGTCTTTTTATAAAATTTGAATTTAGGATGTTCACTATAATGTATTTGAAGTATAAAAATAATTTTTATAAAATTATTTCCTTTAAAATAGATTTTTAAATCTATTTATTACAAATTGCCAAAATTTAACTTTAATATTTAAAAATACAAAAATTAAAGGATTATTATTTTAAAAATCATATTTCTGTTCTAAATGTTTAAAAATAAATTGTATAAAATTTTGGTGCAAAAATAATAAAAATTGAATTTATTATGATTTAATTATGATTAAATCTAACAAAAATTGATTAAAAATATAAAATAAATGATTTTTCTGATTTAAAAATCATTTCAGTGGAGTTTAACTTTGTACAAACACAGGATAATTTTTGTAGAAATTAATAAAAAATTTTTGATATTTTAACGGATTTTTATAAATATAATAGTATAAAATTGATTTAATTATTATAAATATTAAATAAATGAATTTCAGAAAAATAAAAATTGTAGATGAAACTTTGACATCAGATTTGTTAAAAATAATTTTTTTAGAATTTATAACAAGGTTTTAATAATTAAAAATGAATTTACAAGTTTAAATGAAATATATATATAATTGATTTGTTTTAAAAAAAAAAAAGTGAAAAATGGGTGCCCAAGCTGGGACTCGAACCCGGCTGGCAAGGGTTATAAGTATCAGTCACAACCACTTGGCCTAGGCCTGTGGTTGTGATTTAGATCTGTTTTAATAAAATAAATACACAATGAAAAATCAGTTTTATCCCCAAATTCATACCCACGAACCCTAGATTTCCCAATCGAACGATTTACCCAATGTTAATCTAATTAAGCATAGGGTAAACGCTGTGTAGGTTCCGATTAACAATTCCCACAAGAATAATTATACTCACAGTGTTGTTTCGTTGATGAATGTCCGGTCAAAGCAAAAAGTCAAACTACGATGAGAATGATAATTATCAGGGTGATTCAGAACGATTGGAGGTTAAGAGAGATATGAGAGCGAGTTGTGAAGTTTCTCAGCAGATTAATTTATACTGGGGGTCGATGGATTGTTTAATTGGAAGGTTTGACTAAACCTTAAAGTCTATACGCGTATGGAATCAAAATTGGTCAACGATTGATGTTATTTGATGCGTATACAGGTCATACGAGGCCGGTAATCACGTAAACTTACCATGTATGTGTGTTTGATTGAGAATCAAAAGGTTTGAAAGAAAAAAAAAAGAAAAAAAATATAATTAAACTTGGCTGCTGCTGCTGTTCGCTGTTAAGGAAGGGAAGAAGGAAGAATTGAAAGTGGTCTTAAATACAATGAATGCTGGGTAAAAATCAACAAGGGTGTGTGGAGCAGATGGGAAACACGTGTGTGTGTGGGTGTAGTGACTCGGGTTCGAAACCCGGCGGGGACCTTATTTTTTTGATTAAAAACGGTCAGGGAGGGGAAGGAGGGGTTTGGGCCAAGGTTTCCAGGTGGGCCAGATTGAATCTGGGCTGGGGTATTGGGCTAGGTGTGTGGTTGTTTGGGTTGGGTTTAATTAAGAAACTTGACAAAGCTTTGAAACTAATTATTATTATTATTATTATTATTATTATTATTATTATTATTATTATTATTATTATTATTATTATTATTATTATTATTATTATTATTATTATTAAAAACACTATATGTATAAATATATGTATGAATAATTGTATAGGGGTTCAAAATATCTCCAAAAATAATAATAATAAGACTTGTCGTTTTATTCCAACTTATACGTAACGTACAACTATTTAATGCGAAATGTTACAACTAAGGCTTGTCGTTGTAATCCGTAACGTACGATTTAATGCGAAATGTTACAATTGGTACCGAACCGATACCGATCCCGACAATACCGATACCGAAAAGTCCAAAAAACCAATACCGATACCGATATCGATAATACCGAAACTGAAAAACCATAAATATGGGTACCGATACCGATCCCGAAACCCCTCGGTTCGGTATGGTATCAGGATCGGGACGGGACGGGATCGGTATTCGGCCTTGTATGCTCATCCCTAATATGAATGTATGTAAAATAATAACGGATTTCCATTTGTGTCCTGTCTTTTAATTTTGGAATTAAATTCCCACTTAGCGTAAATTATGGGACAAAGCGCATAGGAAGTCAAGTTATCCTACACAGTGTTAAATAAATGAGAATGATACAAACTATAACACAATGCCTATGGAAAAAGACACAATAAATCGCAAAAATGACACAATAATGAAAATAAAAAACACAAAATGTCACATAAAAAGATACAATGATATAATACAAATTATAAAAACTACAATCTAAAAATCCGAAAAAGTGAAAATCTAAAAACTAAGATGGTAGAGTTCGATGATACGGTTCCGGTGCCGCTTAAATGAGTTGAATCTAAGTCCGTTTGATACTCTTCCTACGAATTCCTATTTTTTTATCACTATGTATTTGATTCTAACTCAAAGCGCATATTAAAAAGGTAAGTATCTATATTATCGTATTAAGGAGGAGTGATGGTCAACATGGTAATTTGATTTTCCGTACAACTTAAGAAGCAACATGTACAACATACTTAAGCAAGAAATTTAAGGGTATTTTAGGCATAATTGTGACAATTAAGACACTTAGAAGGTTAAAATTGTAATTTTATCATAACCTCATACTCACAACTTAAAAACTTATTCCAACCTTACCCCCATGGTATATGATTGATCAAAAAACCATTAATGTAATCAATTTCTTAAATGTAAGAATGTGAAGAGCCTATGAACCTCATAATTTATGCCTATACATTTATATGGCTTGGCTTGGTTGGTTTAAGACTCTTGCTTGCTTTTTATGCAAAATCAATGCCCTTTTTATAATACAAAGCCAATTCCCCTGGCTTGAAA
This sequence comes from Ambrosia trifida, assembly GCA_028751855.1. Lineage (NCBI taxonomy): Eukaryota > Viridiplantae > Streptophyta > Magnoliopsida > Asterales > Asteraceae > Ambrosia > Ambrosia trifida. The sequence continues at coordinate 79,411,516 of CM054129.1, forward strand.
ACTGAACCGTTCTTGATTTTTAGATAAAAGTTGAACTCATTTTTTTATGTTTTGAACAGGCAAGATGGTATTTACGAGCTGCAGCGGGCAGGTATGTGTGTGCTATGTATAATGTATCATTATGTTACTCTTTAGGCAAGGGTTTTATGCAAAACCATACACAATCAAGAAAATGGATGAAGCTTGCTGCTGATCATGGCCATAGAAAAGCTCACTTTGAGCATGGACTCACCCTATTTCGGTAATTAATACTACAAATAACACTTGAATCATTTAATATTACTCTCAAAACAATTTACTTCGAAGTATGAAGCACTATACACTCTCCTATGCCATGAGCCATAAAGTATTCTTTTTATACATATTCTCATATAGAAGGCTATCCATCTTGAAATGTCATTATGTTTGGTGATTTTCTTACGAATTTAACTTCATAATTGCATCTAATTAGAGTCCCATTTTTGTTTTTCTTTTCAGGATACTTATAAACTTTTTGCATATATCACGTATTAACTGATTTAACTATAATCAAACACTACCAAATCTAGCAAAAAATCAATATGTTTGGGATCAAGAAACCTCATTTCCACCACAGAATCGCTAAAAACAATTCGGTTGACCCTGACTTCTCTGATAAACATGCTCCCAATCCATTCGATTTTGATGACGAGTTGGACAAAAAGTCAACCCGAAAACCGGCAAGCAGAACTTCACCTGAACCTACTGTATTAAACAAAGATTCAAGAGCCCCGCTTTTTGATGATGACGAGGTTAAAGGGTCAGGCTACAAAGTTAGTTATGTGTCGAGAAACAAATACAATAATGATTTTGTTGATTCTGGTGGAATAGAGAACCAAGATGTGCAAGAGTTAGAGCATTATGCTGCATATAAGGCCGAAGAGACTATTGTATTTAATGAAATGTGTACATATGAAATTTAGGTATTTTGAACGGCTATATGTAATATTAATATATTTGTTGGGTATATATGTTTTTATGCAAGTTTTCAGGCTATATATGTTAATTGGCCCAAAAAAACATACTGTTATTGTGTAATACGGTGTCTATCATCATATCTTACCCAATTTTTTTAATTAAATTTTTTTTTTCAGACAAAAAGTTTTCAAGAACTGAGCCCGACCTACCTGTTTTGACCCATTACCAAACCCTTACGCCTGTCCATTATAATTTTGAGATCTGATAATTTATCTATGACTTTAACAGTATGAGCAAACGAAGCAAGATGATGCCCTCTCAGACTTGAGTAACATACTCGAATAACTTAACGAAATGGTGGTCGACATGGATTTAGAGATTGAAAGGTTAGTTTTAATAATTTTGTAGGTGTATCGCCATAAACTGCGTTTGTGTTACATGGTTTACTAAACCAGTTCTGATATCCTGTAGGCAAAACAAAGCTCTTAACCCACTTGAAGATGATGTTGATGAGCTCCCTTCCCGAGTTAGAGGTGCTAATCAACGCACTCGGCGTTTGCTTGGAAAGTAGATCAACGATTCGCGATTTTACTTGACGGTTACTCTGTTCCTAGATGACACTGCTAATAGTTATCCTAACAACATTAAAGATTACAACTAATTCAAACATTGTCCTAGATGTGGCTTATATAATGCTTATCTTATATTCTTTCATAGCCTATAAAATGCGGTTCTACTAGACACTTATTGTTTTTTCTTTCATATTTTGCTTATGCTAGACTTGACAAAATAATCTTAGGATTTTTAAGTAAAATAAGAGATTAGGGCCATACTCTATATAGTTACGGGCTTTTGTTCCAGGAAAAAACATTGTCATGCCTCATACACACATTCTTACCGAATCGCCTTGAGGCGCGCGTCTCGGCTGTTTTTTAAACCATCATTGAAATTTGATGTTGTTCTAACGAATGTGATTAGGTCACATGAAGCTAGAATATGTTGGTTGATTGTAATTATGGGTCAAATTTTGTCAACCCCGCCGCAACGCGCGGGTTCCCTACTAGTAAACTTAAACAGGAAACAAGACAACACGTCATGCAAACCAAATACAACCCGTTTTGGTAAACATGTTGTTGGGCTTGACAAGAAACTAACACGAACTTTAGACCAAACCCAAACCTGTAATTTATATGTTAGGTTAGTACCTTGTCGAAAATTCACATTCACACTCATCCAACCCTGGCGGATTGATTTGTTGACTTTCGAAACCATACTTAGTGGTTAGGCATAGTCGAACCAGACCATGAAATGGTGGTTGGTTGATTTTCGGTTTGCACATGTTATTTGTTGCTTGCAGGCCAAGTCATGTCGATTTTTTTTGTTACGCTTTTGGAATCATTCGCTACCGTCAAATATGGTTGTACATATCTTTTTATCTTGACGAGAATGCAACCATTTCGTTTCTTTTGCATTATTGATCTGTAACCCCACAGCTTTAACATAAGTTGCTCCATTTGAATGAAAACAAACTTCAACTATGTCTATTTCAATCATTATTTAACTTCTTTTTTTCCTTTGCAACTTTTAAACAAAAACGATGTATGTTTATTTTAAATATCTAAATGTCTAATTATTTATTTATTTATGTATTAATTTTAATATTGTGCGTGCATTAATTTTAATTTTATGTATTAGTTTTAATTGATGTTTCATTTTTTTTAACTAAAATGTTTATTTTATTTAAAAATAAAAGAAAAACATTTTAGGGTAGTGGCGCCTCTAAATTGGTGCTTTAAAAGGTGAATAAATGTTCAAAAGGTGAATAAATGAAACTACGTGACAGTGTAAAATTGAAAGAAATTATTGTGTTAAGGGTTGGGTCTCTCCACCTTAGTATTCTATTTTTTTTTAATAAAATATGTATTTCACTAAAAAGGGATTAAATTGAGTCGTTGACTCAAACGACTTATTTTTTATCTTGATGGATAATTATGCTATCAACAACCTATAAATGTAAATGGAACTTTTGGCTTTTCATAGGTGCAAAACCAAAAAAGCATAAAGTCAAAAAGGATTCGAAGAATAAAGCATTCTCTTTTCTTTTTTTTTTTTAATCTTTTTTTTAATCTCCATAAAAGGAGAAAGAAAACCATTGCCAATAGAATGGTTCCCTTAATTCTAACACTATATATACAAAATCTTTTTGATAATGTGTAGTTTAAAAAAAATGTAAATGTTTAAATAAATGTGGGCAAATCTTTCACTAACGAGTCACCTACATAGTTTACGGAGAAATGCTGTAAAATAAACTATGAAATTGAACCAAGAATCACAAACAAAAGGTTCGAGAGCTTATTATTGATGAAAAACGAATATGAATATCAAAGGAATTGAAAAGAAAACGAGTTACAGACGAATTGAATCTAATTGGGTTATATAAACCCCAATCCCTATTTAGTCTGTTAAAGTCTGTTATAACTTTCAGACTTGACAAAACCAGTCCCCTAATTTTCTCAGCTTCTGCTTTATTGACACGAACTATTATAACAGAAAAGAACTTTGATAAATGTCACAACTGGTCCCTCAACTTTTCTTGACCAGTTTGACTTATTGTTTGACTACTGATTTTGACAAATTATCTAACAATCTCCACCATAAGTCAACAATCAAACATCTATCCAATTTATCACCCATCCAAACATGAATCAAGCACCATTTCACCACTGATTTGAACATCTCAAAACACCAACATACACACCAAATTCATTTTGGACCATTCTGCCATTCTTTAAACCATCTGACAAAACTATTGTTGTTGCTTCTGCAGTATCCAGGTCTGACCCATATTGCATATTGTTTTCCAAACTCAAAAAAAACTCCAAGACCTGATAAGCACCAACAATTTTGACCCATTCACAACCTTTTGCTTCTTCACACTTATAAACATCCCAAAACATGACCATTTTACCCTTGGAGTCAGTTTTGATCTCAACCACCATTTCAGGCCTAACCATCATGAACACAACATTATTACCACATACTGAATACAATTCCTTATTCACTTCATTACACCACGTGTCCATATTAGCTGATTTTTTAAATTCTTCACAAGTCAAAAGCTTCCCAGCTTTCCACCTTGACCTGTCCGTTTCACAGAACAACTTTTCACCAAAAACAACACTACACAACTGAGCACATTTTCCTGCATAATCATCAGTCTCCTCCACCTCATTATGGAAAAACTCCTCCTGACCTTGTGCAGACTCCACCTCAGGCCAAACACCTACTAACCATAGCACAATCCGGCTACCTTTTAACCTTGGCTTCATATCACCTAGTCCCCATATCTTGAACATCTTTTCTTCACCAGAATACCCCAAGAACATATGGCTACATGCTCTTGATCTCATCAGCTCCACCTAATTAGAATTATCTTTCACTTCAAAGCCAATGAACCTTTCAACCATTTCCAGAACTACCCTTCTTGGAAACAAATCTTCTCTGATCAGAATACCACTTCCACCTAGAGTTCTAACCTTTGATTTCCCACATACAACATTATGAACCTTAGTTGACTGAACCATTTCAAAGAATTCTATCCTGTTCACACAATTCTTCAAAATATCACCTTGTAACACACCTATAACCTCCTGTTTACAGTTTTCAACCATCATTTGTTCACCAATGTGATTATTAAACTCTATATCTTGAGGCTCAACACAACCATCAAGAACATAGACATTATTCTCTTGTCTTGTCCCTGTCATTACTATCACAGACTCTTTTATTACCAGGATTTTACCATCCCTCAACATCACATGATAGCCTTTTCTTTCATAACATCCTAGTGACAACACATTCCTTCTAAGATCAGGAACATACCTTACATGATGAATGTTCATCACCATTCCATTGTCCATTCTAAATGTAACAGTTCCAGTTCCCTGAACCTTACAAGATCTGCCATCACCAACCTTGACAATACCAAGGTTTCCATATTCCAAATTCCTGAAATACCCTTTCACATGTGTCATTCCAAATGAACCTCCTGAATCCATCACCCACTGTTTATCACAGAACTCATCACATGTCATAACAAGAACATCAGAATCATCAAATCCTTCTGATGAATCATCTTATGGACTGTGATCACACATGTTGTTCTGTTCACCCTTTCTCTTCTTCAACTCAGGTTAATATTTCTTCAGATGATTCTCTGAATGACACACATAACATCTTCTCTTGAATCTTGATTCTCCCCTGAACCTTGAACCCCTTTGATTCTCTGATTTTTTTTTACTAACCAGGACATTTTTTACACGTCATCTGCCAACGTGACATGCCATGTAGGCAGAAAACTAACTGGGTTAACCCTAGTTAGTTTTGGTCCAGCGAAACAAAAACAAAGACAAATTAGGCCTGCTAGCTTCTAATTTTCAAGTTTGGATTATTGTCTTCCAACCCGACAAAGTTGGGATTATTTAATTCCAATTCCCCCTTTTTCTTTGATTGGTTATGTAGGGCATCAAGTGCGCTTCACCGGGTTTTTTTTTCAACTTCACTAGTTTCGACCAATATTGCACTACTACATCACTTCACTAATTCATTTTACTGAAATACAATTTTAGAGGCACCATTTTATTGAAATGTTTATTTATTTTTCATTTAAATACATATATTTGAAAGTTTTTTTTACACACGGTTAAAAAGAACATTCAATTCAATTTCAATTTTCATTCAAACCATGTGAAAAATTCGTATTAGATTCAAATTCGATTAAAAGATGACCAATTCGATTCGAATTTGTATTCGAAAAAAACTCAATTCGAATTCGATTCGAATTCGTGTTAGAAACTCGAATTTGAATAAATTCATTTAAGATTAAGACTTAAGTTATGGGCTTTAGTTAGGCTTGAGCTTGGTAATGGACTAATTTATGAGTTAGGTCAAATTCATAGATTAGCTCATGCTCTAAAGTTATAGGTGTGTATATAATTATATATATAATAAATATGTATTATTTTTATTCGAATTTTGAATCGAATCGAATTTAAAATTATAAATTTGTATTCGATTTACTGAACTCTAATTGAATCGAATTCGAATTCTTGACCATCGAATCAAATTCTTGATAAACGAATCGAATTACGTCAAATTTTAAATTTTTCGAATTCAAATCGAATTTTAAACACCCCTACCCTTAATTGGTTGGTAACATGGTCTTCTTGATTGTAAAACGTGATCCTTTGAGATCCTTGGAGTATCTATCAACAAAGTAGTATTCATAATTAAAAATGCATTACCACAAGCACATGTACTTGTTAAATGTCAATCCATTAATCTGCCCTCCATTAGTTATCAACTCTTTTAGTCATAAAATAAAGCATATGAAGTAGCTTCAGACAACATTTATTCAAAAATTAGAGTTAATGCAGTTCACAAATCATGTATAAAATCAAACTGAAGTGAACACATCTGCATGAATAGGTCAAAGGGTGGGGGCTTTTGCGTATATGTTATTTTGGAACGGGAGCTGAATTGGTTGTATAAGGAAACCTTAATTTTTTTTTGAACGACCAACAAATTGAAATCACTCACGGAACACTGGAGTATCATCGTGCCACCAATGTTGCCACGCGATCATATTTCACCACCAAGTCACCAATTCAGGAGGAAACTCATAATTATGAGAAAACCCCCTTTGTGAGATTCGAACCCAGGACCTTATGGTCCCTAAGTCTTATCTCACCACCAAGATGCCACTGGGCTATAATGCCTTTGACGGGAAAACCTTAATTAATATTATATCAGCTTACATTAAAGAACAAAAAAGCCACGCCTAGTAGAAGGATCAAACAGGATACCTCGTGTTTTAAAGGGGAAGGCTTAACGAGTGGAACATTTAATCATCTTTGCTATGGGTTCACCTAGAAATTATCTATGGTATAAGGAACCGATCCTCTAATTAAGCTAGTCAAAGCTGTCAAAGAGAGAATAAAGCCTTATTCATTATATTCAACTCTTTCCTCATATATGTGCATAATTATCTCCTTTCATTTATTATTCTTTGTATATAAATATCATTGTAGCATTCAGTGAATAATATACAATTTACAATTCTCATATGGTATCAGAGCTTGCAAAGCTCCTCTGAGCCAATCCGATCCACAACCCTGTTATCCCTTTTTTTTTCTTTCCCGTCAACAACTATGGCTGACACCAAAATTATTGAGATCACAACACACACCCACTTTCCAATCAAGCTTACCTCTCATAACTTTCCAACTTGGAGAAAACAGGTACTGTCCACACTGATCGGCCTCGAACTTGATCAGTATGTTGATGGTCCTACTGAACCACCACCGAAGATTCTGCAAGATAAGCCAAACCCGACTTATCGCATCTGGTACCGGCAAGACCAGATTCTCCTTGGAGCTCTGCTCGGAAGCTGTGCGGAAACCATTCAGCCCATCGTCACCTCAGCAACCACCTCTCGGCAGGTCTTCCAACGACTGACCGACTGCTTTGCCGGAGAGTCCAGGTCCCGCATCATCTCTCTCAAAGCAAGACTCTCCAAGAACCCTCAGGGAACAAAACCGGTGGCCGAATTTCTCCACGAAATGAAGGCTATTGCTGATGAGCTTGCGTTGGCACAACGCCCGGTTGATGATGAAGATCTCATTGTTCACATCACAAATCAATTAAACGATGACTATAGAAATCTGGCTGCTGCACTGAAGACCCGACCCACACCGATCACCTTCTCGGAATTATTTGCTCAGCTCATTGATCATGAACGGTGGCTCAAAGAAACCGCCGCACAGCCAACTCCACAGCCACCTCTCATCTCTACTGTTAATGCTACTCACATGCAACCTAATAGGTTTAATAATCGGACCTCCAATGAAGCCAGCTACCAAAATAGGCCCAATCAGCCTGGGCCCAGAAACAATCGTGGGCCTTACCCAAATAATGGCTCTACTAATGGTTCAAACAATGGACGTCTCATGCGTAACAATATTTTTTGTCAATTCTGTAATATTTCAGGGCATGATACCAAGGATTGCAGGAAGCTTGCTCGTTTTCTACAAAGGAACAACATTGCGGTCGCCAAGTCAGCCTCAAACCCGCAAGTCAACTCCTCTATGGCAAGCTCTTCCTCCTCACTCATGTTTGACTCTGGTGCCTCTGACCATGCTGCACCCGACCGCACCGTGATGTACAACCTCTCCGAATACGGGGGGCCCGATGAGATCGTTCTAGGTAACGGTAATACTCTTCCCATCTCTCATATTGGTCAATCATCTATTCCCACTCCGTCTCGCTCTCTAAAACTAAATAATATTTTGCTCGTTCCTAAACTTCGCAATTATCTTATTTCGGTTGCTAAGCTTTGCAAAACTAATCAAGTTTCCGTTGAATTTTTTCCCTTTCATTTTGTGGTTAAGGATCTTCGCACGGGGGCGCGCCTAATGCGGGGAGTGAACATTAATGATGTTTACTATGCTACATCCACTACTCATCCATCCCTCAAGCAAGTCAACTCAAGTACCAAGACATCAACCTCCCTTCTTTCGTGGCATCACAAATTTGGACACCCGTCAATTCAAGTCCTAAAACGCCTACTAAATAAATTAGGATTTGCTTACAATAATATGTCCAATACTTTATTTCATTGTGATGCTTGCTCTTTAAATAAAAGTCATAAATTACCATTTGGTGATAATTCCTTTACCGCATCCAAACCTCTTGAACTTGTTTACTCGGATGTTTGGGGGCCGGTTCAAACCTCTAATGATGGTTTTTCATACTATGTGATTTTTGTTGACTTCTACTCAAAATATACTTGGCTATATCCTATTAAAAAGAAATCTGACGTCTCTATATTATTTCCACAATTTAAAACACTAGTTGAAAAATTTTTTCGCACACCATTAGTGTCACTTTTTTCGGACAATGGAGGGGAGTACACCGGTCTTGCTTCATACCTTCAACAAAATGGCATTTCACATTTTACCTCTCCTCCACATACTCCGGAACAAAATGGAGTAGCAGAGCGTCGTCATCGACACATTGTTGAAACAGGATTGTCTCTCCTTCATCATGCCAATCTACCTCTCTCTTTTTGGTCCCACGCCTTCCAAACCGCGGTGTATCTCATAAATCGCCTTCCCACAAAAATTCTAAATTACATGACACCCTTTGAAAAACTTTACAATACCTCACCAACCTACACCAAACTCAAACCTTTCGGTTGTTTGTGTTTTCCATGGCTACGCCCATATGCCAAATCCAAACTCCATCTTCGCTCATCAAAATGCATTTTTCTTGGCTACTCATCCTCTAAATCCGCCTTTAAGTGCTATGATCCTACGTCTCGTCGTCTATATCATTCACGGCATGTAGAGTTTATTGATCACATATTCCCATTCCATACTAAAGGTACCACCCCAACTTCATTACCTACCACTGCTTCCTTTATTCCCCATGTCTGCACAAAGAAGTTCTCTTCTATACCAAACTCAACTACTCCCACAAACCCTTCTGCCACTGCCTCACAATCTACTATACCCTCTAACTCAAATACTTTGCATCAACCAATAAACTCTTCCTCATCACTTGCACCTCCTAGCAACCATGATGACCATTCAACTTCATCCCACAACTCTCATTCCAGTGCTACACCTACCACTACCTCAAACACCACAACACTTCCCACCCCCGATACCTCCCACAGCCCTACTTCACCCGACCCCACGACACCCACTCCACCAGCCTCTACCTCCGAACCCACCGAAAATTCTCCTCTCTCTCCCACAGCCAATATTAACCCATCTGCCTCTTCCTCAAACACTTCACCCTCATCTGAACATATGCCAACTCCAACTCCACCTTCCACTCGACCAAAGAGAAATCGAAAACCAAATCCCAAATATTTTAACCCACACACTATCAACAATACCACTCTCCATCCATTACCACCCACTCTTGAACCCACCACTCACACCCAAGCATCCAAGGATCCGCTTTGGCGGGCTGCTATGGACTCAGAATTCAATGCTCTTCTCCAAAATCAAACTTGGGATCTAGTCCCTGCTAAAAACTGTTCACCGATTGGCTGCAAATGGGTTTTTCGCATTAAAAGACACCCGGACGGGTCAATTGCAAAATACAAAGCTCGTCTTGTGGCGAAAGGGTTCCTTCAACAACATGGTAAGGATTACTTTGACACATTCAGTCCTGTTACCAAACCAATCACCATTCGGACAATTCTTTCTATTGCACTTAGCAAAAATTGGCCCTTGCGTCAATTAGATGTTAATAACGCATTTCTCCATGGAACACTTCATGAAGATGTTTTCATGATTCAGCCACCAGGCTATGTGAACCCTCAATTCCCTAACCACATTTGCAAGTTAAAAAAATCCTTATACGGATTAAAACAAGCACCGCGTGCCTGGTATATTGAACTTGCCAATTTTCTTCTTCGCTTTGGATTTCGTAAATCCCGAGCCGATGCCTCGCTTTTCATCTACCAACACCAAAACATCACATGCTACTTTATGGTTTATGTAGATGATATAGTTCTCACGGGCAACAACACCCAATTTCTTGATCACTTTATAAAAGAACTAAGTTCAAAATTTTCTATCAAAGATCTTGGCATGCTTCATCACTTTCTGGGTGTTGAAGTTATCCCCACCCCAAGTGGTCTTTTTCTATCTCAACATCGCTATATCCAAGACATACTACAACAGTTCAAAATGGATGGAGCAAAAGATGTTACTACTCCACTTAGTGCTACTGAACCACTATCCATTTCTGACTCATCTCCTACAGTTGATGCTACACCATATCGAAAACTTGTAGGATCTCTTCAATATCTAGCATTCACTCGGCCAGATATCTCCTTTGCCATTAACAAACTCTCTCAGTTCATGCATCATCCGCGTCAAACACATTGGCAAGCTCTTAAACGGGTCCTTCGTTATCTAAAAGGAACCATTCATCATGGCCTTTTCCTAAACCGAAATTCCTCTCTTAATCTCTCGGCCTTCTCAGATTCGGACTGGGGCGGTGTACACGATGCTGGTCGGTCCACCACTGCCTACATGCTCTACCTAGGCACAAACATCATTTCTTGGAAGTCTACTCGCCAAAAGTCAGTCTCAAGGTCGTCTACTGAAGCTGAATATAAAGCCTTAGCAAATGCAGCTGCTGAAATTACATGGACAAAGAATTTATTACAGGAACTTGGCCTTCAGCCGTCTACAACCCCAACATTGTTCTGCGACAACACAGGTGCTACCTATCTCTGTGCAAACCCGGTCTACCATTCAAGGATGAAACATATCGCACTTGACTATCACTTCGTTAGGGAGCAAATTGCGGCTGGTCAGTTACGAGTCCTTCATATTAGCTCTCCAGATCAACTTGCAGACATGCTCACTAAACCGTTAACACGAGCGCCTTTTCTACGGAATCGGTCCAAGATTGGCGTATCCGACGGATCCTCCATCTTGCGGGGGCGTATAAGGAACCGATCCTCTAATTAAGCTAGTCAAAGCTGTCAAAGAGAGAATAAAGCCTTATTCATTATATTCAACTCTTTCCTCATATATGTGCATAATTATCTCCTTTCATTTATTATTCTTTGTATATAAATATCATTGTAGCATTCAGTGAATAATATACAATTTACAATTCTCATATGGTTCACCCAGTGGCGAAGCTTGGTTCTCAAATTGGATAGGGCCTGACTCAATTTTTTTTGATCAGTAGTGGCAAATCGGCGGGGGCCGGACTCAACCCGGACTCAATTAACTACGAAAATCGTAAATTTCCACTAACTGCGCCAAAAAACAGGGGGCCCAAGGATCCTTCGCCCTAGGGTTCACCCCATGTTTTTATATAGTGTCTCTACTAAAACTCTGAAACTGAGTGGGTTTATGTGAACCCGGAGATTGATACTTAGATCTGCCCCTGGGTCCAATGATACCAAGGTGTGTTCAAATAGTGTCTCCTCATGTGATGAGGGTTCAAGTCTCATTTTCAACAAATAATGTAAATTTAAGAGTAAAATTAAAGATTGTGTTAGTTTATCGTTCTAAAAATAAAAAATCCAATCTTTATGATTGTTTCAATACATTATATAATAGTCGTCGTTATTTAACTACCACCCTTGAATGCTCTTTCGTGTTTTTAGGAACACAAAGATCTATCATAACTACCAAAACCGAATGCATACTAATGCCACAAACTACCTTGTAAATGAACCCACACAAAAGCTCAATACATGAAAGGAAAAAAAACCATTAGACCATGCGTAGTGGGGGGCTTTATTTATAAAGCCCCCCTTCCTGATTGGTTCACGTGGCTGCTGAGTCAGCGTGGAGAGAGAAACTGAAAAAAAGGTGTAGTGGTGGGGCTTTATTTATAAAGCCTTTGATGCTGATTGGTTGATTTTTTTTTAATCTTTTAATTCAAAATAATTAAAATAAAATGCAAATAAATATAAAAAAATTACAAATAATAATAAAAACACACAAGTAAATATTAAAAACACACAACTGATATTAAAAAAAATTACAACTAATATTAAAAAAAAAAGTTACACACTTCCTAAATTACTTATTAATCCTAAATTACTTATTAATCCTAATTTTCTCCATTATGGAGAGTAGTTGTCCCATTCCCTGGGGAGGGTGATGTACTCGGGTGAGACGGAACGTGAGCTATCCCGTCCATCGGATCTCGCATCCGAGGGGAAGTAGTAGTACTCACTACGGGGGGTAGGTCGGCGGTAGTAGAGTTCCTCCTCAATCTCCCTGAGGGCTTCCAAGTCCCCCTCAGTTGGGGAAGTCTCGTGGTAGGGGGTGGGGGTAGCCTGGTGTTGGGGGATGGGGATGGGGGTAGTCTAGTGTTGGGGATGAGGATGAGGAATTGGAGGTGTGACTGAAAAATCAAATTTGGTGTTGTATTTATAGGGTTAGCAAATTTTGAAATACAAACGGTTTGGGGGGAAAACGTTTGAAATTCAAATTTTGAAATTTAAACGGTTTGGGGGGAAATTTTGAATTTCAAACGGTTTGGAACAGTAACCGTTTAAAATTCAAAATTTTCAATTATTATTATTATTATGTTTATTATTATTATTATTAAAAATAAAAAAAAATTGACTTTGACCTTGCCACATGGCAAGGTTTACTTGGTTGGGCAATTCATCATTAGGCGTTATAAAAATAAAGCCCCAACCCACTTTTAGCATATAGCGCCCCCCTGTAGCGGTGTGGGGGGCGCTATTTTTGAAAAACTTTGAAAAATAAAGCCCCACTACGGGGGGTCTTAGAGTGGGTGTAGTGGCATTGAATTTTAGCGCCCCTCCCTTGCATATAATTGGCTCAACCAACTTTTTGTCAGAATCAGGAATTCAGGCATTAAAACTTTAACGCTCCAGGCCATTTTTACAATGTTAACGCCCTTTAAGGCCCCTAGGTAGCGGTGTTGGGGGCGCTAATTTTGTTTTAAGGCCCATTTAGTGCTCGAGTACACAAGGTCTTATATGATATACAATAGTTTTTTGAAGCTCTCTCACATAGCGTTATTACGGATTCGATATCCTTTCGAATGGCCATTTAATACATTGGCTAATCTATCCTTTTGTCATTTACAAAGGAGTAATATGCCAACAAAACATATTTCAAGAAGAATCTTATTTCCATAATTGTAGTATACTTTCATAATCAATTTGGGGATACCCATAACAATAGACTTTGTTTATGATGAAATTAAAGAGAAGAAAATGAAAAAAAAAGGTTACCTATCTACAAAGAGAGGCTTGCATTTGTACAAGAAAATAGCCAACTTAGTAAACCTCCACATTCCATTGCCCTTCTCTCTTCAACTGCTTCTTGTATGTTACCCAATCAATGCCTACCATACAAAAAAAATATATATATATTGTTATATTTGTCCCTGTATTAGATTGTACGGCTCCACTACTGTCCCCGAATGGATCAATTCAGGTTATGTTTTATCTCTAACACGTGAAATATGTAAAACAGAAAATAAATATTACCCAAAAACGGGTCAAAATAGTTTGAAAGTTGTTAAAGTTTGTTTTCTATGTTTTTTACCACTTAATTTACAATTTTTATAATCGTACTTGTCACACTAAAAGTTATAGTAAAAAGTTTAGTGTTTCAGGTCAGCCTAACCCAGACTGTACCAAAAATTAATGATTGCCAACCCGCCCGGTTTTCCACGTTTAGTTTTTAGATTTTCTTACCATCTTCAGCAGCCAATGTGACCATAATGTCATCAATACCCTTCTCCATGCCCTTAAGCCCACACATATACACATATGTGTTGTCTTTCTTGAGTAATTCCCATAGCTCTCTGTCGTACTGCGCCATTCTGGTTTGAATGTACATCTTTTCACCCTTCTCATTAGTTTGCTCTCTGCTCACTGCAAAGTCAAGTCTAAAGTTGTCTGGCTTCATGTCCTTCATTTTCTCAAATTCCTGAAAATTTTCACAAAGTCAAACTTAACTTTGACTCATTCCTCGCTTTCGGATTTAGTAAAATGCGATAGGATAAGTTCTTTTACCTCTTTGTATAACAAGGAACTGCCTGTAGGAACACCCAAGAAAAGCCATGCCAACCCATTGAACTGTAATTGGAACATATTGAAAACATTAGTTTGACCATTTGATTATTAGTCAACAAGATGTTTTAAAGTAAAGAGTACTTCATAGTCTTCGTGCTTCTCGAAGAACATTTTCCACAAAAATGAGCGGAAAGGAGCAATTCCGGTTCCTGTTGCAAGCTGCAATTATAAAAGTTCATTAGCATGTAAACCATATTCTGAGATCACAAAGGGAGTATGAATTTGTACTAAAAGGGAACTTACCATTATAATGGTAGCATTAGGATCCTTTGGCATAAGCATTTCCTTTCCTACTGGACCGGTTATTTGCACCTCGGATCCAGGCTTTAAGTCACCTGAGTTGCAAACAAACATTTTATGCAATACCCATGTTAGAAAACACAAATATACATCCAACAAAAGCATGAAAAATGTCAAGAATAATCAGCCAAAGATTTTTAGGATTTTATTCTTACACAAGAAGTTTGAGCAAACTCCTTTAACTTCTACACCTTGGTCATTTGTGTAGATAAGTCTTTTCACACATAAAGATACCTAAACAGAATGTCAAATTCAAATGATCAAACTATACCTATCTAGAGCTGCACAAAAATATTAGGCTGGGAACCGAATCCGGTTCTGAAACCAGTTTGGACCCGACCCATAAGGCTAGAATAAGGTTTGAATGTGTTAAATCCGTTTGACCTGACCCGAACCAGTTAAATCCTGGTTCGAAACAGCCAAAATCTTTCCTTCCCTCTCAAAAACCACTTCCAACCTGACCCTGTTACTAGCCGAGCGGTTTGGGACCAGAACCTGATATGTGCAGATCTATTCATATCCATGGTTTGTAAGCAGGGTAGGGGCTACTTTTACCAAAACATAATCCAGATATGTAGTACCATCAAAAATGTTTTTTTTTTTTTTTTACCTTTACAATAAAGAAATTTAGCAAACAACATTTTTTTAACATTTATGCTAAAAAATGCTATAAGATTTTTTTTTCTTCAAGATTTCATAAACAAGAGTATTATGTTGAAATGCTTACAGTTTTGGAATCTCCAAAGTCACCAATAGCACTGCTAGCAATGGAGTACAATCTGAGTTTGTGTGGCTTTCCGTTTTTCGGGTCAATCCCGTCTGGAATTACACCGATGGATTGTCCTTCTTTATACGGAATCTCACCTAATCAAACCAAACAATAAACCAATCTTGAATTCACTTGCCTTGTTTAAAGTTCTAAAAAGAACATAGATGGTTAAACTCATTTGGACTTTTAAAGTCAAAGTCTATCCACAATCAACATGACATTACTTTATAAAAACTACATTAATGTTAGTCCTTGTTATATTATCTAACATGGCACCCTATTAGTCAGAAACAATATTAAAACACATACCAATTTATGATCATAAACCAACTAATTTGACCCACAATAGTCAGAATATATCAAGTGAAATGAAGGAAAGCATACCCTCAGTGCTGAAAACCATGTGCCAAGTTTCACCAGGAGCATCATCACCTGTGATCTTGGTGTTGAGAAGACACCTACCAACATATGGTTCCTTTGGTCTGTATTTGTTTGTAACCACACCCTCCTCTTGTTTCTTTGATATTTTCTCTACTTTAGCAGGTGCCTCAGCCTCTGTTGTGATCTGGGCTCTAATTGATAAAAATCTACCACTTGTTGACACATTTTTGTAATGTGGTACCTAAACATTAAAATTATGAAAAACCCATTTTAATTTACACAAAATACACAAAATCCTCATCATATGTAGCACGGGTGGTCACGGTTAAAAGTGGTTTATGGTTTATTATTGTTGATGAATAATTACAATGAGATGATCCCTATATATAGGATACAAACCATAACAACCCTAGCACTATATTAGGAAGATATACAAAGGAATTCTATCTATACAATGATTCCTAAAATAAGATAATCATACTAATAATAATATGTGCTAATATTCCCCCGCAGTTTGAGCGGGCGCAGCGCAAACGGTCAAACTGGAGCGAAAATCCTGAAACAACTGCCGAGAAATTCCCTTAGTAAAAATGTCAGCAAACTGGGAGGATGAGGGAACATGAAGGACTCGTATGTGACCGAGACGAACCTTTTCCCGAACAAAATGAATATCGATCTCAATGTGCTTCGTCCTTTGATGCTGCACCGGATTGTTTGACAAGTAAACTGCGGAGACGTTATCACAATATACGACAGAAGCTGTACGCAAGGGGACATGAAGCTCTAATAATAAATTCCGAATCCATGTAGCCTCTGCAACGGCATTAGCAACCGCCCGATATTCTGCCTCTGCGCTGGATCGGGAAATAGTAGGCTGGCGCTTAGAAGACCATGATAGGAGATTATCGCCAAGAAAAACACAGTACCCACTAGTCGAACGACGGGAATCTGGGCAACCACCCCAGTCAGCATCGGAATAAGCTATCAACGAATGAACCCCAGATTTAATAATCCGTATGCCGTAGTCAATCGTCCCCTGTAAGTAGCGTATAATACGCTTCATGAATGCAAAATGAGGGTCTCGGGGTTCATGCATAAAAAGGCAAACTTGCTGAACCGCATAAGATATATCGGGACGAGTGAAGGTAAGGTACTGTAATGCCCCAGCAAGACTACGATATAACGTAGGGTCATGAAAAAGAGCCCCATCAGACGCACTGAGCTTGGCGGATAAGTCAACGGGTGTTGTGCACGGTTTGCAAGCAGTCATGGATGCCCGATTAATTATATCCTTCGTATACTGAGATTGTGATAAAAAAATACCATTCTTAGACTGGGTAACCTTGATGCCCAAAAAGTGATGGAGACGGCCCAAATCCGTCATAGCAAACTCCCGTGAGAGTGTGGCAATGATCTCCTGTAAAAAGACTTCTGTGGAAGCGGTAAGGATGATATCATCAACGTAAAGCAGTAAATAAGCAGTGAGATCCCCGCGGCGGAAAATAAATAAAGATGTATCACAAGTACTGCTAACAAACCCCTGCGAAACAATAAAGTTAGCAAACCGCATATACCATGCTCGTGGAGCCTGCTTGAGCCCATACAAGGACTTCTTTAAACGACAAACATGGTTCGGGAAACGTTTATTGACGAATCCTGGTGGTTGATGCATAAAGACCGTTTCCTGCAAATGACCATGTAAGAAAGCGTTTTTGACATCCAGCTGATGAATCGGCCACGACCTAGAGACCGCCAATGATAAAACCGTGCGAATAGTCGCCGGTTTCACAACCGGGCTAAAAGTATCATCACAATCAATACCAACTGTCTGTGATTTCCCGTTAACCACTAACCGTGCCTTATACCGTTCCAAGGACCCATCAGATTTAAACTTGTGCCGAAACAGCCACATACACCGAATAACTGGACTGTCCATGGGTCTAGGTACCAAATCCCAAGTATCATTATCCTGTAAAGCATTAAATTCTGATTGCATGGCGTGTACCCAGTGTGGGTCAGAAAGGGCTTTGGCATAGGTGTTTGGAAGTGGGGAGATGGTAGCAGTGTGTAAGTTAAGTGGTGTGTGTGGTTTTAGGTTGCCGGTTTTGGAACGGGTGGTCATTGGGTGAGTGTTGGAGGGAGCGGACGGTGGTGGCATAGGGGTGGCCGTAGGCTGAGGGCCGGGTGGTGCGGTTGTGCTGGACTGAGAAAGAGGAGGGAAACCGGGTGGAGGGTGTGATGGGCCGGGTGGTTGTTTGGGCCGGCGCTGATATGTGATGGGAGTAGTGGGCCGGTTTGTTGGGTAGGCCTGTTTAGGTGGGGAGGTGGGGTTTGAAGATGGGCCAGTGGCAGAGGGACTTGGGCCGGTAGAGTGTGGGACATTGGGCCGAGTGAAGAGGAATGGGGCTGGAATATGGTCATCAAGAAACTGGTATGTGGAAGCCGGGGCCGGTGTACTGTAAGGGAATGAGGACTCGTCAAAGGTGACGTGTCGCGAGATATGTACGCGACCGGTGGATGTATCCAAGCACCGGTAGCCCCGGAAGTCGGGTGGATAACCAAGAAAAACACACCGTATGGAGCGGGTGTGTAGTTTGTGAGGTTGGGTGGCGGATGTGTTAGGATAACACGCGCACCCGAACACTCGTAAGTGCTCGTAAGTCGGGTGACGTAAGTAAAGGGCAAACGTGGGGGTGTAAAAGTTAAGGCGTTTGGTGGGTAGGATGTTATGTAGGTAGGCCGCGGTGTGAAGGGCTTCCACCCAAAATGCGGGTGGTAGGTGGGCATGGATGAGTAAAGCGCGAATGATGTCATTGAGGCGACGAATCATGCGCTCTGCCCGACCGTTTTGAGAGGATGTTTGGGGACATGAAAAACGGAAGAGGAGGCCATGTTGATGGGCAAAGGTTTTAAAGGCGTGATTGTCGAATTCACCACCTAAGTCACACTGGAATGTTTTAATTTGTCGATTAAATTGTGTGGCAATTAAGCGGTGAAATTTGACGAAGGTGGGAAAAGTTTCAGATTTATATTTTAAAGGGTATACCCAGATAAAGTGGGAAAAATTATCAATTAGAACCATATAATATTTATAACCCGATTTACTGATTACAGGCGAGGTCCAAAGATCACAATGGACTATGTCAAAAGGTGCAAACGTATACGAATTTGAAGCATTAAAAGGTAAACGTTTACTATTGGACAATTGACAAGAATTGCAAAGAGTAGACCGATGGTCTTTATTACATGAAAAATTGAAATTACGAATTAAAATATCTAAAACTTGATTCCCTGTATGCCCAAGACGATCATGCCAAGGAAGAGAGGTGGTGGTGATGAAGCAAGCTTGAGGTGGAAGCTGTGGTGGTGTGAATGGGTAGAGGTCCCCGGTACTATTGTGGCGTGAAAGACGTCTTCCAGTGTGGAGGTCCTTCAAAGTAAAACCAAAGGGGTCAAATTCAACGGAAACTTGGTTATCACGCGTAAAGCGTCTAACCGAGATTAGATTTTTAATGATTTTAGGGCTATAAAGTAAATTTGGAAGGATATAGGTTCGGTTTGGGGTCGGGTGAAAACCGGTTCCAGACCGAACAATAGGTACAAAATCGCCATTACCAACCAAAATTTTAGTGTTAACAGGATAAGAAGAAGGGATTTTAATTTTACCTTGGTTTTGAGTAACGTGGGCCTCTGCACCGGTGTCCATATAATCCGTATTGTCCGGTTGCTGCATGTTTAGAGCCGACATTGCTGCACTAATATCGGAGGGGCATAAAGCATCATATCCAAACTGGGCAGCAGGCGCAGAAGGCTGGGCTGCTGTATAACCGGTGTATGAAGATGGGGCGGGCTGCTGCTGCTGGGCCGAAGCCATATATTGCTGGGCCGGGTTTTGGGGCTGCTGTGGGCCTGATTTCCAGGCCGGTTGGGTCGGGTAGGGGCAGGGTGGAACATTCCACCAAGCCCACTGTGGATAGGTTTGCATCTGAGGAGCCCAAGTGTTGCCGGTTCGATTGTTACCTCGTCCACGTCCTCGGTTGTTCCTGTAATAGTTTGGACCTCGTCCGCGCCCGCGTCCACGCGCAGAGTACTGGTAAGCAGATTGAGTAGCAGCCGGGTTTGGGTTGGCAGGGGTGGTCGGCGGGTTGGAGGAGGGCTGGGATGATTGTTGTTGAGCCACGAGAACTGAAGTGTTGGATGATTGTCGCGCCTCAAGTCGAATAACCTCCTCCTGAAGCATGGTGCACGCGGTGTCCCAATCGGCGTTTTGTTGGTTGATTAAGGACGCGGTTGTGTCGTATTCGGCCGGGAGGCCTCTCACCAATTGAAGGACGAGTCGGGATTCAGTAACGGGCTGGTCAACGTCTTCAAGCTGGTTCGCAAGTTCTTGGAGCTTTTGGCAATAATCATCAATCGAAGAACACTTTGCAAGAGTCATGTTACAGAACTGAGTTTCGAGGGCAGCAGCTCTCGCCTTCTTGTTGCTGAGATACGTCTTCTCTAGTTTAACCCACGCGGCCCGTGCGTTGTCTACTTTACCGAGGACTTTAGGAAGAATGGTATCTGCGATGGTGCTGCATATCCATTGCAGAACTAATGAATCAATCTCTAACCATTGAGCATATTCTGGGTCAGACTCGACAGGGGCTGCAGACCCGTCGATGTGGTTTAAAACCTTGTAGGCGGTTGCGTGCATTCTGAATAGACGAGTCCAGACAGTGTAGGTAACCTGTTTGCCATCAAGGGTTCGGATTTTTGATTGTATGTTGGTTACGGAATACGCCGGGTGAAGAGGGGTGGGTTTGTTGGTGGCGGATGATGGTGATGATGGTGCAGCTGTGTCGTCCTTAGTCATGGTCGAAACCGGAAAAGAATGAAGAGGCAGCCGGCGATTTTAGGGTTTGGTTAATAGAGCCAAGGCTCTGATACCATAAAAGTGGTTTATGGTTTATTATTGTTGATGAATAATTACAATGAGATGATCCCTATATATAGGATACAAACCATAACAACCCTAGCACTATATTAGGAAGATATACAAAGGAATTCTATCTATACAATGATTCCTAAAATAAGATAATCATACTAATAATAATATGTGCTAATAACGGTATGGTTCGGTTGGTTTTGACGAAATTTTTGGACCGAAGTGTTGGGAATTCCTAATCGTACTCATGGCTTCAATGCATGGAAGCGGTTAGAGATAATGATCGTCTTGAGTTGATAGATTAATAACATAATTAATTGATTAGCGGATAGTTGTCTAGTATATACATGTTATGTTAGGATGTCTCTTAGATAACTATTATGTAATTAATTTATATGAATCCTAGTTATAGTGTAATGAGATAGATTAGCTATATACATATCATGTTAATCGGTAAGGATTTGTATGAAATTTTAAGTTAGTTTCTTCATCAATAAAATTTGTTGGGTGTTAGTCATAATTTTACGCTCGTTTGAGATCAATTGGGACTTGACAAACCGGCAACTACAGTTTTGGGATAACACATTATCAACGGGTTCGATTGGCCAACCAGTTGTTTTTTCGGTTTTGCAGGTTTTAACAAAAACATATTTTTATAAAAAAAATACTTTATAATAAATTTTATATAAATGATACGGATTGTTTATACATACATATACTGTGCAGGGGCGGACATACTTTACGGGGAGGGGTTGCGGACGCTGCGACTCAACTTCGCGCGCGTAGTGGAAAATTTGTTTTTTTTTTTTTACGAAATTTGGAAAACGTTGCTACTAAAATGAAAAAAATGAAAAACGTTATTACTAATTTTGTGGCCTAGATCCGCCACTGATATTGTGTGTGTATACATATATACACACATAATTTTATTTTCTTAAAATAAAAAAATATAATAAAAGTATTAAAAAGGGTTGGTTTGGTCTACTCTATAATTTTATTTTCTTAAAATAAAAAATATAATTTAAAGTGTTAAAAGGAGTTGATTTGGTCTACTCTACTCTTCTTTTTCGATTTTCATACTTTTGCTTCTTTTAAACCAAGAAGTTGTACAAACATCTTTTATCTTTATAAAACTATATACACTAAGGGGCTGTTTGGTAGCCTCTTAATGAGGCCCTTAACCATTCAGTGTTGAATGATTCAGCATTCAGCGCGTTTGTTTCAGTCTCTGAATGGAATGGTTAAGGCTGAATCATTAAGACTTGGGATGTTGCTGAACCATTAAGCACTGAATCAATAAGCACTGAATTAGGCTGAACCTTAATGAAACTCTCATATCAATGTGGGACAAGAAAACTAACCATTAAGAGGTCCAACTTAATGATTCAGCACTTAACCATACAGACCTCTTAATGATTCAGCACTTAATCAACCAAACAGCCCCTAAGCTTATTTACTCAGCCTAAGTCATGGACACGTTGCTTAGGAATTTAGCGATGCAAAAAATAGTCTAACCCGACTCAACCTGTAAAAAAAATCAAGTTAATAACATCAAGCATCGAAATTCAGCGATGCAAAAAAATTCTAGGTCCGCCACTACCTAAACAGTCAAACTTTTAAAACCAAACCGTATATATTTCAAACCAGCCAACTTTCTTCAATATTGACGGTCCATGAACATTGTAAAACTAAGGAAGAAATGATATTGATACCTTGGTGAAGGAGACTCTTTCTTGAGAGATTAATGATGTCCTGGTTGAAACAATGGTGGCTTTGGAAGATGGTAGAGAGACCACAGCACTTACTGAAGCAGCCATGGTGATGGATTGAATAAAATGTGTAGAGAGTTATGAGAAACTGAAGATATACTATGAGTGAAGAAGAAGGATGATTGTGAGTGCAATATGGATATTTGATAATTGGTTGGAGGACAATGGAAAGCCAATGGCAACGCCTGATTTCAGGATAAGAAATTTGTGTTGTCATAATAAATAACAGGATTTTTCTTTTTTATTGTAATAGAAACAAATTAGATTCTTTGAAAAATAAAATATCGGTTTAGTATCTATGAAAGAATATTTAACCTTTTTTTTTTTTTTAACGGCCAACAAAATGGAATCACTTACGGAACACTGAAGTATCATTGTGTCACCAATGTTGTCACGCGATCATATTCATCCACCAAGTCACCAATTCAGGAGGAAACTCATAATCATTATGAGAAAACCCCCTTTGTGAGATTCGAACCCAGGACTGTGACACCCGGCATGTTCGGTTTAAAACATTTGAGGAATTCCCTTCGACCAAACAGGGCTCATTCGACCCTGTGAAAGGGGCGAAGGAGACCACATTCGACCAATGAATTGGTGCGAAGGAAGATTAGTATAAATACCAACCTTTGTCATTTTTCATCATTTCACAAACCCTAACCGTCCCAAAACGCTCTCAAACGATCTTAAACACTAAGGAAGGAGTTTTTGCTCTTCTTTTTCATAATCTAACCCATCTACAACCTCTAAACAAGAATCCAAGGTGTGTTCATAATCCTAAACCTTTTTAAAAGCATTTTAATTCGTTTTCATCTAACCCTAATTGTCCGGATCTGTTCTAAGGGTACTTTCATGATTAAAAACCTTTTAAACATCTTTCTAAATCAAAACATGATCATTTAACATAGGTTTCAAGATGAATAACATGTGTAAATTGTGTATTATGTGGTGTTATGTATTGTTCAATGATTTGCTGCTATATCTATGATAGAAACATGATATAGGATTGTTATTAATGTTGGAATATTGTTGTCTAGGGTTAGGATTGGATATATTGATATTTGGGGGTTTTATTGGATTAATACTTGATGTATGAATATTTATGATCAATAGAATGAATAGGAAAGATCGGATAATCGACAAACTGAGTATTTTAAGCTAAACATGAATCGATTTCAAAAGTTTCCAAATTGGGTAAATAATTCATGCATGAAAGTGATGTTTCCATAATCTTTACCATTTTGGGAAAGGGCTGAAACGGACGTATTATCGGGGGAAATCGATGGGGTTTTGTAGGGATAAGTTATCCATGCTTAACTGCTGTGTTTGATGATGTTTCGGGTCATTTTGAATGTGTTTGAAGCGTTTTTAGGAAAAATTATACAACAGGGGCGAACCTGGCCTCCTTCGACCAGTCGATGGTGCGAAGGAGGGATCCAGGGTCGAACCTGGGATTATATTGGTCGAATGTGATAAAACGGGCGAAGGAAGCATCAAACGGTCGAATGAGATATAAAAAGGTGCGAAGGAGACAAAAAGGTGCGAAGGAGACTTAAAACTGACTGGTTCGACCGTTCTAATGCAGAAATGAGATTTTTGATACAAACTAAGTGTTTTATGCTTGAACCTTGTGTGTAATCTGTGTGTACTTGATTAGTTAAGGTAATGGGTCACCAACGGGATGTCAGGTCGGTCTAGTGTGTCGGTTAAACATTTAAACACGTTTTAAAACATACTTGGTTACGATCTGGACAATCGGGGACTAGATAACCTTATGGTTATTAGTCAGAACACTTATGTGAACATTTTGATAGATCTCCGGTAGAGGGATTATCAAGAGCTAAACATCTTTACTTGTATTTGAAGAACGCTACTTAAGGTGAGTTCACGGCCCCACTTTTACTGCTTTAACTTTTGGGGGAGAAAACATGCGCTAAACGGTTTTAGTAACTTATGTCATACTATGGTTTTAACTTTATATTGCTATACGATCTTTTGGAAAGTCCCGGGGGAAACCATGAATGTGTGGGGTTGCACAACGGGGGAAATGTGGATAGATCTATTGGGTGTGACCTGCCCCACTCGTCGGCTTGGAGGGCCGGGCGGGTGCATATTGTCTCGAACAGGTACATTGGTATCATGCTGAACATACAGGCTGCTTAAACATGTTGAACATTGCTAAACGTGTCTAGTAATGGTTTCCAATCGTAGTAGTAATGAAACATACGCCTAGCTAGCGTACTTGGTAACATTGATATAGTATGGACATGGTAACACTTTGGTAACAATTTTGAACAAACCTGTGAACTCACCAGCATTATATGTTGACATCTTTTGGCATGTTTTTTTCAGGTCGCTAAGGTAGCAATGAACGGGACTAGGCGCACGGGTTTGCATTGGCGTCTAGGCTTAGTGCACGTTTTGTAATAAAAGTATTTTGAACAACTTTTGAGATGATAGCATAGTTGATTAAACGCTACTGAAACGCTTCCGCTTATTAAATTAATGGTTATGTCTGTTTACGTTTTTCCTATAGAGTTGTTTATTGTGATCGTTGACTTGGATCCTGGTTTGTCATGCGCCTCGCGGTAAAACCCCGCAAGTGGTAACATGAGGGTGTGACAGATTGGTATCAGAGCCAATGGTTATAGTGAACTAGGACTGCATGTAGAGTCTGGTCTATAGCCGAGTCGCACACACTAGACGGTCACATACTTTGGGTCTATAAATGGGATATGTACTAACGTTGTCGAGGTGTCCTTACATCATCATCATGCTTCTCCGTTACATCATCCGTTTTTAATTGGGTTCTTACCTACTCTTATCTTCTTCTTCTGGATTGAAGGAGGAGGGGTTGAATTGTTGGTTCTAGCACACACATGCCTTCTTACACTTGCACCTATTGCTACTTAGGCGACAATGTTCGGTGACTGGGGTCTAGATTAGGGGTACATCTGGAGGACCATGTAGAGCAGTTTATCATTTCGGGTGCACACGAAATAATAAACTGGAATGCATGAAAATCCCGATGGACTTCGAGTTTGGATGTATAGTTCTGAATTTGTCCCTAGGTTAACCCTTGTAAATTTCTAGTGGTTGACACTGGAAGTGAATCTGAATCTCCCGATTTCTTGATTTGTTAGATCATGTCTGGTGCTCGCGGTGGTGGACGTCGTGGTGGCGGTGGTGGCCGTGCTGGCGGCGGTGGTCGCGCTGGGGGCGGTGGTCGTGGAAACATCAACATGACCCAAGCTGAACTGAACAACTTGCTCCAGCAGCAAGTGAATATGGCTATGGCTAATTTCCAGGCTGGAATTAATGCCATGGGTGGTGAGTTGATTTCTGTCGACCTTGTCTCATTTTTGGGTTTCGTGTCCTTTCGTCTGTGTTTTATTCGTGTACCGTGTTTCAGGTGTTGGTGCTAATCCACCCCCACCTCAGTGCTCTTATAAGAAGTTTAGGGACTGTCAGCCCCATAACTTCGCTGGAACTGAGGGAGCGGTGGGACTGCTCCGATGGCTGGAGAAGGTGGAATCTGTGTTTGTTATGTGTAACTGTCCTGCTGGGGACCGAGTGAAGTATGCTACCGGGACATTTGAGGGGCCTGCATTGTCGTGGTGGAATGCTACTACTCAGAACGTGGGATTGGGAGAGGCTATTGCTATGCCTTGGGCGGAGTTTGTGCAGCTTTTGAGAGGTGAGTACTGTCCGAGAGAGGAGATACAAAAGTTGGAGCATGAGGTCTGGAGTTACAAGATGGTTGGGTCGGAGATTGAGGAGTACACTGTGAGGAGGAACGAGCTGGCGGTGTTGTGTCCTGACTTACACACACCCGAGTACAGGAGGATCGAGCACTATGTGTCTGGACTAGTGCCCGAGATTGCTGGGTTGGTGGCTGCTGGGAATCTTCCCACTATTGCTGAAGTTGTCCGATCAGCTCATCGGATGATTAATCTGAAGGTGGCGGAAGGCGTTTTGCCACCCAAGGGTGCTGCTGTGAAGGCTGCTGAGGGGAACAAGAGGAAGTGGGAGAGTGTGGGGAAGAGTGTGGTGCCAGCTCAGCCGGCGAAGAAGTTTGATGCATCTGGGTCTTCTTCTGGGTCGAAGGCGGGTGGGTATGCTGGGAAGCATCCCAAGTGTAACAAGTGTGGTTTTCATCACTCTGGGAGTTGTGATAGGGCTCGTTGTCATCGGTGCCATCAGTTGGGGCACCATGCTAAGGATTGCAAGGTGGCGCTCACCCCAACTCAGACTCCTGCGGCTACTCCTGCTCCTGCTGCTCAGGGGACTCAGGGGAGGCAGGGGTGTTATAACTGTGGTGACACGGGGCATTTCAAGCGTGACTGTCCCAAACTGAAGCAGGGCGATAATGGGAGGGGCGGGAACGGTAACGGGAACAATGGCGGCGGAGGCAGGACTGCACGTGCTTTCGTCATTGGATCTGCGGAGGCTAGGCAGGATCCAGACACAGTTACCGGTACGTTCCTCCTTAATGATCGCTATGTTTCTGTCTTGTTTGATTCTGGTGCCGATAAGAGTTTCGTATCTTTGGATGTTAGTCGAT
This sequence comes from Ambrosia trifida, assembly GCA_028751855.1. Taxonomy (NCBI): domain Eukaryota; kingdom Viridiplantae; phylum Streptophyta; class Magnoliopsida; order Asterales; family Asteraceae; genus Ambrosia; species Ambrosia trifida. Next base: position 79,438,831 of record CM054129.1, read on the forward strand.
TGCTAGATATAGTACCCACACCTTTAGAGGCTAAGTACTTAATAGAATTGGCTGATGGTAAGAAAATCGAAGCGACACACACCCTTAGGGAATGTCGCTTGGAACTGTCGGGTTTGTCTTTCCCCATTGACCTTATGCCGGTACCTCTGGGTAGTTTTGATGTCATGGTTGGCATGGATTGGTTATCATTGTATCGCGCGGAGATCGTTTGTTTTGACAAGGTTATTCGGATCCCTCTCCCTGATGGAGAGATCCTTTCGGTTCGTGGCGAGAAAAGCGGTGCTCCGCTGAGTATCATTTCTAGCATGAAAGCCCGTAAGTATCTTCAGAAGGGCTGTTCGGCCATTCTGGCACTTGTTAACGTTTCTACTGACGATGAGAAGAAGATCGAGGATATCCCGGTGGTCCGTGACTTTTCTGATGTGTTTCCTGATGATTTACCTGGTCTTCCTCCCCATCGTCAGGTTGAGTTTGGTATTGATCTCACTCCGGGCGCAGCTCCTATTGCCTGAGCTCCGTATCGTCTTGCACCTCCTGAGATGCAAGAGTTGTCTAGCCAGTTACAGGAACTCTTGGAAAAGGGTTTCATTCGACCGAGTTCTTCCTCGTGGGGAGCTCCTATTTTGTTTGTGAAGAAGAAGGACGGAAGTCTTCGTATGTGTATTGATTATCGCGAGCTGAACAAAGTGACCATCAAGAATCGTTATCCTCTTCCTCGCATTGATGATCTCTTTGACCAGCTTCAGGGCTCTAGCTACTATTCGAAGATTGATTTGCGGTCCGGTTATCACCAGTTGCGCGTCAGGGAAGCTGACATTCAGAAGACTGCTTTTCGCACTCGTTATGGCCATTTTGAGTTCTTGGTCATGCCTTTTGGTCTCACTAACGCACCGGCGGTGTTCATGGATTTGATGAACCGCGTTTGCAAGCCTTACCTTGATAAGTTTGTCATCGTGTTCATTAACGACATTCTGATTTACTCCAAGAACAAGGCGGATCATGAGGAACATCTGCGGTTGGTCTTGGAACTTTTGAGACAGGAGCAGTTGTATGCTAAGTTCTCGAAGTGTGACTATTGGTTGCGTGAAGTTCAATTCCTAGGACATGTGGTGAATGAACTGGGAATTCACGTCGATCCGGCTAAGATCGAAGCTATTAAGGACTGGGAAGCACCAAAGACGCCATCTGAGGTGCGGCAATTCCTAGGTCTTGCGGGTTATTATCGTCGTTTCATTGAGGGATTTTCGAAGATCGCTCAACCCCTCACTGCTCTTACCCAGAAGGACCGAAAGTTCGACTGGGATGAACCGCAAGAATCAGCATTTCGGATGCTGAAGCTTAAACTTTGTTCTGCACCTATCTTATCCTTGCCGGAAGGCACTGATGATTTCGTTGTGTACTGTGATGCTTCTATTCGTGGTCTCGGTTGCGTGTTGATGCAGCGCGGGAAGGTTATTGCTTATGCTTCTCGCCAACTCAAAGTTCATGAGAAGAACTACACTACTCATGACTTGGAACTGGGTGCGGTAGTCTTTGCGTTGAAAATCTGGAGACATTACTTGTACGGTACCAAGTGTGAAGTATATACCAATCAAAAGAGTCTTCAGCATATTTTCGACCAGAAAGTGTTGAACATGTGGCAGCGTCGCTGGGTTGAACTCCTAAACGATTATGACTGTGCCATCAAATACCATCCTGGCAAGGCGAACGTTGTGGCGGACGCCTTGAGCAGGAAGGAGTCTGCGAACCCTCGCTGCGTTCGAGCCTTACAGCTCACCATTCATCCGTCGTTGCCTGACCGGATCCGTTCTGCACAGTTGGAAGCCTTGAAGGAGGAGAACCTTAAGGCTGAAACGATGCACAGTGCTGACAAGCATCTTGAGCTCAGGACTGATGGCTTACACTATTTTGCGGGACGTGTTTGGGTCCCATTGTTCGGGGGATTGCGCGAGCTTGTTCTGGATGAAGCTCACAAATCCTGGTATTCTATTCACCCTGGCTCCGATAAGATGTATCAGGATTTGAGGATACTTTATTGGTGGCCGAACATGAAAGCTGACATAGCTTCTTACGTCAGCAAATGTTTGACTTGTGCTAAAGTCAAGGTGGAGTATCAGAGGCCGTCTGGTCTCCTGCAACAACCAGAGGTTCCAGAATGGAAGTGGGAACGAATCACGATGGATTTTGTCACCAAGCTGCCAAGGTCACCTAGTGGTTACGATATGATCTGGGTGATTGTTGACCGGCTGACAAAATCGGCACATTTTATACCTATTAAGGAAACCGATGGACTCGAGCGGTTAGCTCGACTTTACCTTAAGGAGGTGGTTGCTCGGCACGGGGTGCCTGTTTCTATTATCTCGGATCGTGATTCTCGTTTCGCTTCGCGTTTCTGGAAGGCTCTGCACAAGGCTTTGGGTACTTAGTTGGATATGAGTACGGCTTATCATCCGCAAACTGATGGACAGAGTGAGCGGACGATTCAAACCTTGGAAGACATGCTTCGGGCATGTGTTATCGAGTTTAGCAAAAGTTGGGAGATCCATCTGCCATTAGTGGAGTTCTCCTACAACAACAGCTATCACTCTAGCATCAAGGCAGCTCCGTTCGAGGCTCTTTACGGACGGAAATGTCGATCACCACTTTGTTGGGCCGAGGTGGGCGAGAGCCAGCTCACTGGCCCGGAACTCGTGTACAAAACTTCGGAGAAAATCGTACAGATCCGTCAACGTTTGGCTGCTGTGCGGGATCGTCAGAAGAGCTATGCCGATCGCCGTCGAAAACCTCTAGAGTTCCAGGTTGGGGACAAGGTACTTCTGAAAGTTTCACCATGGAAGGGCGTCATACGCTTTGGAAAGCGTGGCAAGCTTAACCCTCGTTATGTCGGACCGTTCGCAATCCTGGATCAGATCGGACCGGTGGCATATAGACTTGACTTACCGGCGGAGCTCGGTAGTGTACACAACGTCTTCCATGTGTCTAACTTGAAGAAGTGTTTGGCTGATGAATCTCTCATTGTACCACTGGAAGAGATCAAGGTTGATGATCGTCTTCGCATTGTGGAGGAACCTGTCGAGATTCTCGACTACAAGATTCGTAGCCTTCGTCGGAGTAAAATCCGCATCGTTAAAGTCCGTTGGAACTCGAACCGTGGACCGGAGTTCACATGGGAACGGGAGGATCAGATGAAATCTAAGTATCCTCATCTCTTTCCGAAGCGCGCTTTTGAATCGAGGCATGTTACTGCTGAAGCGGAATGAATCTCGGGTCGAGATTCCTTTCAACGTGGGGATGATGTGACATCCAGTAATTTTCTTTTCATTCTGTTCTTTTCGTTTCTTTCTGTTTGGGGCTTTGCGCAATTTTCGGGACGAAAATTCTTTCAACGTGGGGATGATGTGACACCCGGCATGTTCGGTTTAAAACATATTAGTAACATCTAAGTCTACCTTAGCGAGAAATGTTATAAACAAACTTAACTGGGTTAGTTGAGTCGGGTCAAGTTAGGATTGTCCAGGGTACAATGATCTGGAGGATCATTGGGAGTCGTTTTGGTAATACACTAGTACCGGGTTCCGTTGTTGGTGACATTACATGAACTAATTAAGTATATGTGTAGATTATGGGTTGTGTGGTGGATTATATACATAGATGTGTTTAAATGATGTGTAAATGATTATCTGTGCTTTAATGTGTTGAATATAGACTAAGGATGCATGCTTATGTGTTAAGATGTGTTAGAATGCGTTAAACACGACAAACTGGAAAACTAGTTAAAAAGGGGTTCTGGTTCGACCACTTCGAGTGGTCGAAGGAGAAGAAAAGCGTCTGGTTCGACCCATGCAAGTGGGCGAACCAGGGAAGTGGAATTTGAGGAATTCCCTTCGACCAAACAGGGCTCATTCGACCCTGTGAAAGGGGCGAAGGAGACCACATTCGACCAATGAATTGGTGCGAAGGAAGATTAGTATAAATACCAACCTTTGTCATTTTTCATTATTTCACAAACCCTAACCGTCCCAAAACGCTCTCAAACGATCTTAAACACTAAGGAAGGAGTTTTTGCTCTTCTTTTTCATAATCTAACCCATCTACAACCTCTAAACAAGAATCCAAGGTGTGTTCATAATCCTAAACCTTTTTAAAAGCATTTTAATTCGTTTTCATCTAACCCTAATTGTCCGGATCTGTTCTAAGGGTACTTTCATGATTAAAAACCTTTTAAACATCTTTCTAAATCAAAACATGATCATTTAACATAGGTTTCAAGATGAATAACATGTGTAAATTGTGTATTATGTGGTGTTATGTATTGTTCAATGATTTGCTGCTATATCTATGATAGAAACATGATATAGGATTGTTATTAATGTTGGAATATTGTTGTCTAGGGTTAGGATTGGATATATTGATATTTGGGGGTTTTATTGGATTAATACTTGATGTATGAATATTTATGATCAATAGAATGAATAGGAAAGATCGGATAATCGACAAACTGAGTATTTTAAGCTAAACATGAATCGATTTCAAAAGTTTCCAAATTGGGTAAATAATTCATGCATGAAAGTGATGTTTCCATAATCTTTACCATTTTGGGAAAGGGCTGAAACGGACGTATTATCGGGGGAAATCGATGGGGTTTTGTAGGGATAAGTTATCCATGCTTGACTGCTGTGTTTGATGATGTTTCGGGTCGTTTTGAATGTGTTTGAAGCGTTTTTAGGAAAAATTATACAACAGGGGCGAACCTGGCCTCCTTCGACCAGTCGATGGTGCGAAGGAGGGATCCAGGGTCGAACCTGGGATTATATTGGTCGAATGTGATAAAACGGGCGAAGGAAGCATCAAACGGTCGAACGAGATATAAAAAGGTGCGAAGGAGACAAAAAGGTGCGAAGGAGACTTAAAACTGACTGGTTCGACCGTTCTGATGCAGAAATGAGATTTTTGATACAAACTAAGTGTTTTATGCTTGAACCTTGTGTGTAATCTATGTGTACTTGATTAGTTAAGGTAATGGGTCACCAACGGGATGTCAGGTCGGTCTAGTGTGTTGGTTAAACATTTAAACACGTTTTAAAACATACTTGGTTACGATCTGGACAATCGGGGACTAGATAACCTTATGGTTATTAGTCAGAACACTTATGTGAACATTTTGATAGATCTCCGGTAGAGGGATTATCAAGAGCTAAACATCTTTACTTGTATTTGAAGAACGCTACTTAAGGTGAGTTCACGACCCCACTTTTACTGCTTTAACTTTTGGGGGAGAAAACATGCGCTAAACGGTTTTAGTAACTTATGTCATACTATGGTTTTAACTTTATATTGCTATACGATCTTTTGGAAAGTCCCGGGGGAAACCATGAATGTGCGGGGTTGCACAACGGGGGAAATGTGGATAGATCTATTGGGCGTGACCTGCCCCACTCGTCGGCTTGGAGGGCCGGGCGGGTGCATATTGTCTCGAACAGGTACATTGGTATCATGCTGAACATATGGGCTGCTTAAACATGCTGAACATTGCTAAACGTGTCTAGTAATGGTTTCCAATCGTAGTAGTAATGAAACATACGCCTAGCTAGCGTACTTGGTAACATTGATATAGTATGGACATGGTAACACTTTGGTAACAATTTTGAACAAACCTGTGAACTCACCAGCATTATATGTTGACATCTTTTGGCATGTTTTTCTCAGGTCGCTAAGGTAGCAATGAACGGGACTAGGCGCACGGGTCTGCATTGGCGTCTAGGCTTAGTGCACGTTTTGTAATAAAAGTATTTTGAACAACTTTTGAGATGATAGCATAGTTGATTAAACGCTACTGAAACGCTTCCGCTTATTAAATTAATGGTTATGTCTGTTTACGTTTTTCATATAGAGTTGTTTATTGTGATCGTTGACTTGGATCCTGGTTTGTCATGCGCCTCGCGGTAAAACCCCGCAAGTGGTAACATGAGGGTGTGACAAGGAGCTTATAGTACATAAGTCTTATCTCACCACCAAGATGCCGCTGGGCTATAATGCCTTTGGCTAACCTTTTGTTTTAGAGAAAGTATACGATACAAAGATTATTAACGTAAGAAGCAATCAAATCATGCCACCTGTCAACTATGATTAAGTTTAATTAACCTAATCCTGGTTGATTAAAAGGGTAAATAAGTCATCTACGTTCATTCAATCACATTCCAATCAACGTTTCAGTTAATACTATCGAATTCAACTAATCAGTTTCAATTCATCATTCGAACGAACATCTAATCAAGTAAGGATTCAATCAACACAATTTTAAATTTCGATTACAATGATGCTCTGTTTTTTTATCGAACCAGGGTTTGATTTTATCAAAATAATATGTCTGATTATCATATGGTTTGAAGGCTGGAGAGTTTGTTATTTAAAAATCATTCAAGGTGTGGATGTGTTTTTGTCAGAATTAAGTTTGGAGTGTTTTTTTCTGTAGAAGTAAACATTAGGGTTAACAAATGTTGAAGATGATGATAATAGAGTGCGTTTAAATGTTTGGAAAATTGATATAACGTGCGTTTGTTTTTAGATGGTTTTTTGTTTTTCTATTGTTTTAATTAGTGCGTCTATAGTTTTTGTTGAGTGCGTCTATATATTTCAGTTTGATTATTATTCATGTGCTTTTACAGATCAATTATTGGAAGCAAACAATAATAGTAATTCTCGTGAATGATTATTTGTCACCTTGTTATTATTGTGTTGTTTATATATTTTTTGATGTATACAGAATGAATTCTCAATACACAATTCAATCACAGATTTTTTTTTCCGTAATGTCTACTTCATCTTCATCATCAAAATCTGAAATGATCAAAAGGATGCAAGAGCAAATTGCCAAAGATTATGCTCTTGAGGGTCGTCTGGGGATAACCTAAGCAGGATAAATGATGGCATGAGTAAGAGAGATGAGATTTCCAAGCTTCTTAATCGTATGCCTGACTCGAGTCTTCATGAACTGGCGGTTATGTTCATGATTGATGTAAAGAAAGGCGATGTTAATCTTGTCGAACAACTTACAAAATGCATAGCTCTTTTGAGGTGTTCTATTGAGTTTAAAATTCAGTTCCTAAAGTCTATGTAATCTCCATGAGGAACTGATTATGTAATTTGTTTTTGTAGTTGTTATTATCTGTTTATGATGTGTGTTTTTAGTTTAACGTGCGTTTGAATTAATCTTGTCGAACTGGCGGTTATGTTCATGATTGATGTAAAGAAAGGCGATGTTAATCTTGTCGAACAACTTACAAAATGCATAGCTCTTTTGAGGTGTTCTATTGAGTTTAAAATTCAGTTCCTAAAGTCTATGTAATCTCCATGAGGAACTGATTATGTAATTTGTTTTTGTAGTTGTTATTATCTGTTTATGATGTGTGTTTTTAGTTTAACGTGCGTTTGAATTAATAAAAACAGATCAACAAGTGCGTTTAATTAAGATCACAATAATCTATTCTTTTTTTTTTTTTTTTTGTAAAGTGCGTCCAAAATGTAAACTCATTTGCAATTGAGTGCGTCCAAACTAAATTTATATTAATCTAGTCTAAACTATAAGTGCATCCCAATTGCAAACTCACTTACAGATGAGTGCGTCCAAAATAACATATTTAGAAATTAATTGTTAAGTAAGTTGTTTAAAAGCATTAAGACAAAAATAACAAAAAATCCATGACAATATTTATAATCCAGCCACCCTCTTCTCTAATTTCGTCTTGGCATTCTGTAAAATTTTATCCTTGCTTGGGCTGGCCTTTTTGCAAACTTGTGAGCCTCTTTAATTATTTGATCCCTGAGTATGTTGTGAGGTGAGAGTATAATCTTTGCCACGTACTTGAACCGCAATGCATCCAATTGTGTTTGTTGAAGTCGATTCACCTGCAAATCCACAGTTCCAAAATGCATGCCCTTTGAAGGTTTCGATGTGTCTCATAGCGAATATGCCACAGTCTACATGGTTTTTTGTAGTCCTCCATGGCATTTCTCTTCTTATAATTGGACCCGTTAGAAGTTTCTCAATCGTCGGGGTTGCAGGACATGCTTTCTTCCACAACCGGTACAAAGTGTGTCTCTACAAACATTTTTTTTACAAAACCATTAGGTTATTGTACAATTTTTTTCCAGAAATATAATTTTTTCTTGTTTTATGTGTTAAATAGTTACATACCAATATTTCGGGAACGCCTTTATATCTTTTTGCTTGGTCATCTCCCTCTTTAGAGTTGTCAAGCAACTCTGATATCCCATTCTTCACATCACAAGATAAGACATAGAAATGCCTGTCCATCCACACTGGCTGAAGAATCATGTCGAACTCATTTAAAGATGTTGCTTCGATCTTTCTGGAGATATCCTTAAGATTACTAAGGTAAACATTTTTCTCTTGTTGTCCAAGTAACATCTTTTTCATAGAAGTGTGGAGTCTTAAAAAAATAAAAATATCAGTAAAAAATATGAGTGCGTTCAAATATATGTATGAGTGCGTTTGAATTATTTTGTATTTTTCAAATAGAGTGCGTCTGAATGTTAATTAGGGTGCGTTTACTTTCAAATGTTTTTTTTTCATACCATCAGCCTTCGTAAAGAACCTTCCTTCTTTTTCTCCTTTTCTTCATAGTTTAGAATGTTGGTCCATACATCTAATGCATTTGTACACAGCCATATCCCAAGATGGAAACTTTCAAAAATCACTTTCATAATCTCATTTCCACCTAGATCCCAGTAACAGGTTTTCTGAAATTTCAATATGTTAAAAAGAGTCAGTAAACAGTCAATAATATTTTATAAACAAAAGGAAAAAAGACACTTACATTTTTCTCTCTACTTGGTGCAAACATGTACTCTGTTATCCTCACTTCATATGCTGTTAATTTTTCAACAGTGCACACTTGCTTCCCGGTGTATGGTGATCTTAACACCAATGAAGGGTTTTTGTCCCTAACTGGCATTTCATAACCAGCCACTGCTTTCCCTTTGTCTTTCCTTTTTGCTTCTTCTGCTTCCTTTTCTGGTGTTTTGTCTTTTTCATCATGCTTTTCTTTTGGTGTTGCTTGTTCATCCTGAGCTGCATGCACACCTAGTTCTATTGTTTGCTGTTGAATGAATGTTGCGTCTGTTATCTCTTGTGATTCTAAAGACACATCAACATCATACAGTTTTTCTGTTATGTCTTTCTCCACTTCTCTCTCAGGTTCTTCGTTTGCTGTCTCATGCACATCTCTTAGCCTATATACCCATGGTTCAACTGTTTCCAGCATGTTAATTGCTGTGTCAATTATTTCATCTTCTTCATTTACATTTTCCAGGTTTGCATTAACAGCCCGATCATCCATTACCAACTCATTCCCTTCCTGATTCATATGTGAAGTTTCAATCACTTCAACATTTTGGTTTTCAGCTTCAACATTGTCTTTGACACCTTCATCATCCTTGTCTAACTCAGCTTCAAGCCCCACTATATTTTTTGTCTCAAGTTTTTCAGCATCAATGTCTTTACCTTTGTTGTTCAATTCGTCCCACTTGTCGCTCAACTCCATCAACTCTGGTACCCACAAGTATTTGGTTCGTGCCTCTGTAACCATTTCCCCCTCTCCTTTTGTATTGCTTCATATTTTTGTATGTTTCTCTCCATGGTTTTTATCCAAACCTGTGGAAAAAATGAGTGCATCAAAAAATAAACATTAGTGCGTCTGAAAAAACATTAGTGCATCCAAAAGAAACATTAGTGCATCCAAAGTTGTGATACCCCACAATTTCAGGTTCTCACTTTAACTAAACTTTAGTTACATCCTTTGCATTCTACTTAACTAGGGTTAGCTAGATAGGTCACACGTTGCACAGTTATAGGTTAATAACTGCATTAAGTGGTAATTCAGGGAATTACCAGACTATATACATGAGTAGTGAACCTCGGACGTTGGTGAACGGTGAAATTAGATAATTGTGAATTAGTTGATTGAGATTGATTGCAATTACGTGCAAACTATATGTGATTACGTGAACTTAAACCGAAAACGTTAATAAAAATCGTAATGTGTGGACCAGTAGGATGGTTGGGGTCTTAACACATGGGGTTACACTTGTTATGGTCCAAAATAGTGAAAACATCAAAGAAAACACGCAGTACAACGAAGCAGGCCACCCGGAGCGGGCCGGGGAGAAGTGAGCGGCCGCTCACTCTCTCCGAGCGGCCGCTCGCGGGAGTCTGACGCAACCAAACCGACTTAAACACCTATTTAAACAATCTTAAGCCTCATGTATCCCCTAAACTCAACCCTAATCGCCCCCTACTGTCTAGTTACGAAAATATTAACCCCAAACACCTGCTAAGGCTCAAGAACATCGATCGGGAAGCTTGGAGAGCAATCAGTTGATAGTTTTGAAGTGCTTGCGGTATAATATTCAATCTCTTGTGTTTTAATCTTCTTTAATATGTTTTTAAAACATCATAACTAAGTTTGTCCAGGTCTGAAACATTTTAATAAAGATTAAAACTTGATATTTATAAAGATTGAATGGGCTAAACATAATCTTATTTGATTAGTATTTGATAGGTTGCATGATATGCATGTTTATGATGTTTTAGACTTTTAGGGTTTATGGTTTGCATGTATTTTGTAAGGTTCTGATCATGTTATGTCCTATGAATGTTTATGATGGTTTTTGAGTATCGTTGATCGATTATATGCATACATGAGTAGTTTTAATAAGAGTTTATGCATGATTAAAATCTGGACAGAATGTTAGGGTTGACTTGTAGGGTCTGTTACATGACTTAAAATTGCTAGTTTTGATGATTTCTTTGCATCGTTGTATTATACATGGTCTTAGCTTTTCAAAATGGGAAAAATCACCTAATTTGGACGTCGTTTGATAAGTTTTTGGAATTTTCTTTGATTAAAGGTCATATCAGATTTTTGGATTAGTAAACTGGGTCAACCTTAAACAATCATTACTCGAGTTATACAAAGAATTAGATTATAAAATTTAGACAGTAGGTCAACATTGGAATAGATTGGCTTTTCCAAGTGGATTCATCCCATTTGGATGAATACACGATTTTTGAGAATTTTTCTACTAATCTGATCTGTTGTGTGTATTTTCTGGACATAGCTGTATTATATGATTTTTCACCATTTTTGTGTATGGTTTTGTCATGAACTAAAAATACGGGCTTGTCCGGTAGACCCCCTGGAATATTTAGTAAAAGTTTGGGAGTTTAATTCACTAGATAAGTATTTTTAATAAATTAGTTTTTATGGCGCATAATCTGTCCTAAAACACAGATTGTGTAATGTACAACGTTTATGTGACTATTTGGAGTCTTATATGGTATGTATTTGACATGAACTTGAATGGACACTTATATGAGATTTATATGAAGTGTAAAACTGATAGTAATCTGGGTCCGTTGGGTTTATTTATGCATGTAGAATCATTAGGTGTCACTTACACGGTTTTGAACTCTTAAACGTCTTGGACAAACATGTTATATGGTGTAATGATATTACACATATACTCACTTAGTGACACATGTAATAGGGAGTCGGTAGCACATCCTATTTTGGAAGTTTGGATTAATTGCTTGCATTCTAAGGTGAGTTTCACTACTTTTTCTCGAAAGCATGCGTCTCGGGTTTGAGACAACTTTGGTAAATGTTTTCTAGTTCGGTTTGGGCCTACTTTTACATCTCGGGTTTTGAGATGCTTTGACTCCGTGTGTGGGTCAGGTTTTACGATTCCTTGTGTGGATCACGCTTTTATCAGTTTACAACTTTTGATGTCCTTTGTGAACTAAACACACTCTATAACTTAAAGTCCTTACATATTATTGGGTTAATCGCTGGAGGCGAACGGGGTATTAGTTGATAGCGCTATTAGGTTGTGCAGCAATCTCATGCTTTAGGTGCTTGTGTCACGGGAATGAACTTCTGACCACATTTTTTCTACTAGTGTTGATAGACACTAGTTCTAAGGCAGTTTAACGTATGTTAACACATTACTGAAGGTTCCCAATAATCACATGTTTAGTTACAATGAGAGGGCTAGCTACCTCTGACAAGCTTAAACTGATGACACTTTAACATTTGGGTTTTGACCACGTTATACTTGTTATCCAAACTGTGAACTCACCGACTTTATGTTGACACACGCTATCATGCTTTTGCAGGTCGCTAGGTACGGAGCACGCGTAGAACATGCATCATATAGTGTCAATGGGATATGAACACTTAAACTATTTTTGAATATTTAACTATTTACTTTTGGCTTTGGGCGCAGTGTTTTGCGCATACTATTACTTAACTGTTTTTCTATTTTCGCTTCCGCTATTATTTAATTGGTTTGGTTAACTTTTAAACTTGATTTTTCAATAACGAACTAATTGGTTTGGGCATTTAGAGTCGTTCATGTGACTTATGGCTATGGGATCTTGGTTTGTCATGCACCTCGCGGTATAAACCACGCAGTGGAAATTTGAGGGTGTGACAAAAGTTTTAGTACAGATGGTTACAAATATGCAGATCAGAAAATATACATGTGCGTCCAAATTAACATGTAAGTGCGTCTGAATCATAATTTGAAGTATTTACCTTCTTGGCTTTCATTATTGATTCATATTCTTCTCTTCTAACACCCTGATTATAACTCAGATCTGGTTGAGTGTTGCAATATTCAAACATTTGTTGAGTTTGTGTATTCATTTCATAATCTCTCCAATATGCATTCTCATATTCTTCATTGTCATCATCATCACCAACTTGGATCCGTCTTGGTGGACTCGGTCCCATATTTAGACTGTAATCATCACCATCCAAAGCTGTTCTATCACCACCCTTTTCACCTTGCATTCATATCAAGGAATCCACAAGATTATTTACCAAATTTTCATTTTCTTCACCACCCGCATCATCCGCGTCATCCTCTTCTTCATCATCAGCTTCACTATCTTCTTCATCAACCTTATCAGCATCACCCTTATCATCTCCAACATCTTCTTCAATGTCAGTCAACGGCCTGTTGTTATAAAGATGATTTTCCATCTCTGGAAGTGAACTAGTAGTTATGTAAGTAACTGCCGGTATGCTAATTTTGTATTTCAGATGGATGTCTCTTGTTGTATTCATGTGTGTAGATAATCTGCTTGTTTTAAAACAGTACATATGTGTTAGAAAACATAAATGCATCAAAATTAACAGTAGGCGTGTCCAAAATAATTAATCAAAAAAAGTCAAATGCGTTTAAAAGCTATTATCAGTGCGTTTGAAGTCTTACACTCAGCATTACAATTGGACCATTATACTGGTCTTCTTTCCATCCTGCCTTTGTTCTTCTCAGACATTCGATCAGGTAAGAGCACCAATCCATATTTGGAATTTCTGCCTCATCATCCGCCCCATGAAAAAAGCTTTGATTGATTGTGGTTGATTTTGTGATCTCCCTGAAAACTGTGTTCCATAACACAAGAAAATTCAATTTAAATAGTCGTCCACCCCTTGGTTATTCCCTAACAACTGGTGTTACCATCCCAACACTGACTTTCTTTTTCTCAAATTGATTCTTGAACTCATCTATTGTAGAGTCAGAACCTTTCCTTGCCCTAGTTTTTTCGAGAACTGGTTTCTTTCCCATTGGTATCCCTAAAACTTCATGTACCAATGAAGGTGTGATCTTGATTTTCCAATTTCCTGCATTTAGTTCGTTACTTCCCTCGTCATAATTGACTAACAACCAGTAACCCAAGCCTGTTGATATATGTTCAATCTTAATGTCCAACATAGATCCAAATCCCATCTTTCTAACTTCTTCCTTTTGTTCATCAGTGTAGTCTTGGATGCTTTTAATAAAATCAGCAGGAGAGCATCTTATTTTTAACTTCTTACCTATGTATTACACAAACTCCCTTTCTTTTATTTTCTTCACCTTCTTCTTAGGTTCATCTATTTTTACCTTTTTCTTTGGCCTTTGGAAATCTTATATGATGATTCTGAATTTCAACTACTTGTTTTTTTGTCTTTCGTTCAACAGTTTGTTTCTTTTTCTTCAATTGCTGTCTCATCTTTTCAACATCAACTTCCAATTTCTTGGAAGCTTCCTTTGTTTACCTTTTCAACCCCTTTTTTAATTTTAATTAAAATTTTAAATTGCTGATCTTTGAAATCATCATCATCTGATGTTACAATTGGTTCTGCATTAACAAGGAAAATAGCATTTATTTAAACGCACTTATAAAACAATACAGAGGCACCCTTTATTTTACCAGACAAAAAAATAATAAAACATTGCAGATGCACCTATTAAACCTTTACCAAACATACATACGCACTCATTAAACCTAAATAAAACTAAACATACAGACGAACTCATACTAAACATACAGACGCATTCATGTCCTAATTGAGACGCACTCATGTTTTAAATAACCTAAATAAAACTAAACATACAGACGTACTCATACTAAACATACAGACACACTCATATGTTTTAATTTCAGTCATCTAAAACTGACTGTAATTAAGCAAGTAATAAGCACATGCAAATAACCTAAGTGCGTCTCATAAAAATAAAGTGCTTCTTGTTGTTGAATCAAGTAATATTTTGATTTCGATGACTGTAATTAAAACATACCTTTACTCTATTTTGAAGCTGGTTTGTCATGTTTAGCTTTGCTTCTTCTTTCCACTTCTTTATCTGTTTTCATTTCATCAAAAAATTATTTGTTACAATAACAATAATAACAGAGAATCAAACGAGATGAAATTTTGCAAATGTAATCATAAAACGCACATGATTGTTGTTTTGAAGACATGATCCTCTGTTTTTTTTGTTGTTCTTCTTCTGGGTTTTTGAATCATATTTGTGTGTGCTTGTTTGATTGATTTGTGGTGGAATAAACACTAATTGAATGAGGGATTGATGATTTTGTTTCTCAATTTTAGTAATAACCGTCGTAATGCAGATGAATTGGCGGTTCGAATTCATAAATTTTTAAATGAGTTTAAATTTTTCTTGACTAATTTACCCCTGGGTTTGATTTAAACGCGTATAGTTAGATGATTTAATCAGTTTATAATCTAATGGTCCAGATTGCTTCCTACACTTTTTATGTTAAGAGGCTTTGTACAATATCTCTTCCCTTTGTTTTGATAGTTAGTTTAAATTAACAAAATAAAATTATCAAAACTCACTACAAGAATTTGGGGTGTTTACCCACACATAACTTACCTACACATGTAAATGTGTGGGCAAATATCTACACATTTTTGTACAAGTGTGGGTAATTGTTGACGATTTATGTTAGATAATAACTAACACTTAATATGTGTTGGTAATACGTTTTACCTACACATTAGAATTGGTGGGAAAATATCCCTCCAAAATTGACATTAATTAAATGTTAAACTACCCACACATAATACCCACACATAAGGTAAAAAGTTTTATGTGTAGATAAATTATCTACAAATATGTAAATAACTAATATATGTGTAGGTAAATGATTATGTTTATCAACACATAATAGATTTAATCAAATATGTAGATAAATCAATTATATAAATTTTAATTTTAGTTTTTGATATTGACTTGGCAAAATAAACGCCTACACATGCTTAAAATGTATAACATGTGTAAATAATGGTTACATATAAAAAATAATAATTTTATTTTAAATGACGCGCCAAATAAAAACACACACTTTTAAAATGTATGATAAGTGTAAATATTAGATATATATATATATATATATATATATATATATATATATATATATATATATACTTAGTAACTGTCGTGGCATAAAACATATTTACACGTATCTAAAAAAGTATATGTAGATATTGGACACATATAAATTGAATAATTAAATCATTATTTTATTTTGTTAACATGGCGTGTAAAAAATGTGCTAGCAAAGAAGGAATGGTCGGTGTATAAGAAATTGTCCATGTTGTTAATGGGCACGGTCTGGATCGTAGCGGTCCGTGTCGTTAACAGGCCTCTCTGGTCGAAACGGTCCGGTCACTATCAGGCCGTTCAGGTCGTTAATGAGCCTGTTCGGTACAAAACGATTTGGTTCGGTTCTAAACGGTTTGGGTCTTTAAAGGGGGGGGGGTCGAAAGGGTCCGGTTCGTTAACGGGTTCAGTTCGATAAAAACGGTTTGGTGGGATCGAAACGATCTGGGTGATTTAATGATTCTGTGAGTCGAAATAGTTTAGTTCATTAACAGACCTAGTCAAGTCCAAACCCATTCTGACCGGAACTCATCCTAACCCATACCCATCCTTACTTTTTTTTTTTTTTTTTCTAATTTACTCATCCTAACCCAAGCTCATTCTATTATTTTATTTATAAATTATCACGTCTTAGCACTAAGTACTCGCAACTCCCAGTGGACTAATGTGAGAACGCCTAACGACTTTTGCAACCATGATTAAAGTATTAAAATCCAATATTGTAATATTACATGAAAAGAAAATTTTAATATAAACGCTAAAATTTTAATTTTAAATAAATATGTAATTCTTTTTTTATTAATTATCTAAAATGCTACATAAATTTGATTTTTGACAAAATTACACAGATTGTCCTTTATTTATTAACCAAATTGCACCTTTTGTCCCTTGTCTTTCATTTGCACTCATTATGTCCTTTATTTTCTCAGTTTGCTACATCCTCTATCCTTTAGCCTAACTAAGTTAAAAAAGTTGGTTAACTTTATTTTCTAACTTTACATTTTTAGCCCCTGTAGTTTTCCTAAGTCAAAAAATTATAAAAATATTTAAAAAAAATAAAATCGGGTAAATTCGAATTCATCCAAATTACGTAAAAAAAAAATCATCCATTTCTTTCGCTTCTCGGACCTTCCAAAAATCCAATAAGAAAATTCATCCTACCCTTTTCCACGACTCTTTTGACAAGGAGTTACACGGGTTAAATACGCGTCTACAACAAAAAGAGGTATGACAGTTTATTATTGTATTTGATGTGTGCATTTATGTATATACTAATGATAAACCATATTAATTATATATGTATAGGACTTTTTGTAGTACGACTATAAAAACTTTCAACCTAATTAATGTTTTACATTGGTACAGCAGCCAAAGTAAGATACAAACAATGTTGCATGTTTTCCATTTGATACAACAGGCAGTGTAAGATACGAAAAGGCGCAACGGTCACAAATTGACGATTTCAGACAACATAACCATTATTTAAAACGCTAAAAGCCGTTTACATATACAACACGACACCACAACCATGCGTAGTACTTCACGCACCTAAAATCTGGAATAACAAATTAAGTCCTTATTCATATTTGTTTTTTATTGGTCTTGATTTTTTTAAGCACAGCCTGAGCAAACTTATGTCTTTAATAATATAAGTGTGTGAGGCTTTCAACTTGTATTTAGAAAAACTACAATTTTAGTTTAGCTTGAGGAACTATATATGATTTTATAGCCAACTTTTCAATGTTCAGCGAGTAATAAAAGAACATCATCTTTGATTAAAAAAAACGTTATCCGAGGACAAACATACAAGTTTTTGGTTTTGCTCTTACGACATGGTCATTTTTACTATAATTTCGACATTTTTTTTTTGTGATGTGAATATCAATATACAAGTCGATGAAACTGAGCCTTACAAAATTTGAAACATCCTCTGCAACACATAGGGTTCGTCCACTAGTGATGTCACTTGCACCATGATTTTTCTTAAATAAAATTAATTTAAAAATTACAACTTGACAATTTGAGAAGCGAAAGAAATGGATGATTTTTTTTTAATTTTTTACGTAATTCAGACGAATTCGAATTTACCTGATTTTATTTTTTTATTTTTATTTTTTTTTTATTTTTTGACTTAGGAAAATTACAGGGGCTAAAAGTGTAAAGTTAGAAAATAAAGTTAACCAACTTTTTTAACTTAGTTAGGCTAAAGGATAGAGGGTATAACAAACTGAGAAAATAAAGGACATAATGAGTGCAAATAAAAGACAAGGGACAGAAGGTGCAATTTGAGTAATAAATAAAGGACAATCTGTGTAATTTTGTCTTTGATTTTTATTATTATATACTTACTAATTTTGTGAATCAAAATTTTTTGATTTCGAAGCCCACTCATAAAAATAACATATCTCTCACCATATCTCACATTAAAAATTTAAATAACAATACCTCACATCCCGCCCCAAATTTGGTTCCCTCCCTAAAACTTAAATTAGGTGGCTTGATATTACGAGTCCCGCTCATAATTTTATATCGCTCCAAATCCAATATAGTTAGGGTTTTTATCTAATTAGGCGTTTACTCCCCAAAATTAATCGCCCCTCCTCTCCACCCACATCCTTGAGATTTTCAATGGAGTGAAGAATTCAACTCCATCCTCCAAATCCAAACTTCTATTACATGATTTCGATCTTCTCAGTTAGTTGGCAAACCAGGTACAAATTGTCTACCAACTTCTATTACATGATTTTAAGACGCTTCTTGTCTAATTGAAAGAAATTGATTGCAATATGGTTAACGATAAATATTTATTATGTTTTTTCTTCCTATTATTCCATATTTGGTATAGGTTTTGAGTGTTTGATTTGACTTTTTGCACAAACTCTTTGGCTCACAGCTCACTTGAAGGTATGTATGTGTGTACCTTTGAGTTACAGTCTTAAAGATTCAATTATTAGGGTTGGGTTATTCTACAAAGGCTACAAAAAATGAGAAGGATGAGAAGCTACTAGAAAATGACATGTGTCCAAAGGATTAACAAGTGGGAGGGGTAATTTTGTCAAAAACATATGCACATGCAAGTCACATGCCATTTTCACCTTCATTTTTAAATGCCCGTAACTTTTTATACGTCATCCGTTTTTAAAAAAAATTATACCATAAAATTGAGCGTCTTTTTATCTTTAATATGAGTACCATATTGCTATACTTTTGAAAAAAAAATTCAAAACCCACTTGCGTAAGACACAATGGAATGTAAAACACAATGAACACCAATTAAATATAGGGTATAAAACACAATCAAGAGTCTAGTAAAACACAATAGACGACATACTAAAGACACAATGAATAGAAGACTAAAACACAATGAATACTTTTGAAAAAAAAAGTTGAAAACCCAGTTGTGTAAGACACAATGGATGACATACGAAAGACACAATGAACAGAAAACTAAAATACAATGAATACTTTTGAAAAAAAAAAGTTAAAAACCCAATTGTGTAAAACACAATGGACGACATACAAAACACACAATGAACAGAAGACTAAAACACAATGAATAATAGACTTAAACACAATGAACAACATAATAAAACACAATGTACACCTAAATACAAAACTCATTTGCGTAAAAACACAATTAAAAGCATACTAAAAACACAATGGACAAAGTTAAATCATGTGTAGACTAAAAAAACATAAATAACATATTTATAAAGCACACATGCATACTATAACACAATGAACGAGCAGAAAGACACAACGGAGAAGAAAACCCATTTAGCACGATGTTTTTTTCAATTTTAATGTGGCAATGTGGTACTCATATTAAAGATAAAAAACCGCTCGTTAATATGGTGAAATTTTTTTGAAAAAAAAATGTCGTATGAAAAAGTTATAGACGTTTTAAAATGATGGGGGGAATTGACATGTGCATTGCATGTGGAGAGAGAAAGTCAACAAATGTGGTTTTCCTTTTATGCCCTTCCTCTAATTTATTATTTATTTTTTTCAAACAAACTAATCTCAACCCTTCAAATATATGATTAATGGATCACAATCAATTTCACCCTTCCTAGAAAAAGTGTCTTGTGTATTTGATCCTAACCCTCAATTATTATTGGAATTTCTATTTCACAAACTCATTTGAGTTTTTAGTGATTGAATTTAAGTGAATTCTTATTTCACACACTCAGTTTGTTTAGTGTATATGGATCTTGAGGTTTTATTGTTGAAGAGGATACCAAATTAGATACTACTATTTTTGTTTAGATTATTAGGTAGATGAGTAGATCTATGTTTGACCTATGAGATGGAGTTAAATTGGTTAAGGTGTTTATTTAATTAAACTATTATATGCTCGATTGGTTGTTATTTTTCTCTTGCTCTAATCAACTACCTATTTGACTCTGATTCAGTTGTTATAGATTAAATAGGTGACTTGAATATGCTTTACATTATTCCACTCAGTCTTATCCTATTTACTTGGTCTGATCCAGACTGATTTTGTTTGTAGTTAGTTATTCTTTTGTGCACTTGATCTTCATGACTATGTGTTTAACATCACTAGATTAAATTCTGTTAAGTTTGTGCTATAAGTCTCTTACAGATTAAAGTATAATGTTAGTGTTTAAACTGTATTGCAGTCAAGCTAAATGTTAATCGGACGGTGGTTGGAACACTTTATGGGTTTGATCAGCTTAAATTCGACAACAATATGGGTTAGGCATTTATAACTCAACCCGATCCATTTATTAAATAGGTTAGAATCATTTAAAATATTGTATTCTAATTCAAATCAGAAAATATTGGTTGTTCAGATTTGTTAAGAACACTCTAGTTTGAAACTTATTAATGAACTTGTGGAATGTTTACAAGCTTGAGTTATTATTTAATGGGCTTGATAATTCAGCTAATGTCATAGTTGTTTCACTTTATTATGGTCTGTTATGTCAACCAATATTTTCCTCTTCAACCACAACATGCTATCGGCTTTGCTTATTGTTTCCCGAGTGGAAATCACCCATCCTAGAGTTACCCCTATCCGTTTACGCTTAACTGTGAATGCATCTTTTCATATACAACCAATGCACTTAAATGTGTAGTTAGTATCTTATATGTCTATAGCCGTTGTGAGCCTAATGTCTCTCATGTCTAATGTTGATGTAAGATTTTCCAAGGATGTTACAGTTACATACCCTTATGACTTTACATTCTGGCAGGTTGCACAAGCTTAAATTAAGTTTAGAGTTCTAACATTTCTAATTTTGCTAGGATGTTACAGTTACATACCCATAATCAACAGCATCGCTGCACCTGTGGCCCTGCACCACGCGAAACAAAGACAACCTTCATCTTCTTACTTACTCAAGTTACACCCGGCCCCAATCTCTGGTAAATTTGTTCCCTTTTTGGCTATTGAGCGTGCTTTCTTCTACTTTGTCGCTAATTGCTTACAGTCATTAACGACGTGTGCTTTCGAAGAGGTGTTTTCTTCTACGGTTAGTGTTTTGAGTGCTTCTTGTACTATTAATTTTATGCATAATCCATCATAGCGTCTTTCCTTTTTTTTCATTTTAATTCTATTTAAATGTTTACTTAATTTTTACTAACTTCATGTACCACAATGGATCCAAGATGAGCCCCTGGTAAACCTTCACATGTTTTTGCGTAGGGTGTCAAGGATGCTAGCGTCGTCTCAGGCACTTCTTGCAGATCATACTTCAATGGCTTTGCTTCCTATGCATGGTGACAGTTACTTTTCTGCTCCTTTAACTTATAATGATAGTTTGGAAAATGATTTTATCTTACTGGTACACCTGTAGATAATAGTGAGCATTGGAAAAAGTTACTCCGACCCATTTAGCATACCATTTGTTACAAGTCAGGTGTCTAACAACATTAATCTTATAAGGTAAACAAGTTCCCATACCTACACACGACAACAGTACAGATACAAATTTAATCTACAAGCATATGCGGCTACCGCTGCTTTTGTGTTTGTGTGTAATCGTTGGATCAGGATGATCTAGACGTGTATCCGCTTAATTGAAAACATTTCCTTACTTCCAGCAAAGGATCCCTAGGCCCTTCTAGAAATGAATTAGTTTTTGGCAGTATAAGTTTTAGATGACAAAGATTAAAATTAATTTGTGCGATTGGTTTTATAATTCATTTAAATATCCTTGAAGGAAGTTGCAAAAAAGAGAGTTATGGCATGTGCAAAAAAAAAAAAAAAAAAAAAAAAACTTGATAGTAGAAATGGTTCGAAGAGTACAATATGCTATCACATTGAGCTTGGATTTGGATTCTTCATTCGGTCAACTTGAGACTTGGCGGCTTACACATTGGGATGCGGACAAAAGGTTGGATATCCAAAAATGTGGTTGCAATATATGTAAGTTTACCTTTTCTTTTCTACCGCTAAGTATTCATTATTTATAAACAATTAATTAAACAATTAGTTTATTATATTTGTTTTCTTTCTTTTTTTTTTTCTAAAAGGAAGAAATGATGAAGTTGAGAAACCAAAATACAGTGGAATCAATGAGCGATAAGTCGATTATTGAAAATGTACTTGGACGAAGCTCTATTAGTTTGCATGGGTAGGCACGTTATCCAATTATTATTGATAACACAATAGGTACAACTAAAAAAGCAAAGCGTTCTACTTATGATGAGCTGGTGCATGCACTTCAAATAGCGACAAGTAAATATGCGATTATGGAACAAACACGTGTTGAGAATAATATCATGCCTCTTCCATCAAGCACATCTGGACAATCTCAAGGTAATAGTCTAGAGGGTGATGAAATTATCGAGCAGTGATGTTGTTTAGAAATTTATATAACCCGTTAGTAACTTATGATCAATATTTGCTTTGTTTGTTTGGTTGTTTGAACACTTATGTTTTGATTAAGAATGTTAATTTGGTCGCGTATGTTTCTATAACCGTTTTTGTATTTGTTTGTATACATTTAAAAATTATTATTTAAATAAATCGTGGTTATTATCTACACATTTAAATATTTTTACCAACACATCAATATATATTATTTCTACACATGTTAAGATTAATCCCTACACATGTTAAGATCAATATCTACACATGTTAAGATCAATATCTGCACATCTTACATTTACCTACACATAATTAGCTGCCACGTTGGATGACATGTCAGATGCCATGTCATACGCCAATCTAACAAGTTGCTATACTTCTACCAACACATATATATTAGTTTTAGCCACACATATATGTGTAGGTATAGCTTGCTATATATCTACACATAATAAATGTGTAGGTGATGATCTATTACCCACAATGCCGAGTCTACACATCATGACACTTAATTTATGTGTAGGTAAACGTAACTACTAACACATTATGTGGTTTTTCCTACACATACTATGTGTGGGCAAAAACCCAATTTTCTTGTAGTGACTTACACAATATATTTGCTAAAAAATGTTATTTAATAACATATTATTATTTTAAAAATTAGTTTGAGTCAAGCAAACTTTTTTTTATGTCTCCCGGCTGGTGTCTAGATAAATGTTTTCTATTATAATTACTCTAAAAGAAACTATATGTGGGACACATGTCATTTATTATCTCCTTCTAACTTTTTGTTTTATCGCACATCTCTTCTACTTAATTATTGTTAATTATTATTTTTAAATAAAGATAATTATTATATCATTAACTATTATTTTAAAATTTCAAATATGTTAATTAATATTCGTATTTTTATTTTTTTCTTTATTTACTATATAATAAATAATTCTTAATCACCTTTATTTTTTCTTCTCTATCCTATCAAATAATAGTATTATATCATAATTTCTATGTTTTTCTATCATATTAAATAATTATTAGTTTTTTTATTTCTCCCTCTTACTAAATAAAAATATTAAATCATAAATTTCCCTTTCTGTCTTATTTATTTGTTTATCGAATATTTATTCTATTTTTTTGTTTATTAGTAACAATTGAATTTTTATTAATTCAACATCGTATAATACAAATGTGTTTAACCTACAATAAATAAAAAAACAAAGCAAAGTGTTTTAATTAGTAAACAATACTTCAAAGTTTATTTTTAAGACATATATTAACGACTGGTATGTGTTAACCGATTACATTACATTCTTTCAACTGATGTAAGACACAAATTTACAGCCCATATAATAACATATTTTTTAAATATAAATTTTTTATTTCTCAGCATAAAAAATTACATTTATTCACCCCGTGTAATACGCAGAGTTCTAACCTAGTATATAATAAACCAATATAAATTCTAACACGTATCATTCGCTGGAGCCATCTATTTTTTTGGTTTTTTTTTCTGATTTTTCTCCTAATTAATTAATGATACTTATCTTTTATTTAAAGATATTATTTCCTTTTATCTTATTTATTATGGATAAATATTTTTTTAATTAAAGATAATTATTATATAACTAACTAAATAAATTTAATATAAAATTAAATATTAATAATTTAAATAAACGTATATATTTTTATTTTAAAACTTCACCAAGATCAAACTTATGTTAGCTAAAATACTAGAATTGAAAAATAATTGTTTTTATAAGTGGGATATAAAAGTTTTCAAATACTTGATGTAGTTGGATAGTAAATAATAGGCAAAATACAATATAACATGGTGGTATCAAAAAATCAAAGTTAATTCTCATTTGAAAAAAAAAATGTTTTAAAAAATTACCTATATAAAAAATAATGGCTATTGACCGATATTTGATTTCCCACCCCATTAACTGCTTAGTCTATTAGTATAATATACTAA
This sequence comes from Ambrosia trifida, assembly GCA_028751855.1. Classification (NCBI taxonomy): domain Eukaryota; kingdom Viridiplantae; phylum Streptophyta; class Magnoliopsida; order Asterales; family Asteraceae; genus Ambrosia; species Ambrosia trifida. The sequence continues at coordinate 79,463,400 of CM054129.1, forward strand.
TTTTTTCAACCATGAAATGCATATGTTTTCTTAAACAGAACTTGTTTATTAATTATCTATAGCTAACATATATTATCAATCGGTATAATACACGGGATTGTAATCTAGTACTCCCTCAGTCCCAATTTAAATGTTCTTCTTTCCTTTTTTAGTTGTCCCAAATTAAATGTCCATTTGCTAAAATAGAAATGTAATTTCCAGTTTTGCACATAAAAGACAAAACACAATCACCACTTTTAAGGATATTATTGTCATTTTACCACATACAAACAAAAGATTTCTTAAAATGTGTGTTTTTGGACCCATGACACTTAAATTGGGACGGAGGGAGTATTAAACATAACTTTTTTTTTTTTTATTAATTATCTAACTTTTTATTAATTATCTAACTTTTTATTAATTAATCCTCATATGTAAGAAATCAATAAACTCATAATCTAAGAAGCTGAGAAGCTATAAACACTAGCTTCTCAGCTTAATAGGTTCACAACATCTGACTACAGTATCGCTAAAGTGACATGGGTCAGATAAGTCAACTGATATGACTCACGCAATTTGATCCATGAGGCTATCCCTGGAACTCGCCTGTCACCCCTAGAAAGGGAAACAATGGTGTTTACACCAAATGGGCAAGACCATCTGCACAAGTCAAGATAAAGAGATAAACAATACCATGTATGGAATATGAGCTGACTCGGGGAAGCTCCTTATACGGTAAACCCCTGCCTATAAAAGGAGACCTTAGTTAGCTCCGACTGCAGATTCTATCCATTCAATTCTTACTCCCTGCACCCTAACACTCTCTTTACTTACACTTATCACCTCTTTGAGATCATATACTTATTCTCACGCCAGAGGCTGCTCGCAAGAGACCCCTTCCTACGATGAGACTACTGGTGTTGATATTCTTAGCAGATATCCAGGAAGCACTGAGCGGGAAGACATCCCCTAACATGGATGTCCTCACAAAATTCATCATAATATGACCACCAATCAGAATAGATGTCAAAACTAGAGCGGTTATGCCCTCAATAGGGCTGACACACCTAGTAAAATACTATTGACCTCATATAAGAAAAAAAAAAAAGGCATTCAACTCTCTCAATTCTTTTTTATCTGGTGATAAAGAAATGAGTAATACTTAGTCTCAAAATGGAGGGCAGTAATTCTCCTTTTGTTTTGCATATTGAATCATCAAATTCTTTTCCTATAGGTGTTCGTAGAGATATCTTGTCGAATCAATATCCAAATCCCTCGTAGCTTTGGGACTTGTATCAGTGGCGGATCTAGACTAAAACTTCAGGGGTAACGTTTTAATTTTTTTTACCGTACTAAGCATTTTCATACAATGTGAACGAAACAAAAATAAAAACACGATAATAAATAATGTTCATTTTTTTACCATACTTTCATAAGCAATATATTTTTTCTTGTTTAGCGCTATATTGTAACCACTAATTTATCAAAACATTTTACATCAACACTTCACCGGCCATTAGGTTAATGTGTCCATTTATATTGATGACCTTGTGGTTGAAAAGCCTTTTTAACAAAATAAAATCTTTTTATGTCGTCTATCCGATTAGAGCGATAACTATTAATGGGTGGTCAAGTTCTCTGTCTCTTCTTTTTTCCCTACTCTTGATTTTTTTATTTTATTTTTACCCGTTTAAAACTATGGATACAAACGAGTCGAGCCCGAAATCTACTAGGCTTGAGCTCGAGCTTGGCTCATTGGTAGTATCTTAAGTTCGAGCTCGGCTCTTTTAAATATATTAAATAAAAAATATAAATAATAGACTTGTTTAGGCTTGTGGGCTCAATAGGTGAAAAGCTTGGCTCGGCTCGTTGGAAGTTTCTCAAGCTATAGCTCGACTCGTTTAATATCTATTAGTTAATATATTAAATAAAAATAATAGACTCGTTTAGGATCACAAGATCGATAAGTGAAAAGCTCGGCTCGACTCGTTTACTTAACAACTTTAAAGTACGGGTAAATAACATAAAATATTAACAAAACTAATATTATGAGCCTGACGAGCTTCACATGCCAGGCTCGTGCTTGGGCTCGAAAAATAAACGAGCTCTGTTTTAAGCTCAAGCTCGGCATGGGCTCAATAAGGCTCGACTCGTTTTAAACTTTTTATTAAGACGAACTCGACTAACTTGCGAGTTGTTCAGCTCGTTTGCACTCCTATTCAATACTTTAACTAATGCCAATAGGCTTGTATATTTTAATTAATAAATTACAAATGGACTGGGTTATGACCTATAGGTTTCTATCTATTTTTATGTTATGCTTATATTAAAAACTTTGAGGGTGTGTTGGGTTTTAAACAAATTGAGTGGTAACGTTACATATTTTTCAGGGGTAACATAATACAAAAAACATAAAAATACAGAAAAATTTACCCTACACAGGAAAAGTTGAGGGGTAACGGACGCCACCCCTCACTCTTAAATACATCCGCCCCTAACTTGTATTCTCATTGGTGTCATCCACGGTATATGAACTTATCTTACCTTGTAAGAAATATTGAAATGCCAGTGTTGATAAATGGAAAATAAAAAAGCGATGAAAAACGAAAGAGAGAACATATATTGTCTTGGACTGGACCGACTTTTGTAGTATTTCATTTAATCCGACGATATTACTTAAAAATCAAATCATGCGGAAATCTAATTTAAATGAATAATGTCGAAGCCCAAAATGGGTTGAAACAGGCCCAGGACTAGGCTCTTCTTAATTACATGTCAACTTAAAGCCAAAACATCTATACCTATAATAAACCAAAGCCATTTTAATGACATGTCACTCAAATAGGGTATTCTCTTCATTGAGTGTGCCATGTGTCATCCTATGTGGCAAGACCTTTATTTTAGGAAAATAATAATTTAAAATTTAAAAACAAAACTAAATTTTTATCTCTAATGTTTTCTCCCATAACTTTTAAACGTTAATATCTTTTATATACAAGATTTTTTAAAGAAAAAAATTACACCAAATTAACGAGCGTTTTATTATCTTTCCAACGGGTACCATAGTGCTATATAAAAAACGGAGAAAAAAACGACTATTTTTTTGTAACCCGACAGGTATTGTGTCAGGTTTGGAATTAGTTTAAAAAAAATTGTGGGTTTGGGTCGGGCCTGGGATTAGGTGATACCCAACCCAATTACCCTTTTTTTTTTATATTAGAATATGATAACTTATGGCAGAGATTTGTTTAATAATAATAATAATAATTATAATAATAATAATAATAATAATAATATTCATTAATCATATATTGGCAGATGTCATTTTCATAGTTTAGATACTTCTAATTTTATTCACTTTACTTAGATTTCTCAACCCGGGACGCTCCCGGGGTATAAACTAGTATTATATAAACTAGTTGTATACATAAGCGAGCGTTGTTTATGTGATATACGTCAAATTATACATATTCTATATATCAAAACGAACCCATTTAAAAAAAAAATAATTCTTGGAATTAATTATAAATAAGCTTAATTTGGTTTATTTTTTATTTTCAGGATTAATCAAGCCCAAAAAGAACAAACGAATAAAAACTGCACAAAAAATGAGAAATTGGAGAGCAAAAAGGCGAGACTCGCCCCATGCACGGGTGTGCCTCGACCACAAAACGTCAAAATCAAGATTGCTCAAAGAATCAAAGATCCAGTGGGGCCTACAAATGGACCACGCTCTGTGCCTCGAGTACCATGCCCCATGCCTCATTTGCTGGCCTATAAATATCTCCCAACCTTCACCGTTCCAAGTTGCTCAATTCTTTTCTCACCTCGAATAATGCACTCTACTTCTAACAACTTATTTAAGTTTTGTAACTTTATCAGATTTGTAAGAACTTATCCTAATATCACTAATCTTGTGATATTAATAAAATCTATTCAAGTTTGGTGAAAAGTATGTTGGAGATATTGCCTTCAGCCCACTTATAGGCCTAATTGCTTAAGCCCAGTTTGATTAACTTATTGAATAAGTTTAGCAAAGGTTTAAAACCCCAATTAGTGGTCAATAAATACTAAGATTAGTACATGTAAAAGATTAATCACTTAATAATACGAATACCCCAGTTGCTCCCGTGGACGTAGGTCAACTCAGACCAAACCACATAAATCTTGTGTTCGTTTGTTTCTTATGTGTGTTCTCTAAACTAACATCGGGTATCAGACCTAAGGCTTTAGATCAGAGAAGAACACCACCTCTTGCAACCTCAGCAGCCACACCCTACCCCTAGGGTTTTCGGCTCTTGCACCTTGTCAGCCATACCCCTCCCTGCTGACAATGCCCTCAGCTTCCCACTATAACCTCTAGCTGCACCACCCTATCCAAATGCATCACTCCATTAATCCACCAACCCAAACCAACCCAACACGTCACACCCAAGCCCAACCTGTCCATACCAACAATCCACTACCCCGCCCACTACCACCTCTCACCAAACCGTTCCTCCTCCTCCTACTGTCCCCTCTCACCCAGTTCGTACAATGCGAACTCGTGTCATGGATGGCATCAACGAGCCCAAACTACACTTTAACCTCAACATTTTCTCCATTGTCCCACCCAATTCTCAAAAACCGAGCTTTATCTTGTCTTCACCGGAATGGCATAAAGCCATGATCAACGAATTTAATGCTCTTATTAAAAACGAGACTTGGGAGTTAGTTTCTAGACACCCGCGGATGAATTTGATTCGTAGCATGTGGTTATTCAAACATAAATTCAATTATTACGGTTCTTTAGACGTTACAAGGTTTGCATAGTTTGTGATGGCAGGTTACAACATGTTCGTGTTGATTGTGGAGAGAGTTTTAGCCTAATGGTTAAACCGGCTGATATTTGCACTGTTCTTTCTATTGCACTTACGAAATCCTGTCCAGTTCATCAACTTGATGTAACAAATGCTTTTTTACACGGTACTTAAAATGAAACCGTCTACATATACCAACCTATGGGTTTCCGTCATTAGAGGTTCCCTAATCATGTATGTAAATTGAAAAAGTCTTTATATGGGTTGAGAAAGCTCCAATAGCATGGTACCAACGTTTTACTGACTACATTTTGTGTCTGGGTTTTAAGCAAAGTGTGTGTGATAATTCTATCTTCATTATCCAACGTTCCACTCAGAATACCTATCTTCTTCTATACGTTGATGACATTCTTCTTCTTCTTCTTCTTCTTCTTCTTCTTCTTCTTCTTCTTCAGATCTCTGTTGAACCCATAGAAGAACAACTGATTGAAAAGCCAAAACATTCTATCTTTTGATCCACATAAAAAACTACTTGAAGAAAACCGATCCTCCGAATGAAAATGACCAACCAACTACTGCTATAAAGTCTGCTACACACAAGATCTATTGCAGAACAACATCTGATGAAGAGCAAAGAACTGTTGAATACACGGTTTGCAGACGAACAAGGCTTATTGGAGCCTCAGCAGTGTTTAGGCTTCAACAGATTATTGATCAACAGATGTAATAGAACAGTGTTTAGCCTAGCAAATGTTATAGTTTGTTAGTTTATTAGCTGTCATTGTCTAAGTGACATCAGCTAAGATTACACCGGATGTTTAGTTTCTAGTATAAATAAAATAGTGTTTGTATTGTTCTATTCATCAATCTCCACAAAGCATTCTTGTACGAACAAATCTGAGTGATCAGGTTGAATTAGAGTTTACTTCCGTTGTACTTTCCATTTATATATATTATTCATTTATTGTTTGTAAGACCCTACCCAAATAGTCGGATTTTTTAAGCTACTTTAATAAAATGGTTTACGCCTAAGATTCATGAACTCGGAATTTAATTCTCAAATTGACGCATGTTCTTTACTAAACGATCATACTCCCATATGATAATTAGACACATCAAGAGTATTTAAGTTTGGACGACACCATTAAGTTAATACTTCAAAAATCGCTACCAATTCATTTACATGAGGTAACAACACATTAGAAAGCGGATTGAAAAGCCTTGGAAATCAAAACGAAGAAAAACGGACAAGGCACAAAGCCCGCCGTAAGCTACGACTGTGTTGATGCTATTGTTGTTTGTTGGCCGTAGCCTACGGCCAAGAGGCCGTAGGTTACGGTGGTCGCTGACTGATCGAAAATGGGCACTCGGGTAGTAGATTACGACTGTTAGCTGTAACATTACGCATTTATACTTGTACGTTACACAATCATCATTAATAAAAAACGTCAAGTTCTATCATTATTGTTCGCTTTTAATTATTTTGTGGCATTTTGAACCATAATACTATGATAATTATTCATAATATATATATATATATATATATATATATATATATATATTAAATATGTGGTAAAAATAATTATAAAAAATAAAGTGCTAAGGCCGGGGTTCGAACCCGAGTCCTCAGCCATCACACTCAGGCACACGAACCAGCTGCTCTACACTTACTTTTGGTTTAAAACGCAACGCAAATTAATCTTATACGAACTCGAATTCATCTCAGATCAATAACCTTCCATAATCACGATCCTTGACTCGTGATTGATCTGTAATTGGCATCATTACGCGATTACCGACCAGTTATGACTCGTACACACAGCAATTAACATTCAATTGATTACCAAAATTGATCCTCGACGCGTCAACATTAACGACGAGGTCAACACTTGCCAATTCGAACACCAAGCCACTACCCTATAAATTGAACCATTCCTGGACCTTCACAACTCGTCATTTACTCTTTCTCAACCCCCAATTCTTCATAATAATCCTCTGTTCTTAGTGTTCAATCGCGTTTTTGACTTCGGCGTTGACTTGGCATTTATAATCGAAACAGCCTTGTAAGTTTAATGTTTTTGATGGGTTTTTATCTTCGGCCTACACACATCAATAACCCTAAGGTTAATTGGGTTATTGATGTGTGAATCGATCAATTGGGAATCTTAGGGCTCGTATGTTGAATTTGGGGAAGAACACAATACACTGATTGTATTTATTTTAATTAAACAGAAACCAAACACAACCACTGGTCTGGACCAAGTGGTTGTGTCTGGTGCCTACCATCAGAGCCACGCGGGTTCGAGTCCCGGAGGTGGCACATTCTTTATTTTTATTTCGTTTTTAATAAATAAATCAAATTAATTATATATAATACTTATAATTTTATAAATTCGTTTTAAAATATTAAAACTCTTTTATTAATTCTACAAAAATTATTTAGTATTAATCTGATGAAAAGGTTTAACCCACAATTTTTAGTTTTCAAAAATTTATTTATTTAATATATATAATAATTAAATCAATTTTATTCTATTATATTTATAAAATTCCATTAAAATATCAAAACGATCTTATAAATTTCCACAAAAATTATTCTGAGTTTATATAATGATAAACTTTTCTGAAATGATTTTTAATTTTGAAAAATCATTTATTTAATATTTTTAATCAATTTTTGTTAGTTTTAATCATAATTAAATCATAATAAATTCAATTTTTAATATTCTTGCACCAAAATTTTATACAAATTATTTCTGAATATTTAGAACAGAAATATAAATTTTAAACTAATAATTCTTTAATTTTAAAGTTAAATTTTGACAATTTGTAATAAATAGATTTAATAATCTATTTTAAAGAAAATAATTTTACAAAAATTATTTTTATACTTTAAACACGTTATTGTGACCATCTTAAATTCAAATCTTATAAAAAGATTTTTGTCTATTTATTTACTAAATTTCTCTCAATTATCAAACATTTTTAATATTAATCAAACGAGCATTTATCCCCAATTCGAAGCCCTAGAACATATACATTTGTAGACTAGATAGACTTAGACATATTTATTACCTTATTATAGGGTGATACTTGATACATTTGGGCAACACCACTATTCAATTTTTCAACAGATATAACACTTTGCTAAGGTGAGTTTTACATAGCCCCTTTTCTATTTATCACCATTTTTGGGGTGAAACATGTTATAACATTCTATATGCAATTCAATCATCAAAGTGTCTATGTGTTTTTCTATGTTGCATTATGTCTTAAACATGACTAGGGTAAGCACAATATTCTAGCATAATCATTAACATTGATCAGCCGACGGTATACAATGATAGATCTATTGGACTGACAATCCCACCCGGATACGTGCCTCCTACAAAGGTAGCGTGGGTGTTTATTACTGCAATATAAATGAGTGAACCATGAGCGTATGGGATGTACCACAATACAACAGTCACAAGGGTTAATTATGCACTCGATTTACTTCTAGTATGTTTTCACATATGGACTAGATTGCCATGACACATGAATTGCACAACAATTTTATTCGATTATCAAAACCTATGTAATGCTCACCAACTTTTGTTGACCCAAAATATTTTCAACTTAACATGTTTCAGGTTCTACTTGCTTGAAGATTTGCATTAATGCTTGAAGATGTGTGCATAGTTTTATTCAATTTGATGTACGACTTCTTGTAGAACAATTGTATGTAATTTATCTAAATCATATAATGAAATTTATTATTTACCATGAGCTACTGAACAATCATCAATACGTGACATCCCGATGTTTCCGCCATCGGTTGGGGTGTTACAGTAGCTATTGTTCGAGGTTGCTAATTTGATGTTGTTCTCCTTCCCAACCCTGCACCATTCCTTACAAAAAGTGCAGCTAGCATTTAAGTCCCGGTAGCTATTCGGGGCTCGAAAAGGACCTGAATTCGAGTCCTTTATACACATAATAACAAGCCCAAATTCCCATTCGTGATTCCTACATTCTAGCTTACATCTAAGACCATTCATCTTGACCCATTAAGAGATATAAGCCTTCAATTACCCGTGTGACCCATTATTAATTTAGGCAAATGCATACCTTGGGTTTCTTACTCGAATATTCCACATCATCCAGCCAAGGCTTGTAGCGAGTGATACATTCCATATCATTCTACCTCCAGGACTTAATGACAATATTGCTATCAAGAATTTCATTTCTTCCCATTCAACATACCTATCCAAACATGATATTAACCGAAGTAATACTAGTACTTGTAACTTTCATTACTACCCCCTCATACGCAATACTAAGCAATTGTTTTCGCAACATGAATAAGAGTTATAAGTTTTTGAGTCCGAGAAGGATGTACCTTAAGAATGCCCTTTTCCGTGCGAGTCCTTAGATCCTTGGCTCCCCGAAGCCTCGCCCTTCCCACCTAGTAGTTCATTAACCACTTAGGTTGTTATGGTTGCATTCTTTGACAAAATAGCACATGATACATCAATTATTTTATGGGCATCAAGAGGTTATCTATGACTAATGGTTCTAGTGTGTGACAACCACCACCCTCATCTTTTAGCAAGTTGTCAATCTTAGTTCTTCGTGTATTCAAATAATTCTATTTTAGTCCCAGTAAGTTTAGTCTTTTTCAAATTTAGTAAAAAAATGAACTCAAAATTTATCATTTGCATTTATTATGGACCATGTCTACGTTTTAATCTAATGCGTATGTTGAAACGTTATTCGGAATGGATTTTATAAAAAAAGTCAAGTTTTATAAAAGTTTTAAAAACATTTTAAGTTAAGTTGGTTAACTTGGTTAGTTTTTATAAAGGGAAAACTAATTGAGAAACCTTATAAACTAACCTAGTTATAATAGAGGGACTGATTCTGTCAGAATTTGAAAGTTAATAAAAAAAGTCTCCCCTCTCACCTGCTTATTCATTTTTCCGGCCAACTGAGTCGCCGGCGGCGACTAATACCTCTGGCCAACCTATAAACTTCATACTTAATGCCTTCTAGTCCGTTTTTGTTATAACCGATCCATTTGCACGACCTCATAATCACTTCCAACCATTACAAAATCATCATCGACCTCATTTAAAAACGAGTTATGGAGATTCAATGTTGTGTAACCGATCAATCAATCAATCAATCATACCCAATATATCCCACGAATAGTAGAAACTATTGGTAGGGTCAGGGGAGGGTGAGATGTAGGCACACCTTACCTCTACCCATAAGGATAGAGAGGCTGCTTCCAGAGAGATCCCCGGCTCAAAAAGAGAGAACAGAAGACAGGCAAGCATACAAGTAACGAGACAAGCACCACAGGGATATATCGCTATCGGCTAACGGGCCAAGTATAGTAATAAGCTAGTAAGATAGTGCATAAAAATATAATACAATGAACATCATACAAACATGTACACGACAACCACATGTAAGTTTCACACTGCTTAAGAAAACAGGATAAATAGGCACATGAATCAAAATAGGTTTAGAAAACCTATAGTTAAGGCCTCCTCATAATACCCCGTTATGCTACCTAAGTGTCAAATCCTAAAAGTCAGTTACTTTAATCCTACTTCTCTACGAACTCCTTTCTTGGGCCATGTCCTCAGAGAGGTGCAACTCTATGAGATCCTGTCTAATTCGCTCATCCCAGGTCAATTTAGGTCTGCCCCTATTCCTTCTCCCCTCTACAACGCATGCTTCCATTGCTCTCACTTGTGCTGTTGTTCGTCTCCTCTTCACATGTCCAAACCATCTCAATCTCCCTTCCTTTATCTTGTCTGATATCCTAGCCACTCCAAACCTCTCTCTATAGACCTCGTTTCTAATCCGATCTATCCTTGTGTGCCCGCCCATCCACCTAAGCATCCTCATCTCAGCGACCTCCATCTTGCGTGCGTGCGTCTTCTTGATTGCCCAGCACTCTGTCCCATACAACATAGCAGGTCTAATTGCGGTCCTGTAAAATTTCCCTTTCAATTTATTTGGGAACCGCTTATCGCACAATACTCCAGTGGCTGCTCTCCACTTACACCACCCGGCTTGTATGCGATGTGTTACGTCACTATCTATATCCCCATCCTTTTGAACAAATGATCCTAAGTACTTAAACCTAGTTACCTGCGGGACAACCTGGCCCTGGATAGAGATATGAGTGTCCTCGTCGTCGTTAACCCCACTGAAATCAAAATAGAGATACTCCGTCTTTGAGCGACTAATCCTTAAACCCATTCCATCCAAAGCTTCTCGCCACTCCTCTAACCTTGCATTCAAAATTTGTTTGGTTTCTGCAACTAACACAATATCATCTGCGAAAAGCATGCACCATGGCACTGGCTTCTGAATCGACTTGGATAACTCATCCAAGACTATCGCAAAGAGAAACGGACTCAATGCAGACCCTTGGTGGAGTCCCACCTCCACAGGGAAGGAATTAGTATCTCCTACTGACGCCCGGACACTAGTTTCAGTTTAATCATACATATCCTTAATTACGTCTATATACTTCCCAGGGGCTCCTCTAACCTCTAGACTATCCCAAATCAATCTACGTGGCACACTGTCATATGCCTTTTCAAGGTCAATGAATACCATATGGAGATCTCGCTTTTTTCTCTATATTTTTCCATTAATCTCCTTAAAATGTGTATCGCTTCCGTCGTTGACCTCCCTGGCATGAAACCGAATTGGTTTACCGTAACCTGAGTTTCCTTCCTAAGTCTAGTCTCAATCACCCTCTCCCATAATTTCATAGTATGGCCCAACAACTTAATACCTCTATAATTTCCACAACATTGGGCGTCTCCTTTTTTCTTAAATACAGGCACTACAACGCTACTCCTCCAACAATCGGGCATTTTTCCATATTTGAAAATAACATTAAATAATGTAGTCAGCCGTTGAACGCCTTCTTCTCCCAAACACTTCCAGGCCTCAATCGGTTATTTATGAGATGACTTTTAAGCTTTTGGAATTTTTACCTAGATTTTGGATTCATTGTATTTCAATTTTAGTTGTCACTTTAGAATTATTATATAATAGTAATTTTCTTTTCGATGTAATAAACTATTTAATTCAATGTATTCAAATTTGCACTTTAGTAACATGAGCTATTGAACAATCGTCATTACGTGACACCTCGATGTTTCCGCCATGGGTTGGGGTGTACATAGTGCCAAGTTCATGTTTCATTCAAACAATTTATCGAACACTTAACGTGCATAACCTTATTGAGGCCACCACCCATGTGTTCCTATGAACTACAATGTTCCCACCAAACCCTTATGGTTTAGTTCCATCATTTTAACAAGAGTTTCACATTAGGGTTCATAATTTAAGCTACTACACGTTCCATTTTTCCAGAATTTATAGGATTTGCAATCATCTAACAAAACCCATCATGTTCATATCTACTTTTTACATGAATCACAACAATTAGGAATAGATTGACGTGACAAACACACAATTTACACATAACAGGACTCCCTTGGTATAGAGTTACCCTTCCCCATCACAATTTCATCAAAATCCCAAACCTAAGTATTTCCCACTATTATTATAAACATGATTAATCACCAATTCGATGAAACTATAGGTACTTATGCATGTGTTTGGCTTAGATGATTCGTTTAAGGAATCACGCAACTGATACCCCCTCGGTTTTGCTTGATTTTGAGCTTGTTCTTGGCTTAGAGAGGTTAGTGTATGAAAGTGTGTGTGTTTTGTGGTGTGGAGATCGATTTCCAGGGAATGAGATTAATCTCCTCCCTCTTGACACAATAAGCCACTCTTAAAACTTTGGGGTAATGTCACAAATGGTCCCCCTACTTGCTAATTATTAGTTAGATTTTGATAAAAGTCTGATTATTATTCGATTAACAAGGTTATTATAAACATACAATTTTCGGGGCGTTACATTGTTTCATCTATAACTTTTATAACAATCAAACTCAAATCCTAACAATTGGTATAAGAGCTTGGTCAATTAAATTCAATCTAAACAATTAACTTAATATAACAGATCACCTCATTGTTATTGATATCGATTTGTTCGTTGAATTGAAAGCTGGGTACAAGTTTAATTACGTTCAAAGTAGTTTAACACACTTTATTTATAAACAATCAAGGATGTCTCAAATCAATCATGATCCACACAACACTGGCACCAACTATAAGCCACTGATGCTTGTCAGATATGAATACAAGATCTAGAAATGCCGGAGGAGCCATGTTCTTACTCAAAAGAACACGGGATATTGGAAGTCAATTATCTTCGGACCAGATGTTCCGATGTTCCGATGGTGCCGAGTATCGAGGATTTAAAAGTTTAGGAGCTAAAGAAGCTAGAAAACTATTCCGAGCTAGATATTCAAAAAATTGAGTTTGATGCCAAAGCTTCCAGTATTGTGGCATTGGCTCTATCAATGATATATATGCTGGCCTGTTACACTGTAATAGTGCAATGCAATTGTGGGATGCTTTGAAAGAACAATTTGGTGGGACTAAATAAGTAATTAAAAACAATTGTGAAATACTGAATCAACAATATGAAACATTCAGTCATGTGAAGGGGGAGTCATTAACTCAACAATTTGAGAGGTTAAATTGTCTGATAAGTGAACTAAAACTAGTGGGATTAACTTATCCTAAATCAACTTTAAATCATAGGTTCTTAAGGTCACTACCAAATAAATGGGACACTATTGCAATTGTCATGAGAAACTCAATTGTATTTAAGGACTTAAGTTTGACCTATATTCATGGTAAGCTTTTGACATATGGGAGAGAGCTTAACTAGAAAAAGAAGCTCTAAGATTCTGGAAAAGTGTCTGATGATTATGTGTTTGGTAACACAACACTTCTGGGTCAAGAGGATTCCTCTGGTAGTAGTAAGGATCGGAGTTATGATCATTTCATTGACATAACCTCTGGATTCAACTCAGATTCTTACTCCCCCAACTATGCTTTTATAGGTAGTGGTGAAATCTAGGCCTCTGATAACTTGTCTTTTGAGTATAATGATCTTCAACATTTAGACCCCCTTGACTTAGAAGAGATAGACATGTTTCATCAATTTGCTTTACTTAGTCTTAGAACTAACAAGTTTTATAAGAAAACTGGTAGAAAATACCTAGGGTTGCATGGAGAGTCAAAAGGAGTTTGGATAAATCAAAGATAAAATGTTATAAATGTCAAAGACTAGTTCATTTTGCGAGGGAATGTAGGAGTCAAAATGGTACACCTAGGATCACCTACCCAAATCAATGACCTCAGACCAACACACAACAACACTCTTATCTGTATTCTCAAAATACCCATGTCCTAAATGTGCCAAACACTGCTCATTTTGCACAATCCTCAACCACTGTTCTAGTGCACTATGTCCATACCATTGTTCCTCAGATTAAGTATGTTCATACCCTTGTAGCTAATGATAAGTACCACAAGCTGCACCATCCTTTACACTTGCAGAGACCAGTCAACAGAGCTTCTCTAGTTAAGGCTTTGTTGATTGGAGCAGTTTACCAGAAGATCTAACAGATGAAAACTTTGCACTGGAAGTGCTACTGAGTAAAGCAGATCAACACGGCCGTGCACATGTGTCGCACGACCGTGCACTTAGGTCAGAAGGTTCAGAATGTGCTGGAAGTGTCTGGTTCATCCGGTTTTCGCCTGTTTCCTTCAACTTCGTCTTTGGGGCACCGTTAAGGACCTGTAATATCAATAGAACGAAGTTAAGTACCAAATCTATTAAATTAATTGTAATTTGGGAGTTTAATCGGGGACTTACACATGTATATTTTAATGTATATCACAAAGCTTCTAAGGTGCAAACATATGATAAGCGAGGTTCTGCTCCAACAATAACCACTGCCGAACAAGGATCCACGGTTGCCCTGAAGAAAAGAGTTGATGAAACTCCCAACCAGGTAGTAGAAAAAGCTGAGTTGGAGAAGCAAAAAAGGCATGGTACCATGGAAGCCAAAGCTTCCCTTTTAATTGATGAGAGAAAAGCCTTACAGAAAGAAAAAGGAAGATATAGGTTCTTCCCAAAGGAGGAAAATGCCTGCAAAACATACAAGGCAACCACCAACCTTTCCTAAAATCTCTACTGGCCAATCAACTGTTGTATCCTCTGCCCAATCCACTGAAACCATTACCACCACTACAACTTCCAATCCATAATCTGCACCATTACCACACTAATCCAAACCACATCTATTGGCACTTAAAATATGCAAACACACGTTACTACCACAACAACCCTTATAACCTTCCTAACTACTTTCCAACCATAACAACCCTTATAACCTTCCCAACTACTTTCCAATCACAACAAACACCCACCAAAAGAACTACACCACCACCATCTCCAATTGTCAAGTACAAGAGAAAGAGAAAAACTTTCATTATGCAAGATGGTGAATAGGAGAATGAACCTACACCACCACCATAATGTGTTCCTATTCCAGGTGTTCCCATGCATTCCTTTTCACCCCAAATAGCTGCCACTATCACATCCACACATTCATCACACATAACCATTTTACTACCAATGGTTTCTCAATATCCCCCGGAACTTATTGCAATACAAACATAGATAGAGTCATTTTAATCTATAGAGGATCCATCACTATCTTTCCTATATCTCCAAGGTTTTCCCAAACCTAAGAATATTGATGAGTACTTGAAGACGAAGGCTCAACATGCTTAGTTGATTGCTAAGGAGAGATGCAAAGGGAAGGATGACAAGACTGCTAAGAGCATCTTGTCAGCAGAGCTTAACAAAGTTAGAAAAATTGAAGACATTGCTAAGGATATGAGCAAGTCCATGTCTGAGAAGACAGTTAGTGCTAAACTGGATAGGGAGTTGAGAGAAAAATAACTTGTCCATATTATGAAGCACAAACCATACAAGGCTCCTAAAAGTCAATTTGCTAGTTAGACTTCTCAAGCTCCCAGGGCTGAAATAGATAGAATTCAAGAGATGCTCAAAGACCTTGATCACAAGCCAACTCCACCTGACTGGATGAAAGGTAAACAAACAAATCCTAAAAGGGCGTTGAGGCTAAAGAGAATAATAGAAGAATTGGTTGCTGCTCAATATGGTCCTATGTGATTAGTTGCTAGATGGTTAGAATCCAGACTGGTTAAGACCTACAAGTAACTTGAAAAACAAAGGGAAAATGATCCAGCTATCCCAAGAAAACTAGTTTATGCTGATGAAGATGAACACCCTTAACAGACCCTTACATACAAAAGTTTGTCCTCAACATCCGACTTAACCATAACTACCATGAAGCAAACTAAAAGGTAGAAGGAAATGTCTAAGGCTGAAAAGGTGATGTATCCTGAAATCTTCAGAAAAAAAGGGTTTGGTTTGTCAAATGAAATTTCACACTGACCCTGCTAGTGATATGGTCAGGAAACTCATTAGCAGGCCCTTCTCACCAAACTCATAAAAATAATCTTTACCTAAGAAATCCATTAGACTAAAAAATTTTAAAATGGAAGTCAAACAAAGACACCCATGAATTGACTTTGTTCATGTCTGATGGAGAAGTTCAGAAGCTCAGCATGAAAGAAGCTTATGGTCTAAAAGCTAATAATCTCCAAGACTTGCTGAATCTGGAACTTGAAAGGGATGAAGAAAACTTAGGCTCCTTTCGCTTTGAACTTCAATTTAAAGGTCAGATAAGGGAAAGCTTGATGAGGAATGAAGATCAATAATCAATCTGAGTTTTGGCATCATCTGTTCTAGGGGGGAGATTGTTGAACTCTGTTGAACCCATAAAAGAACAGATGATTGGAAAGACAAAACATACTATCTTTTGATTCACATAAAACAATACTTGAAGAACATATCCTCCCAATAACAATGACCAAACAACTGCTGCTGTAAAGTCTGCTACACACAAGATCTGTTAAAGAACAACATCTAACGAAGAGCAAAGAACTGTTGAAGACAAGGTCTGCTGAGAAGGCAACAAGCTCTGTTGATGAACAAGGTATGTTGGAGCCTCAACAGTGTTTAGGTTTCATAAGATGATGAAGGAAAATGATTAATCAATATATTTAATAGAACAATGTTTAGCCTAGCAGATGTTATAGTTTGTTAGCAGTCATTGTCCGGGTGATGTCAGCTTAGATTACAATAGATGTTTAGTTTGTAGTATAAATAGAACAGTGACTATATTGTTCTATTTATCACTCTGCACACAACATTCTTGTACGAACAAATCCGAGTGATCAGGCTGATGGGGAGTTGTAATTATTATATTGATTAATCTATGCTGATTAATGAAAAGTATTTTGATAAAAACAATATCATGTTTGTTATGAATTAGAGTTTATTTCCACTGCACTTTCCATTTATATCTATCGTTCATTTACTGTTGCATAATAATAAACTCGTAAATATCAATGGCTCACTTTTCTTCGTATCAATTTTATGTTAAGGATACTTTATATTTTCCTTCTTGCTTAAGAATATTTCTCATGTCATAATAATAAACTTGTCCTCAAGAAATACTTGTAGAAATAAATCTCACGTGTTACAGTTTTTTATGTTCGTTTCCCTGTAAAGGAAAATAATTATAACTGATTTTAATGTTCCAAGTGTTATTAATTCCAATAAATCAAGAGAATAACTTAAGTTCCCTTTTATATATGTTGTAATGGTGTTTGGTTGTGCGGTCTTCGATTTGAAGGCACGATGTTTTTAATGAAGTTGAAAGTTAAAAAAAAAAAGAGACTAACTTAAATGTTGGCACTCGTGATCCTTTAGGCAAGACTCACCATATCAAGTTATTTAGGTAGTTAACCAAACCATTTTGATGATTGCATCACATAAGCAACTATGATATGTGAAAAAGAGTATAGGGGGGCAAAAGAGTAATAAATGAAAGTAGTAAAGATTCTGTTATTAGTTAGTTGAAAGTTAGAAGGGTTAGTATTGTAATAAAGGATAGTATAGGGACTGTAATTGTCAAGTCTGTTGTGAGTCTGTTATTGACGATTAGTAACCGTTGGTCGAGTATTAATACCGTCCAGAAGCTACCACCTTGGTCAGCTTGATTCGAGAATAATCTTTCCCTCTCTTAGTTTCTTTCTCCAATTATAGCTCACATCATTGGTATCAGAGCTACCGGTCTTCGGAGTTCTTGTGCCACCACAAACCTCCACACTCCACCGTCCAAAACCACCATAACAGGATTCCATTCGAACTCCGATCATCTTGTCTGACCATTTCTTCTTTTTCCGATCAAAATTCTTCATTCGTTCATTTCGTTTCTTTCTTCCATCAATTTTTTTTTTCAATTTAAAACTTGGATTGATCATCTGTGATCGGTCTACTCCTGGATTTGATCAATTTGTGATCAAATTCATCCTGTTTGTATTCTTTATTCAATTTTTATTTTTTTTTTATTCATTCAATAAACCATTAAAAGAGTCAATCATTACAACTAGTACACGACAACAAGAACTTGAAAAACAAATCAAAGATAATTAGATGTCAATTGGGAAAATGTAAATCATCGTTCAAGATTTACAAGCCAATTTACAATTGATCAATGAGAATATGCAGAATGTTGCAACCAGTACAGAAGAGAATAAGGCTGCAGTAGCCCAAATTCAGTTGCAGTTACTATCAGTGATAGATAAGATAACTAGTATGGAAACCAATAGAGGACTGGTTGTGAATGGTGGCCATCAAGAACAAAGGTTATCTCGTTTGGGAAGGTTAGATTTTCCCAAATTCAATGGTGAAGATGTTGAAGGATGGGTGTATAAGTGTAATCACTTCTTCAAAGTTGATCATACTCCTGAAAACTTGAAACTGAGATATGCTGTTGTCAATTTGGAAGGGAAAGCATTACAATGGCACCAAGGATACTTGAAGAGTAATAATCTGTCCATTGATATCATTACTTGGGATGAATATAGAAGATCTGCTGAGGCAAGGTTTTCCACAGAGTTGTTTATTGATGCCTTGGAGGAATTGAAGAACTTGCACCAGACTGGTAGTCTCCAAGACTACTATGATGCTTTTGATGCTCTCCTAAACAAGGTAAACCTTTCTCAAGAACAGGCCATTACTTTGTTTGTTGGAGGTTTAAAAATGGAGATCAGGTGTTTAGTAAACGCTTTTAAACCAAGAAATTTGAGAGAGGCTTATGCC
Organism: Ambrosia trifida; assembly: GCA_028751855.1. Lineage (NCBI taxonomy): Eukaryota > Viridiplantae > Streptophyta > Magnoliopsida > Asterales > Asteraceae > Ambrosia > Ambrosia trifida. The sequence goes on from CM054129.1 coordinate 79,482,384, forward strand.
ATTGCCAAACAGCAAGAAAACATACACACTATCCTATTTGGTTATTCTGGAACCAAGAAATACCATTCTAACTACACTACTTCAAATTCAACCCAAAAACCTACCACTTCAACATTCAAACCACCTCCAACTATGAATGCTAATTCCTTAACCTTATTACAAAAACCAAACTGATGACGTGGGTACCCAAACCCCCATGTCTAAACATATTTAAGAAGCTATCAGGCTCGGGTCAGGAAGTCGAAAAGCCAGAAGCTAGTGTAGAGAAGCTACCTGCATCGGCTCCTCAGCTCCCTAGCACAGGACCTGCCTTACAGGAGGTCAATAATAAAGGTGGGTCCAACACTTATGGGCCAGCCCAGCCCATTACTACAAAGCCCATTAGGGTTTGGGGTTTCACCCTCTATAAATAGAGGGGTTACACCTTCACTCAAGGCCATCCCATTTGTCTTGGTCTCCACTCAAGACATCTCACTCACTTTCTCTCTCTCTCTCTAGAAACATTCTCTCACTAACTAATCTGCCTAGCTCCCATAGAGGAGCCTACGAGCTGCTAAAGTATCACATCAGCAGCTCATGAACTCTCCATAATTACACACAATAAAGCTGTTAAGCTCCCCTGTTGAACTCACGAGCTCCCCTGTCGGAGCCCTGGAGCTGCCATATCTGCAGTCTACATATCCATGGTTCTAATAACCAACTTTCAGCCATCGAGTTAAGCAGCCCGAAATCGCCTCGGCTGCTAGCTAACCGCCGAGTTTCAACCATCACCTCCTCTCATACTTCGTATCCCTCATTTACTCCTTTATCTTTACTTTTATGTACATTTCTTGGGATAAATCACTAATGTTGAGCGTCGGAGGGTGGTCCAGAGACCCCGGTCTCTGGACCCCTTCTAACGAGTTGTTCGTGGTGCAGGTACATGCTCGGAAGGTGCTAGGTCCAACCCGAAGAGACATCCATACCATCTCCATGCCTTATTCTTGTTGTAGCAACAAGTGGCGCCCACCGTGGGGTTATCGCGCTTAGAACATGAAACTCTTTGCGGTTTAGCCCCAAATGTTCCTAAGTTCTTTATTCTTAAGGATGGAGAGGATGTTCTTACCGGAAAAATCACTCCTACACCTCCTACACATGTTTGCGTTTTTGCTCCACGTTCAAAACGCCGGTGACCGGGTTCCATACACTTGTAACTCGGTTGCTACATGTAACTTCTTTGCTATAAAATGTTAAATCTGAAGATCTATGCATATTATTGGTGAAAAACCATAAAAACCTTTTGAACACAAGTGTACATCTTGTCCAAATATGGTTAAGAAAAAAAAAAAAGGGGGGGGGGGGGGAAGATGTGTGCACTTGTCCCAAGGTTTGACTATCTCATTTTTGTCTTTTAGCACACATAAAAGTGTGTGAAAATAAAGCACAAAAGATGATAGAGTCAGGAAACAACTTTATCCAACATTAAAGTCTCTAGTACAACAAATATTGCATTTTGTACAACTCATGCTGCAGGCTGCCATACCGTAGCTCCATTGTAAGTGATATCATCAACGCTATAATTCACGACGTGGATGCAAGAATCCCACAACTGATCTACGAGTAAAAAAAAAAAAAAAAAAAAAAAAAAAAAAGAAGAAGAAGAAGATCACATAAATCGGAGCTGGGCAGCCTATCTAAACTACAAATAGGGCAGCCAGGAAGCTCCAGGCTGCCATATAGCAGCCCTGCTACAGTGGTGAACAGTAAAAAAGTAAGAAAAGTCAAAAGTCAGACCTTCTTACACACTAATCCACAAAGGTGCTTAGTCAAAAGCAAATCAGACCTCAAAAGCATAAAAAGTGGTATCTTTCACCAAAATGGCAAAAACACCTGATGACATATAGAAAGGGGGGTCAGCACTCGCTCCCATAAGGAAGCACCTGCTCCCAGAAGGAAGCAATTGCTCCCATAAGGAAGCACCATAAGCGGGAAGCCTTCCCTTATGGCAGCCTCTGTTACATCTTAATGTGCTAAACGTGCACAAAAAGAGAGTCAACGCTTAGCAGGTATGGAAGGCAAGCTCCCCCATGGAAGCTCCCTGAACTAGAAGTCCTCCCCTGCGTGAGCTCATGTTACATCTTAATATACTAAACGGGGTCATGCTCCCCTAGGGAAGCTCTCTGGGCTAGAAATCTTCCTATATGTAAGCCCACTTTACATCTTTGTGTACTCAACATTCATTTATAGCTCTTCACTTCACTTCATGGCACATGGTCGCTCTCTCGACACTAACATTAGGCACAAGCTCCAAAAAAACTCCTACTAGCTTAAGCAAGGTAAAGTGTAAAAATATTTTACTTCTCATATCGCTGAAACGAGCTTCTCAAGAAATAATCAATTGTTCTAAATGTTGTTAAACAAAGTCTTGAATAATACTAACATTACATCTCGTTTCAACTTTTAGCCTAACCTATATTTGACCCAAAATTCTTAGTAAAAGTGAACGGACTTATGAGTGTAACCATGGCGTGTAAAAAACCCATGCACTTGTAAGCTAACCATTAACTTCACTTATAAAATAATAATAAATAAATAAAAACAATAAAAACACACTTTATCAGCTAGTCAGGTCCGGTAAAGCAGGCTGGCTCCCGTAGGGCAGCTACAGACCACCATTCAGCTTTATCAGCCTAAACAACTATTCACGTCAGAGAGTACATCAGCTGCTACAGGACAGCTGTGGATAACTATTCATGTCAGTAGGTCAGCTGCTACAGGACAGCTGTAGACAACTACGCATGTCAGTGCGTCAGCTGCTATATGACAGCTACAGACCACCATTCAGCTTTATCAGCCTAAACAACTATTCGCGTCAGAGAGTACATCAGCTGCTACAGGACAGCTGTGGATAACTATTCATGTCAGTAGGTCAGCTGCTACAGGACAGCTGTAGACAACTACGCATGTCAGTGCGTCAGCTGCTATATGACAGCTATAGACACCTATTTAGCCTTATAGCTATTAGAAAAAGTACACTACTCATACCAGCTGCCATACGGCAGCTGCAGACAACTCTATAAGTAAACTCATGAGCTACAGCCCGGGAGCTACAAGCTTATAAGCTGCAACTCGCATGCTACAAACCTAAAGCTTGGATCCCATAGATCGAAGCCTAAAGCTCGAAGTTAGAAATTTGAAGCTCGAAGCCCAAGGCTAGAAGCTACAAGCTCATGGCCACAAGCTAGAAGCTCGCAACTACAAACTCGCACCTATGTCATATAATATACTTTAGCTTTTACATCGAAAAGACAAAAGTCAGATCTACACAAGCTATAAGTAGGTAGCCTAAAGCAAACAACACAATACATACACCCAAGTAACCCTTGGAAAGAAAACACATACAAATAGGGTGCCTTGAGTACCTCTAAGATATTTGCTTCCTAAGGCCACGCTTGTCTTTAAACAGTTATATATGATATATTGGAAGACACAAAAAACAAACATGTCAAAAGCCACGGAAATTAGCTCATATGTCATACGCTACATAGCCTCCAGCTGAGGTAAAGAAGCTAACAGCTTGGCAGCTCAGCTATACTTCACCATATGAATCAATCCGAGGTTTTATAAGTATTGACGAACGCTAGGACGAATCATCCTTAGAAAATTAACATCTTTTCCGTACACCAAAGTCGTTTAAGGGAACGAGCACATCGCTTAGGGCAGGCTCAACACCTTCCTTAAAAAGACTAACAACTTGGAAAAGAAGAAAGATGCCTCCTCATATCAAAAAGGTTGCTAAATATTATGAAGGCTTGACCCACTCACTATGGAGAGCATAAAACATAACCTTGTATACTTGCTCCACTTAACACCAATTCAATGCTTTGCAAAGATGAGCTGCTCTCCTAGATAGAAAGTGAAGCCACCCTATGGGAACAAAATGAGCTTTGCATGACCTCACCTATGGTGACTAGAGAAGCTCACAAACGCATCATTAAAAAGTTTTTGTGACCTCCATAACACAAATCAAAAAATGTGGCAACTCGTAAAGCCAAGAAGTGCGGAAGCTACTAAGCCTCCTACGCCTTCACAAAATCCCTACTCAACTAGCCTTATCAAGTAACATGCCCATGGTATCATGAGGCACAAGTGAGGCAACCGTATAAAAATTACATCCCACAAGGATGACCATTGGCTCAAAGCCATAAAAATCCAAGCGAGTCACCTCATTTAAATAAGCTCACCTCTTTGTCCTATCTTTCTCATAGGATAAAAAACTTTAGCTTGCACAAAATACTCACAAATGACATGGCACATAAAGAAGTTAACCGCCTAAACATGTTCGCAAAAGCATCCAATGTCGAACAATAGACAAATGTTACTTGTTCAAAGAAACATTTATTCGGTTCCAAAGCAATAGCTTACTTGAAATAAGAATAAACTTCCCCAAATACCTAGTTTAAAGCTTCATATATACGGATCTTTGAATCCCGAAAGCTTGACATGACTAGAGGCTTAGGAAGCTCATAAGTGAGAAGTTCAAAATCGAATGGTTAGATACCAAGTCATAAGCACCCATGACTACGTCATGACTACTCATGACTGGGGGCTGATAGTACGGGTACCTAATTTTGAACAAATTAAGAAGTTTAGAAACCGAAAAGGCGAGGAACTAAAAAGTAAGAGATGCCGATTAGCTACACATGTCAAGGCTCCTGCCCTAAAAGCTAAAATGGTCACAAGCACATTGCTACACATGTGACATCATCGGTAGGAATAAAGAAGCATCGAACAAAATCATGGTCTGAATAAGGCACATGCTTCTCTGTTGGAGGAACGTTGCAGCTAAGCAACAAAGAACCTATCAAGCAAGCTAAAAAACAACACATCGTCCTTTCAATTGCTCCTGTCCAGGTGACTCCGCTTATATAAAAGATATAACAATACTTACCTTGCACATGATTATCTACAAAGAACCAGGCATAAACAAAATCGGCAAGATCAAGGTTAACTAAAGCAGCTTGCTCAATCATCGAAGCAACCTGCCAAAACCTCCATACATTTTGTCGACACTGCAAGAGAATAACACTTAGCCGATGTATGGAAAAGTTTAAACACCTCGTTAAGGGAACCTTATAAAAAGAAGGTTCTATAAAAGACGAGCCCATATGCCTAAACTAATCCTATCAAGCGTGCAATCTCCGATAGATGGTTAATACTCGCAAAGCCTACGAGGCTTAGAAACATAATAACCCACAAGAAATATTAAAGCTACTTGTGGAACAACAAATGGCTTACTAAAACAAGCAAAGAAGCTTCAAGCAATGGTTAGGGCAACACAACAAATGACCAAACAAGGGAGCATTGCTACTCGTGCCTACCTAAGAAGCACGCAAGCAAATTGCCAATGCAACGATGCAACTTGGTGACACCAAGGATCGTGGCAAACAACTTCTAGTAATCATGTACGCGACAAATTACCACAAAATAATAGAGTTGGGTGAATCCTTATTAGCACCTGCCCTACGGCAGCAACCAGCTGTCAGGAGCATAGAAGCTGCTCATAAGAATATAGACGTTGCCAATAGGAAGCATGACGGTAGCCTTCCAAAAATTGTTCACTATAGCAAGGAAGAAACATGAAAGAGGTAGCCTGCCCTAGCATCAAAAAGCATTGGTTAGGAGATATTTTTGCCACATGGTAGCACCTTGCTAAAGAATTGTTCAAGGAGTCCCAAAAGCTCAACACTCGAAGCCATGAGACTTCACTACCTATGAGGTAGGTGAACATCTATCCTTGAACTTTTACTTACTAACTCTCCTTCAACCAAACGCCACGCTGATGCACCAGGCCATTGAACAAGCTCAACCTCTACCTCATGCGCTTTAAAGTGTCCAATGATTAAGAGAATTTTACTAAATTATGGAAAAGCTTATTTTTACTACCTTCTCTATTGAATCAACTCATACGAAAGGTCAATCAAAGATCACCATATACTCTATTCTAAACAATGTGGTTGAAGGCGTAAGAGTATCTCGAATGTCACCAAACTTACACATAAACATCGTCCAAAATGTTATGAGATATCTTTGTCTCCTTCAAAAGTTGATCACGGGTTCAAGTATAAAGTTCCCTGACCTTGCATGAAGCTCTTCAAGTATCATCTAAAACCAAGAAAACTAACCATCATATCCTAGAAGGCAATTGTCTTAGCACGTACGAAGCTTACTATCGTCAACAAAGAAGACTACCTTCTTACATGACAAGCTAATATCCTTACATAAAAATCTTCCATAAGGAAGCTAACCTTCTCATACAAGGAGCTGTCCATTCTTAACTAAGTAGCTTCCATTCTTACATAGGAAGTTAACATTTTTACATAAGAAGCTGCTATTCTTACCTAAGAAGCTGCCCTTCTTACACAAGAAGCTGCCATTCTTACGTAAAGAAGCTGCCCTTCTTACGCAAGAAGATAACCTTCTTACTCAAGAGGCTATTATTCTTACATAAAAAGACTAATGGAACTACAAAGGAATCTCCCTAACATTTCCTCATGACATTTCGTCTCTTCGACATATGGTGAACACAAAGAGAGGAACTTTAGAGGGAAGCTTATCATATGAAAAATCCACATTATTTTAAGTGTATAGTATTAATATGCATGTATTATTGCATTACCCCAACTCATGGAAAAACTAACAAAGATATGCTCTTCAAAGACGTACCCCACAAGACATTGATCCATGAAAGTTGGTCAAATACCACAACATGCATACGAAATCCATGATATAGCCTACCCTAAGGCAACCTCGGTTACTATAACATCTTGATATTCTATCAATAAATCCAAAAGCGTTGTCTAGACAATGTAGTTTCTAAGCTGCAAGCTAACGGAACAAAGGAAACTCTTTCGTGCAACCACAGCCACTTGTCACTTATCTTATCAAAGGGTGAGCCCCTCCTAACAAGGCTCCATGGGATCCGGCGCTATACCTACCCATGAAACGGGGATGAGCTCCTAGGCCACAACTGCTCAACAGGTAACAAGGATAATGACCTTCCTGTATACAGGGTGAGTTCCTAATACAATCCACAACTCCATGGGACAAGTCCTTTAGATGGAATACCTAAACCCATGAAAGAGGGTGAGCTCCTCACACTAAGACAGCTCATACATGTTCATAACAGGTTACAAGCAAGCTGATATGATAAGCATTCCTAGTAGCCTGGGATCAAAACGAACATTTCATATAGGTAACCATTGAGAAAGGTTACCAACAAGCTGATAGGATAAGCATTGCATCGGTTCTCTAGCTTAGTAGCCTGGGATGGGTGACTGCAGCATCCACCTCATGGCAAAAGGTTAAAGACATTGCAAACACTATAAACGACAAGTAACAAATCTAAGACAACCAAACATTAAACTTAAATAAAGCATCACCCCTAGAGGGGGAGCATTCCCATTGAGGAAGGAAAGGGAAGTTCCTAGGTCATATAGTCGGAAAGCAAAGCATCAAACCATAACAAGATTATACAGGCATTTGCATAGCAAGACTCATGCATAGCTTACATAAGCTTACATGACAAGGTCTTTAGAAATCATAATGCATTAGCTCACTAGAAGAGCAACAAATTCATCATCAAAATTAGCCTGCTATATCGGCTTAGGAGTGCTCTCAACTATAATAGTAGGGAAGCATCCTTGCCAACAAAGGCGTCATTAAGGCATGGACAAGTTCAACGAGCAATACCTTGCTCAAACAAGGTTCAACCTTCTTATGATACGCAACTACAACTGGGAATAAGCTTCTAAGACAACAAGACTGTCTACACATTTAGAAGTACCATAAAGATGAAAAAGAAATATAAAAAGAGGCTTAGTCTCACATTTTGATAAAGAGAAGCCTCTTACATGGATATAGGAAGAAAATAGCTTTCGGAAGAAGCTCATCTTTGTGTAAAGGAAGTTCACTAAATTGCGCTACAAGCTCACATCTATGCAAAGGAAGCTCAATAGCGTACACCTATAAGCTCGCCTTTATACGAAAGAAGCTCACTTGTTAGCATGAAAAACTCACCAACATATGCGTTCATGTTCATACCAAAGAAGTTCAGCGTCATATACCAAAAATCACGTAATAGGATAACCTACAAGTATGAGAAACTCACTTCCGCATCAAATAAGCCCACTTTGTTACGGAAAAAGTTTATCAATATACAACATAAGGTACGCAAAAGGCTCCTTCTTTTGCCATATTTGCTCATATCTGCCTTGCTCCATCACATCTATTATAAAACGAGCTTACCACAACACTTAGAGAAGCTCAAAGTCTCAAGCTGGTGAGCTGCTACATCTAATGGATGGAAGCGATGAGCTCATGGAATGAAGCCATTAGCTACCATCAGGCACCAAAGAATATCCAGGAGAGCACATATGACGCTCGCGTTGGTATAACTTACCGCAAACCTTGGCAAGGTGATTATAAGCCTAGTATACATGTATAAGAAAAAGAGACACTTAGTGACACGATAAATACGAAGATCAAAGCCACTACTTGTCTATTGCAAGATCACCAACACGGTGTGCCATACACACAAGATAAGCCCATTCTTTTACATCGTTGGCTTCTACTTGGTTGAATTCATCAATCCTATCATAGAAAAAGTTTATCAAATGCTTCAAAAACCTAAAGACTTTGGGAAAGTAAGCTACGCCATTTGACAAACAAATATCTGTGAGCTCTTACCCATTTGGGACACGTGACTAAGATGTTTACGGTGATATAGCTTACCATGAACCTCAAGGCTAAGAACTCTACAAGGTAAAAAGGCGTGTACTAGCATGCCACCACATATGTTCACAACCACTGCTTGTCTATGATAAGCCCATCAACAAGATGATTCCATTCATTCATGGACTTTTGGACCTTCTCCAATAAGGAAGGTAGAGTCTCCCAACCACCTTGATGAACATCTCCTAGTTCTTCACACCTACAAGCTTATCACCAAGAAATTTTGCAACATGTCAATGTAACATGCACGATCCCCATGAGATAAAAACTTCTTCTATAAATGAGCAAGAAATGCTTGTCGTCTCCTTTAAGGGTGAGATTGTAACCACCCAACAAGCTGTCCCTAGTCTCTTGGAGCTCCCTTGCTCGGTCGTCCAATCACGACAAGTCAAATTCAAGTAAAAGAAAGCTAAGCGAAAACCGGAAGCTTGGAAGCTTCAAAAAACAATGTTTCAAAGCTCATAAGCTACAAAATAAGCTTTGATACTAGAAGCTCTAAGGACTTCCAAGACGTCCAATAAGCTTTTCTAAGCTTCTCAAGAAACACCGGAAATGTAGAAGCTACAAGAAAAGGCAGAAATTATGGAGTCCGAAATAAGAAATTCATAAACAAATAAGGCGCAAACACCTTACACCAAAGTTTATGAATTTCTAGAAGTAGGAAAAAAGGAGATAAGATTACTAAGTCACAAGCACCCATGACTACGTCATGACTACTTATGACTGGGGGGCTGATGACGTGGGTACCCAAACCCCCATGTCTAAACATATTTAAGAAGCTATCAGGCTCGGGTCAGGAAGTCGAAAAGCCAGAAGCTAGTGTAGAGAAGCTACCTGCATCGGCTCCTCAGCTCCCTAGCACAGGACCTGCCTTACAGGAGGTCAATAATAAAGGTGGGTCCAACACTTATGGGCCAGCCCAGCCCATTACTACAAAGCCCATTAGGGTTTGGGGTTTCACCCTCTATAAATAGAGGGGTTACACCTTCACTCAAGGCCATCCCATTTGTCTTGGTCTCCACTCAAGACATCTCACTCACTTTCTCTCTCTCTCTCTAGAAACATTCTCTCACTAACTAATCTGCCTAGCTCCCATAGAGGAGCCTACGAGCTGCTAAAGTATCACATCAGCAGCTCATGAACTCTCCATAATTACACACAATAAAGCTGTTAAGCTCCCCTGTTGAACTCACGAGCTCCCCTGTCGGAGCCCTGGAGCTGCCATATCTGCAGTCTACATATCCATGGTTCTAATAACCAACTTTCAGCCATCGAGTTAAGCAGCCCGAAATCGCCTCGGCTGCTAGCTAACCGCCGGGTTTCAACCATCACCTCCTCTCATACTTCGTATCCCTCATTTACTCCTTTATCTTTACTTTTATGTACATTTCTTGGGATAAATCACTAATGTTGAGCGTCGGAGGGTGGTCCAGAGACCCCGGTCTCTGGACCCCTTCTAACGAGTTGTTCGTGGTGCAGGTACATGCTCGGAAGGTGCTAGGTCCAACCCGAAGAGACATCCATACCATCTCCATGCCTTATTCTTGTTGTAGCAACACAAACCAAACCAACCCACCCAGAACCAAAAGAAAACTTACAACCAAAGAGATAGCTGAAAAAAGAGAAACAAGTGAGTGTTTCTGGTGCAATGAGAAGTTTACTCCTTTTCATAACTGCAGAAACAAACAATTGTTCACTATTGAGTTGATTAATGATGATGAGGAATGTAGTGATGATGAGGAGATTGTTGTTGGTAATAATGAACCACAGATTTCAATTCATTCAATCACATGGGTACCATCATTTTCAATAATGAAAATTGTTGGTTATATGGGTAGCAGAAGGTTGTTCACTCTGGTTGACTCTGAGTCAACCCATAATTTCATTAGTCTTAGACTGTTAAAAAAGTTGCAGTGTATGTTACCGTCTGTGTCTTCCATGAAAGTCACAGTGGTAAATGAAAACCAACTGAAATGTGGGCAAAGGCGTGTTGGATTTAAATGGAAAATGCAAGGGGCATGGTTTAAAGGTGATATGTTAGTAATACCCTTGGAATATTATGATATGGTGCTGGGCATTGAGTGGCTATCCATATTTGGAGACCTTATGTGGAATTTTGCTGACATGACCATGCAGTTTAAGGTTCAAGATAAGAAATATACACTAAAGGAGACTAAAACTAATGTGGTCAAGTTGTGTTCTACTGAAACAATGACAACCCTACTTAGTGGAAGTCAAGGGGTAAATCAGTCTCTAATGTTTGGATTACAACTAACAGAAGGCGGTGGAAATGACACTTTTGGATCAAAAGTTTCTGATGTTATCAGTTATGACCAACTACAAATGATATTAGAAGAATACAAGGATGTGTTCCAGGCTCTAAATGCATTGCCACCCAAGAGGCCTTTTGATCATCAAAATAGTCCTTAACAATGGGGACTTACAATATCAAGTTATTTAGGTAGTTAACCAAACCATTTTGATGATTGCATCACATAAGCAACTATGATATGTGAAAAAGAGTACAGGGGGGAAAAGAGTAATAAATGGAAGTAGTAAAGAGTCTGTAATTAGTTAGTTGAAAGCTAGAAGGGTTAGTATTGTAATAAAGGATAGTATAGGGACTGTAATTGTCAAGTCTGTTGTGAGTCTGTTATTGACGGTTAGGTACTGTTGGTCGAGTATTAATACAGTCCAGAAGCTACCACCTTGGTCAGCTTGATTCGAGAATAATCTTTCCCTCTCTTAGTTTCTTTCTCCAATAATAGCTCACATCAAACTATTAGATCTAAATTATGAGATCAACAAGAATTCGTATCAGGACATGTTTTTATCAGTCTTATCTTTATAATTCACATGAATATGTGCCGAATATTCTAGTAGAGACTGAATACCATCTTTTCCATCTAAGACTCGTTTGAGCATCCCCAATGTAGTCTTCTTGGCCGGCGTGATAGCTGATGTGGAGTAGAAAGGGAGGAAGAAACCTTTAAAGACAAACCGCTACAAATAGAGTTTATGAGAGGGGGAGAAGAGAGGTTGATTCCGGGCCTTTATTCATAAGAACATCCATGGAAGATGGTCTTAGGTAGCGTTTGGTACGCATGAATGAGAGGCGGAATGAAATGGAGTATTACGAAGGAATGAAAAAAAAGGTGTTTGGTTGGTCAAGGTAATGGAATCATCAATTACCTCCTCCATTCCATTCCCTCTAAAAACCCCAAAATTCATTCCATCCAACCCCCCTATTTGTTTTCCATTCCATTCCCTCTGTCACTCTTCATCACCACTGACCACCCATCGCCACCACCACCTGACGCCACCACCGACCACCGGCACCCACCACCGACCTCCGCCACCCACAACCAGCCGCCGCCACTACCACCCAAACAATACAAAGTAATGATTCATTCCATTCTTACGTGTAACAAAACAAGACCATGGAATGGTTATCATCTATTTCATTCATTTATTCATTCCATTACATTCTTCATTCCATTCTCCTGTTCATTCCATTACCCTATACTAAACAGACCCTTAAAATTAAAAGTAGTACATAATTTTGGATTTGTTGGTTTTGATAGGGTAAAAGGTTTAAAAAAATGGTTTATTGTTCTTGTAATGCTCTAAAAATGATTTAGCATAGATAAAGAAATATAAACTAATAACCCAAAATTAATATTTTTGTCTGTTTTGTACCACACTACAGGCTGGCCTTTTTGTCTACAACTTTAATACAGAATTGATGTTCCAGAATCAACATAAAAAATTGCAACTTTTGTTAGTTGGAGTCCTCATTTAAGCAGCATGGTTTTGGCACCTAATTCATGTAATTTATCCCAAGAAAATGTGTTAAAAAAAAAAAAAACAATACCTTCCTCAGTTACTTCAAAATTAAAACTTCCAACCAACTTAAACTAACTCCATAATAAAAACAGTAAAAGAAAAAAAAGTCAATTCTTTAATGGTCCAAACCACCTATCATTTGGTTGAGTGGTATAAGGAGGTGAAGATAAGAGCTTGAGGCCATTTGGTCTCAAATTTGAATTCGATCCATAGGGGTTTTACCGTAGTGGGCCTTCGGGCGACAGGTTTTTCCCCAAATCGGTGGCTTGGTGGACATGGGCCCCAGTGGGCAGCCATTTGTCCAGTGCTAACCCACAGACAGTTCAGGTGATAGTTAGTCAGTCGTTAAACAAAAAAAAATCTTTAATGGTCCACATGTGCTCTGAATTACAACACATAAATTAATGCAAGAAAAACTACATCCAAATTTTGCAACTATATAAGCAGCCTTCCATGCACATATGTCTCCCAACCCCTTAAACTATTTAATTCATGGCCATCAATGACCCCATTGATTTTAATACTACACTAAACTGTCAGGATATATAGACTCAGTTTAATACTTTAATCTGAGTTTCTTGATTTTCTTCTTAATTTGTCCAAAATTCTTCAAAAAATTCCAACTTGATGCAATCTTTTATGTAAGATAGCAAAACACATAATCAAAAACCTTTAATATTCAAAACATTTTATTATCTTTAAAGATTGTTCTTGCACATGAAAGGAGCAAGATTTTGAATATTAATTCATAGTTTTTGTCAAACTTTGATGAAAATGGAGACAAAAGTAGGGAAATCACTGGTGGAAACACCAACATGGGCTGTTGCTAGTGTTGTATCAGTCATGGTGCTTCTTGGATTCTTTATTAATGCATCTCTTGGACACACTGAGAAGGTATAACAAGTAGCAAATTTTTGAATTTTTTTTTATTTTTTTATTTTGTTTTTCCAATGTTTCTTGCATATTCATGTTCTACCTTCTTGAGTCTCTGTTGGGTGTGTTTAAATTTACAGTGGTTGTATAGAACAAAGAGGAAAGCTCTTATTTCTGCTCTAGACAAGATCAAAGAAGGTAACGAACTATAATACCGGTTTATGTTTCTTTACTTTATTGATTTGTAAAAGCTTCTTGTAAAGTTGTGATTGTATTCCATTTTTGGATTGTTTGTGTACAGAACTAATGCTCTTTGCTGTGCTGTCATTGCTGATGGGTCACTGGATCGTTTACGCTGCAAAGATTTGTGTTAAATCATCGGCGATTAGCAGCCAGTTTTATCCATGTTCAGTTGAGAAAAGTTCTATTGAGACACTGAATCATGAGTTATCATTCAATAACTTCTCTAATTATGCGGTTTCCAGACAACTTTTGAGCCATAACCACAGTCAAATATGCCCTGAGGTGCACAGTTCTCTTTATCATGTTTATTAACCAAAAGTACTTAGTTATTTTAAGTGTTCTGTGCATTAACTTCAGTCCAATATCAGTTGCAACATTTCCCTTTCACCCACTTGCCATTATTATAAATTGGTCCACAAGAAAGGGTACTTTAGACATTTCATTCGTACAAAAATGTTAGTCTTTGAACCAAAGAAACTTTTGTGCTGAAAGAACAGTTTTTGGGCATCAAATTATAGGTAAAGGCAAAACATGTGTATCAAATGTGAGGGATCTTGCTTTTTAAACAATCTTTTTTTCTTGTTTTTAAGGATTGTGGATCTTAGTGACCAGATGTCTAAAATATAGTGCTTGCCGTGAAGAAGCTTGAATTTTTGGATGATGAGGGCCAAAAGTCATGAGACTTGATTTTTTTTTTTTTTCAAATCGGTGGGGGCCAGACTTAAAAAATACATTTTTTTTATAAAACCGGGAAAATTTACACTACTGAGCTAAAAAATCGGTGAGGGTCGGGGCAACCCCTGACCCTCATTAAGCTTCGTCCATGTTGCGATGCATAAGATAATTATGATTGTATCTGTCCATGATGCTTGTTTATTTGGTTGAAAAATATAAAAGTTTGCCTATTCTTGAATTGCCCAATGTGTGGAATTTTAAAGGGGCGGTGCATTGGTAAGCACCTAATTCCCCTCTAGTAGAGATCCCAGGTTCGAAACTTGTTTCCACAGTTTTCCTTCCATAACCTCCTGAAGGCCAACTGACTAGCACAAATTGAGATTTACTTAATTTGTTGGTTAGAAGGATACTCGGTAGGGCCCGTGAGCTTTCCTCTAACGGGCTCTAATGGTTAAAAAAAGTGTTTACTCTATAGGGTGCGGTTTATGGTACTTTTAGAAAGAAAAAGTTGACTCTGATTGATGCACTTGCTCTGTCTCCCTTTTCCTTGAAGTGTTACAAAGATAATTTGCGAAAGCAATTGATGGTATACCAAAGTTGTAGACTTTATTCATAATGTTTGTCTACTCAAATATGAAATATTATGTGAAGGGTCAATCTTAGTCCGGGTCAGAACAAGGTAGCTTGGGATGGGTTTGGCGCAACCATTTATTTTTCTATATATTTAGATGTTACACAACTTTATAAGACAATTTTACCTCTTTGATCATCCAGTTATAGATAAAACACAACCAAAATCGACTCAAACGGGTTGTGGGTTGAAGTCACTGCTACTCAGAATCTCCAAATAGAACTATACTATACTTTTTAATCTAAAACTATACTTTTTGCTCAAATAGAACTCAAACTGACAACATTTAAGCTTCATGATTTAAGTAAACAAAGCCTTGAACTTGTGTAATTGACAAATTAACAGTTAACTTCAAACAAAACCTCTACAAATGTGTCCCCTATTTCTTGATCTCTAGTGAACTACTTGATTACTGACTATATGCACCATAATTTTCCAGGGTAGTTCATCATTTGTTTCAAAAGAAAGTCTAGAGCAGCTTCACCGCTTCTTGCTTGTTTTGGGTGTAACACATGTATCTTACAGCTTCTTTGCAATCGCACTCGCCATGATCAAGGTTTCCATGATATTTTTAAATATACTTCTTTTCTTCATCTGTTTATTAAATAAAAAGGGCATTAATATTTGATTTGTTAAGTCTATATATATCTTCATTTACTGTCTGAAAACTTTTAATTTTCACTATAATACGTACGATATATATATATATATGAACCTTTATATATATTTATATTTAGTCTGTATCTTCATCTATCATCTAAAAAATCATTCTTTCTTTACATGTTTAGTCTTTAATTTATTCTTCTTATGTCTAAAGCTTTTTTTTTTTTCACTCCTTAGATCTACAGCTGGAAAATATGGGAAAACCAAGCCAAGTCCCTAGCTCACCCTAGACCACAAGGTGAACAATTTTCTTTTAGGTTATTTCAATTGCAAATGCTCATGTTACCATTTTAAATTGGCAAATTGTACTTTAATAGTCCATACCCACTAGTCGATAATAATCCTTGTTTCATACTGACAACGTCTTCAATTTCGTTACAAATGTGCCAAACTTCCTAACAATTTACAACATTTTGACCGAGATAAAACTTAGTTAATTGTTCAATAGGGGTTACTTTTTCGTTAGAGTGAGATTGTCCTTGGCAACATAAGTAAACGTTATGGGTGACATTACACGTATGCAGGGGCGGATTCACCACTTATGAATGGTGGGCATGTGCCCACCGTCGGCCACAAATCATGCTTCTCAAAGCAAGAAAATTTTATATACTTTTAATATGATAAGTAGGAGAGATTAATTTTTGTTTGCCTTTTACTGCAAATGAGAAGGAAATTGTCCACCTGTGCGGAAATAATGGTTACTTTTTATTAATATAATATAAGTTGGTCTAGATTTTTCATCGCTATATATTAAATATTAGTTATAATATTTTATTGATATAATTCATTTTAAACGTATTTTGGTTTTGGCTTATAACTTTACTAGTAATGTATTAACTACATATTAGTATAAACTTTCATTGTGACGCGCTTATTTTTATCTACGTATAGGTATAAACTTTCCTTAAAATCAAGTTGCGAATACTAAAATACAAGTGATCGAAACACAAGCATACATGTAACTAATGTTATTTTTGTTCTTTTGACTCCTAAATGTTCTTAAATTGACAGTATTATTAAGTATATAAGTATGAATAGTTTTACAATATCACTAATTGGACAAGTATAAATTGGTTTGACCCGATATGTTTTGACCCGTCTTCTTTTAACTCGACAAATTTGTGCCCCCCGTCAAAAATAATTCTGGATCCGCCACTGCGTATGTATTATTATCACCCAATGGCTCGCAGTATGATTACTAAAATCCAATTTGCCATAAGAAATTTGATATATTATGATCGATTTTTCATCTTTTCACCCTTTTTTGTTGTATAGGAATGACAAGATTATCGACTTTTATTTATCACAACACTTCTCATCCATGGAGCCAACACAATATCCTCGTTTGGCTGGTAATAAGATAGAGTTGTCTATCACTCTAAGGTTTCAAAATTCTATTAATGACATACCTAAAGCATATATAGTTCTCTTTAAAACTGTCTCTTGCATGCAAGCAATTCATATGATCATATCTTTCTATAAATGGAAAGTTTTTCTAAGAAAAACTGAAATGGTATCTCCATGTAGCTTTGTTTCAGCAGACAGATTTGGAGTTCTATAAATAGAGCAGATTACAAGGCTTTGAGATTGGGATTTATAACAGTAAGATACTAATGCAATATCTCTTCAGTTTCTCACTTACAAGTAACATGATTCAATGGTCTTTAAATAAGTATTTGTTTTTCTTCATTGTTTTAGACTCATAACCTACCACTATCATATGACTTCCATAACTATATGCTTCGGAGCATGGAAGAAGAGTTTCGAGATATCGTTGGGATAAGGTATAAATTATCAAAGTTGCCATGTACTTATAGATCCTTTCCAAATTCCCTTCTCTTTGATCTCTTCCATATTTGCAGATCTCACTCTTTTACTATTTAAGATGATGATCAAGAACAAAAAAGAAAGATGGTTTGTAGCTTTTTGGTTGTCCAAAATATTCATTATCTTTCTAATTTGGGTATTTTGGCAAGGAGCTTTTATGAGATTCAAGCTTCAAACTTTTAAGAAAAAACTCCTACTCAATAAAAAGCTTTGTTTGGTTGAAGGAGCTTGAAGCTTTTAGATTAGGAGAAAAAACTCTATATTGAAAAGCTACTAGTACTAGCGTTTAAGAAAAAGTTCCTACTAGTTACAAGCTTTTAATAAGTAAATGACAAAGATACTCATTCTATCATAAAAAAAAAAAAACATGCATACAAGCTTTTAGTTAATGCCCATTTTGGTCATTTTATTCATTTTATTAGAAGCTACGGCTACTCTACCAAACACCAAAATATACTTAAAAAGCTACAACTACTAGCTTCCATCTACAGCTATCAGCTTCCAGCCGCTAGCTAGTTTTGCCAAACATACCCTTTGTTGATGAAAACCGCTTTCTTTTACCTAAAATTGAAAGCGTTCTTAGGTATTTAAGTGTTGTATGCATTGGGTTAGTTATGTTTTACCCGTATAGGCCCATGGGCCCGATATAGGTTTCTAGGTATGCATAGGATTTTCTCTATTGTAATTGTAAGATCGAGTCTATTATCCATTACAATTATTATTATTATTATTATTTGATTTATCGTTTAACTTACATTGTTTATTAGTTGTTATTACATGATCTCTAGCTTGAATATTATAATAGTTATTAATAATGGGAAAATAACGGATATGGCCATTGACCTAGTTGTTATTACACAAAAAACTACACGTCTCAACCGTCTCTAGAGACTCCTCAATCATTATCGAATTACAAATTGACACGTGTCAAGAACCCCTTCAGGTGACTCTAAGACGTCTCAGCGTCGCAAAGAGACGAGAGGTAAAGGCTTGAGACGTTTCCCAAGGATCTCAAATCTTTACCACTCGTCTCTTTGCTGCGCTAAGCGGTCTCTGAAGGGATTCTTGCCACGTATCGATTTGTGATTCAATAATTTTTTAGGAGTCTCTAGAGACGGCTGAGACACGTGGTTTTCTGAAAGGCGTCTCACCTGAGACACCTGAAGTGACCAAAATTGCTTTTCAGCTAGGTCAATAGCCATATTCATGATTTTCCCATTAATAATTTATCAATATCATTATATGATTATAGTTTAATCATTGTCTTTTTCACTGTGTTCTCTGTATATGGTTTTTAGTTATTCAAAACACAGAGCAATTTATTCTGATATCTCCATTCACTTTGCAAAACACAACCATTTTCTTTGCTTGCAGCATCCCTCTATGGATTTTCGCCATTTCATGCATTTTTCTTGGTTTTCATGGTAATTTTCCTGTGTTTTAGGCTACTTTCGTCATGCATAATATACACCATTTTCATTCATTATGCGTTAAGTACTTACACATTGCTACTATGCAGGTACAAATATCTACTTCTGGCTGTCATTCCTTCCGGCAATTGTAAGTAAATATTACCAAACTTCAAGCATCAATATCTCCTTCGTCGTAGCTCTGTTTTGGACATGGTTTGGTTTAATGTGAAGACCTTAGTAGAACCAATAACCGGAAACAATTACTTACATAACGCGTATACAATATAATTATATGTGTTAAAAGTTCATTATAAATAATTTTCACTAAAAAAATTATATTGTCCTACTGTTAAACCTTTCTCACTTTACATGCATTAAAAATTACTAACGTTTGCTCTTTGTTTAAACTTATCAAAATGAAAAAAAGTCTGTTGTCCTTGTGGGTACTAAACTCCATCGGATAGTGATAAAATTGGCGGTTGAAACAAAGAACACAAATCAAAGTAATCAGATTAACTTGAGGGATGAGCTTTTCTGGTTCGGAAGGCCGAGGCTTTTGTTACGGTTAATACAGTTCATATCATTCCAGGTAATATGCACAATTTAATTTAAATTCATATTTTTTGCTCACACTTCAATAGCTAACCATCCACTATCTACAGAATGCTTTTGAAATGGCTACCTGTCTTTGGTCCCTGGTAAGAACATTTTCCTACACTTTTAGTGTCAGTTTACATAATACGAAGAAGTAGGTAAAAGCGAATTATGGTGTAAATTTCTGAATGCATTGATCTAATTATAACATCCCTTATATAGGGAGAATACAATAACATACCTAGCATAATTCTTGCAATCAGAATAGGAAACAGAATAATCTAAATAACTACAAATAAACATGATTATCTACACCAAAGCATAATTATTGGCTAAGACACCTCTGTAGTTTGAGCGGAAGGAGGACAAACACTCAAGGTGGACGTGAATGAATGAAAAAGCTGCTTTGACAATCCCTTAGTGAAGATATCCGCATATTGAAAGGCTGTTGGAACATGAAGCACGCGTATGTCACCAACCTGAACCTTATCACACATAAAGTGAATATCGATCTCAATGTGTTTAGTCCTCTGATGTTGTACTAGATTGTTAGAAAGGTACACGGATGAGATGGTATCACAATACACTACCGAAGCCCGCCAAAGGGGAGTGTGCAGTTTAAGTAATAAATTTCTAATCCATGTTACTTCAGCCACAGCATCAGCAACGCCTCTATATTCAACCCCGGCACTTGATCTTGAGACCGTAGGTTGTTGTTTGGAAGACCATGATATCAAGTTATCCCCAAGAAAGACGCAATAGCTGGAAGTTGATCTTCTTGAGTCCGGGCACCTCCCCAATCAGCATCCGAATAAGCAATTAAAGAATGTGTAGGTGATTAACTATCCGAATACCATAATCAAGAGTTCCGTGAAGATACCGGATGATCCTTTGAGAAACGCAAAGTGAGATTCCCGGGTTCGTGCATGAATAAGCAAACTTTCTCAACGGCATAGGATATATCTGGGCGGGTAAACACGAGATATTGTAAGGCACCAGTTAAGCTTGGGTAGAGGGTCAGGTCAGTAAATAAGCTCCCATCAGGTGCACTCAGTTTGGATGCCAAATCAACTGGTGTGGTGTAGGGTTTGCAATCGGTCATGACAGCACGGGCAATGATATCCTTCGCATGCTGAGATTGCGAGAGAAAAATGTCGTTGGGAAGACGAGAGATCTTGATGCCCAATAAATGATGAAGACTACCAAGGTTGCTCATAGCAAACTCTCGAGAGAGTGTGTTGATGATATGTGTCAGCAAAGTATTATTGGAAGCTGTCAAGACCATGTCATCCACATAGAGTAAAGGTAAGCGACATTATAAGGACCCTGATTAAAAATAAATAAAGAATTGTCGCATGCACTGCTCTTGAAACCATGTGAGGTGATATAAGTTACAAAGCGGGTGTACCATGATATAGGTGCATGTTTCAGGCCATAGAGTGATTTCTTCAAGTGACACACGTGATGAGGGAACCTTTAATCCACCAGCTGGCTGGTGCATGAAAACTATTTCATGTAGATCCCCATGTAAAAATCATTCTTAACGTCTAACTGATGAATTGACCACGACCTCGAAACGCCTAAGGACAAAATTGTCTGAATAGTAGCCGGTTTAAAAACCAGACCGAAGGTGTCTTCGCAGCCAATTCCCATTGTTTGAGAGTTCCCATTAACAACCAAGCGAGCCTTGTACCTCTCTATAGTCCCATCGGATTTAAATTTATGGCGGAAAAGCCACATACAACGAATTACCGAACGATCAAGGGACGATGAACCAGTTCCCATGTTTCATTAACCTGTAGTGCAGTAAATTCGGTTTGCATAGCTTTAGACCAATTTGGAACGACAAGGGCCTTGACATAGGATGTAGGGACATGTGATATATGGGAAGTGAAGGATGAATGGGTGGTCAATTTTGACTTAGACCGGGTGGTCATGGGGTGGGAATTCACAGCACTGGGTTATGAGGGTGGTGGTGGTTACTGGGTAGATGGTACGGCTGATGGAACGGGGCTTGATGGTGCGGCGGAGGTGGGAGGTGGGATAGGTGGAGATCTCGGGTGACAAGTGTAAGTGACGGGGTAAGGATCCATGACCATGGGTTGTGGTATTGGAGTTTGAAAATTGAACTCCATCGAGACGGAATCATGAAGGAAGTTGTAAGAAAAAGATTTTTGGGGAATGGTATAAGGGAATGCGTTTTCATCAAAGGACACATGTCGAGAGACGTGAACCTTACCAGTGGTATGGTCGAAACACCTATACCCTCGGAATCCAGAGAGCAGCCGAGAAAGATACATTGGACCGACCACGGGTTTAATTTGTGAGGTTGGGTGGCTGATTGGCTTGGATAGCAGGCACATCCGAACGCACAAAGGTGCTCTGATACCATAAAAGTGAATTGTGGTGTAAATTTCTTAATGCATTGATCTGAATATAACATCCATTATATAGGGAGAATACAATAACAAACCTAGCCTAATTCTAGGAAACAGAATACGAAATAGAATAACCTAAATAACTACAAATAAAGATGATTATCTACACCAAAGCATAATTATCGACTAAGAGTAGGGGGTTGTTAAAAAGTCAGGTTGATCGCCTAAGCTCGAGTTCAGGTCATTTAACTTATGAGAGCTTAGGCTCGCTCGTGAGTAGATTTTCAAACTCTAACTCGGATGGTTTATTATTACATGTATATAGGTTTATAATTATAACTTTTATGTATAACAATATTTAGTTATTTTTATCATCAATTTATTATAATTAATAAAATTATTATATAGACCTATTAAAAATATTAAATAAAACTTACATAAATAAAAGGTTCGTGAGCCTACTTGAGCCCTATTAATGAAGCTCATGCAGAAACTTGTTTGTAAAAAAAAGCTTAATTTAAAGCTTGATTGCTTGAGCTCATTTAAGCTCGGCTCAAGTCAAGCCTTTAGCGAGCCTATCTCAAATAACTCAGCTCATTTACAGTCCTATGAAGGCATAAGCATACATGTGATATTGGACAAAAATTAATTCATGATCACTTTTATTTGTAGTGGGAGGTGAGTGAAACTTCTTGTTTTACAAAAAACCACAGCTTTCTAGTGATCCGGTTGACATTCGGGTAAATTTTTGATACAAAAACCTCATTTAGATCATAATCCGCCTGAAAACATCATATTTTTGCACTTAAATCTCATGGCTTTTGCAGGATTATCTCACAAATTTGGTGTAGTTTCATCACATTTCCTCTCTATGTCATTGTCACTCAGGCATGATCAAACCACCATCCAGTTTTCTATAATTAAGTTTTTTTTTTTTTTTTGTTTTTTTTTTTGTTTTTTTTTTTTTTTTTTTTTGTAAGAATCTATTTCTTAATATAGTATGTATTCATCCATACATGTGTTCTTAATGTTATGCAGATGGGTTCTCAATTTAAAAAAACTATAGTGTCTGAAAATGTTAGAGAATCATTGCATACATGGCGAAGGAGGGTGAAGGCTAAACACAAACATGATTCCCCTTTCACCCTCCTCCCAACAACATCATCAAATATGTCATTGGACTCGATGGTGGATGATGATCATGATGAACCGATCGCATGTGTACATGCCTTCTTGGACAAAAGTGAAAGTAGTGCTGATCTTGAAGTTTCAACACATGATGAAAATGTCTATTTGGATACGGTTAGGCATGAGAATGATGATTGTGATGAGATATATAGTTCATCTGAATTGCAACGATTCGAACCTGTAACCGAGAGATTATAGCTTTCTGGTAGTACAAGTCATAGCATTAGTGTTTGCATGGATTTTTATTATGAATCAAATTAAACCACAAAGGTTGAGTGTATATCTATAATAACAACTAATAAACAAAACTCCCTATTGTCACATGTAATTCAATTCTTCATGCTTCAATTTTTTAGCTCCTCTCGCTTATGACATGTGGTACCATCTCTTTTAGTTTTCTATGTTTCTCCATATTCTAAAATAAAACCCATTAAATGCAAAATAACAAAAATTTTTTTAAAAAAAATAAAGTAACTGACTACATACATGTTTTTTACATCTTCCTCCATTTGTTTTCTTAGAGCTCTAATATTTGAGAGCTTTCTTCATAACAATAATCTATAGTATGTTTTTTTTTGTTCATTATAGTTTCAAATGATTGCTAATATTAAATCTATCACTCATTTGACGGTATATTTTTTATTTTAATATTTTTCAAGACCTAATTATTTCATTTCTTCTCAATTCGTTTCTTTGTTATTTGGTATTATCTCACCCTTGTTTCGTGTCATCTTCTGAATTATCATTTTTATCTTATTTTCAAGTCCTGATTGTGATATTTATATTACTTCTTTTCTTTTTTGTATATGCCATCTACAAGTTTTCGTAGATATGGTTCAAATACTATATTGATATTGATCATTTACATCATGATTTATTCATCTACATCATATTATTCTAGGTATTTTGTTGATATGGTACAAAATTGCTAAAATTTTTTAGATTTTATATTTGTTTTATATTAATTAACCCTTTTATGTTATTTGTTAATCCGTTATTCATGATAATCTTTGATTATAGATTTGTTATTCATACTGAAGGTATGTCTTTTAACTCTTAATATATTTTTTATATTATTATTTTTATAATTAATGAATTTCATGCATATTTTAATGTATATTTCAAATATACGTATATATTTATAAGTTTTATTATTAATTAAACACGCTCTATTAATTGTTTTATCTGTGATGTTTGTTGATTATGGATTTTGTCTTCCTGTTCTTCACGTTTTAAATTGTTATTACTATTAAATTATCCATAATTATCCTAATTTTAATTTTTTAATTTAGATCTTTGAAAAATTCATAAACAGGAGTATTCTGTAACCACCTTTAACCCTTTTTAAATTGTTATTATAATTAGGCAATTTATATTAATGGTTTAACACGTTTAAATTTTAAAATTTATTTTGGCCTTCTTTAAAACCCAAATTATTTATTTTAAAAAATCACATTAATGATTTTTTTCTTTTGACTATTTGTATACATATGTTCATCTTAATTAAAATTAGTTAATTAATTGTACCACATGATTGACTAAAATACACCAGTCAAATATTCGTACTAATTAAATACATAAATTTTGTTTACGTGATTGCCAATTAGATTTTGTTTTCTGTAGGATCAACACAAGATTTGATTAAATCGTGCGCGTATGTTCGAGTCAAAAGACAGCATAAATTGACCGATTGTTGTTGGAGATGATATGTGATTGATGAATGTTAGGATATGAAAAACACACACAAACACACTCAAAATTAGGCAGTACTTCGTTATAGGATCAAAGCAAAAGTTACAAATGACAAATCAAAGGGTCCTATTTATAGGCCTCTCCCTCACACATGGACTAGTGTTCCATGTGTGAGGGTCCTCCCACCTGGCTTGGTCCAGGTGTGAGGGTCCTCCCACTTGGCTTAGTCCAGGCGTGAGGGTCCTCACACATGGCTTGTTCCAGGTGTCTGGCCTCCATACGCCTGGAAAGGCTTACAAATCTACCAATATGCCCCTAGGACCCCGTTTTAACCCCGATAAAGCCCAAAACACTATACAATCATGCATACAACTAATATCGACCTATTACTAGCTCAAAGTGCATTAATAGTCTCCCCCTTGGACCTAGCTAGTGATCTGGACACTTAAACGCTCACTAAGCTGGGAATGTTTAGAAAGACGTTCACAGACTCCCCCTAAGGTCTTGTTAATGATTGTCAGTCTTCAAGTCTTCATATCTGGCAATCTTCAACTTGGGAACCTACACCGCAGTGCGCTAACAATACACAAGATTTGATGATACCGTGCGCGTATGATCGAGTCAAAAGGCGGAAACAATTAACCGATTGTTGTTAGAGATGAAATGTGATTGAAGAAAAGTTAGGATATGAAAAACACACACAAACACACTCAAAATTGGGCTGCACTTTGTTATAGGATCAAAGCAAAAGTTACAAATGACACACCAAAGGTTCCTATTTAAAGGACTCTCCCTCACACGTGAACTGCTCCAGGCATGAGGGTCCTCCCACCTGGCTTGGTCCAGGCCTGAGAATCCTCACACCTGGCTTGTTCCAGGTGTATGGCCTCCATACGCCTAGAAAGGCATACAAATTTATCAATATGCCCCTAGGACCCCGTTAAAGGCCTAAACACTATAAAATCATGTCTATGACAAATATCGACCTATCACTAGCGGGGACATACACAAAATGCACAACAGTCTCCCCCTTGGACCTAGCTAGTAATCTGCAGACTTAACCAGTCACTAAGCTGGGAATGTCTGGAAAGACGTTCACAGACCCCCTAAGGTCTAGCTAATGATCTTCAGTCTTCAAGTCTTCATATCTGGTAATCTTCAACCTAGGAACATACACCGCAATGCACTAACAATCTCCCCCTGAAGACTTGGATACTTGCATATTTGAGCTTTTGTCGTGGCTTCATGAGATCTTGTCTTGGCGTTTGATTAGCTTCGATAACTCTGGAGGAATCAAGAAATCTCCACTGTTTTGGTTAACGATTATGTGATGAAGACGGAAATCAATATCATCTGCACTTTCATTTCTCGATTCTCATCTTCTTCAGCTTTGGTTGATGGAGCTCTACCATGATCTGGTTTCTCTGAAGATGGAATATGGGGTTGTTGCTATTCAGGATGATATTGTTGTTTAGGTTCTGGTCTTGTTCAGCTTTAAGCTTTGTCGTTTGAATCAAGATGAGCACACTAGTTCTATTTGATCCTGCTAAAAAAATTAATAAAAACTGCACACAAACTACAACTTGTATTAGATACAACTCATAATCAAGACTCAATCAGATTCTTGAAGTTTATCATTCGATAAACTTTCAAGAGTTGTCAATTTTGACCACCATTTGGAGAAACAAATCGTTCTCCCCCTGAACATTTGAGTCCCTTTAAGTTTCACCCTAAACTTTCAAACTTGTCAAATTAAACCCTTTAATTTATGAAAGTTGCAATTTGACCCTTGAATTTTGAAAGATTTTATTTTATTGTGTTTCAGTTTTGGATCCGAGATTCCAATTTAAGAATTTAGTATTCCAACATCGGTTAATCGAAAATAAATCGAAAATAAAATCCTTTTGAATTTTTTAAAAAAATATATGAACTTTAAAGCAGCAAACTAATATTCACAAATAATATTTTTGCGAGCTTGCCGGGCAGAGAATCATACCAGTTTACGGACCTGTCATGATAACCTTTGTTTAGTTAATTCATATTAGGATAATCAATAAACAAGCGATTACCAATATACTTGTCCACTTAAACCTAAAAATCAAGATTACTCGCTGGAACTTTAGATACGTTAAGGTAAGATTTATACTTGCGGTCAATGGTCCCCACGCACACGACACATTCATGTATCAGACATTGCGCAAAGCTTCATCGTAACTGGTGAGTAAGCCATGACCATTCGTCTACAAGACACGAGACTGGTTGAGTCTCAGTCAGGGTGGGGGCAGATACCGGAAGCCATTTTTATGGGATACTTTCCTTAGAGGGCGTGTACAATCCAAGTCACTATCCCAGTGCACAGTCGCCATAAGGTCCGTATTTATTCAATATAGTACGTTGTGGCTGAATTAATAAACTTGGCTTAGCGGGTATATTCAATCCAGTTTATTTTCCAAGTGAGTAATCACCATAAGCTTCAGAATTATATATAGTATAGTTCACAACGCACAAAGGCTTACCGGTACGAGTAGCTGAAGACGAAAGATGCTCGCATTTCACAGCTAGAATTCTCTTATTGTTTGTACGGGAACTAGGGTTTGGCTATTTATGGATCTTTTTATCATGTTTTAAGAATTCCTGATCAACTCAATCAGATCTACCATAGATCCAAGATTTGATTAGTTGTTCCCGGATGTATCACAGGCTTAAAGACCCAGAACCTCAGATTTTGGCTACCCATCAATCGAGATTTCGATACCAAGACCATATGCCAATGAGGAGGGTAACCACTCAACTTTAAGTTGTTAATGTTTATATCACCATGCCAACATTCAAATATTTTTCAGGTCTACCGGTATATCATTTGTAAGACTGATTATCATTTGCATTTTTTAGGTTTAGGGAAATCAGACAGTCCACAGATGTACAGTCATTTTCTGTTTTTCTTACAGCAAAAACTCATTTTTAATTTTTTGATTTTTTTAATGTTTTTGTGTTTTTCTGGAAGTTTCTCCCCCTAAAATTCAAAAAGTTTAAAGGAATTGAAATCTTTTTGGATTTTCTGATACAAAAACGGTTAAATAAAAATTGATTTTCTGATGTGGTTTACTCAGATTTTCCCAAAATTCCTTTTACCTTTCAAAGATAGTCAAATTTAGATTTGTTTATTGATTTGGTAAAAAAAAGTGGCAATTTGGTAGTCAGTGTGGACTATAGTAATCACTGGATTCTTAGTGATTTCTATGGAAGTTACACTATCAATAAGAAAATGGAGGTGATAAGAAAACGCAAGCCGTAGTCACGCATGTGTGTTGATGGATCCATTGAAAAACATGGAAACAATAGCTCGTTGCAGCTACCTGATTTGGCTTCGCAGGTTGCAGGAAACACATTTGACGACCTCCCATTAACTGATATCCACTCGTTGCATGTGACAACAGTCAACGATCCAGGTCAACATCCATACGCATTTCATTTATTACTGTCATTATATGTGCATATTTAGACATTTTGCACACACAATACCCCTTAGTCTAGTTAAGCACGAGTTATTCAGAAAACTCAATGAAGAACACCTGTTTAGTCATACGACACCCGGACAAATCATTGGAAAGCATTTCATGAGGTTACCACACCCTAACATAAGTTAACTCATCATTAACACATGTAAGGAATCACAAGGACCACCATGTGTTAACATCTAACAAACATGTGTTCATGAATATAATAACCTATGAAACTAATACATGTTGATATCATCATCGAGCACCCTTGCCAATTAGACGAAATCTAGTCGTGTTCTATGCAAAATCTCGACCATAATCAATACAAACTAGCTTACCATTTAACACACAATGGATCCACATGCATATATCACTACTATCGTAGGAGTTACACCTCCTAAACATGAGACTACATTTATCAAAACCTAGCTCTCATATGCCACACATATACACGGCACATACATACATATACAATTACACTCTCACACACACGACATCATGTATATAATAAACACACATGCTTGTAACACTAAGCTATCCATTCTTGTCAAACCTTTATCACCTAGACACCACCTAAAAGGAACTTGATGTGACACCCGGCATGTTTGGCTTAAACATATTAGAAACATCTAAGTCTACCTTAGCGAGAAACGTTTATAAACAAACTTAACTGGGTTAGTTGAGTCGGGTCAAGTTAGGATTGTCCAGGGTACAATGATCTGGAGGATCATTGGGAGTCGTTTTGGTAATACACTAGTACCGGGTTCCATTGTTGGTGACATTACATGAACTAATAAAGTATATGTGTAGATTACGGGTCGTGTGGTGGATTATATACATAGATGTGTTTAAATGATGTACAAATGATTATCTGTGCTTAAATATGTTAAATATAGATTAAGGATGCATGCCTATGTGTTATGATGTGTTAGAATGCGTTAAACACGACAAACTGGAAAACTAGTTAAAAAGGGATTCTGGTTCGACCACTTCGGGTGGTCGAAGGAGAGTAATTGTCTGGTTCGACCCTTTGTAGATGGGCGAACCAGGGAAGTGGAATTGAAGGAATTCCCTTCGACCAGGACAGGGCTCATTCGACCCTGTGTAAGGGTCGAAGGAGACCACCTTCGACCATTTAAATGGGGCGAAGGAGGACTAGTATAAATACCAACCTTTGTCATTTTTCATCATTTCAAAAACCCTAACCGTCCCAAAATGCTCTCAAACGATCTTAATCACTAAGGAAGGAGTTTTTGCTCTTCTTTTTCATAATCTAACCCATCTACAACATCTAAACAAGAATCCAAGGTGTGTTCTAAATCCTAAACCTTTTTAAAAGCATTTTAATTCGTTTTCATCTAACCCTAATTGTCCGGATCTGTTCTAAGGGTGTTTTTATGATTAAAAACCTTTTAAACATCTTTCTAAATCAAAACATAATCATCAACATAGGTTTTCATGGTGAATAACATATGTAAATTGTGTATTATGTGGTGTTATGTGTTGTTCAATGATTTGCTGCTATATCTATGATAGAAACATGATATAGGATTGCTATTGATGCTAGATTATTGTTGTTTAGGGTTAGGATTGGATATAATGATATTGTGGGTATTTGGGGGTTTTAACGAATCTAGACTTGATGCATGATATTTATGATCAATAGAATTGATAAGAAAAGATCAAAGACTCGACAAACTGAGCATTTCAAGTTGAATAAAAATCGATTTCAAAAGTTTCCAAATTAGGTAAATTATTCATGCATGAAAGTGATGTTACCATAATCTTTACCATTTTGGGAAAGGGCTGAAACGGACGTATTATCGTGGGAAATCGGTGGGGTTTTGTAGGGATATGTTATCCATGCTTGACTGCTGTGTTTGATGATGTTTCGAGTCGTTTTGAATGTGTTTGAAGCATTTCTAGGAAAATTTACACAACAGGGGCGCACCTGGCCTCCTTCGACCGATCGAAGGTGCGAAGGAAGGAATCCAGGGTCGAACCTGGGTTTTTGTTGGGCGAATGTGGTAAAACGGGCGAAGGAAACATGAAACGGTCGAACGAAATGTAAAACGGGCGAAGGAGATTGAAAACGGGCGAAGGAGACTTAAAACTGACTGGTTCGACCGTTCTGATGCAGAAATGAGATTTTTGATACAAACTAAGTGTTTTATGCTTAAACCTTGTGTGTAATCTATGTGTACTTGATTAGCTAGGGTAATGGGTCACCAACGGGATGTCGGGTCGGTCTAATGTGTCGGTTAAACATTCAAACACGTTTTAAAACATACTTGGTTACGATCTGGACAATCGGGGACTAGATAACCTTATGGTTATTAGTCGGAACACTTATGTGAACATTTTGATAGATCTCCGGTAGAGGGATTATCAAGGGCTAAACATCTTTACTTGTAATTGAAGAACGCTGTCTAAGGTGAGTTCACGGCCCCACTTTTACTACTTTAACTCTTGGGGGAGAAAACATGCGCTAAACTATTTTGGTAACATATGTGATACTATGGTTTTAAACTTGTGTACTATACGATCTTTTAAAGTCCCGGGGGAAACCATGAATGTGCAGGGATGCACAACGGGGGAAATGTGGATAGATCTATTGGGCGTGACCTGCCCCACTCGTCGGCTTGGAGGGCCGGGCGGGTGCATATTGTCTCGAACAGGAACATTATCATGCTGAACATACGGGCTGCTTAAACATGCTAAACATTGCTAAACGTGTCTAGTAATGGTTTTCCAATCGTAGTAGTAATAAAACATACGCCTAGCTAGCGTACTTGGTAACATTGATATAGTATGGACATGGTAACGTTTTGGTAACATATTGAACAAACCTGTGAACTCACCAGCATTATATTTTGACATCTTTTTGGCATGTTTTTCTCAGGTCGCTAAGGTAGCAACAAATGGAACTAGGCGCACGGGTCTGCATTGGCGTCTAGGCATAGTTGCACGTTTTGTAATAAAAGTATTTTGAATAACTTTTGAGATGATAGCATAGTTGATTAAATGCTACTTAAACGCTTCCGCTTATAAAATTGTTGGTTATGTCTCTCTACGCTTTTCATATAGAGTTGTTTATTGTGATCGTTGACTTGGATTCTGGTTTGTCATGCGCCTCGCGGTAAAACCCCGCAAGTGGTAATTTGAGGGTGTGACAGATTGGTATCAGAGCCAATGGTTATAGTGTATTAGGACTGCATGTAGAGTCTGGTCTATAGCCGAGTCGCACACACTAGACGGTCACATACTTTGGGTCTATTAGTAGAATACGTACTTACGTTGTCGGGTGTCCTTACATCATCATCATGCTTCTCCGTTACATCATCCGCTTTTATTTGGGTTCTTACCTACTCTTGTCTTCTGGATTGAAGAAGGAGGGGTTGACTTGTTGGTTCTAGCATACACATGCCTTCTTACACTTGCACCTATCGTCACACGTTACTAGGCGACGATATTCAGTGACTGGGGTCTGGATTAGGGGTACATCTGGAGGACCATGTAGAGCAGTTTATCATTTCAGGTGCACACGAAATAATAAACTGGAATGCATGAAAATCCCGATGGACTTCGAGTTTGGATGTATAGTCCTGGATTTGTCCCTAGGTTAACTCTCGTAAATTTCTAGTGGTTGACACTGGAAGTGAATCTGAATCCCTCGATTTCTTGATTTGTTAGATCATGTCTGGTGCTCGCGGTGGTGGACGTCGTGGTGGCGGTGGTGGCCGTGCTGGCGGCGGTGGTCGTGCTGGAGGCGGTGGTCGTGGAAACATCAACATGACCCAAGCTGAATTGAACAACTTGCTTCAGCAGCAAGTGAACATGGCTATGACTAATTTCCAGGGTGGGATTAATGCCATAGGTGGTGAGTTGATTTTTGTCGACCTTGCCTCATTTTTGGGTTTCGTGTCCTTTCGTTTGTGTTTTACTCGTGTACCGTGTTTCAGGTGTTGGTGCCAATCCACCCCCACCTCAGTGCTCTTATAACTTCGCTAGAACTGAGGGAGCGGTGGGACTGCTCCGATGGCTGGAGAAGGTGGAATCTGTGTTTGTTATGTGTAACTGTCCTGCTGGGGACCGGGTAAAGTATGCTACTGCGACATTTGAGGGGCCTGCATTGTCGTGGTGGAATACTACTACACAGAACATTGGATTGGGGGAGGCTATTGCTATGCCCTGGGCGGAGTTTGTGCAGCTGTTGAGAGGTGAGTACTATCCGAGAGAGGAGATACAGAAGTTGGAGCATGAGGTCTGGAGTTACAAGATGGTTGGGTCTGAGATTGAGGAATACACTGTGAGGAGGAATGAGCTGGCGGTGTTGTGTCCTGATTTACACACACCCGAGTACAGGAGGATCGAGCACTACGTGTCTGGACTAGTGCCCGAGATTGCTGGGTTGGTGGCTGCTGGGAATCTTCCCACTATTGCTGAAGTTGTCCGATCAGCTCATCGGATGACTAACCTGAAGGTGGCAGAAGGCGTTTTGCTACCCAAGGGTGCTGCTGTGAAGGTTGCTGAGGGGAACAAGAGGAAGTGGGATAGTGTGGGGAAGAGTGTGGTGCCAGCTCAGCCGGCGAAGAAGTTTGATTCATCTGGGTCTTCTTCTGGGCAGAAGGCGAGTGGGTACGTTGGGAAGCATCCCAAGTGCAACAAGTGTGGTTTTCATCATTCTGGGGGTTGTGATAGGGCTCGTTGTCATCGGTGCCATCAGTTAGGTTTGGTATTGATCTCACTCCGGGCGCAGCTCCTATTGCCCGAGCTCCGTATCGTCTTGCACCTCCCGAGATGCAAGAGTTGTCCAGCCAGTTACAGGAACTCTTGGAAAAGGGTTTCACCCGACCAAGTTCTTCCCCGTGGGGAGCTCCTATTTTGTTTGTGAAGAAGAAGGACGGTAGTCTTTGCATGTGTATTGATTATCGTGAGCTGAACAAGGTGACCATCAAGAATCGTTATCCTCTTCCTCGCATTGATGATCTCTTTGACCAGCTTCAGGGCTCCAGCTACTATTCGAAGATTGATTTGTGGTCCGGTTATCACCAGTTGCGCGTCAGGGAAGCTGACATTCAGAAGACTGCTTTTTGCACTCGTTATGGCCATTTTGAGTTCTTGGTCATGCCTTTTGGCCTCACTAACACACCGGCGGTGTTCATGGATTTAATGAACCGCGTTTGCAAACCTTACCTTGATAAGTTCGTCATCGTGTTCATTGATGACATTCTGATTTATTCCAAGAACAAGGCGGATCATGAGGAACATCTGCGGTTGGTCTTGGAACTTTTGAGACAGGAGCAGTTGTATGCTAAGTTCTCAAAGTGTGATTTCTGGTTACGTGAAGTTCAATTCCTAGGGCATGTGGTGAATGAACTGGGAATTCATGTCGATCCAGCTAAGATCGAAGCTATTAAAGACTGGGAAGCACCAAGGACCCCATCTGAGGTGCGGCAATTCCTAGGTCTTGCGGGTTACTATCGTCGCTTTATTGAGGGATTTTCGAAGATTGCTCAACCCCTCACTGCTCTTACCCAGAAGGACCGAAAGTTCGACTGGGATGAACCACAAGAATCAGCGTTTCAGATGCTGAAGCTTAAACTTTGTTCTGCACCTATCTTATCTTTGCCAGAGGGTACGGAGGACTTTGTTGTGTACTGTGACGCTTCTATTCGTGGTCTCGGTTGTGTGTTGATGCAACGCGGGAAGGTTATTGCTTATGCTTCTCGCCAACTCAAAGTTCATGAGAAGAACTACACTACTCATGACTTGGAACTGGGTGCGGTAGTCTTTGCGTTGAAAATCTGGAGACATTACTTGTACGGTACCAAGTGTGAAGTATATACCGATCACAAGAGTCTTCAGCATATTTTTGACCACAAGGTGTTGAACATGCGGCAGCGTCGCTGGGTTGAACTCCTGAACGATTATGACTGTGCCATTAAATACCATCCTGGCAAGGCGAACGTTGTGGCGGACGCCTTGAGCAGGAAGGAGTCTGCGAATCCTCGTCGTGTTCGAGCCTTACAGCTCACCATTCATTCGTCATTGCCTGACCGAATTCGTTCTGCACAGTTGGAAGCTTTGAAGGAAGAAAACCTTAAGGCTGAAACTATGCACAGTGCTGAGAAGCATCTTGAGCTCAGGACCGATGGCTTACACTATTTTGCGGGACGTGTTTGGGTCCCATTGTTCGGGGGATTGCGCGAGCTTGTTTTGGATGAAGCTCACAAATCCCGGTATTCTATTCACCCGGGCTCCGATAAGATGTATCAGGATTTGAAGATACTTTATTGGTGGCCGAACATGAAAGCTGATATAGCTTCTTATGTCAGCAAATGTTTGACTTGTGCTAAAGTCAAGGTGGAGTATCAGAGGCCATATGGTCTCCTGCAACAACCAGAGGTTCCGGAATGGAAGTGGGAACGAATCACGATGGATTTTGTCACCAAGCTGCCAAGGTCACCTAGTGGTTACGATATGATCTGGGTGATTGTTGATCGGTTGAAAAATCGGCACGTTTTATACCTATTAAGGAAACCGATGGACTCGAGCGGTTTGCTCGACTTTACCTTAAGGAGGTGGTTGCTCGGCACGGGGTGCCTGTTTCTATTATCTCTGATCGTGATTCTCGTTTCGCTTCGCGTTTCTGGAAGGCTCTGCACAAGGCTTTAGGTACTCAGTTGGATATGAGTACCGCTTATCATCTGCAAACTGATGGACAGAGTGAGCGGACGATTCAAACCTTGGAAGACATGCTTCGGGCATGTGTTATTGATTTTGGCAAAAGTTGGGAGATCCACCTGCCGTTAGTGGAGTTCTCCTACAACAACAGCTATCACTCTAGCATCAAGGCAGCTCCGTTCGAGGCTCTTTACGGACGGAAATGTCGATCACCACTTTGTTGGGCCGAGGTAGGCGAGAGCCAGCTCACTGGTCCGGAACTTGTGTACGAAACTTCGGAGAAAATCGTACAGATCCGTCAACGTTTGGCTGCTGCACGGGATCGTCAGAAGAGCTATGCCGATCGCCGTTGAAAACCTTTAGAGTTCCAGGTTGGGGACAGGGTACTTCTAAAAGTTTCACCATGGAAGGGCGTCATACGCTTTGGAAAGCGTGGCAAGCTTAACCCTCGTTATGTCGGACCATTCGCAATCCTGGATCGGATTGGACCGGTGGCATACAGACTTGACTTACCGGCGGAGCTCGGTAGTGTACACAACGTCTTCCATGTGTCTAACCTGAAGAAGTGTTTGGCTGATGAATCTCTCATTGTACCACTGGAAGAGATCAAGGTTGATGATCGTCTTCGCATTGTGGAGGAACCTGTCGAGATTCTTGACTTCAAGATTCGTAGCCTTCGTCGGAGTAAAATCCGCATTGTTAAAGTCCGTTGGAACTCGAATCGTGGACCGGAGTTCACATGGGAACGGGAGGATCAGATGAAAGCTAAGTATCCTCATCTCTTTCCGAAGCGCGCGTTTGAATTGAGGCATGTTACTGCTGAAGCGGAATGAATCTCGGGTCGAGATTCCTTTAAACGTGGGGATGATGTGACATCCGGTAATTTTCTTTTCGTTCTGTTCTTTTGTTTCCTTCTTTTGGGGCTTTGTGCAATTTTCGGGATGAAAATTCTTTCAACGTGGGGATGATGTGACACCTGGCATGTTTGGCTTAAACATATTAGTAACATCTAAGTCTACCTTAGCGAGAAACGTTTATAAACAAACTTAACTGGGTTAGTTGAGTCGGGTCAAGTTAGGATTGTCCAGGGTACAATGATCTGGAGGATCATTGGGAGTCGTTTTGGTAATACACTAGTACCGGGTTCCGTTGTTGGTGACATTACATGAACTAATTAAGTATATGTGTAGATTACGGGTCGTGTGGTGGATTATATACATAGATGTGTTTAAATGATGTACAAATGATTATCTGTGCTTAAATATGTTAAATATAGATTAAGGATGCATGCCTATGTGTTATGATGTGTTAGAATGCGTTAAACACGACAAACTGGAAAACTAGTTAAAAAGGGATTCTGGTTCGACCACTTCGGGTGGTCGAAGGAGAGTAATTGTCTAGTTCGACCCTTTGTAGATGGGCGAACCAGGGAAGTGGAATTGAAGGAATTCCCTTCGACCAGGACAGGGCTCATTCGACCCTGTGTAAGGGTCGAAGGAGACCACCTTCGACCATTTAAATGGGGCGAAGGAGGATTAGTATAAATACCAACCTTTGTCATTTTTTATCATTTCACAAACCCTAACCGTCCCAAAACGCTCTTAAACGATCTTAATCACTAAGGAAGGAGTTTTTGCTCTTCTTTTTCATAATCTAACCCATCTACAACATCTAAACAAGAATCCAAGGTGTGTTCTAAATCCTAAACCTTTTTAAAAGCATTTTAATTCGTTTTCATCTAACCCTAATTGTCCGGATCTGTTCCAAGGGTTTTTTTATGATTAAAAACCTTTTAAACATCTTTCTAAATCAAAACATTATCATTAACATAGGTTTTCATGGTGAATAACATATGTAAATTGTGTATTATGTGGTGTTATGTGTTGTTCAATGATTTGCTGCTATATCTATGATAGAAACATGATATAGGATTGCTATTGATGCTAGATTATTGTTGTTTAGGGTTAGGATTGGATATAATGATATTATGGGTATTTGGGGGTTTTAACGAATCTAGACTTGATGCATGATATTTATGATCAATAGAATTGATAAGAAAAGATCGAACACTCGACAAACTGAGCATTTCAAGTTGAATAAGAATCGATTTCAAAAGTTTTCAAATTAGGTAAATTATTCATGCATGAAAGTGATGTTTCCATAATCTTTACCATTTTGGGAAAGGGCTAAAACGGACGTATTATCGTGGGAAATCGGTGGGGTTTTGTAGGGATATGTTATCCATGCTTGACTGCTGTGTTTGATGATGTTTCGAGTCGTTTTGAATGTGTTTGAAGCGTTTCTAGGAAAATTTACACAACAGGGGCGAACCTGGCCTCCTTCGACCGATCGAAGGTGCGAAGGAGGGAATCCAGGGTCGAACCTGGGTTTTTGTTGGGCGAATGTGGTAAAACGGGCGAAGGAAACATCAAACGGTTGAACGAAATGTAAAATGGGCGAAGGAGATTGAAAACGGGCGAAGGAGACTTAAAACTGACTGGTTCGACCGTTCTGATGCAGAAATGAGATTTTTGATACAAACTAAGTGTTTTATGCTTGAACCTTGTGTGTAATCTATGTGTACTTGATTAGCTAGGGTAATGGGTCACCAACGGGATGTCGGGTCGGTCTAATGTGTCGGTTAAACATTCAAACACGTTTAAAACATACTTGGTTACGATCTGGACAATCGGGGACTAGATAACCTTATGGTTATTAGTCGGAACACTTATGTGAACATTTTGATAGATCTCCGGTAGAGGGATTATCAAGGGCTAAACATCTTTACTTGTAATTGAAGAACGCTGTCTAAGGTGAGTTCACGGCCCCACTTTTACTACTTTAACTCTTGGGGGAGAAAACATGCGCTAAACTATTTTGGTAACATATGTCATACTATGGTTTTAAACTTGTGTACTATACGATCTTTTAAAGTCCCGGGGAAACCATGAATGTGCAGGGATGCACAACGGGGGAAATGTGGATAGATCTATTGGGCGTGACCTGCCCCACTCGTCGGCTTGGAGGGCCGGGCGGGTGCATATTGTCTCGAACAGGAACATTGATATAGTATGGACATGGTAACGTTTTGGTAACATATTGAACAAACCTGTGAACTCACCAGCATTAT
Source organism: Ambrosia trifida (assembly GCA_028751855.1). NCBI lineage: Eukaryota > Viridiplantae > Streptophyta > Magnoliopsida > Asterales > Asteraceae > Ambrosia > Ambrosia trifida. The sequence goes on from CM054129.1 coordinate 79,520,495, forward strand.
ATTTTGACATCTTTTTGGCATGTTTTTCTCAGGTCGCTAAGGTAGCAACAAATGGAACTAGGCGCACGGGTCTGCATTGGCGTCTAGGCATAGTTGCACGTTTTGTAATAAAAGTATTTTGAATAACTTTTGAGATGATAGCATAGTTGATTAAATGCTACTTAAACGCTTCCGCTTATAAAATTGTTGGTTATGTCTCTCTACGCTTTTCATATAGAGTTGTTTATTGTGATCGTTGACTTGGATTCTGGTTTGTCATGTGCCTCGCGGTAAAACCCCGCAAGTGGTAATTTGAGGGTGTGACACTTGATTGCTTGATTTAGGAAACAACAAACCTCCCACCCTTACCCCTAGCTTCGGCCGAAACCTACTCACCAAAACACCATGAGAAAGTCTAAATCTTGCACCAAAAAGGAAATGCCAACCTTCATAACATGCCTTCTCTTCCTTTCCTCTTTGATCGACTAAAAAACCACATGGACAACACATCACCATCATCAAAGTTTGGACCTTCTTTTGTACTATTCTCGGCCGAAATCCAACCAACACCACCTTTCAACTACACAAGCTTATGATTGGTTTCAACTAGAGACAAAATCTTGGTGTTAAGAGTGCTCACTATCATCTCTTTCTTTCCCAATGAAGTCGGCCGAATACAAGGGAAGCAAGACAAGATGTTTGCTTCAAGACAAGTCACTATCCACCTCTTTAAACATTCTCTACACTAGCTCACAAGTAGGCATGCTTGGTAGACTGCCTTGAATTGTGTAAACACCTCATGGAAATCGGTCAAAACAAGAACATGAGGGGATAGCTTAATCTAGTGTCAAGTTTCACCAATTTAGACAAGAAGCCAAGTAAGACACCCCTCCCTATGATAAGTCAACTTTCCTTTCTTGTTTGCTCACACCACTCGGCCAAAAAGCATGAAGAGCGCATGCCATCGTTTGTTTGCACATTACTTTACACACATTAGTGATTAACCTCTAAACCATGCTCCAATCTAGGGTGAGTTACTTGCCAAAAGTATGCATTCTTGTCCACACCTCTTGCCTATATAAAAACTCACCACCTCCTTCATTTCTTGCACCAAACACACTTCGCTTTCTCACTAAAACTCACGGCCAAGTGCTCAAGAAGATCAAGAGTTGAAGATTCCAAGGAATCGGCTCTCGTATCTATCTTAGAAGGTATGTATTCCCAACACTATGCCACCTTTGTTTCTCTTATAACTCCACCTTTACCCGACCCATTAACCTTTGATCAAGAATAATCAGCCATGTGCACTGCTACATCACACACATTGATTCACTTCTAAGATATCGCCTAACTAGTAATCACATTGCTATGATATTACACTTAGTTGTTAATCAATCGGCTCTTGCAACAATAGAGTGGGATGGGTAATGACTATTTGGATCAAAACTTGGCATGATCACTTAACTAATAATCGGTTTTTAATAGTTAAACACCTAGATCCATGTCCGAAGATTAAGGTATATGTTAGATGGTTTTACAATCGGCTTAAGTTACTAGAACACTTTCAAACCCATGGCTTAGGCTTAACAAGTCTAGATCAATCACAAATGATCCACATAACCATCAAATTCAAGTTCTATTAGATGCATTACTTCAGCTATAATTATTTAACATATGTTAACATAGGCCGGAACATGTGTTAACTATATAATGGATTTAAAAAGGGTTCTAAACATGTGTTAAGTTATGTTTTTTTTCAAAACCAACCACATATGATAGATTGGTGCCAAACAATGGCCCATGACGAGATGTAGGGTCCATTTCAATAAATTCTATCTTTCAAACAAATGTCAAAGGTTCGTAATATCACATACGTACACAAAAACATGGCCCATGTACACCAAATAAAGGTCCATGAAATTCGGGTGAGCAACTTGTAATATAAACAACAAAACCAGACAACTTACCATGTCCATAATGATCATAAGGTATCATTTGTCAAGACAGTGACTATCTATAGCTTCACTAGACCACACGTGACACTATCAGGTGAGTTTCACGGCCCCATTTTTACTGTTTTACATTTCGGGGGATAAACATGCTCTAACTCTAGTATAACTTACAAGGGTGTGTGTACATTCTATCATGACTGCCATGTGGAACATGAGACATTTGGTTCATGAGCTCATTAGTCCTCGTACAACGTTTACTGTAACCATTAACTATCAAAAGCCATGGAACACTTTAATAGATCTATTGGGTTGACACCCCCACTCTTGGTTAGTCGCTCTACCCGTCACAAACAAAAGAGTGTTAGTATTCTACTATACATACATTGTCTTTAGTGTACAATGCGTGAGGCACCACAGTCAATAGGTTTGGTTACAGGACTCATGGTTTACATTCAAACCTGTGAACTCACTAACATTATTATTGACAAATCTTTCATGCATGTTTTTCAGTTAATTGATGGAGAGCAGTGGGGATTTGAGAGAGGGGTCCATGCATCAACTAGGTGGTATAATCATGGATTGGGTTTTGTTTATTCAGTAGTATCATGATTTCATGGTTGTTCAGACAATGCACTTGTTTCCAAACAATGTTTCACTACTCTAATTAAGCTTTATGACAATAACCATCCTATGATGGTATCTTTTGAATAATTCTTTGTGTGTTGCTTGTACCTTGTGCTTGAAAACCTTTCGAGGTCACATTCCCGTGTTTCTGCCTTGGTGGGGTGTGACAGATTGGTATCAGAGCATAAGGTTATAGCGAACTAAGATTCTTTCGAGTCAACTATAACCTAAAACTATTTTCGAAACGTTTTCATAAAGTACTACACTGTCTTGCGATGCACCTCTCAAATCTCAAGCTGCTCCACGATGATACACCGGTATGGTAGTTTATTTGGCTTACATACATGTTTATTTACATATATATGCATGCATATGACATGATCATGGCCATTACTATTGACTTCACCATTCTGTCTGACTCTGAGCCTGACTATTTGGTTGATGACACACCCGAGGAAGATCTCTCACTTACCCAGACTGCCCCTGTCCCTTATGATACTCCTGACTTCCCCCATCACGGAGGAGGTTGGATCTCAGATTCTGAGATGGACATAGACCCGACACCCCTAGTTATGCGTACCTCAGATGATGACACCGATGATGACATCCCATTTGCTGACTCGGACGTCCATCATCCGGTGATTCATTCCACCACCCCTACTTCCTCGAGCCAAGCCTCGTCCTTTCGCATCGACTACACGGGTAGTACCCTTTAGCGGTATACTCCCCGTAAGAGGGTGCGACGAACTGTGGTCATAACCCTCCCTGCTCGTACTCCGGTTGTTACCCGACCCGCTGACCCTGTCCCTACTAGCAAGCCTGTTTTGCCCGGTGTTCCTGTACCAGAGTCACGTATCACGGAGGCACCTGTACCGGTGGTTGAACCATCGCCGAGACTGAGGAGGCGCTCACAGGCGACCTAGCCCATCAGGACGACCATGAGGCCATGACGTTGGGAGGATCATCTGGGAGGCCACTCTATATGGAGCGCGGCGTCATCTTGTTATGATTGTATGAACGTCAATATTTACGGAATATGTGTCTCACACTTTTGATATGTGTCGTATCAGAAGGACATCATGCACACTTGACAATCTGCATGAACCAACGATTGCGAACCACTACCCGCTACTCACGCTTAGCTAGGTAGAGTAATTGCTAAGGCAATTGCTCGACACGACGCTGCTCGAGCTGATTCTAGTGGAGGTTTCGGAGGTACTGGTTGTCGACGAGGAAGCGATATGGATAACGGTAGAAATTTTTGGTCTAAATCTCTACTTAATACTCCTACGCCAACCATTGTGTTAATAATAATAATAATAATAATAATAATAATAATAATAATAATATTCACTATTGTATACACAGAAGTTGAAAATCATGTGCGAGAATGTTCGTACAAAACTTTTATGGCCTGTAAGCCATGGAATTTTCGTGGTACGGAAGGTACTGTAGGAATTGCCCGTTGGATTGAGAAGACTAAGTCAGTCCTAGACATTAGTGGTTGCTCCGAGGATCAAAGGGTGAAGTACTCCACCTGCACTTTCCAGGATGAAGCCCTTACCTGGTGGAATCTACAAGTGCAGACTTTGGGCAGAGATGCGGCATATAACCTTGCTTGGGCCGATCTCAAAACTCTGCTCATGGAAAAGTACTGCTCGAGGAGTGAGCTACAGAAGCTGGAGGTAGAATTCTGGAATCTTTCCATGGTGGATGCCAACGTGACTGCATATACCACTCGTTTTTACGAACTCTCTCGACTTGTCCCTCACATGGCCACGCCCGAATTCAAGAGAGTCGAGCAGTATATCTGGGGTCTATTTCCCAACATCCGAAGCATGGTCACTGCATCGGCAGCCTCCACCATCCAAGTTGCTGTTACTCTAGCCCACAGTCTGACTGGTGACACTGTTCGCATGGGTTCGTTGAACCAAAAGGTTGCAGTTTCTAGTGAGAGTTTGGTAGACAAATGCAAATGTTCTGCCTCCAGGAAAGGAAAGAACTCCCCTCACAAGCGCCAAGATGCGGTGAAGGTCTTTGCTGCCACTGTTGCTGAGGAGCCCAAACGCAAATACAACGGGCCCCACCCTTATTGCAATAAATGCAACTACCATCATCTGGGCACCTGTGAAAGCATCTTGTGCAAGCACTGTAACCGGCATGGTTATTCAACCGCTAACTGCAAGGCCAAAGCCACAAACACTCCTCCTGCCAACAACGAGTGTTTCGAATGTGGCGCAACTGGACATTTCCGCAAGGACTGTCCCAAGGCCAAGGATCAAGCCTGTGGTAGAGCGTTCGTGCTGGGAGCCAACGAAGCACGTGATGATCCGAACGTGGTTACGGGTACGTTTCTCCTTAACAACCATTTTTCATCAGTACTATTTGATTCAGGCGCTGATTTTAGCTTTGTGCCCACCAACTTTAAGAAATCCCTTGGATTAGAATCTAGTAAGATAGAAACACGTTATACCATAGAGTTGGTCAGTGGTAAGTTAATCTCGCCTGAGGAAGTTGTTAGGGACTGTGTTTTGGCACTTGGCAACCATGATTTCCTTATCGACTTGCTGCCTATTCGATTGGGTAGTTTCGATGTTGTCATTGGCATGGATTGGCTATCCAAGCATCGTGCAGAAATCGTCTGTCACGAGAAATTGGTTCGTATCCCCTTGTCCAATGGTGAAACCCTCTCGATTCGAAGATGTATGAGGATCGAATTGATAAAAACTATTGGTTTGATCAAACAAGTCTACTAATTTAGGTGCGGAATCCCTGAATCAGTTACAAAATGATAATAATATCAACAAAACACACAGATCATCATAAACATTGCTTTTCATTCATAAACATACTCAATTACACGTTAAAACGACGTTTATAATGATTAAAAGACGTTTACAGACTTGACACAATAACCTAGGGAGGACACACACTGGGAGGGAAAACAAAATGTCAAAAGTTACATTGCAAAAATCAACTTGACCTTATATAGGCCTGCACATTCGCCCATTTGTGTTGGTCGAATGTGCAGGTTCGACCAATCATGGTGGTTGAATCAAGTTTATACATTAAATCTATTTCTACCTTCGACCTCCTGTGCTCCTTCGACCCTATTCTTCTACCTTCGACCATTCAAGAAACCACCTTCGATCGTATATTTTCACCTTCGACCATTCGACAGTGAACAAAATCATGTGTTATTCGCAATCCAAAGCATTAGTCGCATATAATTCATCTACAAACTCCCCCTCGACTATTGCTTGGATTGCTTTCGTTCTTGGTCCATCATCTTGTTCATGAGCTTGATGCGTAGTAAAGTCTTTTGTTCCTTAGTCATTACAGGTTCAAAAGTTTGTTTCGGCTTCTTCTTTTTAACTTCCGGAACTTCTTGAACCTTCACTAACTTTCCCAATTTCTTATCAAAATCACATCCAGCATTTACATCCCACGCAAAGCATAAGAATACCACGCGTTGGTATTTGCTTGCTTGCTCACTATCCTTAGCTTCGCAATAAATCGGATTATAATAAAGCATTATAATATCCTCATACGAACAGTTAATCAACCACATGGGATCAAAGATGTGAATCTTCTGCAGTCTTGCAGTCGTAATACCACCAAATAAAATATTTGGAAAAGTGTTGAGGGATATGCATCAACGGAATATGTTTCAACACTTTAGGTGGTTTGTACTTTAACGTCACCTTTGGCATTCCAGTTATCCCATCAATCTCCTTCTTATGAACAATCCGTTTAGGATACTAAGGAGTAAACAAGTTCCACCTAGTTCTGCTTTCTCTCGACATACGATCTGCAAAGTAAGCAACATGATTGTTCACAGAACCTGTCATCTTATGTCTACATATATCACGAATCGCCCAGTATGGAAGTGTCTTCAAATCATGGAATCTGTCAAAGTACAGTATTCCTTTTTCCCATTTAACAGCTACACACTTCAACTGTTTCACAAACTTCCATCCCAAAGCTTTCCCTTTAAACAACTCATTATGGAACTTGTAGAAGCTGCCCTGAATCCTTGTCTTTTGATGATTAGCTTCTTTCTCCTTCAGCTTTCTCAACAACTCTTTCAAAGTATCAGACTGTTCAATGTTCGGCTTGTCACAATCAGGAAACACTTCTTCAACAAATTTCTTACTCTTTTCATGAGCAAGTTTCTCGGCCTCTTTCAACAACCCATCAGTAAATTCAGGAAATCCAGAATCTTTATTTTTCTTGAAATATTCTGGATATTCCTCACTCGTTATATCTTCAATCTCAACTTCCTCAAACACTGGCACGTCTCTATCATCAGAATGATTACCTGCTTCTTTCTCAGGTAAATTAGGAATCTGATTATCAATCAATAAATCCTCCAGAGTCTTTCCAACTTGTTTCGCCAGTCCTTCCAAAATCTCTTTTGACATGGCCGCAGAAACTTCTCCATCATCTAAATCAGGATCGTTGTATTCCAACTCAAATCTCATATCGTTGGACTCAAATATCTCAGGGAATCTGCCAGTCATTTCTATAGTCCAAACTCTGTCCCTCAACATCTGGCGATACATATTCTTATCTTCATCAGATAAGGATCTTATCTTCTCATTCCAAAAGATACTATCATCGTCAACATTACCACCAGGAGCCTTTGAGTTGGATTCTCCTGCACCTTTTCCAGATCCTCTCTTCTCGCACGTATACTTGTCAGTGTCATCATCATCATCACTATCAAAACTTGCAGAGCTGTTACCTTTTCCTGAATCATCTCCCGAACCATCATCATCACCATCTTTCTTCTTCTTAGGATCTTTACCAGCATCCTCATCTAATTCAACATCTTCTTCTTCCTCTTCATCGGATGGTTCGAAATCAACTTCTTTTTCATCGCGCTCCTTATCCTCTTCACCAGCTTGCTATTGAGGAGCTCTAGAGTACAAGTCTTTAATCAAATTATCCATACTCTTGTTACTCTCTTTCAGCTTCTTATTCTCCTCTTTGATAGCAATGTATCTCCTGGTGTTTCTCTATTCGTGCTTCAACCACTTCTTGTTTTCTTTCTGAAGTTGTTTTATCTTGGCTTCAAGAGCTTCTTGATTCTCATGAGATGTCTCAACAACGTCTAACATCTTTTTATCATTGTTTCTCAACTGTTCTATCTCTGCTTGTTACTGATTTATAATTTTCATCATATCAGCAAGCTTCTGGTTCACAGCAGTCATAATATCACTATCTACTGTAACCTTTGGTGGTGTTGAAGCTTCAGCAGCAGAAAACTTTCCTTTCTTCAATTTCTTTAACACTCTGTCTAATGCACTGTTAAACTCATCAGTTGATAACTCAGTCGGTTCAGCAGCAGTTGTTGTCTTTTGCTTCTTAGCTGCTGGGGATGTGATCGGTGATTTATAGCTAGATGCTGGAGCCAGTTTCTTTCCAGCAACCAATATCTCAATGTCTCTAGCCCTTTTCTCCATTGGCTTCAGTACCTTCTCTTTCTTCTTGTACCGTGGTTTCTTTTATTTTTCACCTGACTTTGGTGATCCCACAAAGTCTTCGGATCCCAATCCTAATCCTTCATCAATTTCATCCATCGCAACAGGACCTTTTGTCCTTTGCTCCTCCAAAGATTTATTGAGACTAACAGACTCACCAGCCACAGTGGCCTTGGGCATGGTGCTCTTAACAGTTTCGCTATCCGAATCCCATCGTTCATCCTCTTGTGTCTCTTCTGAGTCAACCGAAACTTCATCCACTAAGTGTAAACCTTTCTTAGCAACACTCCTTTTCCTTCTCGACACCTTCTTTTGAACAGGTTCAACAACATCTTGTTTCTCTTTGCCCTTTCCAGTCTTTGCACCAATATTTATCACTTGACGTTTTCTCTTAGCATCAGGCTCTACTGGAAACAATGGATTGTCTTCATCTGATTCACTGTTATCATGTCTAACCTTATCAGTACCTGGATCTTCATAATCTTCCTTGATCAGATGACCAAAAAGATTCTTCATAGGTGGTCTTTCATTCATCGCCACACCCTTATAACCTTTCATTCTAACCAGTGTGTTCAAACTCATGTGATCCTGAACTACAATCTGTTTAGGATCTCTTTTCAAGTTCTTATACTTCAAATCAAAGATCATCTGAAGAAATCTTGGATATAATAGAAACTTCTTGCTCCTCAACCCTCTAAGTGGTTCTAACATGTGTTCTAATAACATACCTGATACATTGAACGGTTTGTTCAATATAAGAGCCACCATCAAAGAACTGATGCTCTTTCTCATCAAATCATACCCACCACTTGCTGATCCGAACACATGTATCATGACATGAGCAAGATATTTGAACTGAGGACATAACTTCCCTTTGTGTAATGAACCGTCAGTGATTGGTCCATTATACTTCATCCGAAGAAAACATTTCCTTTGCTCAGTCCAAGACAATTCTCTGGGATCTGTCTTCACATCTTCCAGCTTCAATGCCTCTCTAATATCCTCTTCAGAGATAATCACCAACTCTCCCTGAATCTTACTAACAATCGCCGATTCACCTTCCCAAAAGTCCATCTTGGCATTTGTCCAAAACTCTCTTTTGTGATCTCTATATATAATAGCTGGAGTAGCAATAGCGTCAATAACTCGACTCCTCTTCAAAAACTCTATGATCCCAGCAAATTCAGTATGCTTCTTTAAGTCGCCTAAATACGCACAGCAATTGTGTACCGGTTCAAATGGCAAATCATCAATCTGTTCCTTCCCGGTTGCTTGCCCAGAAGATCCAGTGGGAACACTAGCACTTCCCTGTTCAGACATAGTTAGGCTACAAAACAAATCAAACAAACATGTTAAAAACGGACAAAATAAACAAAACTTGAAAATCTTGGTTTTCAGATTCTACATTCGACCAGTCGTTGGTTCGAATGTGAAATCAAGAGTTCGAATGTGGAATTAAAAAGATTCGAATGTGAAAGCATTTTGTAAAATTATACATTCGACCGTTTGTTCCAGGTTCGACCAAATAAACATTCACCTTCGCCCAAATCAGTCACATTCGACCGTTTGAAATGGGGTGAAGGAGACTGTTCATCTCCTTGAACATCAGATTTTGATTTTGTTCGATTTAACCTGCCATTTTGATTGGGATACCATCTAACATAACCGATTAAGCATTGCCAATCATCAATTTTACTTAACAAACATTGATTATGTGTTTTCAATAAAAAAACTAGGGTTCGAACTTAATAAATCATCAAGTGTGCAATCTGTTTAATTTTAACCCTAAGTTTTTGGTCATTCTCCGCCTAAAACATATAAGCAATAAACCCTGATCAAAAAATTGAACAATTATCATGTTTAGATCGATGTTTAAGGACAGTTACGGCACAGTCATAAAATCATCGATTATGAAGTGAATACTTGATATTAACCTGCAAATGATATTGGAAAATGATCAGTGAATCACGACGAACACAATGATATGATTTAGAAAAGGGCAACAAGATCACTTTATCTCAGATTTTTGAAATTTTTTTGGAATGAGGTCGAATGTGCAGATATGGGTTATATAGGCTCCACATTCGACCGTTTGACTAGGTCGAATGTGAAGCTTTTTCCACCTTCGACCCTACTGAAAGGTTCGAATGTAGGAAAAAGGGTTCGAATGTGAAACTATCACATCAACTCTCACATTCGACCGTTTAAAAGGTACGAATAAGCAGATCAAATTCAACCTTTGACCCAACGAAGGGGCGAATGAAAAATGGAATTTTTGAAAATTTTACCAAATCTCAAAATCGAGTCCCGTTCAAAATATTTTTCAACTTTTAAGCATCCGACAGTCATAATTTCTCATTTAAAGATTACAAAGCTCAAATGGTCCATCAAGTTTTAGAAAATCATCATCAACCACCATCAGCTATCAAAAATAAGATAGAAATGTAAAATCTTTTTGGATTTTCTAAACTTTTTGTTAAAACACACCTAAAATCTTTTTGAGTTTTGCATTTTTGACGAGAAATGTAAACTACGGAAATGTAAAGATAAAGCAATAAATGTTTTTGCGATTTCCGGTAAAGGGATCATATCAGTTATTAAGAAATCTGATCACACCGTTGATCTTTTTGATTTATTATCATTAAAGACAATGTGTGATCTGGTAACTGCTGATATTGTGATCCACATAAACTTACATGCAGACTTTTGTGTAGTGCTTTAAACTGATACTATTATTTATAGTATTAACTCAATTATCTGTGATTATGCTTTCGTCGTCTGTAATTTACAAGGTATAAGGCACAGAGGTATACAGGTCAGCAAATCAATGCAACAAAGTAACATGTGCACTCTACCAGGTTGAGGGCTGATATCAATCATGATTTTCATTAGTGATTGGATACGATGTAATAGATAATCTTTGATTATTGTCATACATGAAAAGTTCCTCAATTCGGTAACTTTAGGATTTGGCTTTAAAGCTCTTTTAGAAAGACACCCTGTCTGATCTAGGTCCGTAATGACTTACAGCAGAAGATCAAAAAGGCTATCCCCAGACAACTAATAACATAACGACCCGAAACCTCCGAGTTTTGTACAAATACCCTATCAAACGAAATTAAGGTACTAAGACCATATGCCCATGAGGAGTTCATCCACACAACAATTCGTTTGATATGTATGTATCAGGCACGCAGTAATAGGTCTACGAAGCCTATCAGCACATCACATAGTCTCAAACACATGCCTTATATTGCATTACATGTCTTTAGAATGTGTCAGATCCCCACTAATGTACTATCATTTCCCCTTTTTCTCCAGGAAATCATTTTGGGTTTTTCTAATTTTTATGGGTTTTTGAATTTTTCAATGTTTTTAGTTTTTTTTTTCTGAAAATAAATTCTACCTAAAACTGTAAAACATATTTTTGGATTTTTGTATTTTTCTGAAAAGCAATAAAAACTAAACTAAAAAATGATAAACTGAGGTAGTGATTAGTCCTGTTTTTCTTTTATACCATTAGCTTTCAAAGGATAGTCAAATCTTGATTTATCAAAAGCTTTAAAAAGATCTGCACTTTGATAGTCAGTGTGTATTTTGACCATATCGATCAACTCTTTAGCGTAACAATCACGGATAAAATGATATTTGATCCGGATATGTTTAGCTTTTGAGTGATTTACTAAGTCTTTTGTTAATGCAATTGCGGCTTCGTTATCACAGTAAATAGGGGTTTTAAGAAATTACAAATCGTAGTCCACCATCTGTTGTTGTATCCAAAGAACCTGTGAGCAACAGCTTGATGCTGAGACGTATTCTGTTTCACATGTGGATAAGGCAACTGCGGTCAGTTTCTTGCATTGCCAGGTCATGAGCCTGCTCCCCATAAACTGGCATCCAGCTGTTGTGGATTTGCTGTCTTTGTCACAACCACCCCAATCTGCATCACTAAAAGCGATTAGGTCAAAATTATCATCATTAGGGTACCATAGTCCTTTCGACGGACAACCCTTAAAATATCTAAGGATACGTTTGACAGCTGCAAGATGACTCTGTTTCGGCTTCGACTAATAACGTGCACAGAGACATGTGGCAAACATTATATCTGGTCTGGAAGCGGTGAGGTACATAAGAGATCCGATGATTGCTCTGTATGTAAATAGGTCAGTTAGCTCCCCTTTAGCATCAACACCAATCCCGTGATTAGGTTGTATTGGGTTATCCATCGGCTTAGAATCATCCATATGGAATCGGCTCAAGACTTCAGAAACGTATTTCGTCTGGTGAATAAAGATCCCCGTTGGTCTTTGTTCCACCTGCAAGCCTAGGAAAAACTGCATCTCTCCCATTGCGCTCATCTCGAACTTTTCCTGCATAACACGTTCAAATTCTCTGCATAGAAGTTCGTTAGTAGAACCAAAAATAATGTCATCAACATAAATCTGGACTAGAAGCAAGTCATCGCCTGTTCGTTTAGTGAACAGTGTGCAATCTACCAAACCTCGCTTAAATCCTTTGGAAAGAAGATACGTGCTCAGCTCCTCATATCATTGCCTTGGAGCCTGGTGCAACCCGTAAAGAGCTTTATTTAGAACGTAGACCTTATCCCGGTGAATAGGATCTTCAAAACCTGGTGGTTGACCTACGTAAACTTCCTCCATGACCACACCATAAAGAATCGCGCTTTTGACGTCCATTTGATACACCTTAAATTTCTTATATGATTCAAACACCAGAAACATTTGGATAGCCTCTAAGCGTGCAACCGGTAAATAAATCTCGTTGTAATCAATTCCTTAAACTTGATGAAATCCTTGTACGACCAAACGAGCTTTGTTCCTGACAATCACTCCTCTATCATCTTTATTACACTTGAACACCCATTTTGTTCCTATCTTCTTTCGTCCTGGGGGTAAATCTGTCAGTGTCCACACGCCGAGTTTCTGAAACTGTAATAACTCCTCTTGCATAGCGTCTACCCAAGCATCATCCAAAAGAGCGTCCTTGTATGTCCGCGACTCAACCTGTGAAACATAACAAGCAAAAGACCAGTCATTTTGAAAACTTGATTTTTGAATTTTGGCATATAAAGCAAGAGCGCCTAGGTTTTCTCGTGAGTTTGCATTCCTCAGTTGACCTCTCGTCATCACACTGCTACCAGGATCACCAATAACTTGCTCGATCGGGTGAATCCGATGTATCTGAGATTCCGGATAATCGGGTTTTTGAACTCCCGTCTGAGTAGTTAAGTTCTCTGTAGAATCCAAATCATTACCCACATTTGATGATGAAGCACCATGTGGATTTGGGTTCACTGGAGGTGTCTCTGTAGCAATCTCTGGAACAGCATCACTTGTAACATCATCGTCATCTTCAGATTCTGATGAATTAAGAGTTGTGGAAACTTCCTGAAAAACTTCTTCTTCAACTACAGGAGCATTGGAATCATTAGAAGCTGTTTGGGGGTTTACCGTGATCGGACGCACCAATGGTGATGTCACTGCGTTTTCGACCTCGTAATATAATCATAATACAGCTTCTTCAACCAAGCTATCTAGATTGAATGATTCATAGAAATCCTTGTAATCAAACATCCAGTCTGGACCACTTCCCTGTACATTCTGAGTGTATCTTTGTACTTCGACATTAGCCCACTCCTCGACCTGACGAGTTCATTTGTTGAAAACCCATTTGAGCGGGGTTGCATATCCAACAAAGAATCCTTCTTCATCCTTTGGTGCGAACTTCTCAGATGGATTAAGCATTGTACATGGAGCTCCAAACGGTTCTAGATACTCTAAGTTCGGCTTTCGTCGATTCAACAGCTCATAAGAAGTTTTGCCAAACTTCTTCACCGTTAAAGCACGATTAAGAGTATAACAAGTTGCGTAGATTGCTTCGTTCCAGAACATTACTGGAAGATTTGAGTCCGCGAGCATTGTTCTTGCCGTTTCAATTAGAGTCTTGTTTTTGCGTTCGGCGACACCGTTCTGTTGTGGGGTATACGAAGCACTGTATTCATGATGAATACCTTTGTTTTCACAAAGAACGTCCATCTGTGCATTCTTAAACTCCGTCCCATTATCACTCCTAATTCTCTTGATCTTGAGACCATAGATATTTTCCAATCGAGTGAACAGACAATTCACGAGCATGACTTTTACGTTTGACCGGTCCGAACAGATCCATGTGCAAACGCTCAAGTGGCAATTCAATGGAATTGACTTTCTTTGGCTTGTGGGATTGCTTGTGCTACTTACCCTTCTTGCAACTCACACACTTGTCGTTTAAGTGAAAATGTTTAACATTCACGCCTGTGACAAGTTCATTCTTCACCAATTGATTCATCTTTCGAAGGTGAATGTGTCCCATCCTCCTATGCCACATGATTGATTCTTTTTCAGTAGCCTTGGAGAGGAAACAAGTGACTTGGCCTTGTGTAGTCATTGCTTTAGACATGTTAAGAATGTACAAGTTGTTCACTCTCGGCGCCTTTAACATCACCCACTCTTTTGGTAATACGAATCCTAGCTTGAGTATGTAGCAAGATTTGTCATCAAAGTAAACTGAAAACTGCTTGTCACAAATCTGACTGACACTGAACAAATTGTAAACAATTTGCTTCACATAAGATATCTTCTCAAAACTCACTATTCCATTACTGACACTACCCTCCATGGTAATGCATCAACCCTTGTTACCAGCAAACGCTACATAACCTCCATTGATATTTCTGATATCGAACAGTAGCGATAGATCCCCTGTCATGTGACCAGAAGCTCCACTGTCAACAATCCAAGATCCCCTATCATGTGACCAGAAGCTCCACCGTCAACAATCCAAAGACTGCTCACAAGGCCAGCTGAAGCTCCCTGCACATATTAAGTAAAAAGATTAGTTCTTTCGGGGGACCCAAGCCTGCTTGGTCTTGGGTCTTTGAACATTTTGTTTCAAAGATTCTTTCTCACAGACATTTGAATTTGAATTGATCTTTTTCTAATCAATTAAATTCTTTTCATTCTCAGATTTGACATTCTCATTAGCCTGTGAAGATGAAGCACCTTGTGAACCCTTTGGTGACCAATGTTGTTCTGATCGTTTCAAGATCCGGATTTGAGATTTAGTGTTCTCAACCGGTTTCTTTACTTCGTCTTTGAACGAAACTTTCTTGGTTACCTTCTCTGATTTAACAGAGACAGGTCCAACTGTTGGTTTGACAGCAGGTTTAACAGGAATCTTTTCCTTGTCAACAGTTGTGTTCACCATTGGTTTCTTAAGGGTTTTTTCAGTTGCTATCCGGTTACGACGATCATATGTCATCGGGCGATTTTCCCTCTTTTGAAAATATCTGCTTTGATTATAAAAAGGTGTTGGTTGAGGGACAAATCGTCTTTGTGGATAACAATGATTATCGACTGGACTTTCATATTTCTACTTTATTTCCACCTCGTGCCTCTTGTGCCTAACATACGGGCAGTGAGCAAGTAAATGTCCTCTCTCCCCGCACTTAAAACACGCACGGTACTCTTCAAAGTTCTTGGCGTTCGACTTTGCATAAGTAGTGATAGGATATTGATCATCCACACACCTTCTTCTTAAACTCTCAGGAGCTGGGTCCTTTGAGTAAGTCGGCTCAAGAAAACTATTCTCCTTATTCTTTGGCTTGATGAATTCTGTGACATGAACTTTGGGTTCTTTAGGAACATCCAAGTAAATTCTTTGTAAAACTTCTGGAGGTACATCATTTGTTCGCTCATGCTTTGGGAACCAAATGGTACTCTCCTGCCAAATCTTTTCAATCTTTGAATAATTGGCGAATTTAATTGGATATTCTTCGTCAGACATAATCTTATCGGATCCAATCATCCGATAGAAAATCTTGACGGGTTTGTCACAAGATTCATTTTTCTTTTCATTTTTCTTTTCAACAGACTTAACTGATTGATTCTTTCTATGAGCGTTAGCCATGGGATGCACAATCTGAGATGGTGACACAGGTTCGTTAGTGATTATGTGATTTTCATCAGGAATATCACACACCTTCTCAGGGACCTTCTCAGGGACCTTCTCAAATTGTTCATCCTCAGAATCAGAATCATCAGTTACAGCAACTACACCTTCATTGTTTAGTCCCAAAACTGGTCGAACATCAGAATTTGGGTCTCCCACACTAGAAGTGTTCGACTCATTATCCGATGTCGATTCAAACTTGACTGAGCTCTCCGGTGTTATTGAATGTAGAGTATGATTTTCAAATAACACTGGAGATGGGACTGCCTTGTAGTTTGCACTACTAGACTGTGAAGGCTCCTCTATTATATGATCAACAACATAAGCAATATGCTTATAACTCTCAAGTTTCTTATTAACTTTCTCTGCAAAGCACTTGATGGTGGCTATTTCAAGTTTTTTGTTTTCTAAATCATTGATATAATTATTTATGGCCAGTTGTTTCAAAGATAAAGTCTTTTTCAGTTCTGAAACATCTTTCTTATAACCATCAAGTACTCTGTTAAACTCTTTTGCTTCTTTTTGATAAGATTGACAATTGATTTTAGCACTCTCAAGCTGCTTATTCTCCTCTGTCAATTTATCACAAGCATCACAATGTTTAACACAAGTTGAATTTGAAGTAGATTCAATACTTACCTGTTTTGGAGGTTCTGTCATAGCCATCAATGCAAAGTGCACTTCCTTCCCAGCGAAAAACTTTGAATAATCAATCCTGGTACAAGCATCATCCACTATGCATGATTTCCAAGTCATCAAAAAATCAGCTTCAGCAAGCAACTGGTCAATATCATCATCCAGTGAGTTAACACTAGATTCAGAGTCAGACTCACTCTCCTCATCAGAATAAACTGAATCATACTGCTCTGGCACATCAGAAACCGAATAAAAAATCAACCCAGATTTCTTCTCTCCACAATCATCACTCTCTTCACTCAACTCTTCTATCTTTACTTCAGACAATTTTTCAGTCACTAACTCTTCTTCAACACAAACCGGCTCATCCAGATCCATCTTCTGCGCAACACATGCCACATTCCAAGTGGTGATTTCCTCAACACCCAACTGCATACCCGTCCAATCAAAACCCTCATCTTTTTGTATAACCAATGCTTGGTTTTGATTATCTGATTGGGTTTGTGTGTTTGGTGTAGAAATGGGAATTGTTCGGTTTGGATTTTGTGGTGTTTGGTTCTGGTTATGGTTTTGTGTTGTGGTTTGTCTTGAAGTGTTGTTTTGTGAAGTATTTTGACGGTTTTGATAGGTATTTTGTGGTTGAAAGCTAGAGATATTAGGGCTTTGGTAAGACACCTGGTTTTGGGTTTGACGGTTTTGGTAGTTGGTGTTGAAAGGATTTCTAATCCCCTGCTATGCTGGCTGTGTGCACTCCTGTTTAAAATGACCTTTCCCACCACAATTGAAACAAGTCATTTTGGCTTTATTGAAGCCATATGTGGTGTTCGGGGAAGTAGAAAGATCAGTTCTTCTGGTCTTCTCGATGAATTCGGTAGCTCTTCTCATAACACTCGCAAATGCCTATTGGATATCAATGAGCTCCATCTCTTCCTTATCGATCTGTGCGTAATCTTCACTTGTCAAATTGTTGTTCCCAATTTGACTTGCAACCAGCCCGTTGTAGGAAGCTACCATAGCTGAAACCAATGCTACATGTTGCTATGCAATCTCAACTGTAACATTGTTCAAATTCGAGGTTTCCAGCACAATTGAACTCTGAGTAGGTTGGGTTTGATTCATCTGATTTTGGTTTACTTGAGGAATAAAGGGTTGTTGTTGAGGTTGGTTTAGATTAGCAGAATAACAAGCTGCTTGTTGCATAGGTGAAAAAGGTGGTATGAAAGTTGTTGTTGGATATGAAGGTGGGGTATAAGATGAAGTTTGTGCAAGGTAATTGATAGGTGTTTTAGATGGTTCAACCTGGCTAGAAACACATGCAATATGTGGTGCAACATTTGAACTTGAACTTGAACCAGCAAGAGATGAAGATGCATTACCATGATATAAATCTGGGTTCTGAGGAATTTGAGCCCTTTTCGCCTTCCTCTTCTCTTCCATCTCCTTATTTTCTAGTTTCTGAATAAACTCGTTGATGGTCCAATATTGGTACGCATCCTTTTCCTTCAATACCTCTATATGCTGATTCCAGTATGGTGGCAACGCATCGGCAAACTTGTCCACCAACTCCGACATTGGTATGTTAATCTCATAGCTGGAATGCTCGGTCAGTAAATGACAATACCTCAGAATCAGCTCCTTCAGCGTCTCATTCCCCATGTAGCTGAAGTTCTCAAACTCTTTCCTAAGTTCCTCCATCCTCAACTTCCTCGTCTTCTCATTCCCATCATGCCTATTTCGTAACATGTCCCACAATTGTTTGGATGTAGTGCAAGACCCAAACTAGTGTAACAAATCAGTATTAATGGCCTGGGACAATTGAGAAAATGCCTTCTTCTCAATCGTAAATTTTGTTGGATCAGTATGCACTTTGTTTAAGTAAGAACTTGCTATCTTTGACACTTAAGTGTTTAGCAAGCTCTTGTATATCAGATTGTAAGCACAGCGGAATGTATAAGTTAAAGCAACACTTTTTATACTTAAGAGGAGTTATTACTCCCTCTTGATGATTGAAACTAATAATGACAAGTATTTATTATGAATCTAAGCAGTAAATGAGAATTAGATACTTAGGCAGATTCACAATAAATACTGAAATGGAATAGAACAGTGAAAGTGTTTGAAGGATTTTTCTCATAAAATCAATGTCTAAAATAGAAGGTTGAAGCCTCCTATTTATAGACGTTTACATACATGTATCTTGCCAATAAAGCAAGTACAGAAATATCAGAAACAAGTTGCACAAGTTGCAACATTGAAACAAACAATTACAGCTAAAAGTAATAATAAACAATAAACTACTGATACAAAAGGCGGTGGAAAATATCTGATGAGAAGTGCTGATGAATGACAAACTACTGATGAGTAGTTTGTCTTCAGTACTTCTGAAGTGAACTTGTCTGGTTTGGACTTCAGAACTTCTGATGAAGTTTCTTCTTCAGCACTTGTCATATCTTCTCTTCAGCAGTTTCTTGTCTTCTCTTCAGTACTTCTATACTTAGCCAAAATTTGAAGAAGTGAATTAGACTAAGGTTTCCAAAAGTGGTTTCACCAATCCTCTTTGTCCTAACAATCTCCCCCTGGATTGATGAACCCAAAACCTTACTAATTCCTTATGATCTTCTTATGTCTTGAACAATCTTCCATATTTCTTTATACATGGTGTTCTTTAGCTGGTTTAACTGTCTATCAGATAGAGATCCTTTCTGTGGTTCCAGATGTTGAATTGTGAGCAGGTCTTGTGTTGACAGTTTCTTTAGATCACTGATCTTCTTGTAATCCCTGCTTGAAAGGTCTCTTCTTGTCAATAATACTGAGTTGTTAGCAGTAAGTGACCATCTGATGATAGGTACCTTTGACTTGTCAAAGTCAGAGGTATAGGGAACCAGACTTGTCCCTTGGGTTGATGATCCTGAGTGTTGGATGCTTTCTATTTCAGTAAGCCTCAGGTGGGAGTCTCTTCCTTGTTGTTGTTGTTGTTGTTGCATATCAGGCATCTGAATAGTTGGGAGATGGTGTTCAGTCACTACCTTTGGTATGCATCTTTTCTTTGATAGTCTTTTGAATTTGGTAGGCAAAGGTGGAAGGATCCCTGAATTGTGTTATCAGAGGTTTCTCATCAATGTCAAAATCTGAGTGAACTACTGAACTTCCTTCAAGTAGTACCATTTTGAAATCAGTTTGACATTGTCCTCTGATTTCTTCCTTTGAGTAGCAGGCCTTCTTGTTAAAACACCAGAAGTTCTAACTACTGATCTTGAAGGTTCAGCAGTTTGAAACTTCTCTGGATTTGCAGCCTTGGCAGCCTTATATTTTCGATAAGTATCCACCAGTTTTCTTCTTTCCATCTGGATACTGAGGCTTTTGAACCATAGCCATCTGCTACTAATTCATCTATCATCTGGGCTCTCTTGGCCTTTCCTTATTTACTTGTGGCCAGTCTGTTTGCAATTAGTTGTGCCCTTCTTGTCAGCTCTTGCATAGAGAGTCCCTTGAGTGTGTAGGGTTTAGTCTTGCTGTTCTTTGTGATGTAAGACACCAGTTGTTGTCTTTTGTCTTCTTCAGCAATATGATCAATTTCAGCCTGTCTTTCCAGTTCAGCATGATAAGCCTGGAGCTTCTCTTCATACTCTAAGTCATCCCTTTGTTCCAGATTTTTCCAAATCTGGTCTTCCTTGGCTTTTTGTTGAACTGCCTTTAACCTCTGCTCAAGAAGTTCAGTAGATTGAGAGATTAGAGCAGGGGTTAGGACAGTCATAGTAGTGGTTGTTGTAGGCCTTGGAGGAGCAGAAGTTGGTTTGATTTGTTCAGTGGATCTGGAAGGTTTAGTTTGTTGAGATTTGGAAGTGTTAACCTCTGATGGGTTGACAACTGCTGATGGTTTGTCAACTACTGAAGGATTGTCTTCAGTATCTTCTGAGTCATCAGGACTTTGACCATCAGAGGTTTCTTTATTATGCCTTAGGGATTTTTCAGAAGTTTGGGTCTCATCTTCCTTTTCTGTGGCTTCAATATCTTCCACTGAGACACCAAACTGTTTGGCCAATGCTTCTTTTCTGGCCTGGTTTTTCTGATCTCTTTCTAGGATAGCAAGTCTTGCTTTTCTTCTGGCTTCAACTGTATCCATTGGTTCCTTCATCTTCTCCCTCTTTTTGGATTCATCAATAGGCTTCAGAGGTTTGATCTGATCTGTCAGATTGGCAATTTGTTTGCTGTTGAAGTCAATCTTGGTCTGCAGATCATTCATCTTCGTCTGAATCACCCCAAATTGGTTCTTGATGGACAGCTCCAAGTTAGCTGTATAGGTTTGGAGGTGATTCTTGATGAGGGCATTCATCATAAGATAAAGGTCACCACCTGGGCTGCATAGTTGGTTCATGTCTATGCTTGAAGGCCTAGGGAATTGGGTAGGCATTTGATGTGAAGGGTGTGTTTTTGGGAGATCCTCATGTTGTATAGAGGATGCCACTCTAGGGGTTTTAGGGATTGAGTGGACTTCAACCTGTTCAGGGGTGACTAGCTTCTTGAGCTTGGATACCCCTGAAGCAGGACCTTCATAAAGTGCCGTCAATTCAGTAGTTTTGGTTGTTGAATCATCATCCAAATTAATGGAATCATCTGAATCGCTGATGTTGTCCTCAATGAGGACTGTCTCAGTTAAATCATGAGCTGAGCCCAACTCAGTTCTCTCATGAACCTCTTGTTCTTGGTTCTGAGGATTTCCTACCTCAGGCATTAAGCCTTCATCAGTAGTTGCCACATCTGAGGTCTTAGCTGTTTTACTTCTATCCTCAGATCCACCACTGGGTGGTAACTGAGTAGTAGCAGCCTCAGATGCCCCAAGAGTCTCTAAGATTGGGCTTAATGACCCTGGTCCACCCTCATCTCTTGGGTTAGGGCTAGTGATGTCCACATCCATGTCTGATTTTGTGGTTATGTCCCCTGTTTGTTGTAGTTGTAGGGGACTGACATTATCAGATGGGACTATCTCTTTTAGCCCAGAGAGAAGTTTGGCAATCTCTATTGCCTCTGGTTTAGAAATTTGAGGGGTTGGTTCAGAAGTTTGGGCAATAGGTTGAATAGGTTGGTCAGCAGTTTCAAAAGAAGTGTCAGTTACAACAGTTTTTCTAAGTCTTTTTCTTTTGAATAAGATTGTTATGGGTGCTCTTGGTGGGGTTTGAGATGGATGAGACTGAGAGGGTGTTTCAGTCTCACCTATTTGAAGAGCAGATTGCTCATGAGCATGTTCAGGCATCTCAACCTCCTGAACAGCTTTTCTTTTGGGTTGGTGGGTTTTTGTCTTTGTTGGCTTGGGCTTTTTGGCTTTTGATGGTGTGAGTTTGGAAGATGTGGGTTTCAGGGGGACTTTTTGTTGTTCTCCCTGATCATCTTCTGGCCAGGTAGCCGGTTTGTTATGCATAGAGTATGCTTGTGAGGTTAATGGATTTAAAGTTGAAACTTTTCCCACAAGCACCTCATTACCCTGTTCCCCTATTATGCATTGCATAATGAACCTTGGGTATAACAAAAACTTTTTCTTTGTATTATTATGATGTAACACCAACTCATTGAAAAATAATTTTGATGCCCTGAATTTGGTTTCATTCACTATGGAATGAAATATTGGTTGAAAAGTAGAAGGCATCTGGTCATAAGACCCTGTCTTTGGACTCAAACACATAATAATATAATGAAACAAAAGCTTGTATTTTGGTTCAAAATATTTTTTGAAGATAGTAGCATGGGAGAGAGTACCTTGATAACCACACTCTGTCATGGTTAAGTGAATGTCAGAGTTAGCAACATGATCAGGGGCATCTACATCATTCAGGCCCAGTCTTGTTGCTAGTGTGGCCGGTGTGATGGTCAGTGGTTTCCCTTTTATTCTTGAGTTGAGGGAGATAATTTCACCATCAGTCGTTACCGTCTCAGCATTAGCCCAGAACTCATTTAGAGTTTCAGTATGAATTGGTGGGTCGATTGTGAGAGCAGTAAAATATTGGGATTTTACGACAAGATCAATGATCTCATCGTATTGGGACCAGCCTTCTTGATTTTCAAGAAAGGCCCTTTGATTGTGACCCTGTTTTAGAACGAGAGCCATGTGGTTTGGGTTTTTGTTGATCGAACAGTTGATTTGCAGGTTTAGGTTTTTAAGAGAGTTTTTGAGAGAGAAGGAGGGAATTTTTGAGTTTGAAAGGATAAGTGTTGAAAAAAGGTATTTATTAGAAGTTTTTAACCGCTTGGATCTTCTTTATTAGAAGTTTTTAAACCGCCTAGGTTAAAAATCTCTTTATCAGAAGTTTTAAACCGACTAGGTCAAACTTCTGATGATGGGAAAAGTCAGATTTGCCCTTTTTGACTAAAATGCTGATGAAGGATTATCTTCATCAGTAGTTCCCATTTCCTCTTCAGTAGTTTAACAGCTGATGAGAAATGTTTTATAAATACTTTTATTCACAACTTCTGAAGGTTATTTTATCAGAAGTTATTCACTTTTCAGAAATTATCCCCATACTGATGTTTTGTTCATCAGTAGTTTCTCTCTTTTCAGAAGTTTTTCAAGTGTTTTGAAAATAGATGTAAGTGAAAAACAAAAAATGTGCAGAAAAATAAATAGAAACACTTACAAATTTAGCATCCCTAGCATGGATACTAACTTCTGAAATGTTGATGTGTCAAGGGGTTTAGTGAAAATGTCAGCTATTTGATTAGCTGTTGCTACATGTTTCACTTCAATCTTGCCTTTTTCATAGCAATCTCTTATGAAATGATACCTGATCTCAATGTGTTTAGTTTTTGAAAACTGAACAGGATTTTGAATGATGCTAATGGCAGATTTGCTGTCTACAAGCAATGGTGTCTTGGTCTCTTTGATTCCATAATCAAGAAGTTGATATTGGAGCCATTGTATCTGTGATGTACAACTTGCAGCTACAATGTATTCAGCTTCAGCAGTTGAAGTTGCAATAGATGTTTGCTTCTTTGATTGCCATGACACTAGACAGTTACCCAAGAATTGACAACCACCAGATGTTGACTTTCTTGTCATCTTACACCCTGCAAGTCACTATCTGAAAAAGCTGATAACTTGGTATTGCTTGAAGCAGGATACCAAATTCCAAGTGTTGGAGTTCCTTTCAGATATCTGAAAATTCTTTTGACTGCTATAAGGTGTGATTCCCTTAGTGCTGATTGATATCTAGCACAGACACATGTTGAAAACATAATATCTGGTCTAGAAGCAGTTAGATATAAAAGGGAACCTATCATGCATCTGTACATGGTTTGATCAACCTGTTTTCCTTGATCATCAGGTTCAACTTGTGTGATTGGTGTCATGGGAGTGGAACATGATTTACAGTCTTGTAAAGAAAATTTGTTTAATAATTCTTTAACATATTTTGATTGATGTATAAAAGTTCCATTTGTTTGTTGCTTGATCTGCAGTCCCAGAAAGTACTGCAGTTCTCCCATGGTACTCATCTCAAATTTTGATTGCATGAGTTTCTTAAAATCATCACACAGTTTTGTGTTTGTTGAACCAAAAATGATATCATCAACATAAATTTGAACAAGTAGGACATGATTTCCAACATGTTTAATGAAAAGAGTTTTATCAATGGCACCTCTTGTAAAGTTATTTTTGAGTAAAAAGGTGGAGAGTGTATCATACCAGGCTCTTGGAGCCTGTTTGAGCCCATAAAGAGCTTTGTCCAGTCTGTACACCCACTCAGGATGAGAAGGATCCTCAAACCCAGGTGGCTGACAGACATACACCTCCTCTTTTATCTTTCCATACAAAAATGCACTCTTTACATCCATTTGATAAACTTTAATTTTGTTGGAAATGGCATAGGCCAGAAATAACCTGATGGCCTCAAGCCTTGCAACTGGAGCAAAGGTTTCATCATAGTCAATTCCCTCTTCTTGAGAGTACCCTTGAACTACCAGTCATGCCTTGTTCTTGATTATCATACCAGCTTCAACTTGTTTGTTCCTGAAAACCCATCTTGTGCCAATTGGTTGCTTGTTTGGAGGTAAGGGACAGATTTCCCAGACCTGTTGCTCGTTGAACTGAAGCAGTTCATCTTGCATAGCTTGCACCCAATTATTGTCTTTGAGGGCTTCCTGGTACTTCTTTGGTTCCAACTGTGAGATAAAGGCTGAAAACAGGCAAAAGTTGGAGAGCTGGTTTCTGGTAAGAACACCTGAAGCTATATCACCCATGATTTGATCAAGTGGATGATCTCTGTGTTCAATCAGTTGTTGTAAACCACTGACAGGTGTAGGTGGCTCATGTTCTTCAAACAAACTACTGAGGTCTATAATATCTGGTTCAGATGTTCCTTGATCTTCAGTAGTTGGATCTACTGAACCAGAAGTTTGAGTTTGTTCCTCAGTACTTGTTTGATCAGAAGTTTGTGGAACTTCTGATGATTTTGAAGTTGACTTGATAACTATTTGAGGAGTCCATGGTGTGGGATCCTCATCATCAAACCTTTTGTCACCATAATAAGTAGGTTTTGATGAAGTAACAGCCTTCTCAGGTCCAAAATGGAAGTTGTCAAGGTCAAAAAGTTCAGCAGGATGTGCTGGAATAAGAGTGTGTTTTGACTCATTGAACTTGACATTCAATGTTTATTCTACTATCCTGGTGTGAGAATTAAAAACCTTGTAGGCTTTTCTAGTTGAAGAGTAACCAAGAAAGTAACCTGAGTTAACTTTGGCAGCAAACTTTGAAATAGATTCCTTGATGTTCAAGATGAAACATTGACACCCAAAAGCCCTGAAAAAGGAGATAAGGGGCTTCATGCCATGAAGAACTTCATAGGCAGTCTTGGAATGTCTCTTGACCACGAGAACTCTATTCTGAACATAACATGATGTGTTAACTGCTTCTGCCCAAAAGTACAAGGGTAGCCCAGAATTAGCTAACATTGTTCTTGCTCCCTCTATTAAGGTTCTGTTCTTCCTTTCTACTACACCATTTTGTTCAGGAGTTCTGGGAACACTGTATTGTCTAATAATCCCTTTAGATAAACAGAATTCATCCAGAGTTTTGTTCCTGAACTCTGTCCCATTATCACTTCTAATGGTTTTGACAGGTAGAGAATATTGTTTCTCCACTTGTAGAATGAAGAACTTGATGATTTCAGCAGCCTTATCCTTGGAGAATAAGAAGAATACCCATGTGAATCTTGAGTAGTCATCAATGATGACTAAGCAGTACTTCTTCTTACCAAGGCTCATAATCTTGACAGGTCCAAATAAGTCCATATGGAGTAGTTGAAGACATGCAGTTGTTTTTGATTCTTCAATAGACTTATAGGAGGACTTATGCTGTTTTCCCTTTAAATAGGATACACAGTGTTCTTGACACTGGTATACTTTCAAAGGTAGACCTCTGACCAAGCCCATTTTTGTGACTTTATTTATGGTTTTAAAGTTCACATGGCCAAGTCTACTGTGCCAGAGATCAGTTTCTGAAGTTGATGCCCTTGAGAAGAAACAGGCAGTGTTGTTCAATACCTTGTCTTTCTCAATGTCCACTGCATAGACATTGCCACATCTTTTGGCAATCAGCAAAGTATGATCTTCAATGATCTTCTCTATCAACTTCTGGCCTTCTGGTGAGATGATCTTGCATGCTGTCTTTGTGAAAAAGGAAGAATATCCTTTATCACACATTTGTGACACACTTAGCAAGTTGTATTCAAGGTTTTCAACCAGATTGACCTTGTCAAACTGTATTTTGCCAGAGGAGGCATTGCCATGTCCTAGCACATATCCCTTAGCATTGTTCCCTGGAAACTCTCTACACACAATAGCAAATTAGTTAGATTTAGGAACCCAAGCCTGTTTGGCTTTGGGTTTGCTCTTGAAAACAGTTACAGTTTGTTTTTGACCAGGTTGAGAAATCCATGTCTTTTTGGCAATGGATTTTTCATTAAGAGCCATGGTGGTATCCTTTTCAGGATCACCATCAACCTTGGTCATCAGTAGTTGTACCAAGTTCATTAGATTTTGAATCTCAGCAGTTTGTGAAACTGCTGATGATTCAGGTCTAACTACAGACAAAGAATTTTGAGAAAAAAATTTAGTTGAGATTTTATCTTTTTCTGAGAAAAGGTGTTTTCAGGTTGTTGTTTCTTGGGATTAAAGATTCTTTCATAATCATTTATGATTTGATTTCCAACAACCTGTTGTTTAATTTTTTGATTGAACTGAATTCCTTTTCTGTATCTACAAAACTCTGTTTTGTGGTTGAACAGACCACAAATTTCACACTCTTTTGCCTTTTGTTTTTGATCTAAAGGCAAATTTCTGACATTAGTGTAAAGATTTTGCTCATCAGTAGTTTTCAGGGTCTCAACTCCTGATGTAGATGAAACTACTGATGGCTTGTTGTCAGATTTTGTTAATACTTCTGAAGTACTTTATTTGAAAATACCAGGATTTCTGTTTAGAAAGTTTTCATGGAAAGATGTGCAGTCTTTCCCTTCAGAAGTTTCATTTGAAACAATTTTTCTCCCATCTTCAGTAGTTTTGGGAGAGAAATCTGTTGGTGTTTCAACATGATTGTACCCTATGCCAAACTTAACATTTGAAGCACTCTGTTTGTTTAGCAATAGATGGTACCCCTTACAAGAATCCACCCATTTTTCACAACTGATCTTCGTGTCAGCAAGCTCTTTTCTGACATTCCCAAGATCTTCTATCATCATTTTAATTTGTGCTTGGGTTTCAATAGCTGAGTTAGTTAATTTAGAGACTTCTTTTGTTTTAGTAGTAAGTTTTCTCTCTAAATCACATTTCATCTGAGTGTATTTTCTTTCTAAATCATTGGCTTTTCCTTGTAAGTGCACATTTGTTTCTCTTATGAGAGCAAAAGATTCTTTGCAAGAATTTGAGCAAAGTTTTGTCAAAGACTCTTTTGATACCTGTGACAATGCAGATGTACAGCCTTCAAATGCCATTAAGGCAAAGTTCTTTCTGCCATTGTCTGGTTCTCCCCAGTTGATGTCAAACAAATTGTTGTCTGCATCAGGATTGCACTCTGTGGTGTCAAAAGGAAGACTGCTCCAGTCAACATACCCTGAGGTGAAAAGACTTTGTTGAGAGGGTTGTTGAGGCTGTGGAGGTTGTTGAGCAGCTGGAAAGGGAGGGATTGATTGTTGGCTCTGCATCTGTTGAGCAGGCATTTGAACATATTGTACTTGTGGCATGTATTGCTGTTGAGGAGCTTGTGCCTGTACAAAATGAGCACTCCCTTGAGTTCCATTATTCCTATTATAATTGGGGTTAAAGTTATTTCCAGATTGTGATTGGTTAAAGCTAGAGTTTCTACACTCTCTAGAAAAGTGTCCCAACTTCTGACACTTGTGACATCTCAGTTTAGATTTGTCAAAACCAATTTTTGTATTACTGGTCAATCCTGGAAATTTCCTTCCTGGCCTTTTATAAAACTTGTTAGTTTTAATGCTTAGCATGGCCAGTTGGTGTAAAATGTCCATTTCTTCTAAGTCATCACTGCTAAAGTTTTTCAAATCATCCATGATAAAACATAGATTATCAGCAGTTTGACTTTGGTCATCATTGTCATAACCTGGGAAAGATCTTTCTGATGAGATCCCAGTTGTTATGTCAATGTTGTCATAAGATCCATAGGAACAAGTTGGTGAGTCTTGTCCGAAAAGTGCTGTACTACCTGGTAGGTAGTCATCAGCAGTTTTACCAGATGATTGTAATTTCTTCTTTTGATCAATTTCTCTCTCAAAAGTAAGTAATCTCCCATGGAGTTTTGTAAGAGTGAGGGAGCCAAAATCTGGTGAGGATCTTAAAACAATGGAGTATGTTTCCCATTTGTCTGGTAAAGACCTTAAAAATCTATGTAGCATAGATATTGTTGTATAGGTCTGACCATTTAACTTTAGCTCAGATATTAATGAGGAGAATCTTTCAAATTGTTGAGTTAAAGTTTCCCCATTAATGTGAGCAAATGTCTCATATTGTTGAGCTAAAATCTCTGGTGTTGGCAATCACCTCTTCAGTTCCTCCAAACTGTTCTTTAAGACAATCCCAGAGTTCTTTGGCACTTTCACAATGTAAAAGGCCAGAGTATATCTCATTTGGGAGAGCCATTGCCAACATAGAGAATGCTTTTGCATCTAGCTCATGTTTTAGGAAATCATCATCTGTATATTCTTTTGGATCTTTAGGGACCTCAACTTTAGTTTCAAGATTGATATTTACTGGTTTATGTGGTCCATATATCACAGATTTCCAGCAACCTGTGTTGGTCTATGATAATGTATGCGTCATCCTTCTTTGCCAGATGTTATATTCATTTCTTACTAGCATAGCAGGTTTTGTCGCAGAACCAGTATTATGTGGATCCATTTTAAAGAGTATTGATTTGTCAGATGACTCTTTTAAGTGATGGATGTTGATAAAAAGTGAACTTTTGATCTTTTATTGAGTATCAATAAGAGCTTTGTGTCTGATTCTCAATTTGTTAGATTGATATGTGATCAGATAAACCAAAGCTCTGATACCAATTGTTGGATCAGTATGCTCTTTGTTTAAGTAAGAACTTGCTATCTTTGACACTTAAGTGTTTAGCAAGCTCTTGTATATCAGATTGTAAGCACAGCGGAATGTATAAGTTAAAGCAACACTTTTTATACTTAAGAGGAGTTATTACTCCCTCTTGATGATTGAAACTAATAATGACAAGTATTTATTATGAATCTAAGCAGTAAATGAGAATTGGATACTTAGGCAGATTCACAATAAATACTGAAATGGAATAGAACAGTGAAAGTGTTTGAAGGATTTTTCTCTTAAAATCAATGTCTAAAATAGAAGGTTGAAGCCTCCTATTTATAGACGTTTACATACATGTATCTTGCCAATAAAGCAAGTACAGAAATATCAGAAACAAGTTGCACAAGTTGCAACATTGAAACAAACAATTACAGCTAAAAGTAATAATAAACAATAAACTACTGATACAAAAGGCGGTGGAAAATATCTGATGAGAAGTGCTGATGAATGACAAACTACTGATGAGTAGTTTGTCTTCAGTACTTCTGAAGTGAACTTGTTTGGTTTGGACTTCAGAACTTCTGATGAAGTTTCTTCTTCAGCACTTGTCATATCTTCTCTTTAGCAGTTTCTTGTCTTCTCTTCAGTACTTCTATACTTAGCCAAAATTTGCAGAAGTGAATTAGACTAAGGTTTCCAAAAGTGGTTTCACCAATCCTCTTTGTCCTAACAAATTTCTTTTTCTCATCATCTGCAAGATTCTCCAACGGAATTGGCTCACCCGTGTTCTCCAAGATCGGAGCAACATAGCCCTTAGCAATCATCTGCCAAGCTTTCGTTCCCTCTAATCCCATTCCCTCAAGATGTATCTTGAACTTGGTCTTCCATGTGTTGTAATAGGCCATTTCCATAAGCTTTGGTGGACGGTTTCCACTACCCAACGATAAGTCTTGAATAAGAGTCGAAATAGCGTTGGTAGTGTGAGAATGAACCGCCACTGCTGCTACTTGTATGCGCGTAGGATCGTCAAATCTACAAAGATAATGATCAAACAATTTTGATTCAGGTGCGAAATCCCTGAATCAATCACAAAATGATAACAATACTAACAAAACACAGAAATCATCTTTAAAAACTTCATTTCATTGATAAACAAACTCAATTACACGTTATAATAAGCTTTACAATCAAAATAGGACGTGAATTAAGTTTACACAAAACCCTAGGGAGAGACTCAAACAGGAAGGAAACAAAAATGACAAAAACTAACTTTCAAAATGAACTTGACCTATTTATAGGCCTGCACATCCGCCCACTTTGCTTGGTCGAATGTGCAGGTTCGCCCATTCATCATGGTCGAACCAAGCAATACATTATCATCTAAACTACCTTCGACCTCCTTCTCTCCTTCGCAACTTTAGCTCTCCTTCGCCCATTCAGAAACTTCCATTCGCCCATATAAAACTTCCTTCGACCGTTCGACAAATCACATAAACATATGTTAAAAGTAATCCTAAGCATTAGTCGCACAAAATGCATCTACAAACTCCCCCTCGACTATTGCTTGGATTGTTTACGCTCTTGGTCCATCCTTTTGTTCATAAGCTTTATGTGCAATTGTTTCTTCTGTTCTAAAGTCATCACCGGTGCATAAACTTGTTTCGGCTTTTTCTTCTTGACATCAGGAACATCTTGAATCTTCACGAACTTACCAAGCTTCTTGTCAAAATCGCATCCAGCATTTATGTCATAAGCAAAGCAAAGAAATACCACACGCTGGTATTTACTTGCTTGTTCAGCATCCTTCACCTCACTGTATATTGGATTGTAATACAACATAATGATATCCTCATGTGTATCTTCTTGAAATTCTTTTCTATGTCCTTCAAAACAATCACAGCCTCTGCAATCTTCCAATCATAATACCACCAGATAAAATCTTTCGCAAAGTGTTGTGGAATCTGCAATAATGGAATGTGTTTCAACACTTTCGGTGGTTTGTACTTCAAAGTCACTTTGGGCAAACCTGTTATAGAATCAATATCTTTCTTGTGAACAATTCGCTTCGGATACTGAGGTTCAAATAAATTCCATCTCGTCCTGCTTTCCCTCGCCATTCGATCAGCAAAATAAGCAATGTGATCGTTCGAAGATCCAGTCAACTGATGTCTACATATATCTCGAATCGCCCAGTATGGAAGAGTCTTCAAATCGTGGAATCTTTCAAAATAA
Organism: Ambrosia trifida; assembly: GCA_028751855.1. NCBI lineage: Eukaryota > Viridiplantae > Streptophyta > Magnoliopsida > Asterales > Asteraceae > Ambrosia > Ambrosia trifida. Next base: position 79,551,960 of record CM054129.1, read on the forward strand.
AGTATTCCTTTCTCCCACTTAACAGCAACACATTTCAACTGTTTTACAAATTTCCATCCCAATGCTCTTCCTTTAAACATCTCGTTGTGTAACTTATAAAAACTTCCCTGGATCTCTGCTTTTGGACGATTTACTTCTTTCTCTTTTAATTTCCTCAGTAACTCCTTCAAACTGTCTGATTGTTCAATATTCAGTTTATCATGCCCCTTGAAAACTTCTTCAACAAACTTTGCACTCTTTTCTTTAGCAAGTTTCTCGGCTTCTTTCAGTAACTCATCAGTGAACTCAGCAAATCTAGAATCTTTATCTTTCTTGAAATATTCTAGATACTCTTCACTGGTTATATCCTCAATTTCAATCTCCTCAAATGCAGGTACATCACGATCATCAGAATGATTACCGGCTTCTTTTTCAGGTAGATTGGGAATCTGATTATCAGCCAATAGTTCTTCCAAAGTATTCCCAACCTGTTTCGCCAAACCTTCTAAAATCTCCTTTGACATTGCCGCAGAAACTTCACCATCCTCCAGATCTGGATCATTATACTCCAATTCAAGCATCCTGTCATTGGATTCAAAAATCTCAGAAAATCTACTGGTCATGTCTATCATCCAGACTCGATCAGTTAGCATCTGGCGATACATCCGTTTATCATCTTCAGACAATGACCTCAGCTTCTCATTCCAAAAGATCGTATCATCATCAACAGATCCTCCAGGAGCTTTTGAACTAGATTCACCTCCTTTTCCAGATCCACGTTTCTCACATTTTTACTTATCGGTATTATCATCATCATCGTCATCACTATCAAAGCTTGCAGAGCTGTCTCTCCACCAGAATTATCATCCGAACCATCATCATCTCCATCATCTTTCTTTTTCTTCTTTTGAGGAGCATTTCCAGCATCTTCATCTAGATCCTCATCTTCCTCCTCATTATCCGACGGTTCAAAATCGACCTGCTCCTCATCTTGTTCTTTGTCCTCTTCTCCTTCTTTTAGTTGAGGAGCTCGAGAGTACAAATCTTTTATCAGGTTGTCCATGTTCTTGTTACTCTCTTTTAACTTCTTGTTCTCTTCTTTCAAAGCGATGTATCATCTGGTGTTCCTCTGTTCGTGTTTCAACAATTTCTTGTTATCTTTACTAAGTCGTTTAATCTCAACCTCAAGTGCTTCCTGATTGTCATGAGATGTTTCAACAACGTCTAGCATCTTCTGATCGTTGTTTTTCAATTTTTCAATCTCTACTTGCTGCTGATTGATTATCTTCATCATGTCAGCTAGCTTCCGGTTCACAGCGTTCATCACATCACTATCAACTGTAACCTTTGGGGTAGAAGCTTCAGCAACAGCAGGCAATTTTCCTTTCTTAATCTTCTTTAACACTCTATCCAATGCATCATTGAATTTATCAACAGGTAAATCAGTCTCTTTCTCAGTACCTGATATCGTCTTCTGCTTCTTTGCAACTGGACTAGCAACCGGTGATTTTGAGCTAGATGCTGGTGGTAGTTTCTTTCCAGCAATCAGTGATTCAATTTTCTAGCTCTCTTTTCCATGGGCTTCATTACCTTCTCCTTCTTCTTGAATTGGGGTTTCTTCTGTTTCTCCCCTTGCATTGGTGATCCAGGAAAATCTCCTGATCCCAAGCCTAAACCCTCATCAGTTTCATCTAAATGAATTCGGCTTTTAGTTCTTTGTTCCTCCAACGACTTATTGAGACTGACAGACTCACCAGCCACAGTGGCCTTGGGCGTGGTGCTCTTCACTGTCTCTGCGTCAGAATCCCATCTTTCATCTTCTTGTGTCTCCTCTGAATCAACAGACGCCTCATCCACCAAATGCAATCCCTTCTTCGCCATACTCTTGTGTCGTCTTGAAACTTTCTTCTTAGCTGGTTCAGCTTCTGCTTTAGTTTCTTTTTCTTTACCTTTTCCACTCTTTGCTCCTACATTCACCACTTGACGCTTTCGTTTAGCGTCAGGGTCTACTGGAAATAAAGGACTGTCTTCATCTGATCCACTATCAGCATGTCTCACCTTATCCTTACCTGGGTCTGCATAATCTATCTTGATCAGGTGACCAAATAGATTCTTCAACGGTGGTCGTTCGTTCACTGGCACACCCTTATACGCCTTCATTCTTGCCAAAGTGTTAATGTTCATATGATCCTGAACAATAATCTGTTTCGGATCTCTCTTCAACTTCTTGTACTTCAAATCAAATATCATCTGAAGGAATCGAGGATATAATAAGAATTTCCTGCTCCTTATCCCTCTCACTGGTTCCAACATATGTTCCATCAACATTCCTGAAACATTGAACGGTTTGTTCAATATCAAAGCTACCATCAATGAACTTATACTCTTTCTCATCAAGTCGTATCCACCAGCTGCTGATCCGAAAACATGAATCATCACATGTGCCAAATACTTGAACTGCGGACAAAGCTGTATGTGCTAAAGGATCGACAAATCTACAAAGACATGATCAAACAAGTTTGATTTAGGTGCGGAAACCCTAAACCAATCACAAAATGATAATCAATTAGATCAAAACAAACAAATCATCATTCAAAGCTTTTCTCATTAATAATCAAAACTCAATTACAGGTTAATTTGATCAAAACATGAAAGACACAACGTGAATTAAGTTTAACAAAACACTAGAGAGACACACTGAACTTGGAGGGAATAATAATGACTAAAACTACTTTCAAAAATCAGCTTGACCTATTTTTAGGCTGCACGTTCGCCCACTGTGTAGGTACGAACGAGCACATTCGTCCAAACAGCCTGGTCGAATGAAGCAATACATAACAAACAAAATCTTCCTTCGCCACCTGTCTCTCCTTCGTATAATCTTTCTCCCTTCACACCTTTGATTTTCTTCCTTCGCCCACTCGACAAAACTTATTAACATATGTTTATTGTAAATCCAAAGCATTAGTCGCATAAATGCATCTACAAACTCCCCCTCGACTATTGCTTGGATTGTTTAACTCTTCGTTCCTCATCCATTCTTTTGTTCATCAGCTTGATTCTTAAAAATTTCTTCTGTTCCAATGTCATCACCTTCTCAAACACTTGCTTTGGCTTTTTCTTTTTCTCTTCAGGAATCTCTTGAACTTGAACAAACTTGCCAAGCTTTTTATCATAGTCGCATTCGGCGTTGATATCATGAGCAAAACACAGAAATACCACTCGCTGGTATTTACTAGCCTGTTCAACATCCTTAACATCACTGAAAATAGGATTGTAATACAAAAATATGATGTCCTCATGTGAGCAATTCACTAACCACATGGGATCAAAAATATGTATTTTCTTGAAACTCTTATCTCCATCTTTCAAAACAATAACAGCTTCTGCAATCTTCCAGTCGTAGTACCACCAGATAAAGTCTTTAGCGAAATGTTGAGGAATCTGCAGCAATGGAATGTGCCTCAACGCTTTTGGTGGTTTATACTTTAAGGTCACTTTGGGCAAACCAGTAATATCGTCAATAGTCTTCTTGTGAAGAATCCTTTTTGGATATTGAGGTTCAAAGAGGTTCCACTTCGTCCTGCTCTCCCTAGCCATCTTCTCAGCAAAGTATGCAATCTGACCATTTGTCGTACCGGTCATCTTGTGTCGACAAATATCACGAATTGCCCAATATGGGAGAGTCTTCAAGTCATGGAATCTATCAAAGTATAAAATCCCCTTCTCCCACTTCACTGCTACACATTTCAGTTGCTTTATAAACTTCCATCCCAACGCTTTTCCTTTGAACATGTCGTTGTGGAATTTATAAAAGCTACCTTGAATCTCAGGTTTAGGACGATTCGCCTATTTCTCTTTTAACTCCCTCAATAACTCTTTCAAGCTATCGATTGTCTGATAAACGGTTTCTCATGCCCTCTGAAAATCTCAACAACAAACATATCACTTTTCTCTCTTGCACGTCTCTCGGCTTTCTTTAACAACTCATCAGTGAAAGTAGTAAATCCAGAATTCTTGTCTCTTTTGAAATATTCTGGATACTCTTCACTCGTCACATCTTCAACTTCTATATCTTCGAAACCAGGTATATCACGATCATCAGAATGATCTCCAGCTTCCTTTTCAGTTAGATCAGGAATCTGGTTATCAGCTAACAATTCTTCAACTGTTTTGCCAACCTGTTTCGCCAGACCTTCAAAGATCTCTTTTGCCATCGCCACCGAGACTTCACCATCTTCCAGATCTGGATCCTCATATTCTAATTCAAACATCCTGTCACGAGATTCAAAGATCTCAGAAAATCTGCTGGTCATGTCAATCATCCAGACTGTATCAGTGAGCATCTGGCGATACATCTGTTTGTCTTCTTCTTACATAGACTTCAGCTTTTCGTTCCAGAAGATCGTATCATCATCTACTGATCCTCCAGGGGCTTTCGAACTAGATTCTTCACCTTTTCCAGATTCTCTCTTCTCATACTTATATCTGTCTGTATCATCATCATTATCAGATGCAGAGCTGTTATCATCACCAGATCCATCATCTGAACCATCATCACCATCATCTTTCTTCTTTTTAGGAGCTTTACCAGCATCTTCATCAAGATCTGCATCATCCTCCTCATCCTCATCAGATAGTTCAAAATCAACTTGCTCCTCTTCAAGCTCTTTATCTTCTTCGCCTTCTTTCAGCTGAGGAGCTCGAGAGCATAAATCCTTGATCAGATTATCCATGTTTTTGTTACTCTCTTTCAGCTTCTTGTTTTCATCTTTCAAAGCTATAATCCGTCTGGTGTTTCTCTGCTCATGTTTCAACAACTTTTTATTATCCTTCTGCAACTTCTTGATCTTCTGTTTCAACTCTTCATTATTCTCATGTGTTGAAACAACTACATCAAGCATCTTTGAGTCGTTTTGTCTAAGTTGGGCAATCTTAGTCTGCTGCTTGTTTATCAGATTCATCACTCAAGTTCTCCAATGGTATAGGTTCACCAGTGTTCTCCAGAATAGGAGCAACATAACCTTTCACTATCATCTGACATGCCTCGGCTCCCTCTAAGCCTTGTCCCTCCACATGTATCTTGAACTTTGTCTTCCATGTGTTATAATCAATCATATCCATGAGCTTTGGTGGACGATTTCCACTACCTGATGATAGATCATGAATGAGTGTAGATATGGCATTGGTCGTCTATGAGTGAACGACAGCTGCTGCTACTCCCCAATAGTCGCCAATTGGTTGCTGTAACGGTTGCACAACTTGCTGAGGAGTAGAACTAGTCATAGCCATGTAGTTGATTGGCTGAGATGGTGGACTAGTCTTCTGGGCTGCAACTGTCCATGGATCTCTGGTTGTCTGCTACTGTGGTGCTGGATTAGGTCTTGGCGTAGTTGGAAAGTTCCACATCTTAACCTGTAAATGTTCAAACACGAAAAGACTAGAAAAATTTTAAAACAGGTTTTTCCTTCGCACTATCGTATGGTCGAATGAAAAAATTCTTCTCCTTCGACCGTTTGGAAAGGTACGAATGTGGACTATGACAACACACAAACTCTTTCGATCGTTTGTTCCCTCCTTCAACCGTTTGTTCCCTCCTTCGACCGTTCGATCAGTCGAATGAAACTCTGATGGACGAATGTAAACAAATAAACTATGAAACTCTTCGTTCGACCACAAAATCAACACCTTCGACCAGAAATTCACTTGTTCGACCAAATTTACTCACACCTTCGACCGTTCTCTATAGGTTCGACCCCTGCTATTTCAAAAACGGTTATTCTTTGAAAATCAGTTAATTTTGATCATGTTTATCAAATGTTGATAGATTTTGATGATTTTAATGAGGTTTTGAATCGGAATTGATTTGGAACAAGTTTATCAAAGAGAATTATCCATTTTAACCATGAAAACAAGTTGTAATCAATCAAAAACACATCAAATCAGTTTGTTCTATGAAAACAGAAACTTTTTGACCAAAATTGGGTCCAAATCAACTGAGAAACTATCAATTTGTGGTTGTTTGATTCAGAATGGCTCTGATACCACTTTGTATGCGGTAAAGGATCGACAAATCTACAAAGACATGATCAAACAAGTTTGATTTAGGTGCGGAAACCCTAAACCAATCACAAAATGATAATCAATCAGATCAAAACAAACAAATCATCATTCAAAGCTTTTCTCATTAATAATCAAAACTCAATTACACGTTAATTTGATCAAAACATGAAAGACACAACGTGAATTAAGTTTAACAAAACACTAGAGAGACACACTGAACTTGGAGGGAATAATAATGACTAAAACTACTTTCAAAAATCAGCTTGACCTATTTATAGGCTGCACGTTCGCCCACTGTGTAGGTACGAACGAGCACATTCGACCAAACATAACAAACAAAATCTTCCTTCGCCTCCTGTCTCTCCTTCGTATAATCTTTCTCCCTTCGCACCTTTGATTTTCTTCCTTCGCCCACATTAAGACTCCTTCGCCCACTGGACAAAACTTATTAACATATGTTTATTGTAAATCCAAAGCATTAGTCGCATAAATGCATCTACAAAAGCTTTCCTTTGTGTAACAAACCGTCAGTGATTGGTCCGTTATACTTCATTCTTAGAAAGCATTTTTGTTGTTCAGTCCATGTCAACTCTTTGGGATCCGTCTTCTCATCATCTAGCTTCAATGCCTCTCTGATATCATTCTCAGAGACGATCACTAGCTCCCCATGAATCTTACTAACCAGTGATGATTCGTTATCCCAGAAGTCCATCTTAGCATTAGCCCAGAACTTTTGTTGGTGATCACGGTAAATAATAGCTGGCGTAGCAATCGCATCTATCTCTCTACTCCTCTTCAAGAATTCTATGATCCCGGCAAACTCAGTTTGTTTCTTCACATCGCCTAAATATGCACAGCAATTATGTGCAGATTCAAACGGTAGATCAACAATCTTTTCCTTCTCAGCTGCCTTAGAAGATGATCCAGCAGGAACACTCGTATCTTCCTATTCAGACATGATTAATACTGCAAAACAAATCAAGCAAACACGTTAGAAACAAACAAAATAAACAAAATCTGAATATTTGGTTTTTAATTTCTACATTCGCCCAATTGAAAAGTTCGAATGAGAAATTTTGGGTGCGAATGTGAAGTTTTAAAGGTTCGAATGTGAAATGGTTTGAAAAATTGTTTCATTCGACCATTAATCTTCATTCGCCCAAATAAACTTTCTCCTTCGCCCAAATTTGAACGTTCGACCGTTCGTCAATGGGCGAAGGTGTCAGTTCATCAGTTCAAATTTCAATTTTGAAATCCAGTAAGTTTCAAACTGTCATTTTGATTTGTCAAGCACCTAAAACCAACGATTAAGCTTTCCTATCAATCAATTTTATTAGTTATTCATTGATTTAGTGTTTTATTTCAAAAACTAGGGTTCGAATGACTTTAATCAATCGATTATGCATTCTGGTTGTTCTTAATCCAATTTTTTTGCATATTCTCCCCCTAAAACACTCAATCAATGAAACCCTATCAAAAATATGTGCAATTAACATGTTTAAATCCCTGTTCTAAAACAGTTAGGGCTCAGACTTAAAAATGACGATTAAACAGTGATAAATGAATGAAAACCTGTAAGAAAAGTGGCAAAATGACCAGTATAAGCAGACGAAGACAATGAAATGATTTAAAAACAACGAGCAACAAGTGGACTTATCAACAGAAATTTTGAAAAAAAAATCGAATGTGGTCGAATGAGGAGATCAGGGTATATATAGGCTGCTCCTTCGCCCGTTTATGCCGGTCGAATGTGAAACTTTTGCCTCCTTCGACCCTAATTAAAGGTTCGAATGTGGCAAGAGGGTTCGAATGAGAATATTACACATGAACACTCACATTCGCCCAATCTAAAACATACGAATGAGCAGAAAATTCCTCCTTCGACCAAACGAAGGGGCGAAAGTGACCTGGAATTTTTTTTTTTAAATTTTACCAAATCTCAAAATCGAATCCCGTTCAAAATATTTTCCAACTTTTAAGCATCCGGCAATCATTATTTCTCATTTAAAGATTACAAAGCTCAAATGGTCCATCAAGTTTTAGAAAATCGTAATCAACCACCATCAGCTATAAAAAATAAGATAGAAATGTAAAATCTTTTTGGATTTTCTAAAGTTTATGTTAAAACACACCTAAAATCTTTTTAAGTTTTGCAATTTTTGACGAGAAATATAAAATGCAGAAATGTAAAGATAAAGCAGTAAATGTTTTGGGATTTCTCGTAAAGGATCATATCAGTTATTGAGAAATCTGATCACACTGTTGATCTTTTTTATTTATTATCATTAAAGACAATGTGTGAGCTGGCAACTGCTAATATTATGATCCACATAAACTCACATGCAGACTTTTGTGCAAAGCTTTAAACTGATACTATTATGTATAGTATAAACGTAATTGTCTGTGGTTCCCATGCACACGACATACTCCCGTATCAAGAAGTAAATGCACAAAGACTCATTGTAAAGCGTGATTATGCTTTCGTCGTCTGTAATTTACAAGGTACGAGGCACAGAGGTATACAGGTCAGCAAATTAATGCAGCAAAGTAACATGTGCACACTACCAGGTTGAAGACTGATATCAATCATGATTTGCATCAGTAATTGATACGATGTAATAGATAATCTTTGATTATCATAATACATGGAAAGTTCCTCAATTCGGTAACTTTAGGATTTGGCTTAAAGCTCTTTTATAAAGACACCCTAGCTGATCTAGGTCCGTAATGACTTACAGCAAAAGATCAGAGAGGCTATCCCTAGACAACTAATAACATAACGACCCAAAACCTCCGAGTTTTGTACAAATACCCTATCAAACGAAATTACGGTACTAAGACCATATGCCCATGAGGAGTTCATCCACACAACAATTCGTTTGATATGTATGTATCAGGCACGCAGTAATAGGTCTACGAAGTCTATCAGCACATCACTCAGACTCAGACACACGCCCTATATTGCATTACATTTCTTTAGAATGTGTCAGATCCCCACTGATGTACTATCATTTCCCCTTTTTCTCCAGGAAATCATTTTGGGTTTTTCTGATTTTTATAAGTTTTTGAGTTTACAGCTCCCAAGGATAAGCTGGAGCATTTCAAATATGTGACTGCCCAAATTTCGTTTGTTCACAAAAATCTGACGGCATTAATCTAAGGGAAGAAGATATAGCAGGCAGCAAAAATTTTCTAATTTTTATGGATTTTGGAATTTTTCAATGTTTTTGGATTTTTGAATTTTTTTGAAAAACAGTAAACCTAAAACTAAAAAGCGATAAACTGAGGTGGTGGTCAGTCTTGTTTTTCTTTAATACCGTTAGCTTTTAAAAGATATTCAAATCTTGATTTATCAAAAGCTTGGTAAAAAGGTCTGCACGTTGATAATCAGTGTGGATTTTGACCATATCGAACTCTTTAGCATAACAATCACGGATAAAATGGTATTTAATCCAGATATGTTTAGCCTTTGAGTGATTTACTAAGTCTTTTGTTAATGCAATTGCGGCTTCATTATCACGGTAAATAGGGGTTTTAAGAAATTGCAAACCGTAGTCCACCATCTGTTGTTGTATCCAAAGAACCTATGAGCAGCAGCTCGATGCTGAAACGTATTCTGCTTCACATGTGGATAATGCAACTGCGGTCTGTTTCTTGCGCTGCCAGGTCACGAGCCTGCTCCCCATAAACTGGCATCCAGCCGTTGTGGATTTGCTGTCTTTGTCACAGCCGCCCCAATCTGCATCACGAAAAACGATTAGGTCAAAATTATCATCATTAGGGTACTATAGTCCTCTCGATGGACAACCCTTCAGATATCTAAGGATACGTTTGACAGCTGCAAGATGACTCTGTTTCGGCTTCGACTGATAACGTGCACAGAGACATGTGTCAAACATTATATCTGGTCTGGAGGCGGTGAGATACATCAGAGATTCGACGATTGCTCTATATGTAAATGGATCAGTTAGCTCCCCCTTAGCGTCAACTCCAATCCCGTGATTAGGTTGTATTGGAGTATCCATCGGCTTTGAATCATCCATCTGGAATCGGCTCAAGACTTCAGAAACGTATTTCGTCTGATGAATAAAGATCCCCATTGGTCTTTGTTCCACCTGCAAGCCTAGGAAAAACTGCATCTCTCCCATTGCGCTCATTTCGAACATTTCCTGCATAACACGTTCAAATTCTCTGCAAAGAAGTTCATTAATAGACCCAAATATAATATCGTCAACATAATCTGGACTAGAAGCAAGTCATCGCCTGTTCGTTTAGTGAACAGTGTGCAATCTACCAAACCTCGCTTGAATCCTTTTGAAAGAAGATACGTGCTCAACTCCTCATACCATTGCCTTGGAGCCTGGTGCAACCCATAGAGAGCTTTGTTTAAAACGTAGACCTTATCCCGGTGAATAGGATCTTCAAAGCCTGGTGGTTGACCTACGTATACTTCCTCCTTGACCACACCATAAAGAAACGCGCTCTTGACATCCATTTGATACACCTTAAATTTCTTGAATGATGCAAACGCCAGAAACATTCGGATTGCATCTAAGCGTGCAACTGGTGCATAGATTTCGTTGTAATCGATTCCCTCAACTTGATGAAATCCTTGTACAACCAAACGAGCTTTGTTCCTTACGATCACTCCTCTATCATCCTTTTTGCATTTGAATACCCATTTCGTTCCAATCTTCTTTCTTCCCGGGGGCAAATCTGTCAGTGTCCAAACGCCAAGTTTCTGAAACTGCAACAACTCCTCTTGCATTGCTTCCACCCAAGCGTCATCCAAAAGAGCATCCTTGTAAGTTCGCGGCTCAACCTGCGAAACATAACAAGCTAAAGACCAGTCATTCTGAAAACCTGATTTTTGTATTTTGGCATATAAAGCAAGATTACCAAGGTTTTCTGGTGAGTTAGCATTCCTCAATTGTCCTCTTGTCATTACACTGCTACCAGGATCACCAATAACCTGCACGATCGGGTTAATTCGATGTATCCGAGATTCCGGATAATCTGGTACTTCGACTCCCGTCTGAGTAGTTAAATTCTCTGCAGAAACCAGATCATTACCCACATTCGATGATGAAGCACCATTTGTATTTGGGTTCACTGGTGGTGTCACTGTAGCATGATTTCAGATAGCTTCACTTGTAACATCATCGTCGTCATCTTCTGATTCTGATGAATTCAAAGTTGTGGAAGCTTCTTGAAATACCTCTTCTTCAACGATAGGAACATTGGTATCATTAGAAGCTGCTTGGGGATTCACGGTGATCGGACGCACCAATGGTGATGTCACTGCGTTTTCGACCTCGTAATATAAACGTAATACAGCCTCTTCAACCAAGCTATCTAGGTTGAATGATTCAAAGAAATCGTTGTAATCAAACATCCAGTCTGGACCGCTTCCCTGTAAATTCTGAGTATACCGTTGCACTTCAACGTTAGCCCACTCCTCGACCTGACGAGTCCTTTTGTTGAATACCCGTTTGAGCGGGGTTGCATATCCAACAAAGTATCCTTCCTCAGCCTTCGGTGCGAACTTCTCAGATGGATTAAGCATAGTACAAGGAGCTCCAAACGGTTCTAGATACTCTAAATTCGGCTTTCGACGATTCAAAAGCTTATAAGAAGTTTTGCCAAACTTCTTCACCGTTAAAACACGATTAAGAGTATAACAAGCTGCGTAAATTGCTTCGTTCCAGAACATTACTGGAAGATTTGAGTCCGCAAGCATTGTTCTCGCCATTTCAATTAGAGTCCTGTTTTTGCGTTCGAAAACACCGTTCTGTTGTGGGGTATACGGAGCACTGTATTCATGATTAATACCTTTGTTTTCACAAAGATCGTCCATTTGTGCATTCTTAAATTCCGTCCCATTATCACTCCTAATCCTCTTGATCTTAAGACCATAGATATTTTCCAGTCGAGTGAACAGAACTTTCAAATTATCAAAAGTGTCGCTCTTTCGGTGTAAGCACATAACCCATGAAAATCTTGAAAAATCATCAGTCACCACAAGGCAGCACAATTCCCCAGCATGACTCTTACGCTTGACCGGTCCGAACAGATCCATGTGCAAACTTTCAAGTGGCAGTTCAACGGAATTGACTTTCTTTGATCTATGGGATTGTTTGTGCTGCTTACCCTTTTTCAACTCACACATTTGTCATTTAAGTGAAAATGTTTAACGTTCATGTCTGTGACAAGTTCATTCTTCACCAATTGATTCATCTTTCTTAGGTGAATGTGTCCCATTCTCCTATGCCACATTATTGATTCTTTTTCTGTAGCCTTGGAGAGAAAACATGTGACTTGGCCTTGGGTGGTCATTGCTTTCGACATATCGAGAATTTACAAGTTTTTCACTCTCGGCGCCTTTAACATCACCCACTCTTTCGGTAACTGGAAACCTGGCTTGAGTATATAACAAGATTTGTCATCAAATTACACAGAAAATTGTTTGTCACATATCTGACTGACACTGAGCAGATTGTAATCTATTTGCTTCACATAAGATATTCTCTCGAAGCTCACTATTCTATTGCTCACACTACCCTCCATGGTAATATAACCTCCCTTGTTTCCTGCAAACGCTACATAGCCTCCATTGATGTTTCTAATATAGAATAGTAGCGAAAGATCCCCTGTCATGTGACCAGAAGCTCCACTGTCAACAATCCAAAGACTGCTCACAGGGCCAGCTGAAGCTCCCTGCACATATCAAGTAGAGAAGTTAGATTTTTCGGGGGACCCAAGCCTGTTTGGTCTTGGGTCTTTGAACAGTTTGTTTCAAAGATTCAGATTTCTCACAAACATCTTGATTTTTATCAACCTTTTTCTGATCACACAAATCTTTCACATTCTCTAGTTTCACATTTTGTTGTGAAGTTGAAGCACCTTCAGATCCTTTTGGTGACCAAGATTGTTCAGACCTTTTTCAAGATCCGGATCTGAGATTTTGAGGTCTCAGCCGGTTTCTTTACTTCATCCTTGAACGATACGTTCTTGGTTACCTTCGCTGATTTAACAGAGACAGGTCCAACTGTTGGTTTGACATTAGGTTTAATAGGAACCTTTTTGTTGTCAACAGTTGCGTTCACCATTGGTTTCTTAAACGGTTTCTCAGTGGCTATCCGGTTGCGGCGATCATATGTCATCGGACGATTTTCCCTCCTTTTGAAATAATTGCTTTGATTATAAAAAGGTGCTGGTTGAGGGACAAATCGTCTCTGTGGATAACAATGATTATCGACCGGAAATTCATACTTTTGCTTCATCTCCACCTCGTGCCTCTTGTGTCTTACGTACGGGCAGTCGGCAAGTAAATGCCGTCTCTCCCCACACTTAAAACACGCACTGTACTCTTCAAAATTGTTCTTGGCATTCGACTTTGAATAACTAGTGATAGGATATTGATCATCCATACACCTTCTTCTCAAACTCTCAGGAGCAGGGTCCTTTGAGTAAGTCGGCTCAAGAAAACCATTTGACTTATCTTTTGGTTTAACAAATTGTGTGACATTGACCTTTGGCTCTTTAGGAATATCCAAATGAATTTTCTTTAAATTTGCTGGAGGTATATCATTTGTTTGCTCATGTTTCGGGAACCAAATGGTAATTTCCTGCCAGATCTTTTCAATTTTTGAATAATTTGCAAATTGGATTGGATATTCTTCATCAGAAATGATCTTATCGGATCCTTGCATCCGATAGAAAACTTTAACAGGTTTATCACACGATTCATTTTGCTTTTCATCTGTATTTTCAATTTTCTTTTCATTTTTCTTTTCATTTTTCTTTTCAACTTTCTTTTCAACTTTAACAGGCTTAACTGATTGATTCTTTCTATGAGCTTTAGCCATGGGATGGACAATCTGAGATGGCGAAACAGGTTCAGTAGTGATTATGTGATTTTCGTCAGGAATATCACACACCTTTTCAGAAACCTTCTCAGACTGTTCATCCTCTTCATCAGAATCATCAGCAGCAACTACACCCTCATTATTTCCCAGAACAGGTCTAACATCAAAATACGGGTCTCCCACACTAGATGTGTTTGACTCGTCATCCGATGTAGAGTCAGATTTAACTGAGCTCTCCGGTGCTATTGAGTGCAAATTATGGTTTTCAAACAACACCGGAGCTGGGACAGCTTTGTAGTTTGCACTACTAGACTGTGAAGGCTCTTCTATTATATGGTCAACAACATAAGCGATATGCTTATAACTCTCAAGCTTTTTGTATACTTTTTCTGCAAAGCACTTGATGGTGGCCATTTCAAGTTTTGTGTTTTCTAAATCATTGATATAGTTATTTATGGCCATTTGTTTTAAAGACAAAGTCTTTTTCAATTCTGAAACGTCTTTCTTATAACCATCAAGTACTTTGTTAAACTCTTTTGCTTCTTTTTGATATAATTGACAGTTGATTTTTGCACTCTCAAGTTGAACCTTGAGTTGCTTATTCTCATCTGTCAATTTATCACAAGCTTTGCAATGTTTAACACAATTTGAATTTGAATTAACAGCAGATTCGGTACTTACCTGTTTTGGATGTTCTGTCATGGCCATCAATGCAAAGTGTGCTTCCTTCCCAGCGAAAAACTTGGAATAATCAATTCTGGTGCAAGCATCATCCACTATGCATGATTTCCGGGTCATCAAGAAGTCAGCTTCAGCAAGCAACTGGTCAATGTCATCATCCAGTGAGTTAACACTAGATTCAGAATCAGACTCACTCTCCTCATCAGAATAAGTAGAATCAAATTGCTCTGGAATATCAGCAACTGAATCAAGAATCATCCCAGACTTCTTTTCTTCACAATCAGCATTCATCTCTTCATTCAACTCCTCAATCTTCAACTCAGTCATCTTCTCAGTCACAATTTCTTCTTCAACCTCCACCGGCTCATCCAAATTCATTTGTTGTGCCACACAAGCCACATTACCAGATGTGATTTCTTCAACTCCTAACTGCATACCGGTCCAATCAAAACCCTCATCCTTTTGTATCACCAAAGCTTGATTTAGATTCTCGGTTTGGGTTTGTGTGTTTGGTGTAGAAATGGGAATGATTGTTCGGTTTGAATTCGGTTGTGTTTGGTTTTGTGCTGTGGTTTGTCTAGTATTGTTATTTTGTTAGGTATTTTGACGGTTTGGATAGTTGTTTTGAGATTGAAAACTTGATATGTTGGGACTTTGGTATGAAACCTGATTTTGGGTTTGTCGGTTGTTTTGATAATTAGAGTTGAATGGATTTCTATTACCTTGTTGTGCTGGTTGTGTGCACTTTCTTTTGAAATGACCTTTCTCACCACAGTTGAAACAAGTGACTTTGGCTTTGTTGAAGCCATAAGTGGTGTTAGGAGAAGTAGAAAGATCAGTTCTCTTTGAATAAAATCAGTGGCTCTTCTCATGATACTAGCAAATGCCCACTGAATATCCATGAGTTCCATTTCTTCCTTGTCAATCTGTGCGTAGTCCTCATTGGTCAAGTTGTTGTTCCCAATTTGACTAGCAACCAATCCATTGTATGATGCTACCATTGCGGAAACTAATGCTACATGTTGTTGAGCAATTTCAACAGTAACATTGTTTAGATTTGATGTCTCCAACACAATCGGGCTTTGGTTAGTTTGACTTTGGGTAATTTGCATCTGGTTCATTTGAGGATTGTATGGTTGTTGTTGTTGAGGTTGGCTAGCAGAGTAACATGCTACTTGTTGCATGGGTGAAAATGGTGGAATGTAAGTAGTTGTTGGATATGATGGTGAGGTATATGAAGATGTTTGAGCAAGGTAATTGATTGGTCTTTTGGGTGGTTCAACAATGTTGGATACGCACGCGATGTGTGGAGCAACATTAGAAGTAGAACCGGAAGTAGAATGAGAAGAGGATGTACCACCAAGATACAATTCTGGATTCTGAGGAATTTAAGCTCTTTTAGCTTTCCTCTTTTCCTCCATCTCTTTGTTTTCCAGTTTCTGTATGAACTCATTGATAGTCCAATACTGGTACGCATCCTTCTCTTTTAACACCTCAATATGTTGGTTCCAATACGGTGGCAATGCATCGGCAAACTTGTCCACCAATTCAGACATAGGTATGCTTATCTCATAGCTTGAAAGCTCTGTGAGTAAGTGACAATACCTTGGGACCAACTCTTTCAACGTCTCGTTACCCATGTAACTGAAATTCTCAAACTCTTTCCGAAGCTCTTCCATCCTTAGCTTCCTAGTCTTCTCATTTCCATCATGCCTGTTCTTTAACATATCCCACAATTGTTTAGAAGTTGTACAAAACCCAAACTGATGAAGCAAGTCTTCCTAGTCTTCTCATTTCTTCTCAATGAGAAAACGCTTTCTTCTCAATAGAAAATTTATTCTTTTCATCATCTGCAAGATTTTCCAATGGAATAGGCTCTCCTGTGTTCTCCAAGATCGGAGCAACATAGCCCTTTGCAATCATCTGCCACGCCTCAGTTCCCTCTAAACCCATTCCCTCCAGATGGATTTTAAATTTGGTCTTCCACGTGTTGTAATCGACCATCTCCATAAGCTTAGGTGGACGGTTTCCACTCCCCGGAGACAAGTCTTGGATAAGAGTTGATATGGCATTAGTCGTCTGTGAGTGAACCGCAGCTGCTGCTACTCCCCAATAGTCACCTATTGGTTGCGGTTGTGGTTGCGCAATGTGTTGAGGAATAGTACTAGTCATAGCCATATAATTGATTGGTTGTGATGGTTGACTAGACTTTTGAGCAGCAACCGACCAAGGATCCCTGGTTGTCTGCTGTTGTGGTGTTGGATTAGGTCGTGGTGTAGTAGGAAAGTTCCACATCTTGATCTGAAAATGTTTTAACACGAAAAGATTAGAAAAGTTTATAAACAGACTCTACCTTCGTATGTAGCGAGTGGTCGAATGTGCACAAATGTTCACGTTCGACTGTTTAACAAGATACGAATGTAGAAAATAACTGACTCAAATCACTTTCAACCGTTTACACCCTCTTTCGACCGTTTGAAAATTCTCTTTCGACCATCCGTTTGGTCGAAAGAAACTAAAAGGGTCGAATGAACAACTGAACACTGACAAAATCTAGGTTCGACCAACTAAAACACCACCTTCGACCAAAAATCACACGTTCGACCAAAAATACTCATACGTTCGACCAGTCTTACTAGGTTCGACCCTGCATATTCAAAAACGGTTATTCTTTGAAAATCAGTTAATTTTGATCAAATTTTTCAAAAGTTGAAAGAATTTGATGATTCTAATCAGGTTTTGCTTCGGATATGATTTGGAACAAGTTTATAAAAGAGAATTATGCATTTTATCCATGAAAACAAGCTCTAATCAATCAAATTATCACCAATTTAGTTTTATCAATGAAAACAGAAAGTTTTTGATCAAAATAGGGTCCAAATCAGTTGTAAAATTATCAGTTTGTGGTTGTTTGATCCATATGGCTCTGATACCACTTTGTATGCGTGTAGGATCGTCAAATCTACAAAGATAATGATCAAACAATTTTGATTCAGGTGCGGAATCCCTGAATCAATCACAAAATGATAACAATACTAACAAAACACAGAAATCATCTTTAAAAGCTTCATTTCATTGATAAACAAACTCAATTACACGTTATAATAAGCTTTACAATCAAAATAGGACGTGAATTAAGTTTACAGAAAACCCTAGGGAGAGACTCAAACAGGAGGGAAACAAAAATGACAAAAACTAACTTTCAAAATGAACTTGACCTATTTATAGGCCTGCACATTCGCCCACTTTGCTTGGTCGAATGTGCAAGTTCGCCCATTCATCATGGTCGAACCAAGCAATACATTATCATCTAAACTACCTTCGACCTCCTTCTCTCCTTCGCACCTTTAGCTCTCCTTCGCCCATTCAGAAACTTTCATTCGCCCATATAAAACTTCCTTCGACCGTTCGACAAATCACATAAACATATGTTAAAAGTAATCCTAAGCATTAGTCGCACAAAATGCATCTACACTACTCCCCAATAATCAGCCATCGGTTGTGGTTGTGGTTGTGCAACTTGCTGGGGCATAGAGCTAGTCATCGCCATGTAATTAATCGGTTGGGATGGTTGACTAGACTTTTGAGCAGCCACCGACCAAGGATCCATGGTTGTCTGCTGTTGTGGTGTTGTATTAGGTCGTGGTGTTGTAGGAAAATTCCACATATCGATCTAAAAATGATTAAACACGAAAAGATTAGAAAGGTTTTATAACAGATTCTACGTTCGACCCTTTGAATGAATCGTGTGGTCGAATGTGAAAATCAAGCCACGTTCGACCGTTCGAAAAAGTTCGAAATTAGAAAATAACAAACTCAGTTCACCTTCGACCGTTTATACCCACGTTCGACCACTCGATTGGTCGAATGTACCCAAAATGGTCGAATGAACAAAATCACATTGATAAACTCTAGATTCGACCAAATAACCCTTCACGTTCGACCAAATAATCCTTGGTTCGACCAGAAACTCACACTTTCGACCAGTCTCCCTAGGTTCGACCCTTCATGTTTCAAAAACGGTTATTCTTTGAAAATCAGTTAATTTTGATCAAAATTTTTGAAAGTTGATGAAATTTGATGATCTTAATCAGGTTTTTCCTCGGATTTGATTTGGAACAAGTTTAACAAAGAGAATTATGAGTTTTATCCATAAAAACAAGTTCAAATCAATCAATTTAACACCAAATTCAGTTTATCAAAGAAAAACAGAAAGTTTTGATCAAAATTGGGTCCAAATCAGCTGTAATATTATCAATTTGTAGTTGTTTGATCCATATGGCTCTGATACCACTTTGTATGAGGATCGAATTGATAAAAACTATTGGTTTGATCAAACAAGTCTACTAATTCAGGTGCAGAATCCCTGAATCAGTTACAAAATGATAATAATATCAACAAAACACACAGATCATCATAAACATTGCTTTTCATTCATAAACATACTCAATTACATTTTAAAACGATATTTATAATGATTAAAAGACGTTTACAGACTTGACACAATAACCTAGGGAGGACACACACTGGGAGGGAAAACAAAATGTCAAAAGTTACATTGCAAAAATCAACTTGACCTTATATAGGCCTGCACATTCGCCCATTTGTGTTGGTCGAATGTGCAGGTTCGACCAATCATGGTGGTCGAATCAAGTTTATACATTAAATCTATTTCTACCTTCGACCTCCTGTGCTCCTTCGACCCTATTCTTCTACCTTCGACCATTCAAGAAACCACCTTCGACCGTATATTTTCACCTTCGACCATTCGACAGTGAACAAAAATATGTGTTATTCGCAATCCAAAGCATTAGTCGCATATAATGCATCTACAGAAGAGACCATGGTGACCCTACTCTTCGAATCAAATCCTGCATCAAGGCACAAAAATGTTTAAGGAAAGGTTATGTCGCATTTTTGGCACATGTCGTTAAACAGAAAGCTAAAGATCGGAAAATCGAGGACATACCGGTGGTGCGAGACTATCCTGAAGTCTTTCCGAAATATTTTCCACGGCTTCCACCGCCACGGCAAGTTGAGTTTCGCATTGACCTTGTCCCAGGAGCTGCTCCAGTAACCCATACTCCGTATCGTTTGGCACCATCTGAAATGCAGGAATTGTCTAATCAACTTCAGGAGTTGATGGACAAAGGTTTCATTCGTCCGAGTTTTTCTCAGTGGGGAGCGCCTGTGCTGTTCGTGAAGAAGAAGAAAGACGGGAGTTTTCGCATGTGCATCGATTATCGTGAATTGAACAAGCTGACGATCAAGAACAAGTATCCACTAGCAAGGATTGACGATCTGGTTGACCAGTTGCAAGGTTCCAGCTACTACTTGAAGTTCGACCTGCGCTCGGGATACCATCAGCTGCGAATTGAGGAGGATGACATACCGAAGACGGCGTTTCGAACTCATTATGGACACTATGAGTTTTTGGTTATGCCTTTTGGCCTGACAAATGCTCCTACTGTCTTTATGGATCTTATGTTTTACATATATAATTACCTTCCTTTTTGCACATTTATAATGCTTTTATCTTTATAAAATATATCTAAATTGTCCCTATGAGATAAATGCAGGTTATTGAAAGGAAAATGCAAAAAGAAAGGAAAAAGGCATATCTTGAGTGGAGAACAAGCTTCTAGGGGACAAAAATGGTACATGGTACAACAACCTTGTCTCTCACATGCAAGTTTTGAAGCCCATGAAGGAAAATGATACGAAAGACAAGGAATTGAAGACTCTCGGAGCTGTTTCAAATACAGCATGGTCGCGTTCTAACCGTGCACGGCCGTGCAAGTGTTCTGGGTCAACAAGTCAACATTTCAAAGTCAACAGGATTCAAATCTGAGGTTTTCTGATGTGCACGGGCGTGCTCTAGTGTACAGCACGGTCGTGCTTTACTCCAGCGTGTTCTCCAAGGCAAAAACCGACCAAAACTGATAGCAAGGGGATAGAATATGCAGAGCACGAGCGTGATCATACTTATGGCAAAGGCGTGCCAACCACGTCAGGGGATATTCTGCACAAAAAGACTCTGCAGCAGTACGTGTTGTCGAGCATGGGCGTGCCAGAACGTTGTCGCGGGCGTGCTGAAGCTGTTTTTCCTATAAATAGAGGCCTCCACCCCTCATTTTGTACCATCCCTTCACCCATCCATTCCACCCGAGTTCCCACACACTTCAGCCATCTTGAGGGTCTTTTAAGGGACCTTTGGAGCCTGGGATCACTCCATAAACACTTAGAGATTGAGAGTTGAGAGAGAAATCACTAGAAATCACCCAAAAACCTCCATTAATCCCCAAATAACAACCACTATAGAGTGCAAGTTGTAATTCGAATCATTGGCTAGGATTCTTGAGTGTTGCTAGGGTGAAGACTTCTTTGGTAATGAATTATATAGTTTTTATTTATTATGTGGTGTTTTATGTTCTTGTTCAATTATTTCTACCTTAAACCTTGTTTAATGAACTAATTAACTAATTAACTAGTCTTTGGTCTTGTGGGTGTCTTGATAGAAAGTGGGAGGACTTAAGGGTGTACCCATGGTGTGTAACAACCCATGC
This sequence comes from Ambrosia trifida, assembly GCA_028751855.1. Classification (NCBI taxonomy): domain Eukaryota; kingdom Viridiplantae; phylum Streptophyta; class Magnoliopsida; order Asterales; family Asteraceae; genus Ambrosia; species Ambrosia trifida. Next base: position 79,573,117 of record CM054129.1, read on the forward strand.
ACTCTTAGGCTAACCTAATCCATGAGTAGTGATTAGTCCATTTGTGGGTAGAAATACACACACTTTGAGACTTAATCCTCTGCTATCAAGATCTCATTTAGAGTTGGTACACTCTTTATATTCGGTTCTAGTGATAAGACAAGTCTCACCAAAGTTATTCGGATCCTCAAGCAACACTTCCTTTTGGATATTGGTTTCTACGTTGGTTATTCTCACTCTCTCTCTCTCTCTCTCTCTCTCTCTCTCCATCTCTCTCTTTTCTTTTATACTTTACTTTTATTAAAAAGCAACTTATGGCTGAGTAAGGGAAGCCGTGTCTTTGGGTTCGATACTCGGTACTTGCTGGAAGTCTATACTATACTCGATAGGTACACTTGCCTATCGTGTGGGTTTAGAGTAATTCGCAATTATCGTTTTCATTTATAAATTTAAAACTTGACTAAGTGTTTTAATTGACAGGTCTTATTTAATTACCCTTTTTCACCGAGTCTTGACACTTCCTTCGGGAAAGTGTTAGTTTTGAAAAGGACGTTTAAAAAGACCTAATCCACATGACATCAAGTTTTTGGCGCCATTGCCAGGGACACGACATATTCCATAGAAAAGTTTTAAGTTGCTAGTTACTAATTATTTTACAAGTTGTTTTGATAAGCTTTGCAGGATGGATCATCGAGTTGCTAAAGGTGGCTGCTACGTTCAACAAGGATGTGACTATTGTGGCGGACTTCCTTTTCCCCACAGTTGTGAAGACTATTTACTTTGTATTCTTTCGTGCAGCTATTGTGGTGGACCTTCTTACCCCCATAAATTTGAAGAATACATCTCTCCATATCTTCCCACTTTAGAGTCTTACCCTTGTGAACCTTCCCCATATTCACCCCCACCTGAACCATCTCCATATAACCCGTCACCATTTCTACATTCTCATATATCACCACCCTTTGATTCTTCAACTTTCCCACCTTTTGAAGAAAAATACCCACCTGAAAATTCACCATGATTTTTACCATCACCAAATCCTTTCTCCGAGTCCGAACCTGAACCTATCATTGACTTGAGGAAGTTTGCCGAAAATCTCGAGATAGTCAAAAACTATCTTCTGAAGAGATTTGCAATGGAGGATGAAGCGAGAGTAAGGGAATTGAAAGTACAACAAGAGGAAGCGGGTGCAGATAGGATTGAACAAAACATGGCCGGAGGTGGAGTGATGGACGAAGAGGTGCGGAAAGGGTGGAAAAAAGCAGACTGCAGCAACTCAGAAAAAGAAGTGGTAATGTCTCAGCTGCCATTTTTCACGAGTGATAGTCCCCCGATGGTTGAATTTGTTCACGACTCTTGGGGTAAAGCGTATTACTCGGAGGATCACTTCACTAGGAAAAAGTGGCGTTATTTCGGCAGGCCACTTCTGGTGTGTCGGGGTGACCGACTTCTTCACTACTTGCACATAGTGAAGTTCGATCCAGGAAACTTCAAGTGGTGGTGGCATGACTCATCATCACCTCTAGAATGTTCCCTTATCAATCCCAAAATCTTAAATTGCGGGATTGGACTTGGTTAAAGTAGTATTTCCAGGGCTAGCCCGATGAAGAATAAGTTGAGAGGTTGGTGCATACGGTAAGAAAAGGCATTTGAGGACCCTCAGGTATAATCGTTCTCTTTTACTTCTTTCTAACCGCCAGGTATGCCCTCTCGGCAATAGGACTTAGTAGTTATTTATTAGTAGTTTTTTTTTATGTTTTTAGTTTGTAGTCATCTATATATTCATGCCAAGTGATTTCTCTCGGAAGGGCTCAGTGGTTTGGTAATTGTGGGTGTCACCCGAACAGTTTTCTTCTAGAAAACTAATTAGGGGAGCGGTTATCTTTGCCCCACTTATTTCTTTAAGCATAAAATATATCATAAAAACTATAATTTTAAAATATGCTAAAGAATTAAGTGTGAGATGGTAAAATCTTATAAATTTTACCACCTCTTGAAATCAACAAACCAAAACCGTTTTAAGGCAAAATTTTTCAAAAATGTTTTGATTAAATAAAACCGTTTTCAAATCCTTTAAGTCCACCCCAAAGACCTAAAAGGAGATTTTTGGAGGTATTGGCAAAACCGAAAGAACTAACTTAAAGTGTTTTCTACTTCATAGTTGAGCGTCTACCCTTTCCATGTGAGTATCTTGAGCCTTATCGAGCACACCCACTTTTGATATAGATACCACATATGCTCATTCGTTTGACCATGAGAGATATTCACCCTTGGCATGACATAGTTAGAACTTGTGTATCTTATACGTTTCGAGACCGCACATAAGGTGGGAGATTGTGAAAATGATCAAGGCACTTAGTACACACCCATTCCATTTTTCATTGGCCTTCCATAAATATATCCCTCACCTAGTCACCCCACTTGAGTCTTAGCCTTTTTCGTTTCATCCATCACATTTAGCCCATGTTGTGGTTTTGGTAAAGAAGGCGTGTTGCAGGCTAGTGGGACATTCTTGGGCAATCTTGAAATGAAAGAAGATAGACTAGAGATCATGGTATTCACCAAGAAGAATTTGGCAATAGAAGAAAGATCGCCACAGAGAGTTATCATACCAAAGAATAAGCTTTACCGAAAGCAGCATTTGTAAAAAAAAAGTGTTTGAGAAATAAGTCAGAAAGCTCGACAATAAACGGGCCGAAAGAAAACAATTCTATTTAAAGGTTTATTTCTAGGGCATTCCTAGCGGAGGTTATTAGGTGTAAATACCGAAAGGTTCGCAGAGTAGGGACGTCAGAGCAGTAAGTCTTTGGGGGAAGAGTTTCACAAAGCTCATTATCTAGAGTTTGACATTTGCCCATTACGTCGCAGCCGTTGCCTAAGCCATACACGCCAGTAGATCCCCTTCCTACCCGTTTATCGCTTCATCATTTTTTTTTGCCCCTTAAAAGACCTTGTGATTTGCGATCTCTCACCCATATATATATATATATATATAGCGGTGGAGATTTGATTTGTGCACAAACCTATGATCGGTGCATGCCTTGGGTTTAATCTGAGTGACCACCCCCAAAATAACACCCGAGTGAAATAACTGTGAGGAAAATATGAAGTAGACACTTGAGGGATGTTTGATTAGGCGCGCCAAGGCTATCTGGAACATCTACCAAGGTTGTGTTGAGTAGGTAGGACTCTTAGGAGGTAAGTTGAGCTCGACACATCGAGTAAAACTTACAATTTTTATCTCATAAAAATTGCCTAAGGTTTGGTTTGCTTGAAGACAAGCAAACGCTTAAGTGTGAGGTGATATGATGTGCCGATAATTTAACATGTTTTACATATATAATTACCTTCCTTTTTGAACATTATGAAAGGAAAATGCAAAAAGAAAGGAAAAAAGGCATATCTTGAGTGGAGAACAAGCTTCTAGGGGACAAAATGGTACATGGTAAAACAACCTTGTCTCTCACATGAAGGTTTTGAAGCCCAGGAAGGAAAATGACATGAAAGACAAGGAATTGAAGACTCTATGAGCTGTTTCAAATACAGCATGGTTGCGCTCTGACCGTGCACGGCCGTGTAACTGTTCTGGGTCAACAAGTCAACATTTCCAAGTCAGTTGTAGTCAAATTTGAGGTTTTTTGATGTGCACGGGCGTGCTCTAGTGTACAGCACGGTCGTGCTTTACTCCAGCATGTTCTCCAAGGCAAAAACCGACCAAAACTGACAACAAGGGGACAGAATATGTTGAGCACGGGCGTGCTCATGCTTATGGAACGGGCGTGCCAACCACCTAAGGGGACATTCTGCACAAAAGGACTCTCTAGCAGTACGCATTGTCGAGTATGGGCATGCTAGAACGTTGTCGTGGGTGTGCTGAAGCTGTTTTGCCTATAAATAGAGGCCTCCACCCCTCATTTTGAACCATCCCTTCACCCATCCATTACACCCGAGTTCCCACACACTTCAGCAATCTTGAGGGTCTTGTAAGTGACCTTTGGAGCCTGGGATCACTCCATAAACACTTAGAGATTGAGAGTTGAGAGAGAAATCACTAGAAATCGCCCAAAAACCTCCATTAATCCCCAAATAACAACCACTACTATGTGTTTCCCCAACACCCACTATAGAGTGCAAGTTGTAATGCCAATCATTGGCTAGGATTCTTGAGTGTTGTTAGGGTGAAGACTTCTTTGGTAATGAATTATATAATTTTTATTTATTAAGTGGTGTTTAATGTTCTTGTTCAATTATTTCTACCTTAAACCTTGTTTGATGAACTAATTAACTAATTAACTAGTCGTTGGTCGTGTGGGTGTCCTGATAGGAAGTGGGAGGACTTAAGGGTGTACCCATGGTGTGTAACAACCCATGCACTCTTAAGCTAACCTAATTCCATGAGTAGTGATTAGTCCATTTGTAGGTAGAAATACACACAATTTGAGACTTAATCCTCTGCTATCAAGATCTCATTTAGGGTCGGTACGGTGTTTAAATTCGGTCCTAGTGACAAGTCAAGTCTTAGTTATGCGACTCAGCTTCATTGTCTATGTGAAAGCTTTGGCGCAAGCTAAGGTTTGATGAACCCGCGTTGAGAGAAAACGTTCTTTATTTTTTGTCCTCTTTATATTGCCGCATAGTTATCGATAGACCACTCACTTTTTAAAATAGTTAATTGGGTCAAGTAAAGGATGCCCGTGTGCCGGTTGGTCACGACTCCTTTATGATATCAAGTGGTTTCTTGATCAGTCATGCTCCGGCCACCTGCAAGTTGTCCATAAAAGTTTAAAGTAGTTAGATGTCTTTATTACAACATTGGGAGGTGGGTATTTCGGGGTTGGAGCGATACAGTCTCGGGAGATTCTCCCCTCATTGTTAAGAGGTGAGCTTACCTGGTCGGGAGAACCTCAATTAAAATAAGAACATAAACTAGTTATGCGATAACGGTCACCTCTAGAGAATGCAGTTGCAACTCAAAGTTAAGCACAAGTGTGCAACTTGAATGCACCACTCAATTAAATAATTACTATTAATTAATACCAAAGTTAGTCGGATCCTCAAGCAACACTTGCATTTGGATATTGGTTTCTACGTTGGTTATTCTCGCCCCCCCCCTATCTCTCTCTCTCTCTCTCTCTCTCTCTCTCTCTCTCTCTCTTTTCTTTTATACTTTACTTTTATTAAAAAGCAGCGTAGGCTGAATAGGGGAAGTCGTGTCTTTGGGTTCGATACTCGGTACTTGCTGGAGGTCTATACTATACTCGATAGGTACACTTTCCTATCGTGTGGGTTTAGTGTAATTCGCATTTATCGTTTTAATTTAAAGGTCTCATTTAATTACCCTTTTTCACCGAGTCTTAACACTTCCTTCGGGAAAGTGTTAGTTTTAAAAAGGACGTTTAAAAAGACCTAATCCACACGACATCAAAACCCTATCTACACAAGTTCGTAATTATCTTCATAGACGACATCTTGATCTACTCGCAAACCAAAGAAGAGCACGAACATCATCTTCGCTTGATTTTGGAGTTGCTCAAAAATGAGAAGTTGTTCGCCAAATTCTCAAAATGCGAGTTTTGGATTCTAGAGGTTCGTTTTCCCAGTCACATCGTGAATGAGAAAGGTATACAAGTTGACCCCACAAAGATTGAAGCTATCAAGGATTGGGATGCACCCAAAACTCCTACTGAAGTGCGACAATTTTTGGGTTTAGCTGGTTATTACCGACGGTTCATTGAAAATTTCTCTAAGATTGCCCAACCACTGAGTGTCTTGACCCAGAAAGACAAGAAGTTCGATTGGGGGATCGGGCAAGAGGAAGTGTTTCACGTCTTGAAGAACCGTTTGTGCAGTGCTCTGATTCTATCTCTTCCTGAAGGTACCAATGATTTTGTGATTTATTGCGTTGCTTCTCATCAAGGTCTTGGATGTGTACTCATGCAAAGGAACAAGGTCATTGCCTACGCATCTCGACAACTCAAAGTTCATGAGAAGAACTACACCACTCATGACCTAGAGTTAGGCGTAGTGAGCTTTGCCCTCAAGATTTGGAGGCACTACCTTTATGGTACTAAGTGCACGATTTTCACCGATCACAAGAGCTTGCAACACATCTTCAATCAGAAGGATCTGAACATGCGGAAACATAGATGGGTTGAGTTACTAAACGATTAAATTGCGAGATTAAATACCATCCGGGAAAAGCCAATGTTGTGGCTGATGCCTTATGCCGAAAGGAATGAGTCAAGACCCTGCGTGTGCGTGCGCTAGGTTTGACCATTCATACGAATCTCACTAACCGTATCCGTGATGCCCAACAAGAAGCTCTGAAAGGTGAGAACCTGAAAGGTGAGTCGTTATTCAAGATGGTTAATCTATTGGAAACACGATCCGACGGCACGGTTTACTTTGCCAACCAGATCTGGGTACCACGTTTTGGTGGCTTACGTGATTTAATCTTTGAGGAGGCCCATTAGTCTAAGTACTCGGTTCATCCCAGAGCCGACAAAATGTACAAGTACGTGAAGGAATTCTATTGATGTCCCAACCTTAAAGGTGAGATTGCAACATACGTCAGTCGGTGCCTTACCTGCTCGAAGGTCAAAGCTGAGTATCAGAAGCCGTCCGATTTGCTACAGCAACCAGAGATTCCTGTTTTGAAATGGGAACAAATCTCCATGGATTTCATCACCAAACTACCTAAGATGACCAGTGGTCACGACACGATTTGGGTAATTGATGACAGGTTGACTAAATCCGCGCATTTCTTGCCAATCAAGGAAATCGATAAGCTAGAGAACTCGCCAAGCTGTACATCAAAGATATTATAACTAGGCATAGTGTGCCTATTTCAATCATGTCCGACCGAGACAGTCGATTTACTTCTCGATTCTGGCAGACACTGATGGATGCATTAGGCTCTCGCTTATACATGAGCATAGCCTATCACCCACAAACCGATGGCCAGAGCGAACGTATGATCCAGACATTGGAAGACATGCTTTGGACATGTGTAATCGATTTCGGTGGAAACTGGGATTCTCATTCACCATTGGTTGAGTTCTCTTACAATAACAGGTACCATACTAGCATCAAGGCTGCCCCATTTGAAGCCTTATATGGATGTAAGTGTAGATCTCTTTTGTGTTGCGTAGAAGTTGGAGACAAATATTTGACTGGCTCTGAGCTTATTCAAGAAACAACCGATAAGATCTTTCAGATCCGTGATCACTTGAATGCCACTCGAGATTGTCAAAAGAGCTATGCTGGTCACCGTCTCAAAACACTTGAATTTCAGGTTGGGGATAAGGTACTCTTGAAAGACTCGCCCTGGAATGGTGTACCACGGTTTGGCAAACGTGGGAAACCTAACCCCTGATACATAGGTCAGTTCGAAATACTTTCTAGAGTTGCTCCCGTGGCATACAACCTCAAGCTACCAGAAGAGCTCAGTGGTGTTCATGACACTTCCCATGTATCCAATATGAAAAGCTGTTTGTCCGACGAATCTTTGATCATTCCTCCCAAAGAGATTCACATCGATGATCAACTCCACTTTATTAAGGAGCTAATCGAGGTAACTGATTAGAAAGTCCAGAAATTAAGAAGGAGCCGCACTAAACTTGTTAAAGTCAGATGGAATGCAAAGCATGGTCCCGAATTTTCATGGGAACGCGAAGACCAAATAAAACCCCCAAAATGGCTGAAAATCCACCAATCATCAATTACACCTTATAATAACCATAAATCATTTGACGATATAGATATTCATTCGAACCCCAGACATGGTCGAATGAACTTCTTTAAAACATTTATATCTTCAATCTTCGACAGTCTTATACAATCCAAAAGCGATAACCACACATATACATCTACAAAAAACAGTTCTAGATCATTAACATAACATCTATTCATCATTTCATATCACATAACACACAAACACATCATTTAACATCATTAACATAAGGGTTTTTGTAAGAAAACTCATTATAAATGAATAGACTTAGTTTAGAAATATTTTAGAAAGGTTTTCATCCATGAAAACTTATTTAAATCAGATCTGGACACTTAGGGTTTGATAAAAACGAATGAAATTTGATTAAAAAGGTTTTATATGAAGAACACACCTTGAATCTTCTCTTGTTTATGCTATGGAACGTGTTTTTAGGTTAGGATTTGAAAAATGAGATAAAAAACTCCTCCCTACAGGTTTGGGGTTGAGAGAGAGCACTTAGAGGCGAGTTAGGGTTGTGAAATGATGAAAAAGTTTCAAAGTATGGTATTTATAGTCAGCATTGGTTCGCACCCTTGCAGGGACGAACCAGACTTCATTCGACCCTGTTGAAGGTCGAATCAACATCAGGGACCTTGGTTCGACCCTCCCCTACATTCCTGTTATGCAAGTTTTCATGATTTTGCCATTTTAACCTATTTTAATACATTCTAACACATGAACATGCAATTCTAACATATGTTAATTATATATACTCATATAAACACGTATTTACACATTGCACATCATTTATCAGACATTCAATACTTGATACTTAATCCGACTATGTAATTTCACCAACAACGGGACTCAAGACTCGTGTGTGCGTAAGTTACCCCCAATGATTCTCCGAATCACTGAACCCGAAACAATACATAACTGTAAACCGACTCAACTGACCCAGTCAAGTATGTTAAATAAATGTTTTCGCTAAGGTAGACTTATATGTTTGTAAAAGTATTATCCTGAATTTTCCGGGTGTCACATCATCCCCCTGTTGAAAGAATTTTCGTCCCCAAAGCCGACAAGGAAAAGACGAAAAGAAGAAAAATTTTCCAGTTGCTACAGAAAATATCATAGCCAAAATTTAAAACACAATGACTACATAGACTTCTCACACTTTGTACAATAAAATGTCCTTTGTACAGTGAAGAAACAACGAGTATAAACAACGTATATAATGGAGTGATAGGTGTGGGGTGTAATGACTCGTGTTCGCTGCAGGGTAGAATCCTTTGCTCACGACGATGGTTGATCTATGGTTATGTGCATAAACGACAAGCAGAATAATATAGTAGACGAGGATATAAGTGGTTTGATCTTGTAAGACCTACGTCCACTGAAAAGGATGATCTTTATTGATAAGGGATACAAGTAATGATACAAGTGTATTGATTCTAATTGGTGGATTCGCCGTCCTAAGAAAGGAGGCCAAGTCCTCCTTTTATAGGAGGTGCGTGGGCCTGGGGTCATCGGGCCCACTTTGATTGTCAATGGGCTTGGGCCTGAGGCCCGAGCCGGTTGCTTATGAGCCCATTTAGTTGGATCTCAATCCTTAGTTAGGTAAAGTGATCCAAGTTGAGGAGGGCTGCTCTTGATTGGGCCACGTGGCACTTCGTGGTTGGCCGGCTGGGCGGTGCCCTGCCATTGGTACACGTGGCGCACTGTGGCTGGTTCAGCCGAGGGGACTCCTTTTCCTCTGATGTCAGACGGTGTCAGGCGGCTGGCCAGTTGTCAGCTGACACATGATGGGAGGAGGCAAGTTGGGCTCTAGGGGGGATGTACCCAGGCGCTGTCGACTGGTGCTTCTGCGCGGAGTGAGCAGTGCCTTTGGCGCTGCTGTGTTACCTTCTTAGGTGTGTTGTTTTAGGCGGAGGATCTGGATAATGGGTAGGGTGCGCCTGAGAGCGCTAGGGAAAAGTACCCTACCCCTTCAAGTCCCCCAAGTCCAGGGTGTCTCCTGTTCTTGCTTAGAGATCTGGTGGGGCGCTGGACTAATGTGTAATTTTGTGATGTGTTTTTCCGTTGTGTTGTTTACAGCTGTTGTAGAATATGTGTACTGCAACATGTTTGTAAAGAAGAGTGCTCGTTGCGTCTCTGGAAAAAATATGTTAATGTGGGGAAAGAGTGCGCGTTGCTACTCTGGTGGCATGTGGAAAGATAAAAGCGTCCCCTTATCTTTGTAAATGGCTCTTTCTTTTTGTAAAAGACCGGCGCCAGGTTGAGACCTGGCGCAGGTGATAATTTTTCACTTTCGGCCGGTAATGGCAAAGTCTGGTAAAAACGCTCTTTCAATTTTACGTCAACCCAGCGCCAAGTGATGATATGGCAGTCTGGGTGTGAGATAGTAAAATTTGGCGGAGAACGTCTTTTCAATTTTACGTCAACCCAGCGCCAAGTGATGACGTGGCAGTCTGGGTGTTAGATAGTAAAATTTGGCGGAGAACGTCTTTTTAATTTTACGTCAACCCAGCGCCAAGTGATGACGTGGCAGTCTGGGTGTGAGATAGTAAAATTTGGCGGAGAACGTCCTTTCAATTTTACGTCAACCCAGCGCCAAGTGATGACGTGGCAGTCTGGGGTATGAGATAGTAAAATTTGGCGGAGAACGTCCTTTCAATTTTACGTCAACCCAGCGCTAAGTGATGACGTGGCAGTCTGGGGTATTTAATGTGCAATCCTCTTAATTAAAAATTAAAAGGTTTCCTTGAAATTAGGAAATGTGCTGGAGAAGCTGAGACGGTTGGTGAACGTGTCAAGGTGCAGAAGGGATGTCTGCACAGTTGTCAGTCACGTCAGGTCGTGGGTGGGTGGTTATTCTTCGTGTGTCAGGCGAGTAGCCGTACACGCGCGCGAGTGGGGGCAGTGTCAGGGTACCTGCTGACGTTTGGCAGGTGAAAGGTTGTCCTTATGAGAGACGCGTGGAGTCACATGCTGCCAGATGACTGTTGCCATCCAGCTGTATGCCACGTGTAGCGTCCAGATGCCTCCTCTTCTGGCAAGGTGAAGGGTCTTCTGCCAGCTGTTCCCATCGCATTAAATGCGATGGGTATATATATCCGAGGAGGCCCTTGGATTTTCTTTTTATCCCACTCTTCACAAAAAATCCCTCAACTTCTCTCAAGAAACTTCATCTTCTCCGGTGAACCTTCAAATTTTCGGGCGATTTTATTTCTAAGAAATTTTTTCTTTTTCTTAAAAAGCTTTTGTCAGTATGTCTGAAGGGTCTGATGTTGGGGGAAATCCTGGGAAAGTTGTGGAAAAGTCTAAGAAGCTGATCCATAATACAACCTGTAAGTGGGGTGTCAAGAGTTTTGCCAAGTTTGTGGAGGCCATGGATTTTGATCCGTCATGGGAGGTGGAGCTGCCGAGTGCGAAGGGTACTGCTTTAGCCCCTCCCCCAGGGAAGATGAGCTTGTATGGGCCCACCTTGCTCTTTGTGGGTTCCGTCTTCCTGCTACCAAGTTCCAGGTGGACACGTTGGTGAAGTATGGTGTTCATGTAACCCAGGTTAGTGGGTTTGGTATGCTTCGTCTCGTTCATTTTGAAGCCTGTTGTCGTGCTTTGGACATTGAGCCGTCTTTTGAACGGTTCAATGTCTTCTATTTGACGAACATGGAGCAATCTTGGTTCAATTTCGTCCCCCGTCCTCTTGTACCACCGGTTGGGACAACCTCTCCTAAGTCACTTCATGACTGGAAAGAGAAATTTTTCTATGTCAAGAGGGGAGTCATACCTGTGGATATGCCATGGATGGTTATTGCCGAGCGTCAAAGGGTGCCTGATCATCCTGTTATGGAGGGGTTCAGGGAGCAAGCATGGTTTAAAGATCTGGTGGCTCATGCTTCTCCGTTTGACACGGGTATGTGTTCGGAAGCCATGTTGGCTTTGTTGGGTATGAGCCGTGTTCAGCTTGTGGAGGGGAAGGAGCCTGTGGTCACCACACCTGGTAAGTTTTTTGTCTCCATGCTGCCTTGTCAGTTGTTTTTATGACTGTTGACTGAGTTTCATGTTGCTTTACTCAGGGATGTCAAAGTTTGATGCGTTTTTGCTGCGGGATAAAGCCCCTTTGGAGTGGAGAGAGCCTGCGGAGGGAGGGTATCTGTGATTGATCAGATGGTTGATAGGTTCTATTTTCCATACCTGGAGTTCAAGCCTATTGGCATGCTTATTTCACGTGAGCATCCTATAAATCCTGATCCTTTATGTTCTGTTCCACACTTAACGACCCCTTATTTTGTTGTTTCCTCTGATGGGGAATCAACTGGGTCTTCTGTGGAACTGGTGCATCCAGTGCCTCCGCGTGGTCGTAAGAAGAGTGCGTCGCGCGTTCATAAGCATAAGGTGTTATTTCAAGCTAAATTTGCGCCTTTAAGTGCAGGTGGTGAAGGACCTTATTTTGGTTAGCATGATAGGCGTGCCGAATCTTCTTCCTCCGCCCCTAAAGATGTTGATGTAGCTGAGACTCCATTGAAGAAGAAGCGGAAGCTGGGTAAAGCCCAGAGTGTGAAGGCTGGGTCCTAAAGATCTGGTGGAGCTGGTCCTGCGCCGTTTGCACTGGAAATTAGTCCGCCGCCGGAGCGCCGTCCTCTTATACAGAAGACTGTGAAGAAAGTGACTAGTAAGTGACTCGTTTAACTTGTCTTTTTTATCTTCGTTGTAGTAACGTTTTCCTAAGTGTTATGCTTTGTTTCGTTGTAGTTGTTTCTCCGCAAGCTCCCGGTTCCTCCTCCGGTCCAACTCCTTCTGAGGTGGAGATTGCCACGAAAAGGCATGAGGAAAAGGCGCGAGCGGAGGCTGAGAAAGCTCGGGCAGAACAAGAGGCGGCTGAGGCCGAGAAGCGGGCCAATGAAGCTTCTGCCAAGAAAGCGGAGGAGGAGAGGGCTACAGCTGAAAAGCTGCGTTTGGAGGAGATAGCCAAGAAAGCGGAGGAGGAGGCAGCAGCTGAAAAGCTGCGTTTGGAGAAGGAGAAAGCCGAGGCGGAGGCCAAGGCTAAGGCGGATGAGGAGGCCGCCAGGGTTGCCTCTCAGCAGGTGCCGTCTGGTAGTTCTCCAATGGATGGTAGTGATGCCGGGGTGATTAGGCAGGTTGGTGATATGCCTTCTGGTGGAAGGTCTAGTGTTGAGCGGGATGACCCGGGTTACTTCGCGGGTGATGTAATCTGGCGCCCGCACTGGAGTATTCGGGAGAACTCCCGCTTTGCGAATCCTCTTATTGCTGAGGAGTTTGTGTCTCAAGTGGTCCCTCCTAAGGAGAGGGAGTACCAGGATAGCTTGTCTCGCTCGCAGCTGATAACTGACATCTGTGTTGGGCAAGCGCTTCAGGTTGCTGCTGTTGAGTCATTGAAGCGACGCGATGAAGCGTTTGCCCGTGATATTGCTGATTTTAACGCCAGGCGGTCAGTGCAGGCGCAGAGAGAGGAGAAGCTGAAGTCTGAGGTTAAGAGGTACAGGGATAGGGCATACAAGTCTGAGGATAAGGTGAAAGAGCTTGAGCGTGATCATGCGCTAGCTCATCAAAGGTGGATTGAGGCCTGCCAAGTCACTAACCAAGAGACGATGAGACTGAAGGATCAGATCCAGGCGCTGAAGAATGAAAATTCCAAGCTGCAAGAGACTGCTGAAGGTCATCACAAGGTGTTAGCTGATAAGGATTCGGTGGTGGCAGGCTTGCGCTCTGATTTGCGTGCCAAGGATGAAGAGCTTGTGAATGCTTCTTCCCAGCTGTCTGCGCTGGTGAGTGAGAAGGAGGCTTGGGTGAAAGAGAAGGCTGCGCTGACGGAGGAGAGGGCCTCCTTAGAGGAATCCCTGACTTTGTCGCAGACGGAAGAGGAAAATGCAAAGAGTCTTCTGGACGAAGCAATTGTTGCGCAGGAGAAGGCCCAAGAGTCTGTTCCCTGGGTGATGACTGAGGGTATCGCCGAGGTAAGTATTTTCCTACCTTTCTCTATGTCACTGTATAGTTTATCTCTGACTGTTTTATCGCTTGTTTGTAGATTTTCAAGCGGTTCTAGAATGAACCCAATCTTGGCGACCAGGTTGCTGCTATTGCTGCTGCTGCGCGCGCTGCTAGGGAGGCCGAGGGATTTGACACTGGGTTTTACCATGCGCTAAATGGAGGGCGTATAACTGAAGGTGCGCATGATGGTAAACCCAGGGAGAAGGAGTATGAAGCTGAACTCCTTAAGTTTGAACAAGTTGAATTCCCTATACTGAAGACAGTGGCGGACTGTAATCAGTATGCTGATCCTGCTGGCGCCCTCCGTTACTTTATTGAAGAATCCGACCGATTGGGTGCGGAGGCGCAAAAGAAAGGGAAGCAAGCAGCAGCTGGTGGGGAGGCATCCGGGACGACTCCAGAGGGTATGGAGGAGCAGCTGGTGGAGTTTGAAGAGTCTGGGGAAGATTAGAGTGTTTTTAGGATGGTTTTTGGTTTCTGTTTGTAAAGCTATGGGCAGCTTGAACGCCCCTTTTTTGGTGATATATGAAAACTTCTAAGTTTATTTTGTATATATTGTTAAACTTCTTGTGTGATATTGTGTTTGGATTTGATTACTGAGTCCGGCGATAGTTATGTTTAATATCTATGCCTTGAAGACCCGAGGATCAAGTAGTGCACACAAGTAAGGTAGGCGGTAAAAACTTCATAGAATCCTTTAGAAAAGGACTTAGGCATGTGTAGCCTAAGTGTTTACAAAGTTACATATAACGGAAACGTAACTGTGCCACGTTCCAAGAGCGCGGGACGGGCGTACCATCAATTCTCTCTAGCGCATAGGCGCCCTTACCTAAGATCTCCTGAACTTTGTAAGGCCCTTCCCAGGTTGGAGCAAGTTTTCCCTGCTTCTCTGTGTTCGAAGCGCTATTGTTTCGGAAAACATAATCCCCAATGTCAAACTTGTGTAGTTTAACCTTTTGGTTGTAGTAGCGCTCCAACTGATTTTTGTATCTGGCCTCTTTGATGGCGGCGAGTTCTCGTCACTCTTCAAGTAGGTCTAAATTTAGTCGCAGTTCTTTGTTGTTTTGCCCTTTATCCGCCATGAGTACTCTTGCGGAGGGGCATCGGATTTCTGCGGGTATAACGGCTTCGGAACCGTAGGTTAGGCTGAATGGGGTTTTGCCATTGCTGGTTTTTGCGAGTATGCGGTTCGCCCATAGGACATGCGGAACTTCGTCCACCCATCCGATTCTTTTGGTTACGAGTCGCTTTTTGATACCTTCGATGATGCTTCGATTTGCTCTTTCGACTTGGCCGTTCCCTTGGGGATGAGCGACTGATGTGAAGATTTGCTGGACCCCCATTTGCACCAGCCATTCTTGTAAGTGTTGGTCTGTAAATTGGGTTCCGTTGTCACTTATGATCTGGTACGGTAAGCCGAATCTGCATATGATGAATTCCCATATGAATTTCTTGATGTGTGATCCGTCTATCTTTGCTAGTGGCTTTGCTTCGATCCATTTTGTGAAGTAGTCGATTGCCACTATTAAGAACTTGACGTTTCCTGGCGCTGTGGGAAATGGGCCGACAAGGTCTATCACCCATTTCTGGAATGGCCACGCCGCTGTGACGGGTACCAAGTCATTTTTGGGACGCAAGGTGTTTGGCGCGTGGCGCTGGCAGGAATCGCATTTGCGCAATTCTGCTACTGCGTCTGGGTGCATGTCGGGCCAATAGTATCCTGCGCTCATTAATTTGGCAACCACAATTCTGGGTCCTGCATGTAATCCGCAGATACCTTCGTGAATATCTCTGATGAGGAAGGAGGCTTCCTCCTTGTCGACGCATCACAGTAAGGGGCCCAAGTATGATCGTCGGTAGAGGATTCCCTCTGTCAACTCATAGTGCAAGGCCTTGTGTTAGATTTTTCGCGCGTCCGCCTTGTTGTCGGGTAATGTTCCAGATGTCAAGTATGCCTTTAGTGGCACCATCCAGGATGTAGTACTTGTCTGGATGATGTTTACTTGTCTCGGCGGGACGGATGGCCTTTCTTGTAGTTCAACACGGACGTCTTTGGCCATGTGGTCGAAGACCGTGGAAGCCATCTTGCTCAATGCGTCTACGGGTTTGTTCTCGCTCCGGTTGATGTGGGTGACCGTGCAGGAAGTGAATTTGCGCATGAGTAGCTTGGCCTGCTGTAGGTATAGGGCCATTGTGGCGTCCCTTGCGTCATATGTGCCATTGATGTGTCCGGCTACTAGCAGTGAATCAACGTGTGCTTCGAGGTGGGAAGCTCCCATTTGTTGTGCGATGCGCAGTCCTGCTAGTAGCGCTTCATATTCTGCCTCTTTATTTGTTGCGGCAAAATCTAAGCGTATGGCGTAAGTGTACTCTTTTTTGTTTGGGCTGATTAGGCGTAAACCTGCGCCTGCGCCGTCGCTATTTGAGGCGCCGTCGGTGTAAAGTTTCCAGCTTTCATTTCTGGACGTTGGTGGTGCGGGCTCTTGCTCGGCTAGGCATTCTGTGATTTTGTCTGTCGGTATTTCGGTGGCGAAGTCAGCGAGTACTTGTCCCTTGACTGCGGGTCGGGGTTTGTAATTGATAGTGTGTTCACCCAGTTCAATCGCCCACTTTGCTAGGCGACCTAAGGTTTCAGGTTTCCGTAACACATCGCTGATTCTGTAGTCTGTTAGGACATTTATTGGGTGCCCGTGGAAATACCTGCGCAGTCTGCGCGATGCGTGAATGAGAGCTAGCACTAGTTTTTCCATTGTAGAGTACCTGGTTTCTGCATCTAGCAGGGTTCTGCTAATGTAGTAGATGGGTGTTTGAACGCCTTTTCGGTCTACAAGGAGTACCGCGCCGATTGCCCGCTCCGTGACAGAGAGGTATAGGGTTAATGGTTCCCTGGGTAATGGTGCTGTGAGAGTAGGTAAATTCATAAGACATTCTTTCATTTCTTGAAAAGCTTTTTCCGCCTCAAGGGTCCAGCGGAAATTACTTTTTTGAGACAATTCTTTAGAGTGTCTACAAATGGAAAAGACTTAGAAGCATAATTGGAAAGGAAGCGATTGAGGGTGACGAGACGGCCCATTAGGGTTTGGACTTCCTTGATGGATGTTGGTGAAGGCATTCTTTCAATGGCGAGGACCTTGTCTGGATTTGCGCGGAACCCGTCCCGCGTGACAATAACTCCCAGGAATTTCCCTTCTTCCATGCCGAAGGAACATTTGCTGGGGTTAAGCTTCATGTGCACCTTTCGCAGTTGGTTGAATGTTTTCTGAATGTCTTCCAGCATGTTGTCTTCGTCCTTGCTTTTGATGACGAGATCGTCGACGTATACTTCCAAGCGTACGCCTATCTCGTCAACAAAAGCGCTGTCCATGAGTCGTTGATGTGTGGCTCCCGCATTTTTGAGGCCAAAAGGCATTTTGGTGTAGCAGAAAATTCCTGTATCCGTGTGGAAGGCCGTTTTGTCTTCATCTTCCTTTGCCATTTGGATCTGGTGGTAGCCTTTGTAGGCGTCGAGGAAGCATTTGAAGCGATATGGTGCGAGGGAGTCCACCTTTAAGTCAATCTCTGGAAGAGGGTAGCAATCCTTTGGATAGGCTTTGTTCAAATCTTTGTAGTCGACACACATGCGCCATCCGCCCGTTGTTTTTCCTACCATGACTGGGTTGGCTACCCAGGTTTGGTAGCGTATTGGGCGGATAATGCCTGCATGGAGTAGTTCGTTGACTTGTTCATTCATCGCCTTTGTTTTCTCTTGCCCCATTTTGCGCATCTTCTGGGCGACTGGCTCCACAGATCTGTAAGTGTTGAGTTTGTGTTCTGCGATTTCTCTTGGAACGCCGATCATGTCAGATGGTTGCCAGGCGAATATGTCTATGTTTTTGACCAAGAGTTGCTTGAGGTGCGCTATTATGGTGTTGGAGATTTCATGGCCGATGATGACCGTTTGGTCCGGGAATTTGGGGTTGAGGACCCAGTTTTCCGGTTCCAAACGGGTTTGCGTTTTTTGTGGTTTTGCCACCTCGATTGCGTGGCATTGTTTGTTCCCTCGAATTATTGCGACGCCGGTTCGAGTGGGGAGGCCTACCATTTGGTGGGGAGTGGAGGCGTTGGCGTTGAACTTCGCCAGGCCTTCCCGCCCTAGTAGGACGTCGTGGTGAGATGTTACTTGTAAAACCATGAAGTCACACATTTCTGTGCGTTCGTGGGTACCGTCTGTCAAAGTGACCGGGAAGGTGATTATGCCGCGTGGCATGATGACTTCATCGATAAAGCCTGAGATTGGTGCATTAACTGGAACGAGGCGGGCTTTGTCGTCCTCGTCCAGTTGTTGAAAACATTGATCATAGATTATGTCAATGCTGCTTCCGCCGTCTAGGAACATGGATTGCGTTCGGTAATGTCCTACGACGGCGGTGACAATTAGCGGCGCTGTTGCGGAGGGTCCGCCTCGCACCCGAGGGAGGAGGAGGACGTCCACCTCCTTCCAGGAGTCATCTATTTCTCTTGGGCGCTTACCCTTATTCTGGTGTGTTCCCGCAGAGGAGATCATGTTACAATGATGGTGTGGGGTATGCCGGATGTAACTCGTTTGTAGATTCCGGATTTGTTTCTTTCCGGGTTCTTCGCGTTTATCGTCTTGGTTGGTGTTGCGCCCACCTTTGTTGACGTTTTTAATAAGATGACCGAGCTGGCCCGTCTTTAATGCCGCCTCTATTTCTAGTTTTAGGCTGTAGCAGTTGTCCGTCAGGTGACCATAATCGTTATGGTATTCACAATACTTGGTGTGGTCGACGTTCTTTCTTTTGCCCAGTACTTTGGGCCCTTTGAAAATGACCTGCTCTGTCTTGAGCACTTGTGACGGAGTTTTTGTGAGTGGCGTCCTGTCGGTATTCTTTTTGGGTTGGCTTCTCTGGTCCCTTGATTGCTTGTTGGTGATTGTCTGTCGCGCGTCGTTGGTGGGTGAGTATTTACCTTCGTCCGTTGGTCCTGAAATGCGTGACCAGATGGACTGTTTGCCTTTGTTTCTGCTGGAGTTGTTTGTTTGGTTGTAGCCGCGCTGCTGCTTGATGGAGCGTTCCGAGGATGCATATATTTTGGAGGCTTTGATGACTTCTTTCCAGGAATCTGGGACGCCCGTTTTTCCGGATAATGTTTTCATCAAATCCTCGCTGAGTACTCCATTAATGAAGCCTGCGCGCATGAGCTCTTCTCCGCAGCCGATTTGTAGCGCCTCCTTGTTGTAGCGCACAATGAAGTCTTTTATTGATTCATTGTCTGTGCGCTGACATAGGAGGATGTGGGCCTTATCTCTTTTGTGTCGCATGAGATGGGAGAAGTGATCTTTGAACTTCTGGATAAGGTCATCGAAGTCTAGGATGCCTCCTACCGGAAGGTTGTCAAACCAAACTCTGGTTGCCCCTGTGAGGGTTTGCGCGAACAGGTGGCACCAGACTTGTATAGGCCAGAGGACTGTGGTTCTAGCGCACTCGAAGTCGTGTAAGTGATCAGTAGGGTCTCGCAGGCCATCGTATCTGCCGATGCTGCTTGGGAGTTTTGCCTGTTTTTCTATAGGTGCGGTGGCTATTCGCTGAAAAAATTTGGAGCTGAGAGCGAACGACTTAGGCCTGTATGGCTTGTTTAATTCGTCGTCTTTCTTCTTGTGTGATGACGCCGATTGATTTTTTGTCAGTTTTCGCCTTTTGGATTTTGAGATTTTTGTTGTGTTTGAGTCGCTGGTTGGCTGATAGCCATCAGACTCTGATGCGCAGTCTGCTAAGTCCTGATCGCGTGTGTTCTTACTGCGATCTCCACCCCGAGACTTCGAACGTGTGGCTTGCTTTTCTTTCCCCTTTCGGCTGTGTTTAGCCGATGGGGAAGCTTTGCTTTTGGAATTGTCGGTTTGGAGTTTTGCCAACATGTTTTGATAGATCTTGGTATTTTTGAGCTGTCTACGAAAAAGCCACTCGTCGGGGTCCACCGGTGCAGTGGGTATGTCAAATTCAGATGAGTCTGAGCAAGAAACCACCCGGGGTGGTGTTTCTTCCCTTGCGGCTGCTTGTGTTATGCCCTTGTCAGGAGTTTGGAGCATTCCCGTTCTGGTAGTCTGAATGACTGCAGAAGGGGTTGCTCCTGTGGCTCCGACAGGGGTTAGGTCAGCCATTTGGTGAGTTTAAAGGATGTAGTTTTGAAAGTTTTTAGTTCTTTCAGCCGACACGGATGGCGCCAATGAAGAAACAACGAGTATAAACAATGTATATAATGGAGTGATAGGTGTGGGGTGTAATGACTCGTGTTCGCTGCAGGGTATAATCCTTTGCTCACGACGATGGTTGATCTATGGTTATGTGCATAAACGACAAGCAGAATAATATAGTAGACGAGGATATAAGTGGTTCGGTCTTGTAAGACCTACGTCCACTGAAAAGGATGATCTTTATTGATAAGGGATACAAGTAATGATACAAGTGTATTGATTCTAATTGGTGGATTCGCCGTCCTAAGAAAGGAGGCCAAGTCCTCCTTTTATAGGAGGTGCATGGGCCTGGGGTCATCGGGCCCACTTTGATTGTCAATGGGCTTGGGCCTAAGGCCCAAGCCGGTTGCTTATGAGCCCATTTAGTTGGATCTCAATCCTTAGTTAGGTAAAGTAATCCAAGTTGAGGAGGGCTGCTCTTGATTGGGCCACGTGGCGCTTCGTGGTTAGCTGGCTGGGCGGTGCCCTGCCATTGGTACACGTGGCGCACTGTGGCAGGTTCAGCCGAGGGGACTCCTTTTCCTCTGATGTCAGATGGTGTCAGGCGGCTGGCCAGTTGTTAGCTGACACCTGATGGGAGGTGGCAAGTTGGGCTCCAGGGGGGATGTACCTAGGCGCTGTCAACTAGTGCTTCTGCGCGGAGTGAGCAGTGCCTTTGGCGCTGCTGTGTTACCTTCTTGGGTGTGTTGTTTTAGGCGGAGGATCTGGATAATGGGTAGGGTGCGCCTGAGAGCGCTAGGGAAAAGTACCCTACCCCTTCATACAGGAACCTAAACCTATATATATATATATATATATATATATATATATATATATATATATATATATATATATATTCAGGTTTAAAATCATTTATCATTTGATTCATTCTTAGAGATCACAATTGTTGATGAATATAAAGACATTTCAAGCATAATTATTTAAACATTTGGTTTTAAAAGTTGTTCTTCATCTTCATCTTCTTCTTCATTTCCCATAAGTAAAATATCTTCTTAACCATTTTTTATATATAATAGAGTTCATGATTGTTTATTAAGTTTAACTATTGATTACGTTTATGTTTTATTATTCTTATATGAATATTTAACTTTTTGTTAATGCATGTTTAGATTTATTTTTATTCAATAAAGCTTAAAATCCAACGTATTAGTATTTATTGAACCGTGTGTCCACACGGGCCATAATCCAGTTGCATAATATACATAGATTTATACAAGATAGTCCCCTGTTTTAGGAATGAGATATACATAAAACAATATAATTACAAATTCCTAATTTACGTATACATAGTATTTATTACACCCCCTCAGTCAAAACAAGAGAAAGTTGAATGCTTAGACTAGATTTAGGCTCCTAGTGAATATATCAATTATCTAATATCGATATGGAACATGTAGAATGCAAACTATACCACGTTGAACATGTTTGCGAACAAAATGTGTATTCACCTTGATGTGTGTGGTCCATTGATATTGAACTGAATTACTAGATAACTAGATAGCACCAATGTTATCATAGTTCACCAAGGTTGTTTTTAATGGCCTCTGTAGTCCAAAGGAAGATTATGTAACTAACAAATTTATGTCACCACATTTGAACACCCCTATATGCAGTGCAGCTTCAACACTGGGCTTATAAATAGTGGTTTGACGTTTTGAGGTCAAGGATACTAGGTTAGGTCTAAAATATACACAATATCCTAAAGTAGATCTTCCTTTAGAGCAACATTTAGCCGTTAAAAAAATATTTTTTATAAATAAAACTTAAAAAGAATTCTATAATTATGATTTATAAAATAAATTTAATTTTGAAATATATTATTATAATTTACAACAAATGGATTAATTACAAAAGGGCGTGGAAGAGGGCGGGAGGAGGTTGGGCGGGGAGATTTGACCGGGCGAGGGGGGGGGGGGTAGGGGGAGGAGGTTGGACACGTGGCGCGCGATCATTGGCCCTTTTGATGTTATCGTTGGATTAAAAAAATTAAAAATTTCAAAACATAACCGTTGGCAAGGTTCAAAAAAATTTTTTGAATATATATATATAAATATATATATATATATATATATATATATATATATAACCATATACTCTTCTACCCAAACCCACACTCTCATATTTTTATAAAATCCTCTCCAAACTATCATTTTTTTTAAATCCTTGCAAGATGTCGGACCAGTCTTCAAGTTCATCTGATTCGTTTGATCTACACGCTTTGGAGTCCTCATCCGACGACGGCGCGGAATTGATAATAGCTACCGTTCAGAAAGTCGTTGAAGCTATAGTGGATGATGAAGGGACCTCCTCTGAACCCAAACACAGAAAGTTTATAATTCGTGAACGAAAAGCCACAAATGATTTATTGGTACGTGATTATTTCTCACTCGAACCAAGGTACGATGAAAAAACTTTTAGGCGGCGTTTTCGTATAAGTCGTAATTTATTTTTAAGAATATCAAACGATTTAGAAAATAATTACGAATATTTCCAACAAAGGCCCGATACACGTGGTGAGATGGGATTTACCACGTTGCAAAATGTCATAGCCGGGATTAGACACTTGGGTTACAGACAAACTTCCCACGTAATGGTTGAGTATCTAAAGATGTCGGAGCGAAAGGCTAGGAAAAGTCTTCACTATTTTTGTTCGTACGTCATTGAACTATATTTAAAAAAAAATTTGAGAAAACCTACATTTAGTGACGTACAACAACTTTTGGAGTTTCACGAAGAAAAACATGGTTTTCCCGGGATGCTCGGGAGTTTAGATTGTATGAAATGGGAGTGGGAACTTTGCTCAACTGCATGGCAAGGCCAACACTCGAGCGAGTATCATAAAAAGCCTTGTATGATGCTTGAAGCGGTTGCATCACAAGACCTTTGGATTTGGTATGCGTTTTTTGGTCAGCCCGGTTCGTTGAACGATATAAATAATATTAATCAATCGCCAATTTTCAACGATCTTGTAAATGGTGTTGCACCAAAAGGAACTTTTTTTGTAAACGGTGTAGAATACAAGTACGGCTATTTGTTAACAGACGGAATTTACCCTATGTGGGTCGTTTTCGTCAAATCTTTTACACGAAGGACTACGTTAGACCCTAAGCGAAAAAAGTTTAACAAAGCTCAAATGGTCGCACGGAAAGACATTGAGCGAGCTTTTGGTGTTTTGCAAAAAAGATGGCGCATTTTGTCTATGCCATGTCGAATGTGGGAAAAACCTCAAATACGAAATGTGATGTACGCATGCCTTATTTTACATAACATGATTTTGGAAGACGAAGGGCTTGCAATATGCGAGTACTTTGGTGAGGAACCACAATCAAGTCAAGGAAACATTACTGATGAAGAAAGACGCTTTAACAACTTCGACATCAAGAATAGCCAAACACATCACAACCTTCGAGCGGATTTGGTTGATCATATTTGGAGTCTTCCAAGACATTACGAATCTGATGATGATTAAAAAGATATTTGGTTCATGTATTTTTTTTTTTCGTTTATGTATTTTTTTTTTCTAGTTCATTTATTATTTTTTTAGTTTGTAGTTTATTATTAATTATAATGATTTTAATTTTTTTTTTTTGAAAGGTAAACTTCATTAAAAAGAGCGCGCCCTCAAAACAAGGACCGCCAAGACGACAGAAAAATACATCAATACATCATATACAAGGGGTACCTAGCCCAATCCTTCCATATAGGGGATCCAAACTTAGATCGACTACTAAACCACAAAAGGGAGAGTGACTTGATACTAGCGATCACCTCACAAACCTTGGGGTCAATATCTTCAAACACCTTTCGATTTCCAGTGAACCAAATCACCCAGCAAGAGATCAATATGATGCCAGTCAAAACGCTTTTGCCTTGAGCAGAAGTGACCTGCGAGTCCACTGAAGAGAGCAAATCGGAAAATCCAAAAGCGTACAGAGGAGCAAGTCTGCACCATGCCCCGATACCCGTCCAGACCCATGTGGTAAATAAACAACCAGTAAAGACGTGGTCAATGGTTTCCTCTACGCTAGAGCAGAAAGGGCAGAAAACGTCTTGAATGTTGATCTTTCTTTTGGTTAATGCAACTCTAGTCGGAATGTGATCCAACTCTGCTCTCCAAAAAAATATCTTTACCTTCAGTGGAACCCATGAATCCCATCTCAACCGAATGTTACCGCTGACGACTTGGTTATTGGAGAAGAGCTTTTTGACTAGGGCTACCGAAAATTCACCAGTCTGCTTGTCGCACCAAAGCCATTTATCATGAGTAGAACTCACTTGAATCTTCGAACAGACCTCCTGGACTTCTTGCATTTCGGATATCTCGGAGAAAGAACTTAAGCCTCTGATCCAATCACCAACAAATGAACAGCCAACATCTTTAAACTGCACTCGGTTCGAAATGTAGCAATTTTTAACTCTTTCTAACTTAAAGAGGGCTGGCCGGCGATCTTTAAACAAGGAGTCCCCGAACCAAGGATTGAGCCAAAATCTTGTCTCACAGCCGTTTCTGACAGAAACACGGAAAAAACTTTGAACCTTCGTATCTTGAATCCGCATTTTCTCTAACCAAGAAACAATAACCTTCCAACCGCCTCGAATTCGTTTGTCAATAGGGAGAAAAGTCCACCTACCTTTGCCCCCATGTATCGCTTCTATGATGCCACGCCACAAAGAGAACCGATTGCTATGGAATCTCCAAGCCCATTTGATGAGAAGAGAAGCATTCACCTCGGAAAGTTTAGCGACTCCAAGCCCACCATTCGCCTTACTGCTGGTAATGGACTCCTAAGCAACCCAATGCACTTTCTTGGCATTGGAGCAACCGGACCATAAGAAGTTCTTCATCAAACCTTACAACTTATTAATACCCGCAGGAGCCTTAAACAAAGAAAAGTAATACAGAGGAAGGCTAGAAAGCACCGACTTGAGAAGAACCAATCTACCTCCCATAGAAAGCGATTTCGCCTTCCATGAGGAAAGCCAAGATTGAACCGTATCAATGACCGGAGACCAATGAGCTAGGCGATTCATGTTAGCCCCAACTTTAACCCCAAGATATTCGAACGGAAAATGCCCAACCTTGCAGCCTAAAAAGACCGCCGTATTTTCAGCCTCAATATCTTCGACCCCTATACCATAGAGATGGGACTTGTTGAGATTAATTTTTAGCCCTGAGCAGAGATAAAAATTCTGAGTAATCTGGATATTCTGTAAAGACCATTGCCCATGATAATGGCATCATCTGCGTACAAAAAGTGGGATAAAGAAGCGCCGGAACCAGAAAACTTGATTGGTTTAAACTCCCCGACCTCGCAAGCTTTATTAATAATAAAAGCAAACGCTTCCATAACAACTAGAAAAAGGAACGGAGATAGGGGATCCCCTTGTCGAATACCCTTCTCACATTGAAATTCATGAGTAGGCGCACCGTTAACTAGAACCGAAGACCGGGCCGACTCCAAAATGCCTTTGATCCACGAACACCATCTACTAGGGAAGCCCATTTGGTCCAACATATTTAATAGAAAAGCCCAATTCACGTTATCATAGGCCTTTTGGAAATCTATTTTGATCATAAAAGCCTTTTTCCCCGTCTTTTTAAGCCAACTATAAGTCTCATTGATAATCATGGGGCCGTCTAGAATAAATCGATCACTAAGAAAAGCCAATTGAAAATCGGAGACCACAGACCCCATCACCTTCTTCATTCTCGCAGCTAGAACTTTAGAAATAAATTTGCTTATGACGCCCACAAGTGTAATCAGCCTATAATCATTTAACCCAATAGGCGATTTCACCTTGGGTATTAGTGTAATAAAATCCGAGGCACATCCGCAACTGATCCGGCCATTAACATAGAAGTCGTTCATTATCTCCATTATATCCTCTTCTAGGTGATCCCAAAAGAACTTTATGAAATGGAAGTTAAACCCGTCTGGCCCGGGAGCCCGATCCGACTGCAATCGAAAATAGCCGCCTTCACTCCGTCTTTAGAAAAAACGCCTTCCAAGCCGTCTATATACTCCGTGGGAACCTGTTTAATACCAACACAATGCAACAACGGACGAACCTTATGATTGTCCGAAAAAAGGGATCTAAAGTACTTCATCACCTCCCTCTTGAGGATGGAAGGTTTAGAAATCCAAACATTGTTCAACAAAATACCCTGAATAGCATTTTTCGCCTTTCTACCATTGATGGTTCTATGAAAGAAAGCCGAGTTCTCGTCCCCGTGAATAGCCCATCTAGTTCTCGATTTTTGTTTCAAGTCTTTACTCATAACCCAATTCGAAAATTCAACCCCCATTTTACATTCTTCCCATATCCAAACCTTTTCTTCCTCAAGTTCCCTATCTTCCAAAATCCTTTCAAGCCTAACAATCTCATCTTTCATATGAATAAGCTCTTCACCTTCTTTATCCTTCGAATCTTTCCACCATTTACGGAGAACATCTCTCGGAAACTTAAACTTTTTCATTAATCTCAAATCAGGGGGATCGTCAAAAGTTCAATCTTGAAGCGCCTTAATCACCACCTCTTTACAATCTGGGCGGTCGAGCCAGGAATTAAACCATCTAAATGGTTTAGCCCCAAAGTTAGAATCTACCACCGAAAAACCAACGGGAAATGGTCTGAATGCTCTCTAGGAAGAGCTCTCAAACAAGCCGTAGGCCACCTGTTGAGAAAAGAATCACCGACAAGCAAACGGTCAATTTTACTGAGTTTAAAACCTTTGTCCTTCCCCACCATATAAGTAAACTTATTTCCACGCATATTGTATTTAGTGAGGCCTGCATCATCAATAAATTGATTAAACTCCGCCGCGCTGCCATAATGAAACTTGGAGTTTAACCTATCTTCAGGGAAACGAACAGAATTGAAATCTCCCAGCAGAACCCACATCCCAACATAACTACTGATTAAATTGATTATCTTTGCCCATAAAGCCCTATTTTCCCCTAATTTGTGAGGAGCATAAACGTTAAGAATATTTATCACAGACCCATCCTAAATCAAAACCCCAGTAATTAAAATGAAAGATCTGTCTACTAAAACTGACTCTTTTCTGAATAACTTGGGACTCCAAGCGCTAAATAGCCCACCAGATTTCCCACAAGAAACAACATCAATAAATTCAAAAGAATCCCTACCCCAAAGAGTAGAGAAATCAAAAGAATGTCCAACCATTAACATGGACTCCTGAATCGCCACGAAACCCACACCAAACTTATCGATAATACCCTTAACCCAACTGACTTTACCGAACTTCCTAATTCCCCTGACATTGAGAGAAAGAAAATTCATCTTTTACCTGATTGTAGCCCCATATTATCCACTGACTCACGAACCAGAGAGTGGAAATTAGAAAAATCCACCCCAAGCTTTCTACCCAGCTGAACAAGTAGCTTTAACTTCAGCTTCCAACTCAACTGGGCTCGATGAAGGACTCATCTCAGGCTGTAAAATACCATCGGACTTCACCTGATCTCTGCCCACACAAGATTCTGTCTCCACCTCGGCATTAGATTCCACAGGAAAAAGAAAAGAAGAATGAGCAGCTTCCCCTTGGTCAGCTTTGTTTTCCTTCGAAGAGTTACTAGGGAGAATGTCAACCTTATCTTGACCCCCCTTTCGTAGTTTTACTAAATTGCCCTTCGGAACTATCTTCAATCACGATCTCTGCCCCTTCTAAATCGGATCCAGAACCATTAACGTGGGCTCCCACCAATGGGCTTACAAACTCCTCAGCCAACTCTACTGGGCCTTCACCTCCTTTGGGCCATTTTAAGATCTTTGACTTTTCAAGACTGCTAGAATATTGAATATTATTTTTATCCAGCTCACCCAAATTCCCTTGCATCTTTTTTCTTTTGCTAATTTTGGAAACAGTGTCAATATCCCCATCAATGATATTAAACTGATTTTCAAAATCGAACTGAGATCCCGGACAAAAATCCTCCTCATTATTACCTTCCATAAAATTAGCAGTCAACGTAACCTCCTCATTAATAACTTCCATATTAACAACAACCGGAGAATCCTCATTACTACCCACCTTTATTATTCTCCACAAAATTTTCCATAACTGATGCCGCATTAATGTCAACCACCGGACACTCATAATCAGCCGGAATATCTCCGACATCACCCTTCTCTGACCCCTCGTGACCCTCCTCTTCAACCTCCTCATCACTACTATCTTCTTCCATATTACCGCCATTGTCATGATCAGCATCAAAAAATTCCGGCACCCAGTCACCGGCTTCCTCTTCGATCCACACCTTGTATTTTATATCAGGCCAATACACAGTAACTTCATCCGTAATCCGCCTACCTTCTCCGACCAACACCCCTATATAATCATATGATAAATCCGCATCGTCTACCGATAGTGGAGGTCTGTGCATAATTTTTCCAAACACTTCAGCAACCATATCGATGACCGCGCTATGTAACAAATAAACCGGCACGCCTTTTATTTTAATCCAAGCAAGTCGCTCGAAAGCCAGCGACTGACCTTCCCATCGACTTACCGAAGAGAAACAACCCAAGACTTCTTTGGCCGACAATAAAATCTTTTCAGCATACTCTTTATTATTGAACGGGACCATTACCGAAAGACCCCCAAGATATTGAACTCTACTCTCCCCCACGTCCATGTCTTTCAGAATAATATTAATTCTTTTCAAAGCACCCAAATCAATCATCCTCATTATCAACGCAAAACCATGTGAGCTCTTGTAAACCTCCAAGTCATCATCGATTTTCACCACCTTTTCTGCATAATCCCTCTTCGTTATACCCGTTAACATCTCCTGAACGACCTACCCCCTTGAGCATACATAGATGAACCGGCCTTCTGTTCTTCACTGATCCTGTCAACATGGATCTTCTTAAAAGCCGATTTCCTATACTCTCTTGGAGGCGGTCCAATCTCTCCCTCTTCAAACGTAAATCTCGCCACATTAGTTTTCAAACCATAATCACCCATTTTCACAGCACATAACTCTCTAACCATTTCATCCAGATCTTTCACGTCCAAGAAGGAGATAAAACCAAACCGGTTACCCCCTTATCCCTTTTCCTTGCAATATACAGATCGTAGATCACCCCCAACGAACGTGTAAACTCCGCAAGATCTTTCCCACTGCATTTATCCGGCAAGTTTGATACGAAAAACTTTGTTATCCGGCCTTGTAGCTTCTCCGGTATATTGAACCGGCGACTTCCCATAGAGAGCACTATAATGATTTTAATTATTTTTTTATTAAAGATGTGTTTTTTATTAGTTTATAAAGAAAATTAAATAAAAAAATGAAATTTCATGTGGCACTTCCCTCCTTCCCCTTTCACTCCCCACAATTTTCACATTTCTCATGTGAAGGCCACAAGTGCCACATAGCACTTCATCCCCTCTCCCCCTCTTTATAGTCTAAAGCATTGAAAAAGTATTGAAAAATATGAGTGTGGCACCATTCATTTTTTATTCCACTTATTAAGTTAAAAAGTATTAGTATGGCCAAATTGAAAAAAATCGGAAAAGATTATTACTGTTTCTTAAGGTGTTATGAATTAATATATATAATATTAAGTTAAAAATTCTACTTATTAAGTTAAAAAGTATTACTATTTCTTAAGGTGTTATGAATTATTATATATAATACTTAAGATTTACTGGTGCACAAAATAACCACCTAATTTAGATAACAGAATAAATAATTTTGATATATAAATAAATTTATTTTTAAAACTTATTATATTAATTAAAATAACACGAAACAAAGAGTGGATTAATTATTAAAAGAGTTACATATCAATTTTACATATGAAATAGACTAACGCGCTTTACAGTTACATGCAGGAAAGCTTCAAGTAGCACCTAACCTAAAACAATTGACAATGTATCTCAAATGTTAACACCTAACCTTAAACAATTTATAATTCTAATGTTAGCATCTAACCTAAAACATTGTATAACTCTAATATTAATACCTAACCTAAAACAATGTACAAATCTAATGTTAACACATAACCTAAAACAACATATAACTCCAATGTAACTCTAGTATTAACACTTGTCCTAAAGGCTAAAAAAATGTGCAACTCTTACATACTAATATTAATACCTAACCTAAAACAATGTATAACTCTAGTAACGTATTCTGCTCTGGTTGAAAATATAATTCATATTTACTGGTTTGAACATAATTAGTGACTTGCCTATACATGATTAATGAATTACCTGAACACGTGTTTTTTTTCCTATATGAACAAAACCCCACAAAAAATAATCATTTTTTTCTCCGTTTTTTATGTAGCACTATGGTCTCGTTGGAAAGATAACAAAACGCTCGTTAATTTGGTGTAATTTTTTTCTTTAAAAAATCTCGCAGATAAAAGATATTAACTTTTAAAATTTATGGGAGAAAACATGAGAGAGAAAACCAATTTTGTTTTAAAACTTTTTTTTCTAAAATTACTCAATACCACATGGCATCTTAGACTGTCCATTGTAGCTATAGATGAGTCATGGCTCTATTCTCTAATATTGAGCCACGTAAGCGCTGACATGGCAGGGTGATAAAGCTGCTGCTCATTCGCCTGATGCTGTTGTGGCTAGAGGTGAGCAGCAGCTTTATCCAATTTTTTTTTAAATTATTATTTTTTAAACTTTGTTATTTTAAATTTATATAATATTTAAATTTGTAACACAAATTAAATAATAAACATAAAATATTCATTAATAAAAAAATTAAAAAGACATAATTAATAAAAAAACATAAAAAACTAGTAAACTACTCCTCTTTGTTGTTGAGCTCTTGTTCGAATTCCTTCACGAGACGGTCCTGTTCTTGTTGAAGTATCGCCCGACGAGGCATTGGTAGGTTGCTAAAGTCTTTCGTTAAAAAGTCCATGTTCCTCAATCGAACTTTATCGACTTTAGCTTTCGCCATCATCTCCATTGTAGTCCTTATTTAGCTTTCGTCGGCCCACCACCACTTTTGCCACCTCGCCTTTGGGTTGTTGGTGGTTGCGAATCCGGAATTACGAAATCCGGAGAAAGTGGTGGCATTTGGCTAAGATTAACTTCAATTTCGTTACTCGTACCGCTATACTCTTCTTCATAAAGGAACTCCATAGCGGGTTGGTAACATCCTTGCCATTGTGACGGATCCATTTTTGTAAAGATCAAAGGTTGTTTTTTGATTTGTAAGTTGAAAAGTGTATTTTGTTTGTTTTAAGTGAATAAAAAAGTTTTTTTTTATTTAAATAGCCAAACTAGCCGTTGGCCAACGGCTAGTGGCTGTCAACGGTCATAATCTCCTCGCTAGCCCACGTGACTATAGTCACGTCCACTCGCTTGCGCCAACTATTGCTTATGGTTGTTGTGGTTCAAGCGAGCCTCATGGATTGGTTTGTGGCTCGTGGATACTCGCTCGCGGGCCACAACGGGCAGTCTTACATGATACTCTCAAAGGAACCATACCTTAAGTAGGAACCATACCTTAAGTAGGAACCATAGGAACCAATCTTAGCCATTGATCTCTAATGGCATGATTGTAAATAAGTAAAACATTAATTAATTCTTTATTTAAAGCAAAGGGTATTATTGACTTTTGTTATATGATTATTAATAGGTTATTATGTATGCATTGTAACTGACTACTATTCCAAAATAGGAAGTTAATTAATTAATTAATTAGATTATATCTTTAATTAATTATATATATATATATATAGTTATTAAATTCTTTTTTACAGACGTTTTTTATTTTGTTTTTAATTCAATTCTTTTGTACACACATGTATACAATGTACACAATGTACATCAATTTCTTTTTTTTTTCATTCATCATCATTATCGACATATATACACTGGTGTACATCAGTTGCTTTTTTGTTTTTTTTTTTCATTTATCATTATTATCGTTGACATAGATATACATTGATGTATATCAGTTTCTTTTTTTTTCTGTCATTCATCATCATAAACAACAACACAGATATACAATGGTGTATATCCGTTTTTTTCCAGCTTACATGACTATAATTTGGACACACATATACGTTGGTGTATATCTTTGTAGAAATGTAAGTTAAATACATCAGTGTACACCATAAATAGATGTTGAGGTTTCTTCGTTTTTGTATATGAACAAAATATACATTGGTGTATACCTCCTAAAAACCCTCTCCTTCTCCATTTACTGATTTAGGGATAATATTAAAAAAATTGGATCCTACAAAACGTAATTATCACGTCAAAAAAAAATGAGACGCTTTATTATTATCAAATGCCTATACACTAGTGTATATTATACGTTCGTGTATATTACGTAAAGAGAATGAGAGACATAACCGCTATAAGGATAAACAAAGCCAAATGCCTATAATGGTGAATTTTTATTTAGCTATATAGTTGTTGTAAGTTGAAGTGTACATTGGTGTATATCAGTTTTTTTTTTGTTCATTCATCATCATCATCATCAACACATATATACAATGGTGTACATCAATTATACATTGATGTATATCATTTTTTTTCTTTTCATTCAACATCATCAACACATATATACATTGGTGTATATTCGTTTTTTCATTCATCATCACCAACACAAATATACATTGGTGTATATCAGTTTTTTTCTTTCATTTAACATAATCAACACAGATATACATAATATGAAAAGCGTATATACGATGTACAATGTACAAACCTATAAAACATAAATTTATGAACTAAGTGAGTGGAAATTAAAAAATGTGTTGATTATAATCTGGTTCGTAGACCAATTATGATATGGAATTGATATGGAAGTATTACACATAAATCTATATATCTAATATTTGAAAGCAATGTGGGACACTTGGCATTCCCACATTGCAAGTTCAATGATCTCTCTTCATATCACTATGCCTCATGTCACCTTGTGGGTTTTTATAAAATTTTCATTTTTTTTAAATTAAAAATCACAAAAATATAAATAGCCCTTAAAAACACGCAGACATAACATAACCTCACTTTCATCGTCGCCTCCTTTCAAACCGAAACCCTAATCAGGGCGATTCAACGTTTTCATTCATCTCCAATCGAAGGTAATCCCTCTTTCATTCTTATTTCAATTAATCGATGTTTTTCTATCTTTTTTTCTGTTTTGTGTTGAACTGATTTTGCTATTCTGTTTGTATAGTCTCGATTAATTGTTTTGATTTTGTATTAATCTTTTAGGGTTTATGTTTTAGGTTTAGATTTAGGGGTTTTATTGTTCGATTGATAAGACTAAGGTTTGAGTGATTGTTCATTATTGATCGTTGGATTATTATTAAGATTGATGTTTTAGGGTTTATGTTTTAGGTTTAGATTTAAGGGTTTTTATTGTTCGATTGATAAGACTAAGGTTTGAGTGATTGTTCTTTATTGATCGTTGGATTATTATTAAGACTGATTAGTGGTTTGAGTGATTGTTCTTTATTGATCGATTTAGGGATTTTTATGTTCAATTGAGTTTATGATGAACCATTTTAGCCTCATTAGGGTGCTTGACTTGGTTGAATAATCTTATTTCTGGTAAGCTTGCTTACTTATATTCATTTTGTTATTTTAATTTTAATTTTTTTTTTTTTGTATTTAATTTAGGTTTGTGTTCTTATGCAAACAATACTGGCCAGTTTGTGTTTCAAATGTTGTAACTAGACTTGATGTTTGTGATTTGAGATTGAAAGGTTTTCAAATTTGGGGCTTTGGTTGTAGCTAAGTTCATTTATATGAAGAAATTGATTAAGGTTTTTTATTGGTGATTCTGCTTGGTTTTAAGTTGGAGGACAACAGTATAGTGGTTACTGATTTAGATTATATGCAGACTTTCAATGAAGCTTTCGGGGTTTCAAGTGTTATATTAACTTGAATTTATGTTTTATGTTTTCATTTAGGGTTCAATTGATGTTTTAAGATAGATACGAATGGATATATGTTTTAGGTTTCGATTTAGGGGTTTATGTTTTAGCTTTTGATTTAGGGTTCAGTTGATGTTTTAAGATACCTACGTATGGATTGATTTGGGGTTGTATTCTACTAATAACTGTTAATATATAAAGAGTATAGCTATTAAACAGTTTCACAATGTTGAATATGTTTGAAAAATCTGGTATTTAGTGGTTTATGTTTTAGGTTTCAATTTACAATTATGAAATGTTTTAAGATATATAGGAATGGATTTATGTTTTAGCCTTCGATTTAGGGGTTTATGTTTTAGGTTTCAATTTAGGTTTCAATTTAGGTTTCAATTGATGTTTTAAGAAAGGTACGAATTTATTGTTATGATTTAGGTTTCGATTGGTGGTTTATGTTTTTGTTATCGATTTATATGTATAGATTTTCAGATATAAAGATTTTATTGAGTTTGTAAGTATTTTTGTGATTTAAACATTAATATATGTAGTATTTATTATTTTTTTGTGGATTGGTACAGGTGCATACACATCCGTGTTACAATGGTTTACGGATTTTGGGTTAAGTCAGAAAATAACAGTCGTGTTTGTTTGGTATGATATGAATCATGGTTTTAATGTATATACTACACTCATTTTATAATATCCTTATAATTTTAATGTTTGTACTCAGGTATTACCAAGTGACTATGATGGTTGGATCGACAAGTATGGTTATCCTTCTGGGAATACCAAGATCCGAACTTGGATGATAAAGTCTATGACATTAAAGTTTTAAACATTGCAGGCAAATGGTTCTTCTACAATGGTTGGAGAACTATGATTACTGAATTAAAGTACCCATCTGGGTGTAACTTTATATTTCAGTATGATGAAAATCTCAAGTCTTTCAGAATGGTTACTTTCCATCAGGATGCTATGTGTGCACCTGGTACCTTCTTCTACTGCAGATTGGGCGATCCACTTACAACTGATAAACGTTTGGTATGTTTTTTATAACAAGTCCATTAAATCTTACATTATAAAAAAAATTTTGTACACAAACAGCATCGTATTGTGTTATCATTGTTTGTCTTTTTTTCCAACATATCAGTTGTTTCGTTCTTCATGGATTATTCAACCGAACAGTTCCATTGGATCCCATTGACGTTACTGCTCATTCAATTGCACACTTTCAGATACAGCTAGCAGTTGATGATGGTACTATTTATGTGACTGAAGGATGGCCAATGATTAAGGAAGCTTTTTCAATTACTACTGATCATCTAATTGTGTTCGAAATCATTAATGAGGTTTTCTCTGTTTTTATTTATTGATTTTTGAAATCTTTATATAATTTTTGTTATTGTTTGCTTTTTATAATTTTCTATACTTTACTAAGAATACTTTTTATTCATTTTACAGACCAACTACAATATGTCGCTTTTTTTGAAAAACAAGCTTACTATTGGTCCCGGTCATGTTTCGAAAGCTGAAGTTAATGAGGAGGATGATGATGACAGTGAAGAGGATGATGATGATTATTATAATTGTCACACCCTCAAATTTCCACTGCGGGGTTTATACCGCGAGGCGCATGACAAACCAGGATCCCATAGCCATAAGTCACATGAACGAACTCTAAATGCCCAAACCATTTAGTTCGTTTTCAAAAACCAAGTTTAGTTAAGCTACGGAAGCGTAAACCAAATTTAAACCTTTTTAAAAACCATGCGCAAAATAAAAACGCCCCCAAATTAAAACCATATGAGAGAAAAGGTAAACGCATAATATGTAATTTATGTGTATGCCCAAGACCCCAAATGCAGTGAAGTGTACAGTGCTTTCTAATCCTGGCACCGGAAGCTAACTACCTGCAAAAGCATGTAAATCGTGTGTCAACATAAAGCTGGTGAGTTCACAAGTAAAGTAATTGAGTATGTAAATGCGCTGGTTTCCAAAACCACGTAGACAAGTAATTGAGTTGGTTCCTAGAACCGTATAACCACTAGTTCGTCGCATGTCAAGGGTAGCTAGCCCATTCATGATAACTAACACCGAATATACCGAACTGTTATGTACGTGTAGCCACAAATGTGAGCCGCATGCTTGACATCATTGTCTATCCACAATGATAAAGTTCGTTAAGTTATAGTTCACGCCCGCGCTCCCCGAGCCGGTGTGAGGTTTGTAAGACCTAATAGCGCTATCAACTAATAACCCGCTTGCCAATCCCGGCAACTCATTCGGTACGTGAGGACTTACAGATGTTAGAGTTGGTTTAGTTCATCAAGGACACAGTTTGCGAACTAGCAAAGTAAACGACCCACACAAGGATCCATCAAAGTAAACGACCCACACAAGGATCCATAACATCCCAACCAGGGTATGTAAGTAGTCCCAACCCGGACTAGAGAATAGTAGTCCCAAACCGGACTAGAAAATGTTAAGTAAGTTGTCTCAACCCGAGACGCATGCTTTTGAGAAAAGAGTAGTGAAACTCACCTTAGTATGCAAGCAAGTAAATCCAAATTCCAAGTAGGGTGCACTACGAATCCCTAGTACAAGTGTCACTAAGTAAGTATATGTGTAATACCATTACACCATATAACCCGTTTGTCCAAGACGTTTAAATGTTCAAAAGCGTGTAGGTGACACCTAGTGATTCTACATGCATAAGTAAATCCTACGGACCCGTTGGTGAATACGTTGGTTACAATTAGTTTTACATTCCATATGCGTCTCATACAAGTGCCCATTCAGTTACACATCAAATACATACCACCTAGGACTTCAATTAGTCACATAAACACATAATACACAATCTGTGTTTTTAGGACAGATTGTGCGTTACCAAAACTAATTTATTTAAAATACTTAATCAGTGTTAATCTCCCAAATTTTTACTGAATATTCTTTAGGATTCTTTTAACAACCCCTATTTTTTTTTGTCTCAAAACCAAACACAAAAATAATTAAAATTCGTTCAACACAGCTATGTTCAGAAAACTTTCATAACAGGTCAGTTTAGTATAAAAATTCCCAAAAATTGTGTATTCATCCAAACAGTATGAATCCACTTGGAAAACTCAAATTATTCCAATTTTAATCTTCTGTAAAAATTTCATAACCTAATTCTTTATAAAACTCGAGTTATGACGTTTTAAAGTCGACTCAGTTTGTTAACCCGAAATTCTGATATGACCTATTTTCAAAGAAAATTCCAAAAACATATCAAACGACATCCAAATCAGATGATTTTGCCCATTCTAAAAAGCTAAGACCATGTACAATCTATTCGTGCAAAGAATCGATTAAACCAATTATTTTCAAGCCACGAAACAGACCCTACAAGTCGACATTCAGATTCTGTCCAGATTCTAATCATGCAATATTATCAATTATATCAAACCCTAGTTGCATATTATCAATCAATAACACCTAATAATCATCATACAACATTAATAAGAACCACATCTGATCAAAACCCTAACTATACATCACAAACATCATTATTCACAAACCCTAGATGTCTAAAACATCAAGAACATGCATAATCATGCAAAACACATAACATTCATTATATAACAATGTGCTTGACCCTTTTAATCTTCGTAATCGTCATGTTTTAACTTTTATAAAATACTTTCAGACCTGGACAAACAAGGTTTTGATGTTTTAAAACAATTTAAGGAAGATTAAAACATAAGGGAATGAAGATTATACCACAAGCACTCCAAAACAACCAACCGAACGCTCTCCAAGCTTCCCGATTGATGTTCTTGAGCTTTTGCAGGTGTTTAGGGGTTAATAATTCGTAAGTAGGGCAGTAGGGGCGATTAGGGTTTGAGTTTTGGTGATACAAGAGGCTTAGGGTTGCTTAAATAGGTGTTTAAGTCGGTTTGGTGGCGTCAGGCACCCGCGCGCGGCCGCTCGGCCCCTGTGAGCGGCCGTTCACAGGGCTTTGGCCCGCGTGGGTGGCCCGTTTCGTCACCCGACGTGTTTTCCTTAGACGTTTTCGCTATTTCGGACCGTAACAAGTGTAACCCCATGTGTTAGGACCCCAATCATTCTAATGGTCCACCTTTAACGATTTTTATTAACGTATTCGATTTAAGTTCACATAATCACATACAGTTTGCACATAGTTTCACATAGTATCATCAAAGCACGTAATTGCAATCACTCAATCAATTAATTCTCAATTATTTAACTTTATTGTTCACCAACGTCCGAGGTTCACTAATCATGTATACAGTATGATAATTCCCTGAATTACCACTTCATGCAGTTATTAACCTATAACTGTGCAACGCGTGTCCTATCTAGCTAACCCTAGTTAAGTAGAATGCAAGGAATGTAACTAGGGTTTAGTTAGAGTGAGAACCTGAAATTGCGGGGTATCACAATAATGAGGAAGACGTCGTTGTCCTTTCTGATGACGTCGTTGTCCTTTCTGATGACGACAGTCACGAGGATCCAATGGATGATGATGAGTCCGAAGATGTCCAGGATGTAGGTGTGCCGGTAGTTTTCAAAGTTGATAAGCACTTTGTAAGTACAATAATTTCTGCAATGTTTATTAAAATGTTTATAAGTTAGTGTATCTGTATTAGTTGCGAGGATGTAGGTGTGCTGAAGATGTTTAGACTTTATTTTAGAATTTATTTTTTACACTATACTTTATCCATATTAGTTGCACATAGTTATACGAAATTAGATGGAAAGTAACTTACGTGCACAGTAGTGGCTGTTGACAATATTATAACTGAATTGCAGCCTATCTAATTTAGAGACCATGTTCGACAAAATTATAACCATGTTATACAATATTGAAATAAATTGAATGATTTCACTAGCCATCATTCTCTAAGTTTAGATTTTAGTTTATACTTTATAGTTTAGACTTTACTTCACTTTATTAGAGATAAAGATGGTTATAAGAAGAAAGAAAATGAGTCATATATTACAATCACAAACTTGAGTTTACGACGTTCCATTCTTTATTATTTGTGTAGCGTATGAACAGGGAATGGGCAAAGGAGAACCGTTTGAACAGGAAGAGGGATTTGACCATTCGTGATGAGGAGGGATTTACTTGGGGAGTTTCGGTTGGGATTGAAGATGAGTCAAGATATCCTCGTTACTACATAAGAGGTATGTCGGCTTTTGCCCATGATAAGGAACTCCAGCCTGGTGATGAAATGCATTTCCTGTTTTTCCAGAATCAAGGTGTGTTCAAGCTTTCTCATGTTGTTAAGGGTAATGGGAATTAGTGGGGTTATTGGTGGTTGTTTTTTGGTATACTGATAATATTTTTGGTGGGTAAGTTTTAAACATAATTGATGGTTGGTGATGGTAACACGGTTGCTCTAGTTGTTGACATTGTTTCGGTTTGATAAAAACTTTAGGGGTTTAACTTTTGGACATGTTTAATCGTTTGTAATCACAAAGTTTTGCACGTTTACTACTGATGTAGTCATTCGTGAATTTTTTGTTGTTTAGTGTTTACAATTACCATTATTTTGGGTTATCTTTATTAGTAAAAAAAGACTATATTTTGCATTTTATGTTACAAACTTACTTATATCTTTGAATGTTATTTGTTGGGGTTTTTATCAATAATTAATGTTTAATAAAAAAAATTACCAACCAATTAATACTCAATTTTTGGTAAATTAGCCGAAGTTTAATAATATGAAATAAAGAATGAAGGTTTGACTTTTTTTAAATAATAAAGGTTTGAATTTGATTCAATTTTTGGTAAATTGAAATCATTCAATAAGATTAAATGCTTTTCATTTTAAAAATTCAAAACATATTCGTTTTTTTTTTTTTAGGCAATGTTTGACTTTTTACTAAATGTAATTGTAGTAGTTTGGTTTTTCATTTAACTCAAAATTTCATTATTAGTAAAAATCAACCAAATTTAACAATTACATTTAAGGTAAATTTCGTATACTTAAACAATTCGTTTTTGACCAAAGCATCCAAATTTTAAAAACAAACACTTAACAATTCTTTCATCCAAATATAACAAACATGCAAATTAAATTTGGTAGATTTAAGTTTTAAAAAGAAACAATTAAACAATTATTTGGTAAATTTGAAACAAGTAAATTTTCTAAGAAAACATTCAATAAGTTTTTTAAACATCAATTAGTAGTTTTTGTTTCATAACTGTAACATTGTTTCAATTTTTTTTTATACTATTAACAATGCTTGACTTCTTTAACAAATTCCATTTTTTGACACGGTTTTACTTTTTTAAAACTTTACATAGTAACAAACAATAAAATAATTTTTCAGCGTCAACAACTGTCAATAGTTTTAGACTAACAATCAAATTAAGTCCGCTAAAAGTAATTGTTTTACACGCATTTGAAATCTTTATATTTTATAAACAAACAATAAACTTATTTTTTGGTATATTTTAACCTTTAAATTTTATACATATAATATTATTATTAAAAATCGTGTATATTAAAAAAAAAAAACTCGAATGTCCTAATTATAGAAACATGTTAATGAAATTTTATATATGTTTACGTTTATTTTAGATATTTTGAAATCTTTATATTCTATAATTTTATATTTTAAATTGGTCTATAATTTAAATAAAAAAAATCGAGTTTTTAATTATAGAAACATTTAAATCTAAGTTAATTTTTATTTTCATTTTATATTTTCGTTTTTTATATTATTAATTGATTAACATAAATAAATCTGGCAATTTAGATTATAAATACAGATTTTGTTTCGTAAAGTTTAGTATAACTATTTCCTGCAACTCTATCAGGTATGTCTACCAAATTTTACATATTAATTCGATTATTTTTTTTGCATGTAATGTTTTAGTACTTACATTCTATTAACTTGCAGGAAAATGGATCCAAACAACATTACGTTTTTGAATGACATCAATTGGAGGATGACCCAATATACAATCAAAGTTAAGGTGCTTAGGATTTGGAAGCGACCAAACCGAAAGATACAGGGAGAAACTCTATGTCTAGATATGGTTCTGATGGATGAACAGGTTAGTTTTTAACGTATTGATTTTTTCATTTATGTTGTTAACATATTATTGTTAGAAATTGCCGCACCTCAGTTGGCGTCTTTGGTGCTCCCCAGTCCTTGATCGCTTCAATCTTAGCTGGATCGACATGAATTCCTAGTTCATTAACCACATGTCCTAGGAACTGAACTTCGCGTAACCAAAAGTCACACTTTGAGAACTTAGCGTAAAGTTGTTCCCGTCGCAAGAGTTCCAAAACTAAACGCAGGTGCTCCTCGTGTTCGGTCTTGTTCTTGGAGTAAATCAGGATGTCATCAATAAACACAATGACGAACTTGTCAAGATATGGTTTGCAAACGCGGTTCATCAAATCCATGAAAACCGCCGGTGCGTTTGTGAGACCGAAAGGCATGACCAAGAACTCAAAATGGCCATAACGTGTACGAAAGGCAGTCTTTGCAACGTCAGCTTCCCTTACGGACAA
Source organism: Ambrosia trifida (assembly GCA_028751855.1). Taxonomy (NCBI): domain Eukaryota; kingdom Viridiplantae; phylum Streptophyta; class Magnoliopsida; order Asterales; family Asteraceae; genus Ambrosia; species Ambrosia trifida. The sequence goes on from CM054129.1 coordinate 79,614,500, forward strand.
CTGGTGATAACCGGACCTCAGATCAATCTTAGAGTAGTAACTAGAACCCTGGAGTTGGTCGAATAGATCATCAATACGTAGAAGAGGATAACGGTTCTTGATGGTCACCTTGTTCAATTCTCTGTAATCCACACACAATCGGAAACTTCCATCCTTCTTCTTAACGAACAGAATCGGGGCTCCCCAAGGGGAAGAACTTGGTCTAATGAAACCCTTGTCCAAGAGTTCCTGTAACTGGCTGGACAATTCCTGCATCTCGGGAGGTGCAAGACGGTAGGGGGCCCGAGCAATAGGAGCAGCCCCTGGTACGAGAAAATACCGAACTCAACCTGACGATGGGGAGGAAGACCAAATAAATCATCAGGAAATACATCAGGAAACTCGCGTACAACAGGAATATCGTCGATCTTCTTCTCATCGGTAGAGGAAACAGATAAAAGTGTCAAAACGGTCGAGTAACCCTTTCGAAGATACCTAAGGGCTTTCATGCTAGAGATGATATTTAGCGGAACACCGCCCTTGATACCGTACACAGAAAGGAATTCTCCATCAGGGAGAGGAATCCGAATAATCTTGTCGTAACAAACAATCTCCGCGCGATACAAAGACAACCAATCCATGCCTACAACAACATCAAAACTACCCAAAGGTACCGGCATAAGGTCGATGGGGAACGACAAACCCGACAACTCTAGTTGACACTCCCGAAGGATACAAGTAGCTTCAATCTTTTTACCGTCGGCCAACTCAATTATATACTTAGCCTCTAATGGTACGGTACTACATCTAGCAGGCGACTAACTTCCATGGATATAAAACTTTTATCGGCACCGGAATCAAATAAAACACTAACAGAGCGATTATTGAGAAGGAACGTACCGGTAACTGTGTCAGGATCCTGTCTAGCCTCAGCGGCTCCAATGACGAAGGCACGTGCATTCCTGCCACCGCCCCCGTTGTTCCCGTTACCGTTGTTCCCGCCCTGCTTCAGTTTCGGGCAATCCTTCTTGTAATGCCCAGTCTCCCCACAGTTGTAACATCCCTGTCTTCCCGTAGTTCCTTGAGTAGTAGGAGCCGAGTTAGTAGTTGGGGCCTGGGTCGATGGAAGTGTCGCCCGACAGTCTTTAGCAAAATGCCCCAGTCGCTGACAACGATGGCAACGATTACGGTCGCAGTCCCCCTGATGATGACGCCCACACTTGTTGCATTTAGGTAATTTCCCCGCATAACCACCCTGTTTGTTACCAGTAGAAGAAGAACCCCCGCTGTCGAACCTCTTACCCTGCTGTGCTGGCACAGATCCTTTCCCCTCGTTATCCCACTTACGCTTGTTATTCTCCGGGGCTTTGACAGTCGAACCCTTAGCAGGCAAAATACCCTCATTCACCTTCAAGTTTGTCATCCTGTGAGCCGATCGGACCACCTCTGAGTATGTAGGATGATTTCCCGCAGCCACTAACCCTGCGATCTCTGGTACTAGCCCCGAAATATAGTGTTCGATCCTCCTGTACTCTGGCACATGCAGATCAGGACACAGCACTGCCAACTCATTACGCCTTACCGTATACTTTTCAATTTCGGACCCAGTCATCTTGAGGTTCCACACCTCGTGCTCTAACTTCTGCACTTCTTCCCTTGGACAGTACTCTCGCTTCAGCAGTTGCACAAAATTTTCCCAAGGCATAGCATACGCCTCCCCTATACCCATATTCTGGGTGATGTTGTTCCACCAGGTCAAAGCAACATCCTGGAATAACGCAGCAGCATACTTAACTCGATCCTCTGGGAGACAGTTACACATCAGAAACACTGACTCCACCTTTTCCAGCCACCTAAGCAAACTCACCGCACCCTCAGTGCCAGAGAACTCCTGGGGCTTACAGTCCCGAAACATCTTGTAGGTACACATGGGTGGGGGTGGATTAACAGGACCACCTGAAATAAAAACGTATGAGAAACCACGAAGGATGTAAACAAGGTTCACCACTGAGGCAAAAGTGAATAAGTCAACTTACCACCACCATTGTGCCCTAACTGAAAGGCAGCTTGCAGCAAGTTGTTCAGGTCTTCTTGTGATAGGTTTACACCTCCACGACCACCACCACCACCGCGACCACCACCACGTCCACCATTGCGGCCGCCTCCACGTCCTCCTCGTACTCCAGACATGATTCTGACAGAAAGAACGAGAAAAATTTAGTTTCACAGCTAATGATAACCATTAGCATTCACAAGATCAAAGCTAGATCCAACTCAGGACTATCCATTCAAACCCAGAGCTCACTAGGGCTTTCATGCATTTCGGTTTATGATTTTGTGTGCACCCAAAATGATAAACCGCTCTACATGGTCCTCCAAGTGTTCTCCTAGTTCGAAGTTCAAATCACCGAACATAGACTCTTAGCTATACACCGTAATGCCACGGTAGTTTATGGCAAGTGTTTCTATTGGAGTATGAAAGGGAGATGTCCGAGCCTTGGACAAATCTCAAGAGTACACGATTTACCCCAATATACCACACTGCCTAGAAAGCAAGTAACCCGACATGAGATAGAACGGATGATGTAACATAGGAAGGTCAGATGATTTAGAGACACCCCGACAAGCCCATACGTAATCCACCATACTGCTTAGTACTAAGTGATCGTCTAGTGTGTGCGACTCGGCTATAGTCTAGACTCTACATGCAGTCCTAGTTCACTATAACCATTGGCTTTGATACCAATCTGCCACACCCTCAAAATCCACTTGCGGAGTTTTACCACGAGGCGCATGACAAACCAGGATCCAAACCAACGATCACAATAAACAAGTCTAAATTAACATATGCAATTTCAAAAACATAGTTTAAATCTCCAGTTGCAGCGGAAGCTTATTATTAAACATAATCCAAAGGTAAACCAAATTATTCAATGTTTGAAAACCATGCAATCCTAACTAGACGCCGTGCAGACGCGTGCGCCCTAGTTCCATAGTGCTACCTTAGCGACCTGAGAAAACATGTAAGAGTTTACGTCAGCACAAAAATGCTGGTGAGTTTACAGGTTTTGTAATCAAAGTACCAAGTTCAACCTGTCCAAACTATAACAATTTGCAAACCAAAGTACGCTAGCTAGGCGTATGCTTTATTACATCTACGATTGGAAAACCATTACTAACTCGCAAACCAGATGTCGTGCCCGAATAGTAAACCAGTTCCTGTTTGAGACAATATGCACTCGCCCGGCCCTCCAAGCCGACGAGCGGGGTTGGTCACTCCCAATAGATCTATTCACATTTCCCCGTTGTGCTAACCCGCACATTCATGGTTTCCCCCGGGACTTCCAAAGATCGTATAGTAAACCATAGAAACCCATAGTATGACAGTTGTTACCAAAACATAAGTTTAACACATGTTTTCTCCCCCAAAAAGTGAAACCAGTTGAAAGAGGGGCCGTAAACTCACCTTAGGTTGCGTTCCTTCGAAACACGAATAATATCAACAAGCTATGCTAGCCCCGTAAAGCGGCGACCTAACATATGACAGTTACAAGTACTTAGACTAATAACCCGTAGGTTAGTTAGTCCCTAGATGTCCAGACCATAACCAAGTTCGTTTGAAAACACCGTGACTGTTAAATTAACCCAATGTACAAGACTCGACATCCCATTGGTGACCCGAGACTCCCCGTGTTATACTTGCACTCACAAACATACAATCATGCAATACACACTTAACATACGTTAAAGTTCAACAAGTTATAGCACGTAGTTCAAGTATCACATAAATAAGTCGGAACACATGTTACCAAGTTATTAGATATGTTACGGGGTTCCTAGCATGTTCCTAGGTGTCAAATCGGGTCTAGGAATGTCAAAATATACTTACAGCAGCAGTTTAGGCGATTAGGAAAAGTCAACTAGCGATTATGAAAGTCAACAGGCATTTAGGAATGCTAATTGCCTATACTATAGGCAATTAGGGTCATAAGACATGCAAATCAGGAGTCTATAGGCGATTAGGTCATAAGACATGCATTTCAGGACTTAACTAGCAATTAGGATCACAATTGCATGCAACGAAGGCAATTAGCCCCCAATTGCCTATACTATAGGTGATTAGGGTGTCATATCAGGAGATTAGCCTCCTAATCACCTATAGCATAGGCGATTAGGGTTGCTAATCGCCTACAGCATTGTTGTTCCGGTTTTTCGCGCGTTTAACACTCCAAATCAATCCCAGAACGTGTGTAAACATCAAATATCAATCAAACAACTATATCAAACATATTTCCATCAAAATCCTTCGTTTAACCTCGATCTATCATCCCTGAATGCAATCATGTACCCCAACAACAATACACATAGCATGAAACGCTACATTAGCATGCAAAACCGTAACCCTAATTAACAATAACTCAGATTTCATCATCATGCCATCATCATCAATCTGAAACTACCTTAATAACATGTTAATCATCCTTCTTGAATCATAAAAACCCTACCTTTTAATCATAAACACACATATAACATGCATGGTAGTTAGAATCCAATTAACAATGCTTATTAACGATTTTCAGAAGACTTATTTGTTTTAAAACAGGTCTGGACCATTAGGGATTCAATAAAAACGTTAATAAAGGTTGCATGAATGAAAATCACACCTTAGATTTGTGATAGATTGATGTAATAGGCATGAAATCTTGTGTTTTGATCCAAAATCGTGTTCCAGAGGTTGTGTGTGTGTTTGGGCTAGTTGTGGGATGACTAGGGTTGCTAATATGAAGTTTAGGAGGTCATGTATTGTATTTATAGTCGTTTTTAGTCGTCCAGCACGTTCCATGCGATTATGCAGCAGTTACACGCGCTTAGGGTAGCTATCGCATGACATTACATGCAATTAGGGTCTAATCGCCCCCTAGGGCATGCGATTAGCACCCAATCGCCCCTAATGAGGCCCAATCGCATCCCCTATAGGCGATTAGCCTCCCCTAATCGCCTATAGGGGTTGGTTCCGTGTATTTTGCGCGTTAAAGCCCGTTTTAACATATGTTAACACATTTTCACATACCGACAAGTCACATAATGATTGTAAACACATAATACTTGCAAACAAACATATTCACCCCCGTTCACCAATTCCCGGGACTCGAGACTTGTATGTTCCCTATGCTCTGACGATTCTACGAATCGTCACCGCTTGTACACTTGGTTAAGGACTGACATCTAATGCACCTCTAGACTAACATCCGATGATCCTCTATACTAAACTGATAGTTCCCGAACCATAACACGACTTAACTAACCCAGTTAAGTATAATATACGCGTGACTCGCTAAGGTAGACTTTGATCTAGACCACGTTGTTAACCAGAATTTGCCGGGTGTCACATCATCCCCACGTTAAAAGAATTTTCGTCCCGAAAATTGCACAAGTACCAAAAGGAATAACAAAAGAAACAGACAAAAGATAGAAACCAAGAGAGAGATTTACCTGATTTGTCACATCATCCCCACGTTAAAAAGGAATCTCGCCCCGAGATTCATTCAGCAGCAGTGGTAACATATCTTGATTCGAACGCTTCCTTAGGAAAGAGATGAGGATACTTAGACTTCATCTGATCCTCTCGTTCCCAAGTGTACTCTGGTCCTCGGTTCGAATTCCAGCGAACCTTAACAATGCGAATATTGCTATGACGTAGGCTACGAATCTTGTAGTCAAGGATCTCAACGGGTTCCTCCACAATCCGAAGACGATCATCCACCTTGATCTCTTCCAGTGGAACAATAAGAGACTCGTCAGCCAGACACTTCTTTAAGTTGGACACATGGAAGACGTTATGTACGTTGCCGAGCTCCGTCGGTAAATCAAGACGATATGCCACCGTTCCAATCCGTTCCAGGATCGTAAATGGACCGACATACCGAGGGTTGAGTTTGCCACGCTTCCCAAAGCGTATGACGCCCTTCCACGGTGAAACTTTCAAAAGTACCTTGTCATCAACTTGGAATTCCAATGGCTTGCGACGCTGATCAGCATAACTCTTTTGCCGATCCCGTGCCGCTGCCAACCGGTTACGAATCTGTACGATCTTTTCCGAAGTTTCGTACACTAGCTCAGGCCCAGTGAGTTGACTCTCACCCACCTCAGCCCAACAAAGAGGAGACCGGCATTTCCGCCCGTACAGTGCCTCGAACGGAGCTGCCTTGATGCTCGTGTGGTAACTGTTGTTGTAAGAGAATTCTACTAACGGTAGATGAGCTTCCCAACCTTTGCCAAAATCGATCACACATGCTCGCAGCATGTCTTCTAAGGTTTGAATCGTGCGTTCACTCTGACCGTCAGTCTGTGGGTGATAAGCTGTACTCATGTCCAGCTGGGTACCCAAAGCCTTGTGCAAAGATTTCCAGAAGTGAGAAGTAAAGTGGGAGTCACGATCCGAAATAATAGAAACCGGCACCCCGTGCTTAGAAACAACTTCCTTCAGATAAAGACGAGCCAAACGATCCATGGTGTCGGTCTCCTTAATAGCGAGAAAATGGGCTGATTTCGTCAACCGATCAACAATCACCCATATCTTATCATTCCCACTTGGTGACTTAGGTAGTTGCGTAACAAAATCCATTGTAATCCGTTCCCACTTCCACTCCGGAATTTCAGGTTGTTGCAAGAGACCCGACGGTTTCTGGTATTCCACCTTGACCTTAGCACAGGTCAAGCATTTGCTCACGTATGAGGCTATATCCGACCTCATGTTTGGCCACCAGTAAAGCACCTTCAGATCTTGATACATCTTATCCGAACCAAGATGAATAGAATACCGGGACTTGTGAGCCTCATATAAGACAAGCTCCCGAAGTCCCCCGAATAAAGGAACCCATATGCGTTCTGCGAAGTAGTGCAGGCCATCAGGCCTTCGCTCGAGGTGCTTGTCGGCACCGTGCATAGTCTCAGCTTTAAGGTTTTCCTCCTTCAAAGCTTCTAATTGAGCAGAACGGAGTTGGTCAGGTAGCGAGGAATGAATGGTGAGTTGCAACGCCCGAACGCGACGAGGTTTAATTGATTCCTTCCTGCTCAAGGCGTCTGCTACAACATTCGCCTTGCCAGGATGGTACTTAATGGCGCAATCATAGTCATTCAGAAGTTCAATCCAACGGCGTTGTCGTATGTTCAAATGTTGTTGGTCGAAAATATGTTGAAGACTCTTGTGATCGGTGTAAATGGTGCATTTGGTACCGTACAAGTAATGTCTCCAAATTTTCAACGCGAAAACCACTGCACCCAACTCCAAGTCATGGGTGGTGTAGTTCTTCTCGTGCACCTTGAGTTGACGAGAAGCATACGCAATCACTTTCTCGCGTTGCATCAACACGCAACCGAGACCATGAATAGAAGCATCACAGTAAACAACGAAATCATCAGGGCCTTCAGGCAAGGACAAAATAGGAGCAGAACAAAGTTTAGACTTTAGTTCTTGAAATGCCGACTCTTGTGGTTCACCCCAGTCGAATTTTCTATCCTTCTGAGTTAGAGTGGTGAGGGGTTGAGCGATCTTTGAGAACCCCTTAATGAAACGACGATAGTAGCCCGCAAGGCCTAGAAATTGCCGCACCTCAGTTGGCGTCTTTGGTGCTCCCCAGTCCTTGATCGCTTCAATCTTAGCTAGATCGACATGAATTCCTAGTTCATTAACCACATGTCCTAGGAACTGAACTTCGCGTAACCAAAAGTCACACTTTGAGAACTTAGCGTAAAGTTGTTCCTGTCGCAAGAGTTCCAAAACTAAACGCAGGTGCTCCTCGTGTTCGGTCTTGTTCTTGGAGTAAATCAGGATGTCATCAATAAACACAATGACGAACTTGTCAAGATATGGTTTGCAAACGCGGTTCATCAAATCCATGAAAACCGCCGGTGCATTTGTGAGACCGAAAGGCATGACCAAGAACTCAAAATGGCCATAACGTGTACGAAAGGCAGTCTTTGCAACGTCAGCTTCCCTTACGCGCAACTGGTGATAACCGGACCTCAGATCAATCTTAGAGTAGTAACTAGAACCCTGGAGTTGGTCGAATAGATCATCAATACGTGGAAGAGGATAACGGTTCTTGATGGTCACCTTGTTCAATTCTCTGTAATCCACACACAATCGGAAACTTCCATCCTTCTTCTTAACGAACAGAATCGGGGCTCCCCAAGGGGAAGAACTTGGTCGAATGAAACCCTTGTCCAAGAGTTCCTGTAACTGGCTGGACAATTCCTGCATCTCGGGAGGTGCAAGACGGTAGGGGTCCCGAGCAATAGGAGCAGCCCCTGGTACGAGATCAATACCGAACTCAACCTGACGATGGGGAGGAAGACCAAATAAATCATCAGGAAATACATCAGGAAACTCGCGTACAACAGGAATATCGTCGATCTTCTTCTCATCGGTAGAGGAAACAGATAAAAGTGCCAAAACGGCCGAGTAACCCTTTCGAAGATACTTAAGGGCTTTCATGCTAGAGATGATATTTAGCGGAACACCGCCCTTGATACCGTACACAGAAAGGAATTCTCCATCAGGGAGAGGAATCCGAATAATCTTGTCGTAACAAACAATCTCCGCGCGATACAAAGACAACCAATCCATGCCTACAACAACATCAAGACTACCCAAAGGTACCAGCATAAGGTCGATGGGGAACGACAAACCCGACAACTCTAGTTGACACTCCCGAAGGATACAAGTAGCTTCAATCTTTTTACCGTCGGCCAACTCAATTATATACTTAGCCTCTAATGGTACGGTACTACGTCTAGCAGTCGACTAACTTCCATGGATATAAAACTTTTATCGGCACCGGAATCAAATAAAACACTAACAGAGCGATTATTGAGAAGGAACGTACCGGTAACTGTGTCAGGATCCTGTCTAGCCTCAGCGGCTCCAATGACGAAGGCACGTGCATTCCTGCCACCGCCCCCGTTGTTCCCGTTACCGTTGTTCCCGCCCTGCTTCAGTTTCGGGCAATCCTTCTTGTAATGCCCAGTCTCCCCACAATTGTAACATCCCTGTCTTCCCGTAGTTCCTTGAGTAGTAGGAGCCGAGTTAGTAGTTGGGGCCTGGGTCGATGGAAGTGTCGCCCGACAGTCTTTAGCAAAATGCCCCAGTCGCTGACAACGATGGCAACGATTACGGTCGCAGTCCCCCTGATGATGACGCCCACACTTGTTGCATTTAGGTAATTTCCCCGCATAACCACCCTGTTTGTTACCAGTAGAAGAAGAACCCCCGCTGTCGAACCTCTTACCCTGCTGTGCTGGCACAGATCCTTTCCCCTCGTTATCCCACTTACGCTTGTTATTCTCCGGGGCTTTGACAGTCGAACCCTTAGCAGGCAAAATACCCTCATTCACCTTCAAGTTTGTCATCCTGTGAGCCGATCGGACCACCTCTGAGTATGTAGGATGATTTCCCGCAGCCACTAACCCTGGGATCTCTGGTACTAGCCCCGAAATATAGTGTTCGATCCTCCTGTACTCTGGCACATGCAGATCAGGACACAGCACTGCCAACTCATTACGCCTTACCGTATACTTTTCAATTTCGGACCCAGTCATCTCGAGGTTCCACACCTCGTGCTCTAACTTCTGCACTTCTTCCCTTGGACAGTACTCTCGCTTCAGCAGTTGCACAAAATTTTCCCAAGGCATAGCATACGCCTCCCCTATACCAATATTCTGGGTGATGTTGTTCCACCAGGTCAAAGCAACATCCTGGAATAACGCAGCAGCATACTTAACTCGATCCTCTGGGAGACAGTTACACATCAGAAACACTGACTCCACCTTTTCCAGCCACCTAAGCAAACTCACCGCACCCTCAGTGCCAGAGAACTCCTGGGGCTTACAGTCCCGAAACATCTTGTAGGTACACATGGGTGGGGGTGGATTAACAGGACCACCTGAAATAAAAACGTATGAGAAACCACGAAGGATGTAAACAAGGTTCACCACTGAGGCAAAAGTGAATAAGTCAACTTACCACCACCATTGTACCCTAACTGAAAGGCAGCTTGCAGCAAGTTGTTCAGGTCTTCTTGTGATAGGTTTACACCTCCACGACCACCACCACCACCGCGACCACCACCACGTCCACCATTGTGGCCGCCTCCACGTCCTCCTCGTACTCCAGACATGATTCTGACAGAAAGAACGAGAAAAATTTAGTTTCACAGCTAATGATAACCATTAGCATTCACAAGATCAAAGCTAGATCCAACTCAGGACTATCCATTCAAACCCAGAGCTCACTAGGGCTTTCATGCATTTCGGTTTATGATTTTGTGTGCACCCAAAATGATAAACCGCTCTACATGGTCCTCCAAGTGTTCTCCTAGTTCGAAGTTCAAATCACCGAACATAGACTCTTAGCTATACACCGTAATGCCACGGTAGTTTATGGCAAGTGTTTCTATTGGAGTATGAAAGGGAGATGTCCGAGCCTTGGACAAATCTCAAGAGTACACGATTTACCCCAATATACCACACTGCCTAGAAAGCAAGTAACCCGACATGAGATAGAACGGATGATGTAACATAGGAAGGTCAGATGATTTAGAGACACCCCGACAAGCCCATACGTAATCCACCATACAGTTTAGTACTAAGTGATCGTCTAGTGTGTGCGACTCGGCTATAGTCTAGACTCTACATGCAGTCCTAGTTCACTATAACCATTGGCTCTGATACCAATCTGCCACACCCTCAAAATCCACTTGCGGAGTTTTACCACGAGGCGCATGACAAACCAGGATCCAAACCAACGATCACAATAAACAAGTCTAAATTAACATATGCAATTTCAAAAACATAGTTTAAATCTCCAGTTACAGCGGAAGCTTATTATTAAACATAATCCAAAGGTAAACCAAATTATTCAATGTTTGAAAACCATGCAATCCTAACTAGACGCCGTGCAGACGCGTGCGCCCTAGTTCCATAGTGCTACCTTAGCGACCTGAGAAAACATGTAAGAGTTTACGTCAGCACAAAAATGCTGGTGAGTTTACAGGTTTTGTAATCAAAGTACCAAGTTCAACCTGTCCATACTATAACAATTTGCAAACCAAAGTACGCTAGCTAGGCGTATGCTTTATTACATCTACGATTGGAAAACCATTACTAACTCACAAACCAGATGTCGTGCCCGAATAGTAAACCAGTTCCTGTTTGAGACAATATGCACTCGCCCGGCCCTCCAAGCCGACGAGCGGGGTTGGTCACTCCCAATAGATCTATTCACATTTCCCCGTTGTGCTAACCCGCACATTCATGGTTTCCCCCGGGACTTCCAAAGATCGTATAGTAAACCATAGAAACCCATAGTATGACAGTTGTTACCAAAACATAAGTTTAACACATGTTTTCTCCCCCAAAAAGTGAAACCAGTTGAAAGAGGGGCCGTAAACTCACCTTAGGTTGCGTTCCTTCGAAACACGAATAATATCAACAAGCTATGCTAGCCCCGTAAAGCGGCGACCTAACATATGACAGTTACAAGTACTTGGACTAATAACCCGTAGGTTAGTTAGTCCCTAGATGTCCAGACCATAACCAAGTTCGTTTGAAAACACCGTGACTGTTAAATTAACCCAATGTACAAGACTCGACATCCCATTGGTGACCCGAGACTCCCCGTGTTATACTTGCACTCACAAACATACAATCATGCAATACACACTTAACATACGTTAAAGTTCAACAAGTTATAGCACGTAGTTCAAGTATCACATAAATAAGTCCGAACACATGTTACCAAGTTATTAGATATGTTACGGGGTTCCTAGCATGTTCCTAGGTGTCAAATCGGGTCTAGGAATGTCAAAATATACTTACAGCAGCAGTACAGGCGATTAGGAAAAGTCAACTAGCGATTATGAAAGTCAACAGGCATTTAGTAATGCTAATTGCCTATACTATAGGCAATTAGGGTCATAAGACATGCAAATCAGGAGTCTATAGGCGATTAGGTCATAAGACATGCATTTCAGGACTTAACTAGCAATTAGGATCACAATTGCATGCAACGAAGGCAATTAGCCCCCAATTGCCTATACTATAGGCGATTAGGGTGTCATATCAGGCGATTAGCCTCCTAATCACCTATAGCATAGGCGATTAGGGATGCTAATCGCCTACAGCATTGTTGTTCCGGTTTTTCACGCGTTTAACACTCCAAATCAATCCCAGAACGTGTGTAAACATCAAATATCAATCAAACAACTATATCAAACATATTTCCATCAAAATCCTTCGTTTAACCTCGATCTATCATCCTTGAATGCAATCATGTATCCCAACAACAATACACATAGCATGAAACACTACATTAGCATGCAAAACCGTAACCGTAATTAACAATAACTCAGATTTCATCATCATGCCATCATCATCAATCTGTAACTACCTTAATAACATGTTAATCATCCTTCTTGAATCATAAAAACCCTACCTTTTAATCATAAACACACATATAACATGCATGGTAGTTAGAATCCGATTAACAATGCTTATTAACGATTTTCAGAAGACTTATTTGTTTTAAAACAGGTCTGGACCATTAGGGATTCAATAAAAACGTTAATAAAGGTTGCATGAATGAAAATCACACCTTAGATTTGTGATAGATTGATGTAATAGGCTTGAAATCTTGTGTTTTGATCCAAAATCGTGTTCCAGAGGTTGTGTGTGTGTTTGGGCGAGTTGTGGGACGACTAGGGTTGCTAATATGAAGTTTAGGAGGTCAAGTATTGTATTTATAGTCGTTTTTAGTCGTCCAGCACGTTCCATGCGATTATGCAGCAGTTACACGCGATTAGGGTAGCTACCGCATGACATTACATGCAATTAGGGTCTAATCGCCCCCTAGGGCATGCGATTAGCACCCAATCGCCCCTAATGAGGCCCAATCACATCCCCTATAGGCGATTAGCCTCCCCTAATCGCCTATAGCGGTTGGTTCCGTGTATTTTGCGCGTTAAACCCCGTTTTAACATATGTTAACACATTTTCACATACCGACAAGTCACATAATGATTGTAAACACATAATACTTGCAAACAAACATATTCACCCCCGTTCACCAATTCCCGGGACTCGAGACTTGTATGTTCCCTATGCTCTGACGATTCTACGAATCGTCACCGCTTGTACACTTGGTTAAGGACTGACATCTAATGCACCTCTAGACTAACATCCGATGATCCTCTATACTAAACTGATAGTTCCCGAACCATAACACGACTTAACTAACCCAGTTAAGTATAATATACGCGTGACTCGCTAAGGTAGACTTTGATCTAGACCACGTTGTTAACCAGAATTTGCCGGGTGTCACAGATAATGATTTCTGCTTTTTTTTCTTATATTATACGATCAATAAATTGTTATACAAAAGATAGTTTCATTTTAACCAACATTATGTTTATATGCAGAGGGATCAAAATCAGCTGTTCTTTGTGGGATGAGTATAGTGAACAGATGTTTGGGTACATCAAGCAAAATGAAGATGAAGTTCATGTTGTCCTGATTGTTCAATTCGGTAGTTTTAACAATTATAAAGGTTTGTCATATATTAAGTTTTTTGAATACACTAAATATTTTTACTTTTATGGTTATTTATACATGTTAATTATTTTTTATATTTAAAGGCAATGTGAGCGTTCAAAATGGCTTCTATATCACTCGACTCTTTATTAATGAAGACATTGATGATATTCGGGCTTTTAAGAAAAGGTAATATACTTATGTTGTTATTTGTTTTATGTATTTATTTTTTTTTTAAATATATAAATCTTTTATTTATTTTTATTTACAGTTATATTGAAAAGTTGATCTCTGTTGAATCATCTTCTGCTCAACGATCTCTCGAATCTTCTGGAAGCATGAATTTGGCAGATGAATTTCTGAATAAGACCCATTTCAGCAGTGTTCGTGATCTTCCGTTAATAACAGAGGTACATCAGTTTTGACTTATAATACTCTAATATGAATGTTTGTATTCCATTCAAAAGATTATCACTTATGTATTTTAATGTATACACTAATAGTCATTAATATTATTTTATTTCGCAGGTCAACAAACAAGTCATTGTTGTTGGTACAGTGAAGGGTGTGGATGCCAACGACGATTGGTATTACCTAGGTTGTGAGGCATGTAATCGCAAGGTTTAGCCAACTCTGATGTTACCTGATGATGAAGATGAAAAAGATGTTAATTCATTTAAGCAGGTTTTGGTTTGCACCAACAATGACTGTCACAAGCATATTGTATCTGCTGATCCTGTGTAAGAATTATTTTTCATAAACATAAGTCAAATTTACAATATTATTTAGTAAATAATTTGTTGTTATTACTTACTTTAGGTTTAGAATTCCAATAAGGGTACAAGATTGTACTGGAATAACATCACTCACATTGTTTGATCGAGAAGCGAAAAAATTGTTGGGCATGTCAGCGATGCAGCTGCTAGAAAAATCCAAACAGGTAATTTATTTTTTTCTGCCTTAAACAATATATTTTATTATACTTAATGTTACTTATGAAAATTTTTATCTAGGTTTGTGTTGAAGACAAAATAACTCCTGCTGAATTTGCTTCATTTGAAGATAAAAAGTTTGCTTTCAAGATTAGAATTGGACAATTTAACATTGATAAGCATCTAGATGATTATGGTATACGCAAACTTACCGATGTTTCTTCAATAGTTGCTTCTCTGGAACAAAGGTTCCCTGACATTCAGGTTATTATTATCATTGAAATATTCCTTTATTATTACTCTTATGAATCATTAGTACATGATTATTATTGTTCTTATTAATTTTTTTGTTTTTATTATAACGTTTCCTTTGAAGTAATACATGTTTATTTTTTTTAGCTCGATCAAACTGTTTTTGAAAACATCGATATAGATGAATCTTCAACACAGAATGCATTGTCTTTGAAGGTTGTTCTTTGACTTATTTAATCAATATTCAAATTAAGTTTTTAATGTAGTTTATTCTAACAATTTTTACATTTCATTTAATATTGTAGGATTCTGTTGGAGATAACACTACTCCAGAGTCATCTTCTAGAGGTGGTGTTGTACGTGATGATGAGGAAGTGAAACGTAGCCTGGACAAAGTGTATGACCTTGATGATGATGCAAGTGAATCTACAACAAAAGCTGCAAAGAAATCACCTGAGATCCCCCATTTGGTTCCTAAGGTTGAGAAATAGGAACAATGAACAATTTCTTTAAACATTTATGCTTGGTTTGGTTTTTTGGACAATTTCGTTTTGTTTATGGTTGGTTTGGTTTTTTGGAAAAATTTCATTTAAATAATTTGTGTGTTTGCATTTTATTTTTTTTATTTTGTTATTTTGTTAAAAATTTTAATTACGGAATATATTTTTATGATGTAACATTATTATTAGAAATTTTTTTTGACAACATTTTTAATAAAGTCACTAATATTAATAAAACAATTTTGAAAAAATTATAATTATATTAAAATTATAACTTTATGATTTACAAAATATTAATAAAACCAAATTAAGGGGCTGTTTGGTTGATTAAGTGCTGAATTATTAAGAGGTCTGAATGGTTAAGAGGTCTGAATGGTTAAGCGCTGAATCATTAAGTTGGACCTCTTAATGGTTAGTTTTGTTGTCCCACGTTGGTAGGGGAGTCTCATTTAGGTTCAGCCTAGTTCAGTGCTTAATAGTTCAGTGCTTAATGGTTCAGGAACATCCCAAATCTTAATGATTCAGACTTAACCATTCCATTCAGAAGCTGAAACAAACACACTGAATGCTGAATCATTCAGCGCTGAATGGTTAAGAGCCTCATTAAGAGGCTACCAAACAGCCCCTAAGTTATTACCATAAATTTAGCAAGTTGTTATAATTAGTATCAATTATACATATTTATACTAATTATAATAAAAATTTCGAAATTTAAAAATTTCGAATTACATAAAATTTGAAATTTTTTAATTCGATTTAGTTTACATTTATAAAATTAAAATTTTATTATGTCTAAAATTTTAAATGCTAATAACCGTTCACAGGAATATTTATATTTTCGTGATGTCCTTAATGGTTTAAAAATTTGTATATTGCCTACTCTTCGATTAGCACTAAAGATCGGTGTTCCCGTTATGTTGTTGAAAACATAAATCAACAAAATGGCTTGTGTAACGGCCCGAGGTTATGTATGATGGGAAGGTGAAGACTAAAACAAAAAATGTTGTGTATAAAGAAATATTTAGTGATATTTGACTAAAATGTCTGTTGCCTTCTTTAAAATTTTAATAAAATACTTCTACTAATTTTTTTTACGTCTAACCTCTCAAAATAATTGCACGATATTGAACCGCGTGTAAACGCGGGCAAAAGTCTAGTGTATAATATGAAAAATCACATATATGATCTATAAAAATACAAAACCTGCAAAATCGTGTATGAATTAAGTGATTGAAAATAAATTTTTTACCTTAACCTTGTACACTAGTGAGGTACGACCGTATGACACACAATGAATCAACAACATACATTATGATTTCTTGAAGATATTGAATCGTTTGAGACTAAAAAGGGTAATTAGTTACATCCAAATTGGTAACTGATATATATATATATATATATATATATATGGTTAGGGTTGGAGATTTTTTAATTTTAGTTTTAATTTATGGAGAGAGATGAAAGCAAATGAAGAGATAATCAAGGAATAATTTTTTTAACTTCCTATTATGCCCTTTTTACTCAAAAAATAAAAGTAAATAAGATGAGTGGTCTAGATTGGTTCCTAAGTTCCTAACTAGGGTATTGGTTCCTATTTGATCTTATTCCTATATATATATATATATATATATATATATATATATATATAGGGGATGGTTCTGTAGTAAACCCTAAAAATTTGAGAAAACTCTAGTAAACCCTTAAAAAATCCTACTTCCCGAGCTTTTTTTTTAAAAAAAAAAAAAAATAGGGCATGTAATATACATGTTTTTAAGTGTTTTGAGCCAAAAAAAATCAAAAAAGCGCCGAAGGGTTTTTTTTTAAAAAAAATAAGTTTTGCATCATAACATATGTTACCAGTGCAAAAATAAGCTAACATATGTTATGGTGCATAACTTATTTTATTTTTTTTTAAAAAAACCGCTCGGCGCTTTTTTGATTTTTTTGGCTTAAAACACTTAAAACCATGTATATTACATGCCCTAATTTTTTCAAAAAAAAAAAGCTCGGGAAGTAGGTTTTTTTAAGGGTTTACTAGAGTTTTCTCAAATTTTTAGGGTTTACTATGGATACTTAGCCTATATATATATAGAGGATCCGGTAGGAAAATTTTTTTGTGTAGGAAGTGTTTTCAACCGTTGGATTTAATCTAATAAAAACTTGAGATAATGGGCATTTTAGACTTTTTAACCATTTTATTAATTATATCAATCCCACTTTTTTAGCAACTTCCTATAGTGATTATGGAGATTTATTATCCTTAAATAACTATTTATTCTTTCTTTTCAACTTGATTCATAACATCTTCTTAATTCCTACATGATCTCAGTATCTTTTATAATAATCAGATTTAATCTTCATCTTCTTGTAATAATCGAATTATTCATACCAAAAACAAGATTTTCTAAATGCTGCGTTTTTGTTAACACGTAGTAATAAGTAGTGTTTTAACGTAATGTTTTTAAACAGACGCAAATCAGTAGTGTTTTTAAACAGACGCAAATCAGTAGTGTTTTTAAACAGATGCGAATCAATAGTGTTTTAAACGCGGTGCAAAGCAGTAGTGTTTTTAAACAGACACAAATCAGTAGTGTTTTTAAACATATGCGAATCAATAGTGTTTTTAAACAGATGCGAATTAGTAGTGTTTTATAACACTGCTAGTTGGAGGTTTAAAACACGTGCAGAAGTTGGATTGAAGATGATTATAAAATATGAATACAAACCAGCGCGTAAGATATTGTGGGTGTTATTGCGTTTTATTTTGGAAGATGAATTGAGTTTGAATGTAGGAGAGAGAGAGAGGGGGGAGAGAGAATTGAATATTAATTATCTATAGTAATATTTAGATGAGAGAGAGAGAGAGTCATTAATGTAGGAGCATTAAAACAGTTTCCAAAGCACTTTGATATAAATGACTTTGATACCCTCAATTAAAACACATATTGACGATCTTACCCTTAATTCCTATAATATATTAATTAGATTTTAAATGCATCTCATCTTTTAATCTCCACCATCCATCTTTAAATTTAATGGTTGAAAACACTTCCTACACAAAACCATTTTCTTACAGGAACCCTACCCTATATATATATATATATATATATATATATATATATATATATATATATATATATATATATATATATATATATGTATACACACACACTACTATATAGTGTATTCTGGATGGGCAACATCGTCATTTAATATTTATTTATATAGGTAATAATGTAATTTCATTATATTGGTAAGACAAATTTAATACGAGAATTTAATACAAGTCAAGTTTCATTTATAATCTTTTTTTTATTAATTTTGTTTTTGTTTTTGATATTTATCATTGATGCATTTTTTAAGACGATTGTTTTTTTAATTTGAAAAAATTACAAAAGTCGTCATTTATGTTTATAGTGAATTACAAACCATGTCCTTTAGAAACACAAATTACAGAAAACGTACTTTATGTTTACAAATCTTTACACGTTATGTCCTTTAACACTCACTCGGTTAACTTTTCTTGTTAACATCCCATGTGAGGGTAGATTAGTTTTCTTACCCATTTATTATAAAAATAATATTTTAATACATAAAACTATATACATACACAATTCTCTCTTTTCTCACCCTTAAGTTTAATCTTTCCCACATTTTTTGCCAACCAACGCTATCACCGACCACCACTATACCCTCACATAAGGTCCCCTTGGTCATATGTAACACCCCAACCGATGGCGGAAACATCGAGGTGTCACGTAGTGACGATTGTTCAAAAGCACATGGTACTAAAATGTAAATATATTATTGAATAATTTAAATTGTCTTACATAGATGAAATGAGAAAAATACAAAAGTCTGTACAAAACATGAAATTTGAAATAACTTATTAAAAGCAAGCACTAAAATCCAATGCTATGGAACTAAGATCAAACCGCACCTGAAACATGTACAAAATAAGTTTTGTCAACATATGAAATGTTGGTGAGCATTCCTAGTTTTAATACATATAGTAAGTTGGAAAAATGGTATACAATTCAAGTGCAAGCTACAATGCATTTATGTAAACTATGTATCATACAAATGAGCGAAATCAATCCTGTGACTGTATAATGTACTAAATGAACGGCGGTGTACTTATCCAAATAATTGGATAATAACTTAACAACGACCATGGATTCTCCGATGAAAAAGGGGGAGAATCAACCTAGGCGGGTTGTCAATCCAATAGCGCTATCCAATGTTAAGGTCGGCTTGTACAATGTTAATGATTTCACTAAGTACAAATGTATTCTACATGTAATGTCTAAGCATAAAGCACATTTGTAAGCAAATGCACATAGTACTAGAATTGTATTGTAAAAATGTGAACTTGTATTTGTAATTTGTATAAGTGTACATGTAACACCCCAAAAATGAATAAAAGCAAAAAGGGGATAGGAAATACTCACTTTCGCCAAATGACTAGATGACTAAGCGAGCGTGAAATGCGAGCAATCCAAAGATTCAACAACGAAACTAGTCCAATTTAGAAGAAAAGAAACCGAATATGAAAAATATCAAGCTTCCAATTCGCCAATTACAAGAGCTTATAATCAAAGCTTCAAATGTAGAAGTAATATACTCTAGAAGAAAGGTTTGAGGGAGAGTTTAATCGAATTGAAACAATCGATTTAGAGGTGCAAAGTGTAATGGGTCATAAGTGGGTTTTTATACTAGCTTTGGATTCAATTAGGCTTTAAAATTGGTCAACACAATAAAGTAAGGTTTTAAGATGGATTGACTATTTGACTAGGATTTTGACTGAGACTTTGACTAGGACTTTGACTTTGACTGGAACTTTGACTGTTTGACTGTCTTAGCGGACCGCGAGGGCTAAAAAAAATAATTTTTCTAATTTAATCAATTTTAAGTTATAGACTTGTTTCCTTTTGTTTCTAAGTTGTTTTAGGACTGAAAATTAAGGGCTTTGAGTATCAAGGTCTGAAACATACGTGCTCGGGTGTAGATGTGAGTATAAAACGTGCATACTTTTACTTATAAAAATTATAAGTTTTATTAAATTGTGAATTTTGGTCCTATTAAAATACGAGGGTTAAAAATGAAAATTTTGAAATAGTTGAGAAACCAATTATGCACATATATGAAAAGTGAAGGGTGCAGGTTGTCACATCATATGTTGATGAGAAAAAAATAACTGGGTTAGGGTAAAAGGATGTAACATGTAAGGGTTTGTAAATACAAAGTACTTTTTCTGTCATTTATGTTTTTAAAGGACATGATTTCCAACCACCTATAAACATAAAGGATGATTTTTGCAATTTACTCTTAATTTTTAAGACGCTCATTAACTATGTATATACACACATCTATGTCGATTCACCTCCTTTCCAGTGTCTCCTCATTGCAGAAACTACTACTCACCTCTTTTCCATCAACACACCCTTTAAAACACCATTGGGTGCGACTGATCACATTTTCAATCACTGTGCTTCTTTCGATATCCCTAATCGGTTTTAACTGGAATTTATTTTTCCCTTCCATTTACCAATTGAATCCTACTTTATACTCTTCGTAATAGCATCATGGTTTCTATATGGACGGAGTTGAGAAGAAGACAAGCCGAATCACAGGTTATGTTCGTGTGTCCATAACCGGTAGTTGAATTTGCAGGTCCTAAGAGTGCAATAAGAACACATTAACCGTGCGGTAATTACTTTGATTTAGCTACTGTTTTTATGAAATCTTCTCTGTTTAGGAGTTTGTTTCTTTGTTACAACACATATAACATATACTTTTTTTTAAACAAAAAAAAGTAATAGACAAGATATGAAGCAAAATATTGATTGTAAGTTTCTTAGTTAATTTATATCAAATGTTTTGTTATTGTTAGTTATTAATGTTAGCAACCATTTATATTATTGGGAAATTAACATTTGAATTTGCTTAGGTAGAGGAATCAAATCTGAAATCTTTGTTTAACACATCATAAAACATGTTTAAAACTAAACGGAATTGTTTAAATTCAGATACATAGCTTAAGTGAAGATGTTCTTCAGCGATTACTAATTTAAGGCTAGACAAATTCTTGATAGTAGAGGAATTCCTACTGTTGAAGTTGATTTGTATACTATAAAGGAATTTTTAGAGCTTCTACACCAAGTGGTGCTCCTTTGGAATGTATGTTCTCTTATGTTTTGTGATTTAAAATAGTTAATTATGCCTGTTAGTAGTGGTTGGAGTGATGTTTTCGAGTTATACACATTAGCAAACTTGGTTAAAAATTAAGAATTAGTAACTTCCGTTGAAATGTAAGATGATGATGGTGCTTTTATTATTTACTTAATTACTTGCAACATATAAGGAGTCGCTCTGATAAACCAGTGGCCATAGATTTGACCGGATGTCTGACCATGTTAAAAAACATAAGGTGGTTTTTATTACATTTTCTTTAATAGTAGAGTTTATCTCCTCACAAAAATAGCTAGAGTGTGAACTTCAATTAGATAGAATTAGAATTAGAGTAATTTTTGTTGTTTAACTTTTGTACACTGACAATTAGTTAATGGAATTTGATTTTTTAACAAGTAAGGAATGCATTTATATTACGCTCACCAAAAGAGGATCAGTAACATCCGCTGCTGTAAATTATAATTGTCGACTCCACTGCAATGTGCGGGATCACAATATAATATCCCGCCCGCATAAACAAATTTTGTACCATAAACACGCATAGGGGCTCGAATGTAACATATTATTACTTAGGTGCTTTAATTAACCGGCATAGATTGTGACCTTACTTTCCTCACCGTTTAGACGGCGCTTCAAATCAAGCAGAAAACAAACAGCGAGCCGATTAACCAAACAACGTGCAGTCCCGCTGCAACGCGCGGGCTCCTGCTAGTGTGTGTGTGTGTGTATATATATATATATATATATATATATATATCCCGGGAGCGTCACGCGGTTGACAAATCTAATATGACACATCACTTTACATATGAAATAGATTGGTGCACTTTACATTTACATGTAGAAAAGCTTCGGGTAGCACCTAACTTAAAACAATTAACAATGTATAACTTCAATGTTAACACCTAATGGGCTTATAGCCTAGTGGTACCCACTACCAATGATAAGTGTTGAGTATGAAAGGAGACAAGTTCGAATCTTGTGAGCAACACTTTGAGGTATTTTGCCGAGATCATAACCCTTGTGGGGTGGGATGATCGGTATCCAATATGGATACCAGGGGCCAGAAGGTCTCCTCCATATACCTTTTTTTTTAAATAGTGTATAACTCCATTATTAGCATTTCAAAATATGTGTACAATAAAAAATAGGCCGTTTTTTCAGAAATTTGTAAATAAATTGGTATCAAATGATATGTTATGATGATGATAGGCGATTCTAATGTGTAAAGTGAGCATTTGTTAAAGAATGACATACATGTTCAATTTTTATTATGGATACACAATCAATCATCTTTTCATGTTTCCCGACTGTTTTCTTCACTCATACATAATTTAAGTATTTATTTCACTAATCACCACATAAAAAGTCGTTTTCTTTGTTTGTTTTTTGTATAGCACTATAGTATTCGTTGGAAAGATAATAAAATGCTTGTTAATTTTTTATTATTGTTTTTTCAAAACAATGTCATATAGAAAGTAATTAGCGTTTGAAAAACATAGAGTAAAGTGCATGTGCCATACACATGAGAGAGAAATATTTTTTTTTAATTTTAAATCACTAATGATATGGCATGCCACATGACATACTTAATGGGGATGTTGTCCTCGTTAAGTGTCATGTGGGATTTTAAGCTTTGGTTTATTATAATAGATATAATCTAAAGGGCTAAATTCTACATGACACTCATATAATCATTCTCACTCTTAAGAGTGTCATATAGGATGTCATATGACATTAAGTCATTTTAGGGTAAAAAAAGTTTAAAAAACAAAATTGGATTTTTCTCTCTCATGTTTCCTTCCATAATTTTTAAACGTTAATATATTTTATCTACAAGATTTTTATAGAAAAAAATTACACTAAATTAGCGAGCATTTTATTATCTTTCCAACGAGTACCATAGTGCTATATAAAAAACGGAGAAAAAAACCGACTATTTTTTTGTGGGGTTTTGTTCATACAGGAAAAAACACGTGTTCAGGTAATTCATTAATCATGTATAGGTAAGTCACTAATTATGTTTAAACCAGTAAATATGAATTCTATTTTCAACCAAAGCAAACTAGGTTACTAGAGTTATACATTGTTTTAGGTTAGGTATCAATATTAGTATATTAGAGTTGTACATTTTTTAGTCTTTAGGATAGGCGCTAATATTAGAGTTACATTGGAGTTATACATTGTTGTAGGTTAGGTGTTAGCATTCGAGTTGTACGTTGTTTTAGGTTCGATATTAATATTAGAGTTATACACTGTTTTAGGTTATATGTTAACATTAGAATTATACGTTGTTTAAGGTTAGGCGTTAACATTGGAGATGCATTTTTTATTGTTTTAGGTTAGGTGTTACCTGAAGATTTCCTGCATGTAATTGTAAAGCGCATCAGTCTATTTCATATATAAAATTGATGTGTCATATTAGATTTCTCAACCCCGGAATGCTCTCGGGGTATAATCTAGTTAAAAATAAATGTAAAAGATAGTCTGTACAAATGTATATGTTGGTAAAGATATTTGTAGGGTTAGAAAAAAAAAATGAGTGGTTTTTATGCTTTGTAAGAATATATTGTGACAAACGCGTTTATAGTTGTACTAGTTTTTATCCCGAGAGCGTCCTGGGTTGAAATATCTAATATAACATAATAAAATATATTATTATTATTATTATTATTATTATTATTATTATTATTATTTTAAACAAATCTATTGATGCCATAAGTTATTATATTCAAATATAAAAAAAAAAAGAATCTCTGCGCCGGGGTATAAATCTAGTGTCATTACAAATGAATTCGGAAGTTCGTAATCGATCATTTTAAAAGAACTAACATGAAATAAGAAAAAAAAGTTAATTATTGAAATATCGAACGCATTAGTCTAAGGGTTATGTGATGCGTTAAAAAATTCATGGGTATATGATCGGGTATGTAGTTCGAGTATTTGGGTATGTTGTTTCGGGTAATCGGGTTGGGTATCACCTAATCCAAGACCCGGCCCAAACCCATAATTTTTTTTAACTAATCCCAAACCCGACACAATACATGTCGGGTTACAAAAAATAGTCATTTTTTCTCCGATTTTTATATAGCACTATGGTACTTGTTGGAAAGATAATAAAACGCTCGTTAATTTGATGTAATTTTTTTCTTTAAAAATCTCGTATATAAAAGATATTAACATTTAAAAGTTATGGGAGGAAACACGAAAGATAAAATAATAAAGTTTTAATATTTAGATTTAGTAGATTAGTATTTAATAGATTAGGTTAAAGATTATAATAGATTAGGTTAAATCATATTTATTTCTTTTTTTTAATTGGTTTAGAGTTGCCACATCACATCTTATGTGGCATCTCTCAAAGGAGAGATTGCATAGGAGTATGACATGTAGGATTAATCCCTTTGCAATATATATATACTAGCTGATTACCCCGGGAGGGTCCCGGGGTTGAAAAATCTAATTTTACGTGATAACCTATTGCAAATGGCTCAAGTTAACTAACCACAAAATCTCTCAATCATTGCATGTTCATAGTATTTTAATCAGTAATAACTCATATTCCCCACAAAATCTAATTTTACGTGATAACATGAACACTTTGTGTGTTTTTTTTCTGTATGAACAAAACCCCACAAAAAATAGTCGATTTTTTCTCCGTTTTTTATATAGCACTATGGTACTCGTTAGAAAGATAATAAAACGCTCGTTAATTTGGTGTAATTTTTTTCTTTAAAAAATCTGATATATAAAAGATTAAACTTTTAAAAATTATGGGAGGAAATATGAGAGAGAAAATTTTAAATTTTTTTAAAATTTTTTTTTTCCTAAAATAACTCAATTTAATTAAAAAAAGAAAACAATTCAAAAACACCAAAAACTCTCCATTATAATGCCACATGACATTCTCAAAGAAAGGTTGATGTCTATATTGCACGCCACGTCAGCATATACGTTTTCTTTTATATATATAGATAGATATATAGATTTAGCATGTTGCACTAGTGATAATAACAAAAGAAAACAATATTATTTAAATACTTAAGATTTAAGATTTACTGTGCATAAGTAAAATAACAAAGAATATACCTTTAGAAAACAAAAATATTCTTTTAAGTACTTAATGACAACAATATAATAATAACATGTATAAAAACATGATAAATATTCTTTTAAATAACTTAAGATTTACTAGTGGTGGTGCACAAGTAAAATAACCACCTAGTTTAGATGACAAAAACAAAATAATTTAATAGTCAACAAATCTTAAACCACCAATATCCTATAGGACAATTATAATTTATAAGGGGGCATAGGGCGGTCCGTAACAGACCGTCGTCATGTTCGAGATAATCGCGAACACCGTCAGGGGCGGACATAGGCTTTAAGTAGGGGTCGCGGACGTTGCGGCTCAACTTCGCGCGCTGGAAAATTAGTGGAAAATTTAGTTTTTTTTACGAAATTTGGAAAACGTTACTACTAAAATGAAAAACGTTACTACTGATTTTGTGGCCTAGATCCGCCACTGAACACCGCCCACTCTGGTCGTGACGGACCAAAGGTACCGCAGCCTGCGATGTACATCACGAGCATGAAGAGGGAAAGTAGCCATTGAGTACCGCGCAATGGACATGTGATCATTTAAAAGAAGCATTTTTTTTACTATTATATGTAAACAAATATTAACAATTTTGCCTCATTCACAACCCTACTATTTTCAACTCTCGAAAACCGATAAGTTTTTACCTTATTCACAATTCTATCATTTTCAACTCTTTATCCTACCATTTTCAACTTTCAAAAAATGATAAGTTAGTAATAGATGTGTTGAGCACCCCATATAAAATGTGATAGGGATGTCATATGATGAGATGAGATACACACAAATATTGGATAAATGCATTGTGATAACCACTCAATCCCCCCAAAGTGATAGAAAAAAACTAGTTATATATATCAAAAGCTCAAAACAAAATTATTTTATAATTTGAAAAATGTATAAATATATACAACTAAGACTATTAAATACATTATGCCAGTACCACACACACTTTAACAAGCTTTAAATAATTTATTTTATTAATATAAAAATTACAAATTTTACAAAACCAGATCCGACCAATAAACCAAAGTCAGAAAAACATATATAAAAAAAAAAAAAAAAAAAAACCCATATCATTGCATTAATCAACAAAAAGCCACCAAAAGCATAACTTGTCCTTAAAAAGTAAAAATCAAATCACCATGATTAGCATCCTATTTCCAGCAACGGTTCATGTACGAAGTTGTTACACTTCATCCTATGATATCACATGTTTTCCTTACTTCACACACACACACACTAACTGTTTAAGTCATGACTGTAAAAATAATCTTGATATAATAAAACATTGTCAAATATTACAAAGACCCACAAAAAGTTTACTATTATCTTTTTGTCTTTCCATTAATAATTATATATATTAAATTGCAGGCTGTGAGGTAAACAATGTGTGTTGAATTTTGTTTGTACCCCACTAAATTAATGGCAAAAAGATGTTATATTTTGTCATCTTTTTGTATATATTGCTTTGTATTGTATATGTGGGCTTAGTGGAGATATCAAGGGGAGTTGATGTAATGAGTGGTTATTTGAGTTTGAGGAAAAAGATGACTAGTTTTATAAAAATTTGTAACTTTTTGTTGGTATTTGTGGTTTGTGTTGATGTTTGTTGTGGATATGAGTATGAAACTGGAGGTGGGATTGTTGAAGGGAAGTTGAATGTTCATTTGGTTCCACATTCACATGATGATGTTGGTTGGTTGAAGACTGTTGATCAGTACTTTGTTGGATCAAATAATAGTATACAGGTTTGTTTGCTTGTTTTGATTTAGAAAGTTTAATCTTTGTGGTTGTAGTTTTTTTTTTTTTTTTTTAATTTTTATTTTATGGTTGAATTTATGATCCTTCTTGAATTTGAATTGGTTATTGATGTGGTGTTGTGTTGTAGGGTGCTTGTGTTGAAAATGTACTGGATTCGGTTGTCATGTCGCTGCTTCGTGATCCAAACAGAAAATTCGTATTTGCTGAAATGGTATTGGCCTATGTTGATATGTTGTATACTTGGTTTTAAAAAGCGCACCTTAGGCGCGCAGTGAGACACATCAAGGCCTGTCTCCTTTTGGCTCAACGATTAGAGGAATTCCAAGAAGCATCAAAAAGGCGCGTTTTTTGGTGTTTTTTTGGCCTTTTTGGGCTTGAGGGGCGCGCCACTTGGACCTCAGTCGCTTTTGTACGCTTTTGCACACACACAAAAAAACCAATCTATATTGATTGAAATATAGGAAATACAGAATTATACAGCGTGAGGGGGTGTTTGGATGTGCGTTTTTGGTCATGTTATTTATTATTATTCAAAATTATCAGAATTCGCCAAACATTCTGTAACATTTGATTATGTGATTATCAGATCTTTAGACAGCAAAAATACATCCAAATACAACTTTCTAGATTTGTTTTGTAGCATATGATTGTTTAGTATAGTTCTAAGTATTCAGTATCACATAATAACTTTCACAACATATGCATCCAAAAAGTCAACTTCTGTGTATGCGTTGACCGATATGACTTCGAAGAATTAGAATTGTGAAATAAGTTGTTTGATTAATAATTAGTTTTCTAACCTGTTTTTCCAAATCTGATTAGTATGTTATTAATGTTCAAAACAGGCCTTTTTCCGAAGATGGTGGCTATCGCAAAGCAAGAAGATCAAAGCTCAAGTGAAAAAGCTCGTTTCTTCAGGCCAGTTAGAATTCGTGTATGCAGTTAGTTAACTCATCTTTTCGTGTGGTTATTTTCCCAGTTATTAATGACTAATGTTTGGAATATCGTTGGATCAGAAACGGAGGCTGGTGTATGCATGACGAAGCAGCCACACATTACATAGACATGATTGATCAAACAACATTGGGCCATAGTTTAATAAAGTCTAACTTTAATGTAACTCCTCGGGCTGGTTGGCAGATTGACCCATTCGGCCATTCTGCAGTTCAAGCTTATCTTTTAGGAGCTGAGGTGATAATATATTCTTGGTTACTATACATCAGATAAAATTTTAATTATCTTATATTGGTAAGTGAATGGTTTTAGTTTTGGTGTTGATTTAGCTCGGGTTTGATTCAATACATTTTGCACGGATTGATTATCAAGATAGAGCAAAGAGGAAGGGAGATAAAAGTCTTGAAGTCATATGGCGTGGCTCTGAAACGTTTGGTTCATCTTCACAAATATTTACCAATGTATTTCCTACGCATTACAGTGCCCCCGATGGTTTCAATTTTGAAGTTACCGGAGATTTTGAGCCTGTCCAGGTTTGGTTGCTATTTGCGAATATAGAAGTGAAAACCTCTTATATTTATTGGGGTGTCGATTGGGTCGGGTTGATGGGTTGAATTGTTGAATTTGAACGCATCCATATGTTTATCTGCATCAAAGACATCAATCCTAACTTGGAGTCTTGGACACACTTAAATTTATACAATTCGTATACGACCCATCTAACCTATTATGTAAAAAGTGAAACGGGTTGACAGGTTGTAAACGGGTTATAATCAAGTTGTAAACGTGAAATGGGTTGACCTGTTTAGTCAAACAGGTTAAAAAGCCTACCAGACACGACCCTTTTAAATAAACAGGTTAAACATGTCAACCTGAACACAACCTATTTAATAAACGAGTTAGATATGACAACCCAAAACATGATTATTTTGTGGCATGTTCGGAATTACCACAACTAGTTTTTAATTATTACTAGTTTACTACTACTGACTCCTTATTCCTTAACTTTTTCATGATTGCTGTAATCACAGGACAGCCCTTTTCTCTTTGACATGAATGTTAAGAAGCGTGTTAATGATTTCATCGATGCTGCACTGACTCAAGTAAGCATTTTAATTTTAAAAAGATATTTTTTGATGTATTCATACTTAAAAACAAACTTGTTAGACTATTTGGCTTCATTGAAAATGAACTTCACTTTTGAATATACGATGGCCAGGCAAACGTGACGAGGACAAACCATATTATGTGGACAATGGGAGATGACTTCCAATACCAATATGCAGAGTCTTGGTTCAAACAGATGGACAAGCTAATTCACCATGTTAACAAGGTACAACTCCATTCAATTTCCCCTTTTTTTTCTTGTTCAAACTTTGATGCATTTTAAATTAAAGGGATGTAAATATGATTATTATTATTGCAGGATGGTCGCGTGAATGCATTGTATTCCACTCCATCTGTTTACACTGATGCAAAATTTGCTTCAAATATGTCTTGGCCACTCAAAACACATGACTATTTCCCGTGAGCATCTTCTAAATCCTTCTTTAAAGTTTAATCTTTCGACTTTATTTACAATGAGCATGCTTATTTCTTGTCTGCAGATATGCAGATGGTGGAGATGCTTACTGGACGGGTTACTTCACAAGCCGTCCTGCTCTAAAAGGATACATACGTTCATTGAGCGGATATTATCTGGTAAGAATAAAGTAATTTAATGTGTATCAACCATAACATGTTCTATTATTGTAATTTCATGTATTTGCATTTAAGATGTTTAGTTAAAGATATAATCAGTCAAACCATAGAAAATCGCCCAACATCTATCTAAATGCGTACAACATCCTAAACCTCAAAACGATCCACGCTCCAGATCACCTCGGCTCGTTTACTTCCCTATCCGTCAAAAACTAGATAACTTCATGAAAACAAAAACATTTAAAATTTCTATGACCAATAGGCGTCAAGGCAGCTGGAGTACCTAGCAGGAAGGAAAAATAAAGGTCCCAACACCTTTAGTCTTGGAGATGCTTTAGGAATTGCACAACATCATGACGCAGTCACAGGTACTGCCAAACAACATACAACAGACGACTATGAAAAACGTTTAGCAATTGGAGCTACCGAGGTACAACTTAAATTCATCTTTTTAGTTATGTCAACCCTTTTTATGCCATATATTACCAGACTCATCTATTTTAATTTCCCATAGGCTGCGGCTGTTGTCAATTCAGCATTATCATGCCTCACCAGCTCTACATC
This sequence comes from Ambrosia trifida, assembly GCA_028751855.1. NCBI lineage: Eukaryota > Viridiplantae > Streptophyta > Magnoliopsida > Asterales > Asteraceae > Ambrosia > Ambrosia trifida. Next base: position 79,645,024 of record CM054129.1, read on the forward strand.
TAACTGCACCTTATCCACATCAAAATCCACATTTACACAGGTAATGCTCTAAACTTAATCTTTTTTTTTTTTTTTTTTTGTAACTTTTTATTAGTTTCTTTAAAGATTCATATGATGGTAATTTCTTCTGTGGCAGTGTCCGCTACTAAATATAAGTTATTGCCCGCCAGCCGAAAACATTCCTTCTGGGAAGAGTTTGGTAATCCAGCTTCCAAAATATAAAGATTAGTTATCTATATGATTATTCGATTAAAATTTTTTTATTCCTTGCAGGTTGTTGTAGCATACAACCCTCTTGGATGGAAACGCACAGATATTATCAGGTTACCGGTGAGTCTATAGTATGATTGAAATAGTTTCTTGAACCATAATATTTGACTTTCATCGCAAACAAACCATTGTTTTTAAAAATCTGTTAAAGAACAAATAAAAAAGACTGCATTTTGCAAGATGAGTGGTATTATTCTTATTTTCATTTCTGGTTCTGCACACTTTTGTCAATAGTCAATTTTTGACATTTTTTCAGAAAATAGCTAGTTGCATTGAATAGAATTGTCATGATGCAAAAAATGAGATGTGACCATTTCGACCCGTTTGCCTAAAAATGGGCCGATTCGGGTCTCTAGTAGGTTGACTATCTTCCTAAATCGTTTTATTGACGAAATTAGATTATATTATAATACTTTAGCTTGTGTGAGCATATAGTGTTAATTAAAAAGAGAAAAACATACAAAATTGCATTCTAATCTATTTTGACCCGTTACCCATATAACAGGTCAAAGATGCTAACTTAGTCGTCCAAGACAACAAAGGCAACACAATTGAAGCACAATTTGTAGAATTTGATGAAGTAACAAGCAACCTAAGAAGCTTCTACACCGAGGCTTATTTGGGAATTTCACCCCATGATGTTCCAAAATATTGGCTTTTGTTTCAAGCAGTTGTGCCACCTTTGGGTTGGAACACTTACTTCATTACCCAAAAACCTGGAAAAGGTGCTTTTATGCATGTTTTCTTGCCTATATATAATTAGGATTGTAAACAAGCTGAGCTCGAGCTATAATTATTTTAGTTCTATATCCATTATCCAAAGCTCGAGCTGAGCTTGTGTGAAAATTTTCAAGCTTGAGCTTGTTTATTTTTTATTAACTATTTTTTTATCATATACACATATAATTATTTATATATATTTTTAATTATATATATAACAAAATATGTATTAATCAGTTATTTTTTCCATAATTATATGTGTAATTCTTTTTTATAAGTAATATCCATTTTTTTAATATTATATGCAAATTATTATATTTATATAATAATATGCTCACGAACCTATTATAAAGCCCGGGCTCGTTTACTAGAAGAGCGTATTTATAGGCTTGAGCTCATTTAAGTTCGTCTCTATTTGAGCTTTTTTGCAAGTCAAACTCAAGTAGCTCGTGAGTGCCGTGCTTCAGTTATACTTATACCCCTACCTATAATGATTAGTTTCTTAATGTTACTTCCTTGAAATAAATAGAAACTAATCTAAACAAATTTACAATCTTTCTTCTAATATATAATCATGTTGAAAATTCAGGAGAACACATTTCCATGTTAGACACTCCACAGGTTGAGACTGTTGTAATTGGACCAGGAAGCTTGAAGATGTCATTTTCTTTAAAGTCTGGACAACTAAAAAGAATCACAAATTCTAGAACTGGGGCAAGTTCTGTTTTTAATCACTAAAATAAATGTAACCGTTTTCGGTTTTGTAACTAATGTCTTCAAAAAAAATATTTTTCAGGTTGATTTACCAGTACAACAAAGTTATCTCTGGTATGGTAGCTCAGATGATAGCCAGGTACTAAAATTTATGTTCTCTTTCATTTTGTGGGTCCCATTTCCGTGACGTAATGGGCCCCACAAAATGGAACCGAAAACATAGGACAATGGATCACACTACAATTCACAGGATGCTTCTGTTCTTTAAACTTAGTGTATTTTCTGATAGGCTTCAGGAGCATACATTTTCCACCCCAATGGATCACCTCCAGTTATTGTTTCAAGATCAGTATGTATTCTTTTCCTTTTTTAAAAAGATATATTTTCGGCCCGAATAAATAGACCTTGGGCTGGGTCATGTCTTTGCTAAGTGATATAATCACTTCGCTTTCAGGTACCTATTAAAGTCATTCGTGGCCCGCTTGTGGATGAAGTTCATCAACAATTCAACCCATGGATCTATCAGGTTGGAATCTTGATTAGTTGTTCAACATAATGAAGCAACTGATTTTTTTTTTAAATTACTTGTGTTTTTTTTAATAGGTGACAAGACTTTACAAAGACAAGGAACATGCTGAATTTGAGTTCATTGTACGTATACCCTTCGGTTTTATGGTCTTCTTGTACACACGTATCTCTTGATGTAGAGGTGGAAAAATCAGTTGGTTATGTAACGGGTCAAAATGGGTCACTTTTTTACAGGCCAGAGTGTATTGGCTTGCGTTGAAACACTTTTTCTCCGAAATTTTCTAATAAATAGTTAATTTCTAATAAATAGTTAATGTGTCAAATATGATTTCAAATTTTTTACTAAAATGCACTTTGGCGAATTTCAACCAATTAAACCGCTTCCTTATAAGCGATTTTTGTGTTTATAATTTTACATGTATTACCCGTTAGAGATAAAATATATAACCCAAATCAACCCGCTCATAAGTAAATGGGTCAAAGTTGCCACATTCTTCTAAGAGTGATCACTGACATTTCTGGTTTTATTAAAAAACTTTGGTTAGATCGGTGAAATTCCTACGGATGACGGTGTTGGAAAAGAAGTGATTACAAGAATTACAGCTGCTATGGTCACCAACAAGGTGTTCTATACCGATTCTAATGGAAGGGACTTTCTCAAAAGGGTTAGCCCGTTATACATTCCTCTATATTTCCTATGCTTAATATGCTTCATGGCGCGTAATTCTCATTATATTATCAGGTACGAGATTACAGAGAAGACTGGCCTCTTCATGTTACACAACCAGTAGCTGGGAATTATTATCCGGTAACTCACCTTTGGTTTATGAATATGTCTTCATGTGAGTGTTTGGATGTGTGTTTTTTAAGTTATCATATGATACCAAATGTGTTTTTTTGCAGTTAAATCTTGGAATATACACAAGAGACAACAAGACCGAGATGTCAGTGCTCGTTGACCGTGCCACCGGTGGAGCTAGCATCAAAGACGGACAAATGGAGATAATGTTTCATAGGTGATCCTCATATCATATCGAGTCTAATTCATGTACTTTTCTCTAAATAAGCATATAAAAATGACTTAATATTTCTTTTTTTTTCAAGGCGTATGTTGTATGATGACGGTAGAGGGGTAGGCGAACCCCTTGACGAGAGCGTGTGTAATAAGACCACCTGTCGAGGACTTACGGTATGGTAACTTAATCATTGATATTTTTGCTGACCAGGTCAAAGCCCAGATGTAGATGGGTCTGTAAAGCCTCATTATACAATTTGATTTTCAGGTTCGAGGAAATTATTATATGAGCGTCGACAAAGTTGGTAGTGGATCACGCTGGCGCAGGACACAGGGCCAAGAGATTTATTCACCCCTCCTATTAGCCTTTGCACATGAGGTATGTTTTCTGTTTTCCTAACATTTAAGAGAGATTAATGTAAAACAAGTCCAAATGAATTGTTTTGAAATCGGTTTGAGTTGACCCAAAACACTTTCGTTTATAATTCAATCCATTTGACCTTTCGGACGTCGCCTTGGGTTGCGCCTCTTGGTCTGTTTTCCTGCACTCATGTGACAGTTTCCTTCCGATAGCATAACCTAACAACCATTTCCTTGACAGAATCAAGAACACTATAAAGCTTCACACTCAACAATATCAACAACAATGGATCCTAACTACAGTTTACCCCCTAACGTCGCGTTAATTACACTTCAGGTAACATATCAGCCATTACACAACACTTATCAAACGCGTCCTCACATTCTCTAACCATCATTTGTGTAGGAACTGGAAGACGGAAGTGTGCTTCTTCGTTTAGCCCACTTATACGAGGCTGCTGAAGATGTTGGCTATTCAACCTTAGCTAAAGTCGAGCTGAAGAAAGTGTTTGCTCACAAAACGGTACACTGCGCGCCAATATTATTCTAAAACCATTAAATCTTGTTTCTATCATAACTATATCAAATCATGTTTTTTTACAGATTAAGAAAATAAAAGAAACAAGCTTATCTGCAAACCAAGATAAGTCAGCAATAAAGAGGAAGCCATGGAAGATTGAAGGCAGAACTGAGACCAGACCACCAACGGTTAGAGGTGGACCTGTTGACCCGTCGGCTCTTGTTGTGGAGTTAGGCCCGATGGAGATTAGGACTTTCATATTACAAATTTGATTAGTTCTGACTAATTATTTGAATAACAAATAAAGTGTATTAAGAGTAGAACAATAACTAAAGAAGCTTACGAAACATATTGGCTTCTTACTTATAAAACACTCACTTAGTTTACTCATTTACATATATTAAGTTGCATATCAAACTCGCTGCTTTAAGTATCCATGTCTCATTAATCTTACGGTCTTACCTCTGTTTAGGACGAGACGCGTCTTAACTCATTGCAAAGCTCTCAACATGGAGAACACAAACCCGTAAATTAATAATTCTACAACTCATATTAATCACCAAATATCTAAAGAAATTCCTTTTTCCATTGATTACTAAGTCAGTGAAGTTGTTTATAGCTTCATTTTAGAAGACCTTTATATATATTGAAGACTCGAAGGACCACAAATATTCAAAAAGTAATGTATATATGTATATGTGAACTACGAATAAATGTAGTGAATTTTTTTTTTTTTTTTCTGAACGGCAGCGACTTTATATAAAATGAGGTCCGAGCGAAAAGCTGGAAAATGCAATCACCAAACTCCACACACCAAAAAAGCAAAAGAAAACAAAGATTACAAACTGTAAGAAAGTATACTTCAGGGTTCAGATCAGCAGATTCTCAAAACTCAAGGGTCTGTTCAGTCAAAAAGAGATATTAAAAAATGGCCCATGCAGGTCTCGAACCTGCGACCTTCGCGTTATTAGCACGACGCTCTAACCAACTGAGCTAATAGGCCAGGGTGATTAGTGCTATTTAATCTTTATATTTAATTACTAGATTATAAAAAGTTTACAAACTCTTTATATTTATATATACGCCATAAGTTGAATCGGTAAATTAACTAACTATTCTTCTTCCCCACTTCGAAGACTGTTGATTTTGTCAAAGAAGATACTTTTTTTGGGTCGCTAACCGGTTGAACTTGGGTGTGACGTCTTAGGAGAATTGGCTTAGCTTTGATATTGTAGACATGTTGTAGTTTGTTTTTTTTTCTTTTCGTTTTTCTTGTTGTTTGCTGTATTCCCCGTCACCTACTCGATGGGCCTTTTTATATATATAAAAACTCAGTTATCGTTCAAAAAAGAAAATCCTACCGACTCACTTTTGTAGTTACCTAGGACAGCAATGATGTTTAAGTCAGAAGAATTTTCTAGTTGTAGTATTTTGCCGACAAAGATTCCGGTGGTGGTTCAGCTTCCACATGTCCCAATCTCAGCTCAAGGTCTCCATTGCCTCACACGCCACCCTCGATGCGACGGGAAGCACAATTTGGATTATTATTATTATTATTATTATTATTATTATTATTATTATTATTATTATTATTATTATTATAATCATAACCACCACATTGCTAATTAAAAAAGTGATCACGAAAGTGTTTGTGGGACAAATAAATTGCACCAAGTCGTTTCAACCATTACTAAATTTGAACCCATTTCGTCTCATTATTCAATGCAATCATTTTCCTACATCAAAAAAAGTAGAACCCACGTTTACCCGAGCGATGTGGTGGAGTAAATAATTATATTCATGAATCTTAAAAAAAATACGTATTTTGTATTTACCTTTAAAAGAAAAAACATATGTAGCAAAATAAAAATCACCCTTGGCTCTTCTTAGAAAAAAACGTGCCTCCATTGAAAGATACAGTGTTCAACTTACACTCATACATATCAAAGAAAGTTACCTATTTAAAAAAAAAAAAAAAAAAAAAAAAAAAAAAAAAAAAAAGAAGAAGAAGAACAATGTATGTTGTTAGTAAAACCAAAAATATCTATACCATCGTGGCAAAGGTGTACCTAGCTTTCTACGTTACGTTAAAAAATATTGGAAAAATGGTAGTGAAAATGATTTTTCACTAATTTTTTTACTTAAATAATTGTATTTATATATGTGTTATATAGATAATTATTTACGGGTTTGTGTACTACATTGTGAGAGTATCACAACGAACTAAGCCACGTCCAAAATCGGAGCTAAGGTGAATGAGATATCGAAGCTCGGAGTTGAGTGGTTGCAATGAATATTTCTAAACTTTGATGGCTCTAGTAAAAATTATGTTGTCATAAATTGGTTGTTTTGATTGACTCTTAATCTCTATTCAAGTGGTTTTTTTTTAGGTGTAATAATTTTATTTAATATGACATTAACATGTCATGAATCAAATTAAGACTAATAAAATTGTTATAATTGTCTTTAACAATACTTATTGCAATTATAACCATGCCCCCGTAACAATACTTCCCTCCCACACAATTCTTGACTTAAAAATTAGAAATCCGGAAATCTGAGCTTGAAATCCGCAAGGTCTTCCCACGTAGCTTCAGTAATGGGTAAGTCTTTCCAATGAACCAATACAGCAGCTGACATTTGATTCCCCTTCTTGACAATTTCTTATCCAAAATAGCCCTAGGTTGGAATAAGAACCTGGATTCTGATGGCAGAGGGACAATTTATTGATGACTACCATGGGAAGCTTTCAACAGGGACACATGGAATGTTGGATGTAGCTGAGAATCAGCAGGGAGATCTAATAGTACTTGGGACCTAACTTGTGATGTGAATGACCCTTAAGAGATTTCTGCACATATTGATGCAATTTTACATACACCCATTCCCCTTCCTTGAATTGTCTTTCAGATCTCTTCTTATTGGCCTGTTGAGTCATTTGGTTCTTAGCCCTTTCCAAAGAATGTTTAAATTCTTGATCTTCAATTCCCTTTCTTTTAAAAATTGTTCCAATGAAGCCACTTTAGTATCATCAGGGATATAAGGAATGTGTATCGGGGTGGGATGCCATACAAGGCTTCAAAATGGGTCATTTTGATTGTTGAGTGCCATGTTGTGTTGTACCACCACTCTGCTAGTGTTAACCACTAAGGTCATTGCATAGTAGCGTCCATAATCATGCATCTCAAATAGGATTCTAGGCACCTATTTAGGACTTCAGTCTGCCCATCTGTTTGGGGGGTGATAGGTATATGAGAATTTTAAGTCCACCCTTGTAGTTTCATAAAGTCTGCCCAAAAATGACTTAAGAACACAGGATCACGATCAAATACAATGGTATTAGGACTGCCATGTAGCTTAAAAACATTATCAAACAACACTTATGCTACCTGATTTGCTGAGAAGGGATGTATAAGACTCATAAAGTGGGCATATTTAGTGAATCTGTCAACTACTACCATAATTGTGTCCTTTCCCATAGTAGTAGTGTAACACCCCAACCGATGGCGGAATCATCGAGGTATCACGTAGTGACGATTGTTCAAAAGCACATGGTACTAAAATGTAAATATATTATCGTATAAATTAAATTGTCTTACATGGATGAAATGGGAAAAATACAAAAGTCTGAACAAAACATGAAATTTGAAATAAATTATTAAAAGCAAGCACTAAAATCCAATGCTATGGAACTAAAATCAAACTGCACCTGAAACATGTACAAAATAAGTTTTGTCAACATATGAAATGTTGGTGAGCATTCCTAGTTTTAATATATATAGTAAGTTGGAAAATGTTATACAATTCAAGTGCAAAGCTACAGTGCATTTATGTAAACTATGTATCATACAAATGAGCGAAATCAATCCTGTGACTGTATAAATGTACAAAAATGAACGGCGGTGTACTTATCCAATAAATGGATAATAACTTAACAATGACCATGGATTCTCCGATGAAAAAGGGGGAGAATCACCTAGGTGGGTTGTCAATCCAATAGCGCTATCCAATGTTAAGGTCGGCTTGTACATGGTTAATGATTTCACTAAGTACAAATGTATTCTACATTTAATGTCTAAGCATAAAGCACGTATGTAAGCAAATGCACAATGTACTAGAATTGTATTGTAAAAATGTGAACTTGTATGTGTATTTTGTTTAAGTGTACATGTAACACCCCAAAAGTGAATAAAGACAAAAAGGGGATAGGAAATACTCACTTTCGCCAAATGACTAGATGACTAAGCGAGCGTGAAAATGCGAGCAATCCTAAGATTCAACAACCAAACTAGTCCAATTTAGAAGAAAAGAAACCGAATAGGAAAAAATATCAAGCTTCCAATTCGCTAATTACAAGAGCTTATAATCAAAGCTTCAAATGTAGAAGTAATATACTCTAGAAGAAAGGTATGAGGGAGAGTTTAATCGAATTGAAACAATCGATTTAGAGGTGCAAAGCGTAATGGGTCATAGGTGGGTTTTTTATACTAGTTTTGGATTCAATTAGGCTTTAAAATTGGTCAACACCATAAAGTAAGGTTTTAAAATGAGTTGACTATTTGACTAGGACTTTGACTAGGACTTTGACTAGGACTTTGACTAGGAATTTGACTAGGACTTTGACTGGGACTGTCTCCGTGGACCGCGAGAGCTAAAAAAATCAATTTTTCTAATTTAATTAATTTTAAGTTCTGGACTTGTTTCCTTCGGTTTCTAAGTTGTTTTAGGACCGAAAATTAAGGGCTTTGAGTATCAAGGTCTGAAACATACGTGCTCGGGTGTAGATGTGAGTATAAAACATGCATACTTTTACTTATAAAAATTATAAGTTTTATTAAATTGTGAATTTTGGTCCTATTAAAATACGAGGGTTAAAAATGAAAATTTTAAAATAGTTGAGGAACCAATTATGCACATTTATGAAAAGTGAAGGGTGCAAGTTGTCACAGTCTCCCTTACTTTAGAAAATTTCATCCCGAAATTACTTAAAAGTAAAGGTTTCCATGAAACAAAAGGCATTTGTAAAAAGGCAAGTAGCTTTTAAGAAATGCATTAGCCATGATTTGATAAAGTTTGAAGTAGTTGTTTAATACCCAAAATAAGAGTTTGAAAATCCTTAAAGTTTGACCCAAGGTTAGAGAATTAAGAGTTTATAATGAGCAAGGTTTGGGAAAAGTATGTAACTGGTTAGGGCAGGGCAGTGTTATAGTAGCTTCCCTTACTTTAGAGAAGTTTCTGACCAAACTTTATTAAGGACGTGCAACAGGTATTCAACTAACAGAGGGTGTAAGAGTATACAAAGTTTGTGTTTTCTGTGTGGATGGTCTAGAGAAAGACTCTAGGAAGTCGAATTGAACCTCGTGTAAGAACATTCTTATCGAAAATGCTAGCTATTAGTCAACGATCTAATAAAGAGATAGTAATGGGTAGGTTCTTGGTCAGACTCCTAGTCCGCTCCCGCAGTATCGCTCGTGCTTATATATAGGGTGTACCGCAGCTAACCCACCACACTACTGATACTTTGGACTCGTACTGATTGTCTACCAATAATCTAAGTAGAATCACACACCATGTGACATCCGTCACCCTCCTCTTTCGTCAAATTACAATAATAATCCTTGAAATATTTTCATTATAGTCCCTACGAGATTCGTCGTTTTCAAATTTAATTTTGAGCGAATTAAAATTTATCATTCATTAAGGACCGAGTATAAGTTTTAATCGAATGAGTACGTGTAAACGTGTTCGTAAAACCTTTTATAAAAAAAATAATAATAAGTCAATAAAAAAAAAAGTTTTATAAAAGTTTTAAGTAAAGTGGTTAACTTAGTTAGTGGTTATAAAGGGAAAAACTAACTAGAAAGCATTGAAACTAACTAAGTTAATGAGAGGGGCCATTCTGTCAATTTCCCAAAGTTGAAAAAGAAAAAAAAAAAAATCTGTTCCTGCTACTACTCGCTTTTCTGGCCGGCCACACAGCTCCGGCGAAGTTTTTCCGGCGAAGATCAAATACCCTTTTTAATGCACCATTACGCCTATTTTTAATTGCAAAACGTTTCTGCACAAGGTCTTAATCGTTCCATCATTTCAACGGGCAAATTAACGCGTTTAATAAACGAATTTAATCGGATTTTATGAGTATAACCGCCGGACTTTAAAACGAATCAAAAACGCGTGAATTACTCGACCATTATATAAATCTATCCTACTAATTGATTTCTGCACTCATTTACTTTCCAAAACCACAACGAACATCGCTTAAACACGTCTGGAACACTCGAAATCAACTCGCAAAGGTTCACGCGATTTTTTCTATCGTTCTATCATCAAACGTAATTGTGAGTTTAATATTTCGTTGCCATTTTGTTGTTTTATCATCAATCTTCGAAAGCCCCTTATTCCTGATCATTATCATTTTCGGATTTGATTGATTGTAATTGTGGGTTAGGGTTAGGGTTCTAAAGTATTTGGGGAAGAAGATGGAGTTTAATATAAGATTAAATATGTTTTAATCTGAAATCTTTCAACATAATTGACACATGGTGTAGTGGTTGTGATGTTGCTATTCCACAGCGGGTACCCGGGTTCGAGCCCAAGCATGCCCGATTTGTTTCTTTTTATTTTTAGTTTTACTTTGTTATTTCATATTTAAACATTTATTTGATCATAAAATACAATATTCTTATAATATTCATAATAAATTCATATTTTGCCCAAAAATTTTGAAAATTTAGGTGTAGCTCCTTGACACCATAAAGAACATTTCCACATTTTTATTTTCTGAAAAATGTTTTATTTTTATATTTTTATTGAATTAAATTGTTTTAATCATAAATAATTGATAAAAAATTCATTTTTAATGATTTTAATCTCAAACTTTTTGAGTAATTATTTCTAACCATTCTCAACTGAAATAAAAATTATTGGTCAAGAAAACATTTATTTTTATTAATTTTCCCATTTTTAATCATTTAAACATGAATTAATCTCATTAAATCAGTTTTAAATATAAATAAGTTCATATAAATTATGGGAAAATTATTTTAATATGTTTACATCAGAAATCATCCATTTTCTATAAAATAAATATTTTTGGATCACGTATAGTATTATTAGTCTTATTTACGTTTAGTTAGACATAATAAAACATTTATTTATTTATACAATTTTAACATCTATTTTATAAATGTTTTTCTTATAAAATAGAAATACTCGTATGGTTTAATGTCTTAATTATTCTTTGTTGAATCGTTGTGTAACACAAAAATTATTTATTTATATATTTATGATTATCGTATTATTTTAATTTAGTTAAAGTAACTAACTAAATTATTTTGTCTTAATTATTCAAACGTATTGTTATCTAAATATTTAATCGGTAATAATTATATTACCTAAATCATATTTACAAACTTTAGTATATTATTTTTAATATACAACTTGTACATTAATTCGACTAATCATAAAATCTCTAATTCCCCAAATCGACATAGCAAACCCTAATGCCTTAGACCCTAGTTACTTTAGACTCTTAGACATTTCCTTATTAGTATTCTTACACGTTATAGGTTGAATTCCTCGGAATTCTCATTACTTAGCTCACAACCGTTTAAGTGGATTTCGATCGTTTTCGTAACTGTGAGTATATCTTTCCCCTTTTTACTGTTTTACTATTTTTGGGGTGATTCATGTACATATTATCAAGTTTCTATTACTTCTTACTAAAATAGCAATTCTCCTGTGTGTTTGCTTTATGTTAATTTGTGTGTCTATGACTTGTCAAAATCATTAACCTTTGAGGGCCTGGCATTTCAATGAATAGTACTATGGTATATACCCCTTGTGACTCTGTTGAGAGACCTTGGTCATTGTCTTGTGATTCATATTACTAAAAATGTTTTTGATTCTTGATTCTTGATACTTATTTAGGGTTGATTTTGAACGGACAATACTTAAATTACATAATTGCAAATGGTATACAACACAGGGATTGCGAAACATTTTATTTACTATATATATCAAACAGGGTGTACTCACCAATACATTATATGTGTTGACAAAATTGTTTTGTACATGTTTCAGGTGACGTTTGATCTTACATGCTTTCACGCTTAGGCTGGACCTAGTGCTTAAATAAAAGTTGAACATTTATTTTCTATGTTTGAAATTTCTATTAAGACTCATTGTATTTCGTTTTGAATAATGAAAGTTTATTGCTATTAATATTTACATTTTAGTCCATGTGCTTTTGAACAATCGTCACTACGTGACACCTCGATGTTTCCGCCATCGGTTGGGGTGTTACACACCACCCCCATGTACCTGTAAACCCATGATTATGTTCCGGACCATAATCACCGGTTTACCTTATACTAAAGTGTTATGCTTTTTCACTACACTAACATAAATGATACAAGACACAATGCGTATAACTAAAATGTGTTAAGTAATAGGTACTGCTCAAGTATAAGATGCGGTTAGAGGTTCTTCCCCTTTCAGGTTCACCCTTTAACCGTAATGAGATTAATGTGTAAGTATAAGACATGATTAGGGGTTCTTCACCTTTCGGGTTCACCCTTAACCGGTAAATTTCTGTTCACATCATTGGGCTCTAAACAACCATATTGATAAACTCTGAGGATTACACCGTTCCCCTCGGGTTAGAGGAATATTCTGAACCGAGTCGTACATGGGAACTGGCTTAGATCTCATACGAGCTATCAATTAGTATGTTCGTTGACCATGATAATGAACAAAATAATGTAAAGTATAACATGGTTTTGCTCACAACAAAAAAAAAATATGCATACCAAATATGCGTTCATGTAACTATATAAGTATAACATAAAACTTCGATTGAAAGAATAGCATAACGTAAATCGAGTAAATCGCACAATTTGCACAAAATGAAAGTAAACGAGTTAAATTAATGCTCAAAACTAGTGTTTTAAGAATAACTACTAATAACTAGTGCGAGAATAGTTGTGAATAACGCGTGAAAATGACTACCAACAAAAGAATAATACAAAAATAATAAGATAATGTACGAACGTAACTATCAATAGAATGGTGTAAAAAAAATAATGAAATTTACTGTAAATGAAAGTGCGCATAACAGAAGTATAGTCTACTGGTATGAGGATAACTTTTTTTTGGAAACCGAAGAATGTTTTAAGTTCAAAACAGGTTCACTTGAAAAGATTTTGTAGGTACACATTTTCATGTGTTTACGAGAAGTCGAGTTTGAAAAGTGTTATAAGGTATATTATTAGTTGCAAATTCCTCCCGAAAATATATATTGGATACGTTATATGAAAACATGCAGATTTACATTTGATTTGTAAAATATGCAATGCAAGTTTACAAAATGCAAGATGACACCATTTCATGAAGTGTGTGTAAATCTAATGTGTTTCGAAAGACCAAGATTTAAAATGATGTGAAGGTTTGTGAATGATCCCAGATGCCTTGACGAATTTTGGAAAATAAAATTTTCTGTATTTAAACATTTCTTTAACTTGTGGGTTGAAAAGTCAGAAATTTTTAATTGTTATGAAATGTTGAGAAAATCGAAGTGTTACCCGTTAAGACTGGATAAACTTGAAACCTTTTAAATTTTCAAACTTTTACGAAATTTATACATTGAAAGATCATTTATTTGCAGGATCGTTAAAGCATCTCTTTGGGCTCATAGCGGGCTATTTGTTTCAAGGCACAAGGTGTATGAAAAGTGTGTTCTAATTTGGCGAATAGACTTTGTGAAAAGACTTATAGAATAAGTTGTCAAATTAATCGTTTTATAGAGTAGTGTACTAGTGTGTATCGTGTAGGTAGGCATTTATGTATGAGTTTAGTCTGACTAAGAAGTTCTAACTAATGGTAGTTGGCTATTGCTTAGAAGACTGGGTGCAGCAATATTAGTATTAGGTATATGAGAATATACTGTGACTTCGATCAAGTAAGTTTGTAAACATGAAGGTATAAAACAGGTTGAAATAATAAGTTTGGAAAAACCATGTTCATTTTTAACTGTATGATGACGCAACATTCCTAAAATCAGGATGTGATCAAAGTTAAACACAGAGTTTAAAACTTAAGTCGTGGGTAAAAATGTTTTAACGCAAAACGAGTAATACCTTATAGTGTAAAAATCATGAGCATAAGTGAAATAGTGTAAGCTTTAATGCGATAATATATCGAACAAAAGTTTTAGTAATGATAATAATGGATTCAAAAGCAAATGATCAATAAATAATGGCATATGAAACATCAAGTGATTAAATGGAATCTTCAAATGATAAACAAACATAAATATCAATGATATAAAACATTGGAATTGTTTCCATAGGAAACTTTGACTAACCCAAGTATTTGAAATTTCCTAGTGACTTGTGGGGGCGTGCTTTAGCCTATAAGTGAACGCTCATCCCAAGAGTTCCCAGATAGGTATACGGGTCCCTCGTCTGATTGGGATTTATATGAAATACCAGGCCTAGACAGAAAGCTTAGGATACAGGCGCTCACCCTTCCAGATTGCACATGCCACGCCACTAGTGAATTCCAAAAGTTTTGGCGAGATTTAAAACCGAGATGTAGAAATAAACCTTTGAGGTATGGATATCACTCCTAACTCAAAGATATATTTTAAATGAACATACGGAGGAGTGAAACTAGTCAATAAGTTAAAGGATATCACTCCTAGCTTAGTGGTGAGGTTTCTTTTTGGAGGAAATATTCTTTGAGGTGTGAATGTCACTCCTATCTCAAAGATATACTCCTAAGATAAATAACATATAGAAGAGTGAAACTAATTACCAAGGTATGGATACCACTCCTAACTTGGTGATATCGTTTCGTTTGTGAAGTACGAGTGTCTTCTTCTCCAAGTAAAATACCAAAAAGAATAACGAGAAAGAATCATGGCAAAAATATCATGAAAGAAAATATGAGGATAAAGAGAAATATACACGAGAAGACTCGTTAATGCAAGCTTAGTTATAAACTAAGCTAAAAGGCATTCTAATAACCTAATTCCCTATAACCATGGCTCTGATACCAATCTGTAACACCCCAACCGATGGCGGAATCATCGAGGTATCACGTAGTGACGATTGTTCAAAAGCACATGGTACTAAAATGTAAATATATTATCGAATAAATTAAATTGTCTTACATGGATGAAATGGGAAAAATACAAAAGTCTGAACAAAACATGAAATTTGAAATAAATTATTAAAAGCAAGCACTAAAATCCAATGCTATGGAACTAAAATCAAACTGCACCTGAAACATGTACAAAATAAGTTTTGTCAACATATGAAATGTTGGTGAGCATTCCTAGTTTTAATATATATAGTAAGTTGGAAAATGTTATACAATTCAAGTGCAAAGCTACAGTGCATTTATGTAAACTATGTATCATACAAATGAGCGAAATCAATCCTGTGACTGTATAAATGTACAAAAATGAACGGCGGTGTACTTATCCAATAAATGGATAATAACTTAACAATGACCATGGATTCTCCGATGAAAAAGGGGGAGAATCACCTAGGTGGGTTGTCAATCCAATAGCGCTATCCAATGTTAAGGTCGGCTTGTACATGGTTAATGATTTCACTAAGTACAAATGTATTCTACATTTAATGTCTAAGCATAAAGCACGTATGTAAGCAAATGCACAATGTACTAGAATTGTATTGTAAAAATGTGAACTTGTATGTGTATTTTGTATAAGTGTACATGTAACACCCCAAAAGTGAATAAAGACAAAAAGGGGATAGGAAATACTCACTTTCGCCAAATGACTAGATGACTAAGCGAGCGTGAAAATGCGAGCAATCCTAAGATTCAACAACGAAACTAGTCCAATTTAGAAGAAAAGAAACCGAATAGGAAAAAATATCAAGCTTCCAATTCGCTAATTACAAGAGCTTATAATCAAAGCTTCAAATGTAGAAGTAATATACTCTAGAAGAAAGGTATGAGGGAGAGTTTAATCGAATTGAAACAATCGATTTAGAGGTGCAAAGCGTAATGGGTCATAGGTGGGTTTTTTATACTAGTTTTGGATTCAATTAGGCTTTAAAATTGGTCAACACCATAAAGTAAGGTTTTAAAATGAGTTGACTATTTGACTAGGACTTTGACTAGGAATTGGACTAGGACTTTGACTGGGACTGTCTCCGTGGACCGCGAGAGCTAAAAAAATCAATTTTTCTAATTTAATCAATTTTAAGTTCTGGACTTGTTTCCTTCGGTTTCTAAGTTGTTTTAGGACCGAAAATTAAGGGCTTTGAGTATCAAGGTCTGAAACATACGTGCTCGGGTGTAGATGTGAGTATAAAACATGCATACTTTTACTTATAAAAATTATAAGTTTTATTAAATTGTGAATTTTGGTCCTATTAAAATACGAGGGTTAAAAATGAAAATTTTAAAATAGTTGAGGAACCAATTATGCACATTTATGAAAAGTGAAGGGTGCAAGTTGTCACAAGTAGGTAGTCCACTGATGAAGTCCATTGAAATGTCTGAAAAAATGGACTTGGGTGTGGGTAAAGGTTGTAGCAGCCCTAGTGTTGCAACCCTTTCATACTTGGCCCTCTGACAATTCACACACTCCTTGATGAATTGTTTGACATCAGTATCACACTTCTTCCAATAGAACATGCTTTTCAATCTATGGAGAGTAGGGACATGCCTTGAATGTTCACCAGTTGCATAGGAGTGGCACCAAGCCATAATCTGATTCTTTAAAGTTTTATTATCCCCAATCACCAATTTCCCTTTCCTTCTGAGAACTTGACTAGACCAAGAGTAGTGCTTGATTATTTGTCCCTGACTCAACTGTTGAATGAGTTCCTTGACTTTAGGGTCTTCTTCCCAACTTGATTGAATATTGGACCATAACAATGGATCAATAGAACTAGAGCTTAATTAGAATAATGACATTCCTTCAACTCTAGACAAGGCATCAGCTGTTGAATTCTCTGCCCTTTTTTTTATACTCAATGACATAGTCATAACCAATTAACTTGGCCAACCATTTCTGTTGTAAAGGAGTATTGATTTTCTGTTCAAGTAGATACTTCAAAC
This sequence comes from Ambrosia trifida, assembly GCA_028751855.1. NCBI lineage: Eukaryota > Viridiplantae > Streptophyta > Magnoliopsida > Asterales > Asteraceae > Ambrosia > Ambrosia trifida. The sequence goes on from CM054129.1 coordinate 79,662,249, forward strand.
TTCTTTGGTCTGTCCTTATAATGAAACGTTTAGCTACTAACAAGTATGTTTCAATAAACCTATCAACCAAAACAAAATGATACTAATCTAGAGAAGAGTTTGTCACACCAAACACGCACTAACACATAGTTTGACAGTGGAATAAGGAAAACATCAGTTGTAAACCATGTACCTTGCATGGACCATTGCAAGTTTTTAATCATCATATCACACTTCATTTGATCCCCATCAGCCACCATGATATCCATTGATTTAATTTTCTTGACTGGAAATCCCAATTTTAGAGCAATTTTTAAATCCAAAAAATTATGAGTGGAGCCTGAATCAGTTAAAATGTGCAAAGTCTTGTTACCTATTACACCCTGATTCTCATTGTGGAATAAGAAGGTAGTCCCATGATGGCATTAAGTGAAACATGGGGTTCCTCGGGAAAAATAACCTCCTCTCCTGTATCAATCTCTTTATCTCCCTCCTCTTCATCATCAAATACTTCTATTGAAAATAACTGCTTGTTCTTATAATGGTGTGTAGGGGTAAACTTTTCTTTACAGCCAAAACATTCCCATTTAGCTCTATTTTCTACAATTTCTTTAGGGTTTAACCATCTAGTGGTAGAGGTTCTTGGTTTAGTGGGTGGTGTAGGTAAAAATGGTAGGTTTGAAGAAGTGGTATTGGATTTAGATGTGAATACAGGGTTTTTATGATAGTTGGTTTGATAGTTTTTGGTTTAATGTTTTGAATGGCTTGGTTTGTTTCATCTTGCATTCTGCACAACATATATGCTTCTAGAATGTTTCTAGGCCTCAAAATCCTTACAGGATACCCAATCTCATGATTGGCAGGCCTTCAAAATAGGCTAACTGCATATTCATCACTCAATGTTACCTTGGTTAGGTCCTAATCAAATTGTTGACAAAGTTCTTGTAAAGATCCAGTTTGTTTTAATGATGTTAAAGCCCCTAAGGCATCTTGCACCATGGTTTCAACAAATCTTGTAGAGATAAAGGATTTATAATCTTCCCAAAATATACCTTCAACCGATCCACCCCTGGATTTCACAAATGATTGGTGCCATAACAATTCTGCATCTTCAAGATGGACAATAGCACATTTGATCTTAAGTTATTTAGGAGTCTCATCAATAGAAAAGTAGTGTTCTACTCTACAAATCCACCCTTCAACATTAGTTTCATTATATTTAGGGAAATCCATCTTAATTAATCTTTGACTGATCCGGGGTAATGGTTGATCAATGGATTCACCACTGCTGGTACTTGTTCTTCCTCATTAACAAATGGCCCACCTTTATTATTGACACTATTCTTGTTCAGTTGTTGCAGATTCTTGAGGATTTAATTCAATTGGGACTCAATTTCAGACACATGCATGGAGTTTTGGGTAGCAACTGCCTTCAAATTCTCGAGTTCAATTAAGTTTTGACTAGTAACTTTTTCTAAATGATTCAAGTAGGAATCATGATCTTGAATTCGTTGTTCTATGGTTTGATACGAGTAGACATTTTTGTAAGTTGTCATGTGATGACTGAGAGTAATTGATGGTAAGAACAGAGAATAGAATGATAATGGGGTGATAAGGTTGCAAATCAACCCAGCCACAGAACAGAATTGATCAATTCTCGGTTAAAGAAAAGAATATAGAGCAGATGAATCGAACAAAGTAAGAATTTGTGACACTGGAACAGAAATGGAAGATGATTATGTGTTTTAATGGTGGAACACGATGGTTAGTTGTGGTGGTTGATGGTGGTTAGTGGTAGTTGTGGTAGTTAAGTTGGTTATTAGCAGTTATTAACAGAGTTGTCCAAGGAAAGGACAGCTCTGATACCACTTGATAGAAAGAAGAGAAACTTAAGAGAGGATTATTCAATCAATCAAGCTACTTTCTCATTGATTATTGATTGTATTTATACAATTGATTACAAATGGGTTTTCCCACCCAAACTAACAACTAACAGACATTCAAACTTATTACCAATTGACACATTAGCCCCTCTAACTTTCCCACTAATTACAATTATAACCCTGCCCTCGTAACAATTTAATTTTGTATATGGTGTGCGGCAACAAGAATGTGACAGCAAAATATTATTAGCTAAAAAGGTTTGGTCGTCGGCGGAGAATTATTTATGGTGAGGCAGAATGTGCGCTTAAGAATAAGGTTGGGGTCGGTGAACAAATAGTCGGCTGGGAAGGTAGGGTTTAGGTAAGGAAGGAGAAGAAGAAGAAACAGGAAGGGAGGGGAGGAAGTAGGACCGCCAGTTAGGTTGATACCATGTAAAACTCAATCGCTCTAATTATTATTCACAATATGATTACAATATATAGAGTTACAATTAACCTATACTAGGAAACCGAATATTACAAATTGAATACACTTAATGCACATAATCATAGAGATGATTTCGTAAATTATTAGTATGATTTACGTTATGCTTTTAGTAAGTCTCCTTTATCTTTTAAGCTACCTCAAGTGAAGTGAATCTTCAGGAGGAATGTGCTCCCATCTTTCCTGGCAACTTCATGAGAGATTAATAGAAAATTATCAAACTTGCCATAATAAAATGCATACAAAAGTCAGGGGTGAGGTTCCTATACAAAGTGCATTTTTCGTACAAAGTGTGAGAAGTCTATATATGCAATGAGTTTTAAATTTTAAGCATGATGTTTTATATTTTTTTTGGCATAGTATTATATAGAAAAACACAAAAAAATTAACAATTTAAAACACTAATTAATGTATGCTAGACATGCAATCTAAAACACCATACGAAGAAAGTAATCGGTGTGTTTTAAATTTCATGTCTAGAATACATTTGATTGTGTTTTAAATTGTTACGTTTGGCGTTTTTCTATATAATACAATGCAAAAAGAATCAAAAACATCATAGCCAAAATTTAAAACACAATGACTACATAGACTTCTCACACTTCTCAACATACACCGCATGAATTGCTGAACAAGGAGAGTAACATATTTTCGAAAATTGGTAGTGACTTAATGCTGCCACCAATAACATAACCTTTTGCAGCAGATACACCATGAGTGGACTCATTTCCAACATCTAATAACCGAATTGATACCGAACGAATTTTCCATATCAAAACCCACTGCAACGTGCGAATACTCCCACTAGTTATTATAGATGTATATTATTATACATGAGTTTTTTAGTTTCGGTCTCTTTTGAGGTTTGGTGAACTAGCAACAACGATATTTGTCAATCTATGAGATTTGTTTATTAATAGTTAATTCTATATGTATTTTTTAGTTTTATACATACACACATTTTATATGTAATTTTTTAAAGTATGCATGTTTTAACCCTTTCCTCGACTCATATTTTAAGTATTTAGGATTAAATCGCCAGAATACACGTTTTGGCTGAATATATGACCGAAATTTACAGATTTTGGCTGGAATTTGGCTAGAATCGCCAAACATCCATCGACTAGTACTTAGTCGGTGTTTACTCGGTGAACTTCCGACTAGCGATTAATAGAAGCTAGACGGGATATTTACAACCATGCCTAAAATACAAAGCCCAACAAAAGTTAAAAACATTAAAGACAAAAGATTAATATTGGCACAATTGGGAAGGTTATATCTAAAGTCCTTGCAGGTAGATTAAAAGGGGTATTGGGTAGTATCATTTCAAAAGAGCAATCGGTTTTTATACAAGGTAGACATATTTTCGATGGGCCGTTAATCATCAGTGAAGTTCTTGATTGGGCAAAGAAAAGTAAAAGTCAATTGATGCTATTCAAGGCTGATTTCGAGAAGGCGTATGACTGTGTATCTTGGAAGTTCCTCGTAAACATTATGCATAATATGGGCTTCCCACCAAAATGGAAAAATTGGATGATGGGTATTCTTTATACCGGGAAGGCGTCAGTGCTAATCAACGGGGTACCGACTGTGGAATTCTCGTTGGATAGAGGGTTGAGGCAAGGCGACCCACTGTCTCCGTTCCTATTTACCATGGTGATGGAAGCGCTACATGTGATGATTTTGTAACGCCCCAAAAACCCGCTTCATTTAAAGACGTTGATAGGCGGGATTAATAAAATGATATTGAGTCAAGAGATTATAAGTTGGAGGGTGGAAATTGCCAAACACCCAAAGTCCATATTATTATTATATAAGGGGCAAAACACCAAAAACACACACACTTGTGTGTTTTGGTCGATTATCAGGAAGAAGAAAAAGGGCTCCAACCCTAGTCCAACTACCAACTCAATCTAGCAAGGATTCAAAGGGGAAATTGATGCATTAACCAGAAAAGGGCCGTTTATGGTCGATTGAACCCAAAGGTACCTCTTGTTTGGTAGAATTTGATGTATAATTCGTATAGGGTTCGAACCCCACATGTGGGTTTTGAGCAAATGATGTTAAATTCATATTATTGCTTGATTTTAAGTGATATTGATCATCTCTAATGGTCTAGAGGTGAGCTAATCACTAGAAGTTTCTTGTTTACAAAAGATGATGATATTGGGTTTTCATTAGAGCTTTGATGTTGCTAAATGAGTGGTAAATCCATGTAATTGTAGGAATAATGTGTAGTTGATGATATGCATGTGGAAATTGATGATGATTGAAAGAGGTATATGTGTTAATTGTATAGAAATTGAATGAATTGAAGGATTTGTGTAGAGTTGAAAGTAGATGTTGCTATTAGTGTAACCCATGGTCATTCTTAGTTAAATGGGTGAATAGAGTAGAAAGAAAGTGAGGTTTTGTTATGTTTAATATTTATGGAATGAAGGGTAATTGATGTGGGTATGAAATGTGATGATTGATGGTATGAGCTATGGAAGTATGCATGAAATGCTTGTACATTGTGTTTTAAATGTTGTACGCACACCATGTGTTCGATGAAATGTGTAGATGAACTTGCGTGCAAGTAATTGATGAGAATGAATGGAATATGATGATTATAGGAAATTAATATGAAGGATGTGTTTCTATGGAAACCATGTGTGAATTATAATGAATTGTATGTAAGTATGTATGTAAGCACATAAGTGATCTTATGGTGGTATGTGTGTTCTATAATGTATGAATTTGTATGCAAGACTCGACAAGTATGAAATTAATGTGATAGTTGGTGCAATTGATGGTAGGTTAACATGGGGATTTCGTCTTAGAGAGAGATCATGTGGGAATTAGTTGATTGTATGATTTGGTAAGAAGTATGCATTAGTAGTGTGTACACTATGCTTAAATATTATGATGTACACGATGCGTTGATTAATTGGTGTGATGAATGATCTTGTATCTTAATGAGATGTGAATATGATGTTTATGGTGAATCTTATATGATCTAGTACATCAATATGGACATATGTTTCTAAGTAGGATGTTGGTATAGTTGGAAGTTGACTTTCTGGAAAGTCAACAATGTTAAAATAACATGGTTATGCTCCCAAACTTGATTGTGTGATTAGAAACACTATGTGACGCATAACATGTTAAAACTATGAGACATATATGATAATAAGTGGTATTACTATGTGAGAATAAATGTGGTTGTGAATGTATGTTGTAGATATGATAGAAGTTGACTAATGAAAGTCAATGTGATATTTGGTTGAGAATGATTGTTAGTGTGTTATGATCATGTATGCTAACAATGATGTGAACATGATGATATGAAAGGATAGGAAGGATGGACTCAACCATGGGAAGCTAATGGGTCAAGAGGAGGCAAATAAACAAGCATGAACTTGGAGGACTTGAGGTAAGTGATTCCCGAACTTAACTCGCATCTATGATATGGAATTATGTTCACATAGGATGGGAATCTTAAAGGAGTACATGGTTTTGGTTATGGGTCAAGGATTTACATGGTAGTTAACTTGGACTTTGTCTTTGTAAATGTAACTAGTGTAGACAAGGTTTGAGCGAATCAAGTATAGTAGGTGCTTGAACTCAAACCGGAAGCTCGTAGGGGCGTGCTTTCGATCCGAGAATTGATCAAGGTATGTGTGGAATGATGGGTGGGAGAATAGTAAATGAGTTGCTAGAATGTCGGAAATTGTGGGTAAGAATGCATGAAAGATATTGGGTTGAAAAAGGAAAGCATTGTGCAAGACCTGCAGTTAGCGTAGGATACGCCAGTTTTGGCGTAGGATACGCCAACCCTGGTTTGCCTACGCCAAATTCTGCTGCCCTACGCCACTCTGTCACCCCTTGCCTACGCAAGTGGCGTAGGCTACGCCACTTTTGGCGTATCCTACGCCAAATCCCCCTTCGGCCTTGGATGTCGATTTTTCAGCTTGTTTATGCTTCCGTACCTTGCCCGAGCAACTCCAAACCTCATTTATAGTACATATGTGTACTCATGCTCGGGTTTGAGGGAGAGCTTCATGAATGTAAGGGTTGGTAGTTATATGTAGATCGAGTAGAGGATTGGAAACGTCACATTGTCTTAGAGTTTGGCGAAGAAAGAGTAACATAATGGGTAAAGTAGGTTATATGAGGGAATTGTATGCTTGTATGTAAAGTAGGTTATATGAGGGAATTGTATACTTGTGTGTATTGTGGGGTATTGAGGGAATTGTATATTTGTATGAATTGTGGGGTTATTAACCTTGTTATGTAAGTGGTAAGGAAGATGCAAGTATGTAAGGGTGAATGCATGAGACTTGTAGGATCAGCTCGGGGTACCACACCCGAACTTCCAAAAAGGCGTTGGAACGAGATCATGGAGCATCTATGGATATTCTCTCCACATTTTGAATAGTGTGTATTAAGTCACTAAGTGAACTAACGAAACGGCTATTTGGTGATCGCAGGTTGTCTTGTCTACCTAATAGAGTAAGGAAAGGATGGAGATCGAGCAAGGAGTTGGATTGTACGAGGACACGATCCTATAACGTGATATAGATGGGTCATGTTTAATGTGATAGAATATATTTAAAAGATGTAATACCTAAAATGTTTAGTAGACTTGGGTTATAAATATCCAAGGTTGTTTTTAAAAGAAATAAATTTTTCGGTTGGTATTTCCGCTGCACGTTTTTCTGTAAATTGGTTTAGGGTGTTACAGATTTCCAAGACGGTAGTGGGTGGATTACTTTCGGGTGTTAAATTACCACATAATGGGCCGGTCCTTACACATCTACTATATGCCGATGACGCACTCACGTGGTCGGACTCAAATGTTAAGAATCTGAATAGGGTCTTGCGATGTTTTCAGCTTGCATCGGGACTGAAGGTGAATATTAATAAAAGCTATTTGTATGGGGTGGGAGTTAGCGATGGGGAAGTGGATAGATTGGCGAGTTGTTTGGGATGTAGGCGTGGGGAGTTTCCATTCACGTACCTTGGCCTCCCGATTGGTGGGTCCATGAAGCGGGTCGGGTGTTGGAAAGAAATCATCGACCGTATAAATTCGAAGTTATCGCTTTGGAAAGCTCGAATGTTGTCATTTGCCGGGAGGTTAGTACTTGTGAAATCCGTGTTGAGTGCACTACCATTGTATTATTTCTCATTATTCAGGGTTCCGGTTGGGGTATTGAAAACTATTGACGGGATTCGAAGAAGATTTTTATGGGGAGGAACGTCAAACATTAGGAAAATTCGATGGGTGGCATGGGAAAAAATCGTGCGGCCAAAGAAAGTTGGGGGTCTGGGGGTTGGTAATCTGGATTTTATGAACTTGGGTTTGCTAATGAAGTGGTGGCGGAGGTATAAGGAGGCGTCAGACCTGCTGTGGGTGCGCACGATCGATGCGATTCATGGAGGGGCAAGGGAGATTTCATTTGTACCACACAAGAAGAACACGGGTGGATGTTGGAAGTACATTGCCATAATCGGTAATGAGTTTATCAAGAAAGGAGTTGATGTCCATGAAAAGATCGTCTGCCGAATGAAAGATGGAGGAACGACTTTGTTTTGGGCCGATAACTGGGTTCCGGGTGGGAAACTAATGGATCTATTTCCAGATTTGTTTGTTTTGTGCAGGAAAAAGAAAGCGAAAGTTGCGCAGAATTATGTGAAGGATGGGGAAAACACTGTTTGGGGTTGGGATTGGATTCGGTCGCCGTCTTCGGCTGCCGAAATCGATCAATGGGAGCGGTTGCAACAGCTACTGGCCGAGCAAACGATCCAGGATGGGAAGGATGCTTGGTTATGGAAATCAAATGACAAAGTATTGGAATGGTCGGTCAAGGAAGTCACTAAGGATCTTGAACGGGCTACGGCTTCTAAGAATAGCTCCCAATGTGAATTCAGGTGGAGTAAAATTGTTGTCCCAAAGGTGAATTGCTTTGTCTGGAGGGCGGTACAAGGGGGCATTCCAACGGCTGATAGGCTAGCGGTTCGAGGTCTAACTTTGAGGTCCATGAGCTGCAAAAGGTGCGAAGATGCTAACGAGACGATTGACCATGTTCTTGTTGGTTGCTTTTGGGCTAAACTTGTATGGTGGCACGTGTGTAATTGGTTAAAGATCGAACAAATCCAGAACATTGGAACCGTGGCTCAGTTGCTGGAATGGGCAAAGAATTTGCAGGGTTCGAAACAATGGAAGGAAGCAATTTATGCAATCATACTTATGGCCTTGTGGCGGATTTGGTTGGCGAGAAATGCGAAAATATTTAACAACGAAAATACTTTGGTTACAAGAATGATCGAAGAAATTAAAGACAATACGTATTGGTGGATGACTAGGAGGTCGAAAGTGAATGGGATTGATACGATGAAATGGTGGTCTTTTGACGGTATTGGATTCGAATAATTAGAACAACTTGCAGGGGGGGTTTTCAGGGTTGTATGTACTTTGGGTTATGATAGATGTTTTGTTTTTTTTGAGGTACTCGGGTAGCAGCTTGCTACTAGTTGGAGTTTGTATTTTGTTTGGTGAACTTTTTGATGAATGAAATGCTCGATTTTGCTGTTAAAAAAAAAAAGTAAGTAAACTAAAAAGACACGGCGTGGTCCAAAACTAAAACAAATAAAAAAGGGCTATACACGAAGTTAGACAATAATTCAGGGATCAAACACGCCAAGTTACTATTTTCCAAATCGAGGACACAACGGCTAGTCAGTAAACCTAAACCCCCAACGTTCAAATTATTCAAATTATAAACCTCACCAATAAAACGTCCCTAAATTCAACAGTCTCTCCTCTCTTCCTCCTCCATCTCTGTTTCTCTCTCTAACCCTCCTCCGATCCACTCTCTCTCTTCCTCCTCCGCCGCGGTTGGCCCGTCGTACCGGTGGTTTTCAACCCGAAAACCTTGAAAAATGATGCAAGATAAGTGCAATGCTACTGCTACACCAGGGTTTAGACCCACTAAATCAGCTCCATCATCTCCGGCCAAACCCCTCGCTGGCGGGGTATTCAGAACTCGGTCCGGGTCGTTTAATTTGAATTCTATCCGTTCCGACTCACTCAATTCAAACTTGACTCGGGCCGAGTCTTACCATATGACTCACAAGGTCCCAGTTGGGGACTCTCCTTATGTCAGAGCCAAACATGTTCAGGTAAAATTATTAGAACATATTTTTTTTATTGTCGATTTAGTAGTTTAGTGGATTTTTGAGGATTTTTTAGAATTGGTATTGAATTATGATTGTTTATGTAGTTGGTAGAGAAGGATCCGGAGAGGGCTATATCATTATTTTGGGCTGCGATTAACACAGGAGATCGAGTTGATAGTGCTTTGAAAGATATGGCTATTGTTATGAAACAACAGAATCGCGCAGAAGAAGCAATTGAAGCGATTAAATCGCTGCGTAGAAGGTGTTCGGATCAAGCCCAAGAGTCTCTAGATAACATTCTTCTGGATCTCTACAAGGTTAGTTTTTTTTTATTTTATTTTTTTGTTTATTGAAAAACAAACTTAATTATTGTTTATCAAAATGTTAATCCAATTTGATGGGCAATTATAGAGATGTGGAAGATTGGATGATCAGATTGGATTGTTGAGACACAAGTTGTTCTTGATCCAACAAGGGATGGCTTTCAATGGGAAGCGAACGAAAACCGCAAGGTCCCAAGGGAAAAAATTTCAAGTTTCGGTGGAGCAGGAAGCAACTCGCCTACTGGTAAGAACTATGCTGTGCACATTACATTGGGTTCAGTTCGGTTCGGTTAGGTTTTTATCTGAATTAACCATTACCAAAAGTTTCGGTTATTGGAAATGAATAACCGAATGAACAATTAATTTCGGTCTTTGGTGATCGGTTAAATATACAAAATAGTTAACCTAACAACGACAATTGATGTATCAAAATCAAAATGGGAATTTGAAATGTTTGAATTTTGATGTTTTGTAGGGGAATTTGGGTTGGGGACTTATGCAACAAAACAAGTATACAGAAGCTGAGGATGCATACAGAAGGGCACTAATGATAGCACCAGACAACAACAAGATGTGCAATTTGGGCATATGTTTGATGAAGCAAGGGAGGGTTGGTGAGGCTAAGGAAACTCTTAGGCTAGTAAAGCGAGCCACAGTGGACGGGCCAAGAGGCGTTGATTCACATCTCAAGGCTTACGAGAGAGCACAACAAATGCTACGTGATCTCGAATCCGAGATGATGAACATTGGAGGAGATAAGAAACTGTTTGATGCATTCATGAGTTCCTCAGCCCTTTGGCAGCCACAACCTTGTGGTAAAGAACATATTGCAAACCCAAGCAAAACCCAAGATGGTTATGCTAATGAGAATGAAAATAATTCGAATATCGTTGTTGTCGGAAATGCGATTGAGAATTCGGTGTCTAAAAGATCAAGGAGGTCTGGTTCACCCGGTGTTTGGACAGGGGTTTTGCCCGACAGTAAGGACTTCGAGGAAGCTATTATTGCTGCGGTTTTGGGTTCAAACACCGAACCTGAGAAGATGAAGTTGGTTGATGGAAAGATAGAAAAGAGGCTCAAGGTTTTTCAAGACATCACCCCATCTATTATTAGTCCTCTAAGAGCTTGAGGAAACTCAACACTTAACAATAAGTGAGTAGCAGTATAAATTGGTCAGTTTATTGGGTGGGTTTCACAGGCCAATCCTGAAACTTGCTCACCCTATAACATTTAATCTTTAGGATGGAGATACACTTGTTCTCCCAGGGACAATAACAATGGCAATGTGTCAATTTATTTATGAATGCAAATCAATCAAGAGTGTTTGTGTTTGCGTTTATGTCGCTAAAAACATATCATTGCTTACAGCATGAACTTTAATTGAATTTCCCGATACTGACTTCATAGAAGTAGCGGAGGATGACCACAGTAGCAGCAACAGTAACTCCTATAGCACAGTGTGCCAAAAAGGCTGCTGCGGTATTTGATTTTAGAACAAATGGTGGTGTGAAACCCAGCTCTGAAAGCTTCTTGTGTGATTTAGCATAGTCTTTGAAGAATGCCTCTTCATCCTGCACTCAGTTGTTCACAACAATTAATAATTGATTGTATTAAAATCACAGCCATTTTCACCATTTTTTTTATATAAATAGCCATTTTGTTTTCTTTATAAAAACATATTATCCATTTGACCAAATTCAAATTAATAATGCGCGAATGAAGATATGCAAAGAAATGGTGTGGCCGCACACTAGATTTAGCCCATTAGATGACACGTGTTCAAAGATTTTTAAGCCCGAAACGGGGAGATGACACTTGAGCCAAATAGGGAGATGACCCGTACCAATGGCAAATTTTAAGCCCAAAACTGTGACATCCATTGACTGCCATTTCCATGTGGCATCTTTTGATTGGGCTATACTTTCATGTAATCATTTATCACGGCCAAATGGTTATTTGTTTGTAGAATTGGTAGGTAAAATGTAAAAACAAAACGATCATTCTGGTCGTTTCCCCTGAGTATGAGACGCAACTTTACAAGAATGAATGCCTCTTCGTACCTTTGCATAAAGCTTAACATAGTAACAGAAGTCTGGGTCCTCAACTAACGCTTTATCAGTAGGAAGCTTCAGCAGTCCATCAGTGTCTCCCTTCAAAAGCTCACTGATTCATCCATGATTTATAAGAATACAACTCTTAATTTTATAAAACGACAAAATGTCCTAACAAAATATCAAACATCTTACACGAAGTATGAGTTGTCAAACTTCAAAGGATCTTTGGTCCAAGGTTTTTCATCAAATCCTGATCTCTCAGGATGTGCCTTCCCCTGCAGTCAAGATCAAACAACAAGCTCTGTCATTACACTTATTGAGAAATGAGAAACAGCTGTGTTAGCTTTAAACTGTTAAACTCACCAAGGTGTGGCCACCAGAAAGTGCGACTATTTCCTTATCAAATAAGCCCATCCGATAGAAGACATCACGGAGATGTGCTGGGCCTGCAAAAAAGTAAAATTCAGATATCTGTTCATCCGAACGATTGATAATTAATTGATTCAACTAAATCATGGGACCAAGTAACCTTGCTTGGCATCAGGAAGACGTCCTTCATTAGGCGACACCTTTGAATCCTGGTGAAGAAAATGTTGAAAAATAAGTACAAACTCATAAGAATTTGCTTACTGAAATACTACTTTATATACCTTCCTTCCAGGTACAAAGTCAATAGTTGGGCCTCCAGTCACCTCAACTGCAACAACTCCAGCAAGCTGAACATAAGGTCAGTGGATGTTTAACCATAAAACAGATATGCAATCATGATTATAGACCAGTTATAATTGGCATTCAGACAATTACCTGATAGAGATCAGCATATGTAACTTTGGGATGTTTGGATTTCACTTCTTCTGTTTTAAATGAACACAAACTTTTTAAGGAACAGTCTAAGAATATATTAAGTTGATGTCTTAACACATTTTCTTAAAGACTAATGGCAAATTGCTTCTCCAGTGGTCGAGAAGGGACAACAATGAGACAATAACAACTCACCACATAGATCAATTGCAATTTTCAAACCATTGTTTGCTCCATGAGTGTACTCTTTCTTATTCCTGATTGATCCATTTGGGCCTCCTGTGTTTGTTTTAGCATCATAAGTGCCTGCATCATGCCATCTGAGACAACAAAGTGTTAGTTCATTAACATTAGCCTCAAAAGCATTAGAACACAAACTAAGTCAGTGCCAATTTACCCAAACAAGCTGTATTAACATAGCAAGCATGATCAAAAACTTACAGGAGAAGATTTTAACGACAAGCAGTTGTACATTCTACAATCCTATTTTTCATGTATAATATTATAATCAGATTTGCTGAAAATGATGACTAACATGGCTAATATTTCAGTTCCTGGATGTACAAAGTCAATATGATTATGTGCTAAAACTTATAGAATCAATATTATATCATCATTTCAGAGATTAAGCAATAAAAAATCAATATTATATCATCATTTCAAATACAGAATTTGAAATTAGTTTGATAAATAAAGTCAATATGATTATACGCAAAACGCAAAACATATATAATCAATAATTTGTCATAAATTCAGAGATTAAACAATAAAAGAGCAAACTAGTTTCAATAATTTAAAACAACAGAATCTGAAACTAGTTTGATGTACAAAGTCAATATTATTATATAAAAAACATATATAATCAACATTATAATCATCAATTCAGAGATAAATAAAAGAGCTAACTAACTTCTATAATATCAAACAACAGAACTCAAAAGCAATCAACAGGTCACAACAAAATTTTAGACACCTTTATATTAGGCTATGTGTACTGGTTTCCAAAACGATATGAAGCACTTACGCTAAACGAAGCATGATAGGAGCACATTGTTTGTTGGAGATTAGAGCACGAAGATCACGACGAGTCCTTTCTATCTCCTTCAGATACTCACAGTCTACAACAGGTGCTGCTGCCTCCATTTATACTTATTAGATCGATTGAGTTCAACCTGCAAAAGAGCTAAAACTTATCAAACACTCAACTGTTCTCATACTTAAACTAACCGTATAATATCAATCGAAACGTAAATCTAACAAACTAACGCTATTAAGTTTTTTTCTCAATTATTATTATCAAAACAGATAAAACAGTCTAATCAGTACAATAACCGAATAAAATATTCAAAACTCAACATATTAACCGTATAATAACCGTCGAACGTAAATCTAACAAACTAACGCAGTTAAGCTTTTCCTCGATTATTATTTATCGAAGCAAATAAACCTGTATAATCACTTAATCACCTCTAGTAATCTCACAAACACTATTTCAAAAACTGTATCCTATCTTACAAACTCAACAGATTAACGATATAAAATAAGTCGAACGTTTTGTAACAAACTAACGCAATTTAACTTCTCTATCATTATACAAGCTGATAAAACTTTATAATCACTTAATCACCTATAATAATCGCACAAAAACAGCTTTTAAAAACTGTATTCGATCTTAAACTTCAACAAACTTAATAAATCAATCGAACGTAAATGTAACAAACTAACGCAATTAAGTTTTCCTCAATTATTATTTATCGAAGCAGATAAAACTTGTTTAATCAGTTAATCACGTTCTAGTAATTTCACAAAATCTACGTCAAAAACTGTATTCGATCTTAAAAACTCAACGAACGTAAATGTAACAAACAAACGCAATTAATTTTCTCCTCGATCGTTATACAAGCTGATAAACTGTATAACTGTATAATAAGTTAATCACCTCTAGTAATTGCACAAAATCTGCTTCAAAAACTGTATACGATTTATAAAAAAAAACAGAACAGATTTAAAGGTTTAGGAGTTGGTTGAATAATGAATAATCACCTGAGTATGAAGAAACGAACAACGGAGAAGAGAAGGAAGGGATTGAGTTGGAGACAAGGAGAAGAAGGGAATAATAATAATAAATGGAGGGAAATGTGTTATTTATATTGGAAAGGAAGACGTTTGTTACAGAGTGGATTTTGTTAAGTGCAGGGAGATGTACAAGTTTTTATGCGGGGTGTGCAAGTGTGAGTGGAAATAAGAATGAAGAAGATGGGCAGCAGTGACGTAGTTGGTGACGGGTAGATGTTATTGTTAGTTAGTTAGTTATCTTGCATAGAGTGCGGTCCAGAGGAAGGGTCTTGGTTTTGGATGTAACCTTAGAGCATATGTAACGGGTTTATTGTGACCGCTATGACGTGATGGGGATGAGACAGGGTGAGATAGAGGAGAGGGAAGTTGGTGGCTTCAGATGGTACGCGGGGGAGAGAGGATTGTTGGTGGTTTTTTTTTAGCAGGTTGTTACGGGGTTATCTTTCAATCACCGTGTGGCGTCCCTGTTTTCGAGGACAAGTCAATCTATCCTGCTTCTTTAATTTGGGTCACTGGTTTTGTCCTGCCTTGGACTCATCAAGAGAGCGGCAACAACTCTCGACCAGTGGTGCGTTCGACACATAGACATGTCTCGGCACGTACACTCGCCTTATTCCGCTGAAGCCGTTCCCGATGAAGTCCAAGACTCGGCCAGCAACCCAAGCGTTCAAGAATAGCCCACAGTAAAACGATCTTCAAATATTTGGCCTTTGACAAGGTGCTGACATGAAGAAGAGAGATTTGTGGGCATGGGTGAATCTACAATTTTCTACCAATGTTTTTTTCTTTTTTTGTTACGCTACCATTTAGTGTCAAAAGTTTTGGACGGATCAGGTAATGATTAAGAGTAAGATTATAATCATATATAACACAAAAAAACATTGTAATTAGAAAATAAGTGTGTAAAAAAGGAAAAGTTACATATGATAAATCTCATGAAATATACGATACAAGTCATGTATAACAAAAAAGAAAATCTATACAAAATATGCTCAACATTCCTATATATAACACATGTCTTATTCATTACTATGGTTCTTTACAATTTTCATCCTTCTAAAACAATCCATTGCATATTCTTATCCGGTTACTCAATTACGTCTTCACATACTTGTAGATGCTCTTAGTAACTAACCGCTATAATTGTGTCTAATAAAGGGGAAACCCGGTTCGCGAAGCTACCACATGCTCAAAAGGGGTTATTTCCATGACTTGAAACATATATTATGGCACAGTTGATTTTCTCATCTTTGTATGTACTATCAGGGAAGTTACTCAAAAAACAATTGAAACCAAAAGCGTATCCTCTAACTTCATGTTTAAAAGTGTATGAATTTTTGGAGGACAATGGTCTTTTGGCTAGTGACATCAGGTGTTTATTCTCATTAAAGTAGTGCATGTTTAAGTCTCACAAAGTTGGCATTATGTGGATTTTAGAGAAGGGGTATGTTTGTTGTTATATAAAAAAAATAATTTTTAAGCGAAGCCGAGATTGTTAAACTCATATTCCTGCTAAATCGAAATTTGGAAAAGTTAACATAAAACTTAAATTTTCTCTATCTTTAAAATAGTACGAATTAACACTATAGTTATTAGTTTTGTTGACAAGCTGAAATGAACCAAGACAGATTTAAGCTTGAACTTGGATTGTTTACAAACTAAGTAAGCTTGTTTATAACCTAGTCGTATCGAGCGAGCTATTTCCAAGCTTTTCTCGAGCAAGTTTTGAGCGAGCTTCGAGTTATTTGGAAGTCCCTAATATTGATGTCCAAACTACTAGAGTACTAGCTAAGTTAGAAAGCTAAAAAATATATTGTGGCCACAACAGGAGTTGTTGCAACAATTGACTATTGTGAGTGATTCTTTTATAAATAAGATGATTTAGGTAAAGAATTTCGCTTACGTATTATTTGTGTCTACTGGAATTACATGACAATCTATTAGTTGATGCAACCATCAACAAATGGAAGAGCATTGCACACGATGACACTATCGCCGTAAATGTCGCTTCCTCCACCACCCTCTCTACAGCCCCCACCATTGTGGTAAATATCGCCGCCACCCCACCTCCTCTCCCACAGACACCACTAGCCAAAATAACAGAAAATGTACCTTATGAACCAGTTTGCGAAAATAAAATATTTTCTAAAATAACTCATTTCAAGGCGAATCCATTTTGACTTGAACCCAATTGGCGTTTTTTTCTAAACGACTCGTTTTGATCCAAACACATTCTGACCCATCCTATTTTGACCAGTTACTCACAATGCCCAGCCGTTTTGCCGGTTTTAACAGAGTATATAACTTTTCAAGTTTTTGTTATTGTTAAAAAGAGTTGATTTGAGCACAAAGTTAACAAGAGAGAGCTGAAGATGAAAGTGAAATGGTATGCCCTAATTGAAGAATGAAGATAGATTGTCCAAGAACAAAAACAAAATTCACGATCTCTATACCACATAATATGCGATTACTAATCCGTAATAACTTCCTCGGCTATTCGATTAACGAAACTATTGCGAAAAGGTCGATATTGTTGTAAACTCTTACAGAATAACCACGTCAGGCTCATCAAGACATGATAAAACTAGAAAAACCTCAATCACGCGATTGGGAGTTGGTGACGACATGCCTTTAAATTACCATCAAATACAGCGTTCTAAAAGATCAACATAAATTTACACCATTTACAGAAGCTAAAACGTGTTAGCTTCCCCCAAAATATCACCACCTACAAGATCTACCAATCAACTATCTCATCGTTACCATCTACCAATCTTCTATTTCATCATCGTCGTCATCAATCTCCGTGCTATCATAACCTTCATTATGAACCATCGGGTCGCTAATTGAACCACTGCTCTCGTTGAAAGCTCTGGGCCCTAGCCACTTAAGGGCAGGATTCCACTCAGTTGCGATAATGGAAACATCAGACAAGCTCATACCATTATAAGCGGCAGTTCTTTGCGCAACCATCTCTTTCTGCATCAACATACCATTTGCTAAGAGGTTAATCTTAAAAACCACCAATAAGTTAGAAATGCCAAAAATATCATATTTTCATAAACCGGATAATCAACTTGACTTGAAACAGATAAGTTGTTCATAGTCCTTTAGTTAAACTGGTGTTCATCGGTTCGGTTTACGGTTTATTTGGTTTATTCGATTCGGTTTATTCGGTTTTCAAAATTTTGTACCTCAAACCAAAAACCAAACCAAACCAAACCAAATTAAGAATATGAAAACCAAACCAAATTCAACCAAATTGAATTCGGTTCGATTTCGGTTTAAAACCAAACAAACCAAATTCAACCAAACAAACCAAATTGAAATGAAGTTTTTTTTTCTCTAACTTATATACCTATATGTTCCAAAATCCAAAAAGAAAGTTTGCAATAAATATAAACCAAAAAATCAAACCACGCAAACAGAAACATTATAAAAATTAGAAATAGTAAAATGAACCCTAGTTTACTAATTTATACTCAAATTATTACCTCTATAAATTGGTGGGCTTTATTTATTTTGGGTTGGGTTTAAAATTTTGGGCTTATATGTTATATATGAGTTATTAAATATTATTATTTTTATTTAATAATTAATTATTTTACCGGTTTATTCGGTTATCCAAATAAACCAAATAAACCAAAAAAAAAAAAAAAATGTAGAACCAAAACCAAACCAAACACCGAATAAGCAATTCGGTTTCGGTTAAAACCAAACCAAACACCAAATTCGTTGTTCGGATTGGTTTTTTCGGTTACGGTTACGGTTCGGTTTTCGGTTTTTATTTGGTTTGCGGTTTTTCTGAACACCCCTAAGTTAAAGTAAAAAATTGTTACCGGTCAAACCATCTAGTTTCCTTTTGCACACCAGTACCTTCTAATTAAGACAAATTAATGAATCTTATGGCCCGAGTCTAACGAGATGGACAAGATGTTACTTTCAGGTTTAAAAAAGCAAGTCAAAAGTTGACCAAAATCTCCTACATCATTATTTCCTTGATCATATTTATAAGTTAAAGAATGTCAAACCTTGTTGCGCCATAGTGATTGATCAACCTGCCACAGCATTGGACGACGGATGGCATGCCACCTGAGCTCTCGTAATAAATGGGCATATTACAACCGTCAATTTTCATACCTCAAAAGATATAATAAAAAAAATAAACAATAATAATATGAATGTGCCTATTCAGGTTATGTTTTCTACATAATGGGTCAAAAGGGTTAAAAAAATACAGACTGTTAATGTAATAACAAAGTTTCTGTAACCATAATACAAGATTATAGATGTTGAAGATGTCGTACCTTGAGGATAAGGGGTGACGGTTGCCAAACATCACCCCACGTACTGCCACTGATGCAGCAGTTGACTGTATAATGTTCTCGGCCACATAATTTTTATATTTCACTCCGGTAAGTGAAGCAAGAAGTGTGTCAGCATCACTAAGATATGAAGTTGCAACCCATGCATCATCCATAGCTTCCTCATGCACAAAATCTAGTACTGAAAAAACAAAAATCAACAATCACAAAACATGTGTATAAACACCATTGAGTAGCAAATAATAGAGAGAGGGAGCATACCATTTTCCTGTAAAAAATCAGCAATAGGCCTTGCTTGCCCATGTGCTTGACCAAGAACCCTCTCTGGTACGTCCATTTTCATAGGCAATCTTGCAAAATCCTCCTTTATTAAGAGAGACTCCGCGTCTAAAACAACACAGAAAAAAAGGTTAACCAATCTTTCTAGAAATTAGCGGTGAGCAGAAAAACGGAATAACCAAATCATATCCAAATTAACCAAAAAAGCTAAAAGACATAAACAATTGATAAACCGGCGGTTCGATTATGTCTTTTTGATAACTGGATTTTGTGGTTTGGTTATTGTTATGCGTATAAATAACCAAATTTACCGAACAGAACCGACATTAAAAATCAGCCTCTATACTTTTAATAAATAATATTTATTTAATGTTATGAAAGCTTTGTTATATTTTTTTATAGATAACCTATTGGTTGTCGCTTATTCTCTATTTTAATTAAAAAGAAGCAAATAATTTATTTGGCACAAATATAACTGAATTTAAACTTAATAACTGATATTGATTTAAATTTACCCATGTCAGAAGTTGGCAGCTAACCGACATCTAACTAATAACCAAATTCACTGAACCATTTACCACCAAAACGAATCAGTTGAAAATAATTTAAAAAAGAAAACATCAGTTATAGGTTCAGTTTTAATCCATAACCAATCCATGCTCAGTAATTCATTTAAATGCCACCCTAAGCAAGGGAATATCAAATACTTCAATTTACCTCTACAGATGCCAAAAAAAAATGCAAATACCAAAAATAATCCCGGTCTATATATCTCTAAAGAGTTGAAATTTTATAAAACAGGTTCCTTTAATACATACCAGATGCAATCGAATTCTCTGTATCCCTTTTATTGTGCAGAAATTTCCCAAGAGCATGAAACAGGGAAAGAGTTTCATCCCTGCCAAATGGTAAAGAACACCCATCCTCCAAATAATCAATCTTGTGGGACCCCTTTTCAATTGAACCTGATTTCAGACAGAAGTACTGCAAAGACGTAATTGCATGTCTGATGTCACCTCCACTGGCTTTAGCTATGACATCAATCTGGTCGGCTGTTATTCTAAGCTTTTCTCCTTTGCATATTTTGGAAAGAATCTTCGCAATAGAGTTCACTGTGATTGGATTAAACGCTACCTATAGAATAAAGATTACATAAAGTGACTAAATTGCAAATTATAACAGTCGGAACTCGAATTTGCAGGTGGTAATAAATGTCACCTTACAAGCTCCAGCGCTTTGAAGAAATGTCTGAAGATCTTCCCAGCATCTTGAAGTGTAATCAGAGGTGTCTTCTCTACTGTAATCAGTGATCAATATGACAGTTGGAATACAAACAGACTGCACGAGAAGATGCAAACAGCGCTGCAGTCTACTGTAAGAAATTTTTCCATTTATAACCGGAAGATCATCGATTAAGATGATAAATGGTTTTTGTTGTTCCCTGGTCAGAGATGAAGGAATTAATCCATATTTCCTTATCTTTTCTACAAAATTCTCAAATTCATCTAGCTTTGACATGTAACGCAAGCCTAGAAAACAAAAATGTTATGCTCCTGCTCATATATAATAAATAACGGAAGTTCATTAAAAAAAGAAAAACTTGACAATAGAAATACCTGAATTCGTGGTATGTATATGTTCTTGCCAAATTGTGGGAGTAGGTGTGTTCCATTCACATACTGTGGCTCCAAGATGGGAAGCAACTGCATGGACTGTTGCCTATAGGATGATGAACGACGAAAGTCATTTCAAGCACCTAAAGAATTTAGGAATAAGTACATGGAAACCACCAGTGTTACCAAACCCCCGTTATTTATTTAATTTTTAGAGAGATGGTGTAAACTGTAAGGAGAGGGAATATGCATCAAGTAGAATGTTCTTTGGTAAAAAAAAGTAAAATGATGAACTTGGTTGTGCCTTTTGGTGGTGGTCAGGTTTTGCCTCCGACTCTAAACACACAAACATTATGGGGTTCACCTTAAAAAGACAAAGTAAGGGTGTAAATGTGTCGTGTTGGCGGGTTGAATCGTTAAATAGGATTGAATCATTGAACATGAACAAAACCCATTTAATCTGTTTATCTAATGAGTCAAACAGTTTGTAATTGAGTTACCTAGTTGTAAACGTGTTAAATGGGTTGGCAGATGTTTATGAGTTAAACAGGTTGACGATTCTACCTGTTTATGAGTTAAACAGTCAACCCGAACACGACCTATTGATTTTACAGATTAGATATGACAACCCAAAACCTGATTATTTATCCTATCTTTTTTCAGATAGTGTCATGAATTTCCACCCCCCCCCCCCCCCCCAATAGTAAAAAAGCATGAAAATGTAAGAGAAACTATTAATACATACAGATTTTCCAACTCCTGACTGTCCAGTAATGAGAAGAACGTGATTACAATGTTCATCCTGCAATAAACTCAATATTAAGGTTCCATTGTTCCAAATAGCAAATATAAAAAATAGTTGTGTGCATTAGGTTCTTTGACACAAAGACAAGAGTACCTTTTTGGTACTGATTCTGTCTTCAAACCAAACTTTAACTTCTTCAACCTGAAAAAAAAAAGGAAACAACAATACTCCTCGGTCCTCAGCAGTTTTATTGTGGAATTTAGATCAGATGAACTACCTTCTTTTTATGAACACATAGATCCGCCAAAGAAGAAGGGGTATACTTGTCTAACCATAACTCTTTGCTGCTGTTTCTATAACCTATATAGCAACATGCGCTCATGTCAGTTTCAAAAAAAGGTCACTGCATATATGAAAACATCAAGGTAATAATAAATAATCCAGACAAAATGGTTTCTTTAGTATAAGAAACTTTCTTATACTAACAGAGATGCTGATTTTGTAAGATTTAATATGCTCGAATATTCAAACTATAATTCAGTTTCTCATGCGGCTCAACTAGTTTGGCACTGGCCATCCCTTTTGCTAGTCATTTGTGGAGAAAAGGAACAAGCATGATAAAAGGTGTCCTGTAGACAATTTCTTGCTGCTTAGCCATTTTATATGTTTTTTGTTAGGTTACTATAGTTTCACTTTGTTACATCAAAATATCACACCTTATGCACATAGTCTATTTTATAAAACAAGTATAAAATCATAACCGTGTTGGTGCAGTGATAAGCACCTGATTTCCTCTAGTGTAGGTCTCGGGTCCAATTGTTCAAACCTGATTTTCAATGGTTTCTACATCTAACCCCTTGAAGGAACCTGCTCAGCACAAGCTGCGTTTTACATGGTCCCATCAGTGGCAGGGTGTTGATTGGGCCTAGTGAGTTTTCCGATTAAGGTTTTTCACTATTACCAAATAAAGTATGAAATCTTAGATCACGTTGCTTTCTTTTGTCCCGGCTTGAGACTCCATGTCTCCATGAACTCAAAATTTTAATAACACTGGAATTATGTATTAAAAACTACATCTCATCGTTTTCTTATCATTAGCCAATCAAAAGCCCATTTCATATCTGGAAACCAAACATTCAAGTTCTCTTTAATAATTGGCTAATTGTAATAACAAGAAACATAAACATAGCATACCAGCAGGTACCTTGAACCCAGAAAAACTTTCACCGAAATCCTCACAGAACTGTTTCATCTGCATCAAACAACGTCAGATTTAGCATGCCACAACATAAAGGACAGTGAACATACTTTTGATCATGTTCACACTCATTAACTTCTTCATATTTGTCAATTTGCTAGATGACAGAACCTATACATGCACCGAACCTCAGATCTAGTACTTTGGTTGGTTGGTATCACAGCCCAAATGTCTCTTAGTAGACTAACTAGTTTCTTAATTTTGTAATCAAAGATGCATTTTTCAACAGCTCAAAACATATGTTGACTCTAAGACCTTAGTTTAAAAAAGAAAATGTGCCTCAACGTTTGGGGCAGAGACGTGGCGCTTCATGCACATCTGGGTCAGAATTGGCAACATTACGGTCTGTAGCTTTATATTATGCAAAGGCAGCCAAAGGGGTGAAGAGATTACACATGGTTTACTTGATAAAAAAGCTGGTATGTAAAATATAGAAAAAGATGCAGCTTCTGGTTGTACACATAGCAAACCTCACATAAGTGAAGCTCTCACCTCGCATACGTGGGCTTTCAAACGGGGCTACACGTCTCGGAGACATAAGCTTTTTTTTGAAGCCAAGTCTAAGACCAACTTTAGTATTAAAGTATTACTGTAACGGGTGTGGTTCATCACGTAAAACTAAATTATCGCGAGAACAAAAAAAAAGACACCTAAACATATCTTTTCTAATCAATGGTTCATACTTGTTAAATACAAGTTGTATGTTGCAAACAGAAAACCATCAAACTAATATGTACATATCTTTTTTTAATTTTAACCGTTTACCTACACGTGTAGGTTATCTATAAGTAATATAACTTGCACATAAACGTTCTGTATAAAAACGAAATTCATTCACATCTTTTTTCAAAATTCAGATTTCAGATAAATCAATAAACATTGCATTTCAACCATTTTATTACACTTCATAAACCCTGTACGAAGTATACTTGGCATCAATGTTTCGAAACCCAGACCTGCCGGTTGGACCAGGAACCAGGGCCTTAACCGGTCTAGGTAGGGTATTGAACCAGGTTTAAGCGGACTGAAAAACCTGTGGCCAAACCAGAAAATCGGCAGGTGGGACCGAATTTTGATTAAATTGTTCAAATTTTACCTTATTTATTTTTATAATATTTACGAAGGCATCCGGTCCAACCGGTGAGACAAATGAATGGGTAAGGAGACCGGTTATTGTTCGTCATATGTATGTTTATCAATCATGTCCAAATTAGCAATAATATCAAATAATCAAATAAATATACACGCGCAGCATATATTAGCATTAATACACAGAGCATAAATAAAAAAATAAAAATAAAAAACAGTACCTCCTCAAACGGATTAACATTTTTGCCAGCAGGATGAGAACGAGAACTGGAAAGGCGAACTTTTTTCTTCTTGGAGGCGTTAGGGTTTGTTCGAGGAACAGATGAAGCGGTTCTGGATTTAGGTTTAGACTTTAATGCAAAATCATCATCGTCCGATGATGATGATAACACAACGACTGGCCTCTTCCCCATTAATAGAATAGTCAAACAATAACAAATGGTGACTACTTATTATTGAAGCAGAAACCCTAATGGCAGAGTGAAGAAGAAGAGTGAGTGTGTGTTAGTGAAATGCCCCATTTGTTGGTAAATTAACGCGGGAGGAGTTTTTACTTTTTAGGCGTACCTGACAAGCTTAGGGCCTATTTCCTAGGGCCCGTGTTTGGCTTCCGGGTCGGGTCAGGATTCGTTGCCGGGTTAGTGTTTTACGGAACTGGTTGAACCGTCTAGTACGGTTGGTTGAACTGCTTCTGAACCCAACCTGATATAATATTAAAACCAGTTTTTGAAAGATTTTAAAAGAGCATAAACAATGCTACACAATTTTAAACCATTCATGTTGTCATCCCAGTTGTCACGTTAGATTTCAAACCAAACTCACAAATTTTCATTTTTTCATCTAAAAGCGCCTTCAACACTATTGACTTGGCGTAGCACAGTTGGTTGAGGGCCTAAAGTTTTTTATGGGAGGTTTGGGTTCAATTCCCACTAGCTACATTTGGAGGACATTGGTGGAGGGGAAATGAGGGATGACCCGGTCATTGGCGTGGGTTCGAGTCCTGATCCCGACCGGTTTTACCGACTATTTCACCGTCGTGCCTTCGGGCGGGTGAGTGGTCGGGTTTTCCCGGGAATTGGTGGCAATTGGTGGCCCGGGTACTCTCGAGTACTTTGATTCGCCAAAAGGGTGTTCGAGAGTGCTCGGAATTGATTCGTTGGCCGTTAAAAAAAACAGTGTTGAGTTGGAGGTGGCCAATAATACAAACCAACATCACCATAGAGACATGGAGTCCGGGATGATCAACCTACGGACAAGGACTGGTCCGCCGTTGAGCATATGGGCCCTCTTAAAAGTTCAAAAGTTATGGGCTTAACACATGTTTTTAAAAATTTTATTATTATTTATTTATTTAGATGATGATACGGACAAACTCTATAGAAATTTAAAAACTGATTTTTATAGAGGGTTGTATTAGTTATAAATCACAACATCTGTTTTGCAACATCTGTTGACTTGTCAACAGGTGTTCTCAAAACAACTGTCATCCAATACAATTTCTAATTAGAAATTAACATGTGGAACGTAAGTAGATCAATTAATAATACTAATAATATTTGCCACTCAACACTCTTATTATTTGCCACTCAACCCTCTTAATGTTTAAAATCGTAATCATGCTCCCTTATGTTAATTTAAAACTTTCTCTTTTAAAAGTTTAAAAGTTAGAGGCTCAACACATGCTTTTAAAAATTTTGTTATTATTTATTTATCTAGATAAGATGGTGGTACGGACAAACTCTATAGAAATTTTAAAATTGATTTTATAGAGGGTTGTATTAGTTATAAACAGTGTTGTAGAACTCGCTAAGCGCTAGTCAGCAGGCGGGATACCGACTAGGGATTAATCGGATTCGATTTTTGTATATATTTTTTTTTTCCAAATTTATACAATGCTAATTTTATACCTTATATGTATAAATTTAGAAGTTTAGGGGCCAAATATAAATTAGTATATATGGCGCAGGTTAAATATTAAAATACCTAAATTTAAATAACCCTAATCACCTCCATCGTACACAATATCCCATTTTTTCCTCCCAATTCCTTCTTTCGTCGTAAAGAACCATCAGACACAACTAGACATAACTAAGGTTCATGGAGTTTCATCGATTTTGCTTCTAAATCATAGATTACCATCCAATTTTGAGATAATAATTTGTTTTATTTGATCGATTTGTTCCAATTTTGACCCGTTCAATTCATTTTTTACCTAATTTTGAGTTTTTTTTGTCTGACTAGGAACAATTTGGTCAGACTAATCGGTGATTAATCGTGACATTGATTAATTGAGTGACTAGCCCAAAATTAATCAGTAAAGTGAGGACTACAATTAATCACTGATTTATCGGTGATTAATCAAGATTTTTACAACCTTGGTTATAAATCACAGCATCTGTAACACCCCAACCGATGGCGAAAACATCGAGGTGTCACGTAGTGACGATTGTTCAATAGCTCATGGACTAAAAATGTAAAATTTTGTTACATTGAATTGAGTAATTTACTACATTGGAAGGAATACAACAATTAAAACTAGCAATCTAAAACTAAAATACAGTAAATCTCAACCTACGTCTAAGTTCCAAAAGCTTAGAAGTGATCTCATAAGAACCTGAAACATGTACGAAAATAATTTGGTCAATACAAAAATGTATCGGTGAGCATACCTGTTTGATACATATAGTAAGGACAAATTTAGCAATTCATGTGTTATATAGTGTTTGCAAAATGTAATAAGTGGTATCCGGGTCAAATCAACCCTGAAATGAAATGAAATATATATATATATATATATATAGAATGCGCTAGTAACAGTAGTAATGAAACACATAGCAATGACAAGGACTCTCAACAGAGTCACAAGGGTATATACCATAGTACTATTCATTGAAATGCTAGGCCGCAACGGTTAATGATTTGACAAGTCATAGATACTCGAAATGACACAGGCAAACACACATAAGAATTGCTATTTAGTAAACAGAAACAATAATTTGATAATCGGTACATTAGTAGCCCCAAAAAAGTAAAATGAAAATGGGGAAAGATATACTCACAGTTTGCGAAAGTGATCAAAATCCAACTTAAGCGGTCGTGAACTAAGTAATGAGAATTCCGAATAATTCAACCTATAATGTATATGAATACTAATAAGGAAATGTCTAAGAGTCTAAAGTATCTAGGGTTCTAAGGCATTAGGGTTTGCTAAGTCGGTTTGGGGAATTAGAGTTTTTATGACAAATCGAATTATTATAGAAGTTGTATATTAAAAATAATATACCAAAGTTTGTAAATATGGTTTAAGTAATATAATTATTACCAATTGAATATTTAGATAAAAAATATGTTTGAATAATTAAGACAAGTAATTTAATTAATTACCTTCACTAAGTTATTGTAAATAAATACAATAATTATAAATGTTTAAATAAATAGTTATGAGTTACACCATGACCCAACAAATGGTAATTAAGATTTTTCAAACATAGGAATATTTCTATTTTATAAGGAAAGTATTTATAAAATAGATGTTAAATAGTACAAATAAATAGATGATTAATTATGTCTAATTAAACATAATTAAGACTAAAAATACAAGACATGATCCAAAAATGGTACTTTTATAGAAAATGGATGTTTTGATGTAAATCAATGAAAATATTTTTTCCATAATTTTTATAAACTTATTTATATTTAAAACTGATTTAATGAAATTAAATCAGGTTTAAATGATTAAAAATAGGAAAATCAATAAAAATAAATGTTTTCTGAACCAATCATTTTTATTTCAGTTCATAATGATTAGAAATAGTTTCCCAAAAAGTTTGAGATTAAAATCATTAAAAATGAATTTTTAATCAATTAAATATGATTAAAAAATAAATTCAATTAAAATATGAAAATATAACATTTTCCAGAAAATAAAAATGTGAAAATTTTCTTTAGGGTGTCAAGATGCTACTCCTAAATTTTTATAATTTTTGGAGCAAAAAGGAATTTTCTATAAATGTTGTAAGAATAATGTAATTATATATAACTATAAATATAAATACTATATTATAACAAAAATCAGGAAAAAAAAAAGAAACAGAGGGTTGGACCTGATAACAGGGAGGGTCGAACCCCTAGTCACTTGCAAGGAACAACACAAACCAAACCACTACACTACAATGGTGTTTTGTTGATTTTATTCAAACATATATACATTTAATATATTATTAAAAGTCATCTTCTTCCCCAAATAATACATAGAACCCTAACCCTAGCCCTATTTCTAATAATCCAATAATGAAACAAATCAGTGAAGAAAATAAGGGGCTTTTAACTAATGTCATACAATAACCAAAACGGCATCAAAATAGAAGACTTACAATGTGGATTACTAGTCGAAAAAGAAGATTTTTGGCCACAAATTTGAGCCGATAACAAAGGCTTTCTAACTTCGATTTGTACGATTTCTTTGTGGGTTTAGAATGAGTAGTGATGCAGAAACGCGATGCTAAGACCAATTTATAGTGTTAATCACCAAAACGTAACGTTTGATCCTTGTAAATAAACTCTCCGGTTACACATAAATCACGATTTAATGCTTCTTTAGAGAGATTCCAAATTATTTCTGTCGCATGAATTCGAAATAATAATATTTCCGTTCAAAATATTATTTAATTCTGGAAAATATCGAGGAATTATACAATCGAACATAGATATAAAATTATACTGAAAAGACACTTGGTATATATACGAATACGGATTCGATTAATAAATCTTCATGAATACCATTAAATGCGGTATGAATATGTTTCGGTAAGATAATATGGTCGTGGTTCAATATGATTTTCATATTTCAAAATAAAAAAATTTATAGTAACAATATTTAATCAAAATACTTGAATTTCAATAACTGTGTTTCTTATTATGAATCAGAAAATAAAACAAAATAGATTTTCTCAAAATGTTGAGGTCAAACTTTTACTGTTAAATGAATAATTTCGGATAAAACCCAAGATAAATTCTAGGGACTTTTAATAACATAAGAAGTATTAATACTTGTTTTGGATAAAACGAAAATTAACGTATTGATAAATTTTCTTAATCTTACAAATCGAATAAAATGTTTATTTAAAAGCGGGGGTATATATTTTTACTAAAAAATTAAAATACTGGTTTAGTATAAAAATAGTAATGACTAAGAATAACTTCAATAAACTAAAGAGTTATACCGAAAGATTTAAAACGACTTAAGTTATCAAGGAATCTGTTCGATTTCTGATTAAATAATCGAAGGTAATTCTTTAGAAACATAATATTAGTATGTTTCTAGCATATCTAATTTTATAAAAAAATTGGAATTTACGGTGTAAAAATAATATTTCAGGAAACTCGATTGTCATGGTACTGTTCAAGTTGGAACATAGTATTTGTATTTTATTTATAAATACTGGAATAACCTTAAGGTTAACGATTTGAATAATTACTGAGACTGTACAAAATTTATGGAATATGCGACGAATGATTATAAATCGACGAGTTTTTCTAGAGAGTGAAATACGATTT
Source organism: Ambrosia trifida (assembly GCA_028751855.1). Lineage (NCBI taxonomy): Eukaryota > Viridiplantae > Streptophyta > Magnoliopsida > Asterales > Asteraceae > Ambrosia > Ambrosia trifida. Next base: position 79,691,875 of record CM054129.1, read on the forward strand.
CTAAACTCTCGTACAAGTCGATTAAATTATCGAAGAATAATTTTGTAATTTTTATATCTATTTATATATATTTCTATCATTTCTTATTTATATCGAAATTTATTTTTTGATTTCTTTTAATATATCTGGTTTCTGTTTCTGTATTATTTCTTATTTCTTATAGCCTTAATATCCTGTAAGACTTCCCAGAAATTAGATGTGCATGTAGATTCACAATTGTGTACAGAATTGCCAATTTACCCCACATAATCATTCTACTAATATCCTGTAGTGGATTCGTTATGATTTCTAATATACTATTATGGTTCTCACCAACTTTATACTGGTTAGGCATTTTAGGTACCCAAAAATTTAATAGCCTTATATTTTCTTTAATATTTTTGATATCATAAATATTTTTCTAAGCAACATTTCTTTTTAGAAAATATTCTGGTAGATCCTGGATTAATAAAGACTTCAAAACTGTTATTAAGCGCCGCTCTGATACCACCTGTAACGACCCTGCAGTCGGTGCCGGGTCGTTGGGTCGGGTTATCGGAGCTACGCAGCGGATTCGGATCATAACAGTCTTTATTCTTCCAGAATCCACGTCATCATATCTGTTGGGTTACCTGAACACATGTCAAAAATAGTTTCTGTCAACATAAAGTTGGTGAGGTCGTGTATTTTATAAAGTGAATGGCCAGTTCGTTTATTGATAATTCTTTTATATAAAACATTCTTTTATAAACATTCTTTTATAAACATGCTTTACAGTTATAATTCTGAAGGGGAAAATATATTTCTATTATACCACTCTATCATATATCAATTCTATTATAAATCAAATCTATCATATCGATTATATTTCGTGCCATTCCTATCGATGGTACCACTCTGATTGTGATAAAATACCTGTTCCTGTCCTCTACTTGGACAAGAATGGTTTTGGTCCTCTACTTGGACATTCCTACCCTCTACTTGGGTAAGACTGGTTCCTGTCCTCTAGTTGGACAAGAAAGGAAATGGCGGATACCGGCCAGTACTGTTCTCGTCGTTTCTATGTCCCCTTTTCTATTATACTTCTTCTATTGATAATCTTTTTATTATGTAAAGCATTTCTATGTTTTCTGATAAATGACATGTATTCCCCCGAAAGCACTTAATAAAACAGTAAAAGTGGGGAGTTCACGATACTCACAGGTTTGCGTTAATCTTCTATAGTCTCTCCTATTACAATTAATGTCATATATATATGGATACGTTTTACGCGTGAGACTTGTTAGATTGTAATACTTAGGATATATATATCATATATACATCTATACATATAGAATTCGGTATATATTAGATAGTCCTAAACTCGGGGTTTATTATTGACACGACACGGACATCCTAAATCTAGCTGGCCATTACAGCTTGGCATACAAAAGTAATAAAGCTGGCCATTACAGCTTGGCACACGAACCTAAAGAACTCTAGACACGAACTTACCTGGATGATGGTTCGGCAGAGCATATTATTACTAACCCGAGTCTAGTATATCGTTTTATATATCGAATTGTATATATATAAGCATACATATTTTATATATGTTTATTATTCTCTTATTATTAATATCAAGTCCGTACGTTCCCGTATTATATATATATATATATATATATATATATTCGTATAATTCTAATACTATTCCTCGTCTAGCTATTGGACCGGGTTCTATTCCGGTTGTTGACCGAGTCACTGAGTTGACTCGGTATCGGTTCAATTCTCCGATTTGATTAACGGTACCTCGCAATCAAACATAATCTTTATGTTAATAATAGATTATAAGATTGTATAACTTATGAACCAATCACTTGCACTTACCGGATTTATAACCGGACTCGGAGATTGACCGGAAGTTGTACCGAACCGGGTATCGGACTCGTCTTTCGAATTTGGTACCTTATAACAATAACCACAAAGAGAGATTAATAATCAGGAGATTATAACCAACAATCGAATGATAATTGTACAGTTCATACCAAAATATACACTTGTATATAAATTAGATTATAACCGAGCCTTCACTCGATTAACATCCGAGCTTGGCCATGGACCCAATCGGTCATAACCATGACACCAAAACAGAATAAAGAAGCTGGGTTACGGTGACTTATCGAGCACATGAACCGGAACAGGAAGATTATAATGGTCCGATGACAGTCACCGGATTCGGTGACTGTCCGGTTGGTTTAGAAACAGAAGAACAGGGTGTCGGGTTCATGGGTCGTTCACCGATGACAGTGGTTTATTGGCTCGAGTGATGGTTTCGGTGGTTACCGGTGACAGTCACCATAACCGGTGACTGTCTGGTTCGCTTAACCGGAACAGAAAGCCGAACAAGATGGGTTCTCAGGTTTAACTGATTATAGTTAACTTATTAACACCAGACACGACAATATTCACCATAACTTGGTGACTGTTCCGATTACGAGAACACAAGGAAGGTTATCGATATCATGGTAGGAACAGAGATGAGGTTGTGGTGGTTATTATCGGGATTAATAATAGAATAGAGGAGGAGGTTCGCCGGAGAGCAAGGCGGCGACAGCCGGCGAGTGTCCGGTCACCGAACGGTGACCTTGGGTTGGAGAAGTTTTGTCTCTGATATGTTAATGTGCAGAGAGAAAGATAAGAAGGAAGGGATTTATATAGTACAATCCAATTAGCGGGTGTTTGGCTACACGGATAGTAACTGAAATAAGAGTGTTTGGTACCGGGTATAAGTGCAGATTCGAGAGTGTTTGGCAGCAGATTTAGACTAGATATGAAACGGTTGGTCTTAATAATAATAAAAAAATTATTATTTAAATATTCGGGTGGTCGGGTACGACCCGACCCGTTTACAAGACCCGTAACACCTCGGGGTGTTACACTCTCCCCCCTTAGGAAATTTCGTCCCCGAAATTTGAGGTTTCTTATCCTTTATACCCTTACTCTTTAAGGATATTACAATTAGAACCAAAATACTTGTCAACGAGACATGATAAGTTCTATTGGTTTGCGAGGAAATCGATCTAACATCAATCCAATATTATATATATTAGAAATGTCAATCTGTAATACTAAGCTTGATCATTCTATTAATCACGTTTTAACCTTTCTTGCTATAGTCATGTTAATACAGATATATGGATTATCTGTATTTTTATGGTATGACTATTAAAGGCTCTCGGTATAGATTGATATTTTCTATAGAATATTAATATTCTTTTATCTTTTCCTCATTAGAATGAGAAGTAGACTGAATATTATTTCTATATAAAGACAATTCGAACATAATTTGCGATTCTAATCGTTTTTCTTCTGAAAGATTTACAAACTTCCAGCAAACATTTCTAGAGTCACAAATCGATACGATATTCCTATCGTTTGATATTCGGATTTATTTACAATGATGGATTCTATATAGTTCTTAGGAGATAGATACGGAAGTCCCTTCATTATCATGACTTGAATGGGATCCGAGCTACTACCTCTTTTATTTGAACTTTAGAATTTACCATCATTGTAATTCCGATTCTTAAAGAGTAGGAATAATTTCTGGTAACTATCGGATTATTTCTTACAAATTCTATCCTTTAAGTTCTATCTATATCGGTGTAATATGGTTGATCTCTAAGTTAACTCTATTCGTGGATATACTTAGGAGGTTTCTTAGATCATTAGACGTATCTTATCCGGAGTCTAAAGGTACCGGAAAAGACTAATTGAACTGGTTGAATTACACGGTTTCAACAATTCCTTTTTATTATCTTGACCTACCGAATTTGGTCATTGAGATTTCTCTTAAATCATTGATAATAATCTTACTGACTATTTCATTGATGATTGACTGCATTATTTATCGCTAACCTTTCTTTGACTTAAAATTCTTAGGATAATGCATCACTTACTCTATCTCAAAATCATGATTATCATTCGGGATTTAAATACTTATTGCGTTAAGTATTTCTATAAAATTCTTTCTTAATTCTATTTCGAGATTCGTTGACACTCTCGGTAAAAATATTCTATAATTACTTTTCGTAAAAAATTCTTTATAAAATTCTAGTCGTTCTTCTTACGACTTATATTCTTATCTGATAATTTCTTTCAATATATATATTTATTAATTTCTTTTGGCATATCGGATGCCTTCTGATATTATTTGGCACTTCAATTGCCTTCTCGTGATATATGGCATTTCCAATGCCTTTTTATTATCCAGACATATCGGATGTCTTTTCAAACTATAATTCTTATTATTTCTCGATTTATATTCTTTTATATCCAAGCGAATACTGATAATTATTTATAGTAGACACTATAAATCTGTCATTTCTGTGATATACACTTGCTTGGAATAATTCTTTCTTATTTATATATTCGATCAAAGTCTATACTTTCAATGTCCGAAAACACTGTCTAATAAACTTATATATAGACAGTATATCATATCTTTTTAATCCAACTGATTATAAGCGAGGCTTATTTCATCGAGATATTCGTATAGATAGTTCTTGCCAGAACAGTGACATCTTAATTTATCTCTCACGACCTTTAACTCGGAACAGGAAATTCGTCATTCCTTGGCCGGAGAGTTTCACTAGAAAAATGAGCATATTTCTATTCATTTTTCATTTACACTTTGACTATACCTTGCGAATCTCTACATGATTCCGCTTAGTATTAATCGTATTTCGATATATTCGATAAATTATTTCTTTTAATAATTCGTTGGATTCTACCCTTTTCCGGTTTTCGAATCCATATAAATTTCTATCGGTTATATTATAAGGATTTAACAAATCTTTCATCACTTCTTATTCGTGATTTTCAACTTGGTAACACTTGACCGTTTTACCAATTTGATCGTATTATAACTCTCGCGAGTTTTATACAAAAGTGAATGCGAAGATTCTTTCACGGTATCATATTTGTTCTCACAAAGAATCCCGTGACTTAGTGGCAAATGTCCGGATATACCTTCTGTAAGGGTCTGGATATCATTTGCCCCGGAGATTGCACAGGGGACATGCACTATCTTTGGTTGGCAATCAAAAGTCAATAAACTGATGTCTTTGATTCATAGAATTTAACCAATCAATGGTTTTTATTCTGCAAACATATTCTTAGTCGTATTTCACGAAGAAATTTCAACTAGATTGCCAAGGATTTAATCGTATTCTCCAGATACGGTACGCTGATAGTTCGGATATATATTTCTTCTTATTATTATTTCTTATAATTCCCTTTAATATGTTCGTGACCCAAACATATTATGATCTCGATAAATTCCTACTCGAATGTTCCTGTGCCTATGGCGTTCATAATTATGTTTGCAACAATAATTACTATTCCACCTCACCTAACATTCCAGTATTTGTTTATTTTAATCACAATAGGTATGTGTCCTTTACAAATTATTCTATTATTCTTTCCTTTATTTTCTCTTAGATTCGAAATTATATTATTCTAGGATGAAACTTGTTGATCTAAGTCTAACGGAATAGACTGTCAATCGTTCAAGAATTTGATCGCGTCAAAAGATTTTCAATATAACAATCCAATCTTCTTAATATCCCTAACTTGTTCGAGTCATAGGATTAAGACGATACTTATATTGTCGCATAATCGAGTAAGTAAGAATTCGGTTTCTTTAGAGAGATTCCAAATTATTTCTGTCGCGTGAATTCGAAATAATAATATTTCCGTTCAAAATATTATTTAATTCTGGAAAATATCGAGGAATTATACAATCGAACATAGATATAAAATTATACTGAAAAGACACTTGGTATATATACGAATACGGATTCGATTAATAAATCTTCATGAATACCATTAAATGCGGTATGAAATATGTTTCGGTAAGATAATATGGTCGTGGTTCAATATGATTTTCATATTTCAAAATAAAAAAAATTTATAGTAACAATATTTAATCAAAATACTTGAATTTCAATAACTGGGTTTCTTATTATGAATCAGAAAATAAAACAAAATAGATTTTCTCAAAATGTTGAGGTCAAACTTTTACTGTTAAATGAATAATTTCGGATAAAACCCAAGATAAATTCTAGGGACTTTTAATAACATAAGAAGTATTAATACTTGTTTTGGATAAAACGAAAATTAACGTATTGATAAATTTTCTTAATCTTACAAATCGAATAAAATGTTTATTTAAAAGCGGGGGTATATATTTTTACTAAAAATTAAAATACTGGTTTAGTATAAAAATAGTAATGACTAAGAATAACTTCAATAAACTAAAGAGTTATACCGAAAAGATTTAAAACGACTTAAGTTATCAAGGAATCTGTCCGATTTCTGATTAAATAATCGAAGGTAATTCTTTAGAAACATAATATTAGTATGTTTCTAGCATATCTGATTTTATAAAAAAATTGGAATTTACGGTGTAAAAATAATATTTCAGGAAACTCGATTGTCATGGTACTGTTCAAGTTGGAACATAGTATTTGTATTTTATTTATAAATACTGGAATAACCTTAAGGTTAACGATTTGAATAATTACTGAGACTGAAATAATTAAATAATTTATACAAAATTTATGGAATATGCGACGAATGATTATAAATCGACGAGTTTTTCTAGAGAGTGAAATACGATTTCTAAACTCTCGTACAAGTCGATTAAATTATCGAAGAATAATTTTGTAATTTTTATATCTATTTATATATATTTCTATCATTTCTTATTTATATCGAAATTTATTTTCTGATTTCTTTTAATATATCTGGTTTCTGTTTCTGTATTATTTCTTATTTCTTATAGCCTTAATATCCTGTAAGACTTCCCAGAAATTAGATGTGCATGTAGATTCACAATTGTGTACAGAATTGCCAATTTACCCCACATAATCATTCTACTAATATCCTGTAGTGGATTCGTTATGATTTCTAATATACTATTATGGTTCTCACCAACTTTATACTGGTTAGGCATTTTAGGTACCCAAAAATTTAATAGCCTTATATTTTCTTTAATATTTCTGATATCATAAATATTTTTCTAAGCAACATTTCTTTTTAGAAAATATTCTGGTAGATCCTGGATTAATAAAGACTTCAAAACTGTTATTAAGCGCCGCTCTGATACCACCTGTAACGACCCTGCAGTCAGTGCCGGGTCGTCGGGTCGGGTTATCGGAGCTACGCAGCGGATTCGGATCATAACAGTCTTTATTCTTCCAGAATCCACGTCATCATATCTGTTGGGTTACCTGAACACATGTCAAAAATAGTTTCTGTCAACATAAAGTTGGTGAGGTTGTGTATTTTATAAAGTGAATGGCCAGTTCGTTTATTGATAATTCTTTTATATAAAACATTCTTTTATAAACATTCTTTTATAAACATGCTTTACAGTTATAATTCTGAAGGGGAAAATATATTTCAATTATACCACTCTATCATATATCAATTCTATTATAAATCAAATCTATCATATCGATTATATTTCGTGCCATTCCTATCGATGGTACCACTCTGATTGTGATAAAATACCTGTTCCTGTCCTCTACTTGGACAAGAATGGTTTTGGTCCTCTACTTGGACATTCCTACCCTCTACTTGGGTAAGACTGGTTCCTGTCCTCTAGTTGGACAAGAAAGGAAATGGCGGATACCGGCCAGTACTGTCCTCGTCGTTTCTATGTCCCCTTTTCTATTATACTTCTTCTATTGATAATCTTTTTATTATGTAAAGCATTTCTATGTTTTCTGATAAATGACATGTATTCCCCCGAAAGCACTTAATAAAACAGTAAAAGTGGGGAGTTCACGATACTCACAGGTTTGTGTTAATCTTCTATAGTCTCTCCTATTACAATTATATGTCATATATATATGGATACGTTTTACGCGTGAGACTTGTTAGATTGTAATACTTAGGATATATATATCATATATACATTTATACATATAGAATTCGGTATATATTAGATAGTCCTAAACTCGGGGTTTATTATTGACACGACACGGACATCCTAAATCTAGCTGGCCATTACAGCTTGGCATACAAAAGTAATAAAGCTGGCCATTACAGCTTGGCACACGAACCAAAAGAATTCTAGACACGAACTTACCCAGATGATGGTTTGGCAGAGCATATTATTACTAACCCGAGTCTAGTATATCGTTTTATATATCGAATTGTATATATATAAGCATATATATTTTATATATGTTTATTATTCTCTTATTATTAATATCAAGTCCGTACGTTCCCGTATTATATATATATATATATATATATATATATATATATATTCGTATAATTCTAATACTATTCCTCGTCTAGCTATTGGACCGGGTTCTATTCCGGTTGTTGACCGAGTCACTGAGTTGACTCGGTATCGGTTCAATTCTCCGATTTGATTAACGGTACCTCGCAATCAAACATAATCTTTATGTTAATAATAGATTATAAGATTGTATAACTTATGAACCAATCACTTGCACTTACCGGATTTATAACCGGACTCGGAGATTGACCGGAAGTTGTACCGAACCGGGTATCGGACTCGTCTTTCGAATTTGGTACCTTATAACAATAACCACAAAGAGAGATTAATAATCAGGAGATTATAACCAACAATCGAATGATAATTGTACAGTTCATACCAAAATATACACTTGTATATAAATTAGATTATAACCGAGCCTTCACTCGATTAACATCCGAGCTTGGCCATGGACCCAATCGGTCATAACCATGACACCAAAACAGAATAAAGAAGCTGGGTTACGGTGACTTAATGAGCACATGAACCGGAACAGGAAGATTATAATGGTCCGATGACAGTCACCGGATTCGGTGACTGTCCGGTTGGTTTAGAAACAGAAGAACAGGGTGTCGGGTTCATGGGTCGTTCACCGATGACAGTGGTTTATTGGCTCGAGTGATGGTTCCGGTGGTTACCGGTGACAGTCACCATAACCGGTGACTGTCTGGTTCGCTTAACCGGAACAGAAAGCCGAACAAGATGGGTTCTCAGGTTTAACTGATTATAGTTAACTGATTAACACCAGACACGACAATATTCACCATAACTTGGTGACTGTTCCGATTACGAGAACACAAGGAAGGTTATCGATATCATGGTAGGAACAGAGATGAGGTTGTGGTGGTTATTATCGGGATTAATAATAGAATTGAGGAGGAGGTTCGCCGGAGAGCAAGGCGGCGACAGCCGGCGAGTGTCCAGTCACCAAACGGTGATCTTGGGTTGGAGAAGTTTTGTCTCTGATATGTTAATGTGCAGAGAGAAAGATAAGAAGGAAGGGATTTATATAGTACAATCCAATTAGGGGGTGTTTGGCTACACGGATAGTAACTGAAATAAGAGTGTTTGGTATCGGGTATAAGTGCAGATTCGAGAGTGTTTGGCAGCAGATTTAGACTAGATATGAAACGGTTGGTCTTAATAATAATAAAAAAAATTATTATTTAAATATTCGGGTGGTCGGGTACGACCCGACCCGTTTACAAGACCCGTAACACCTCGGGGTGTTACAATTTTACAACATCTGTTGACTTGGCAACAGATGTTCTCAAAACAACTGTCATCCAATACAATTTCCAATTAGAAATTACCATGTGGAACGTAAATAAATCAATTAATAATAATAATAATATTTTCCACTCAACACTCTTAATGTTCAACTGTGACACCCGGCATGTTTAGGTTAACATTTTATAAAACACATAAGTCTACCTTAACGAAAAACGTTTTCAAACATACTTAACTAGGCCAGTTGAGTCGTGATGATGGTTCCGGGAATCATCGGGAGTCGTTACTGTGATCCACGGGATCACTGGGAGTCGGTCCATAACCATGTGAACACGGATGGGTGATTTGTAGAATCGCCGGGTTTAACGCACACACGTAATTCTCGAGTCCCGGGAATTGGTGAACGGATGGGAACGTGTTAGTTATCATGCATTATGTGCTTACAATCATTATATGACTTGCCGGTATGTGAATGCGTGTTTATATGTGTTAAAATAGTGATTACGTGTAATTGCATGACATTATAGGTGATTACGCGTAATTGCCAATAGGTATAGGCGATTAGAGCCTAATTGCCAATAGGTATAGGCGATTACAAATTCTAATCGCCTATACTGCACTGTAATCGCCTGACGCGTACTAAACGACTAGAAACGCCTATAAATACCCTCCTTATGTTTTAAAACATCATTTGTGAAACCCTAATACACCCCAAAGCCACCACACACCTTATTCAACCTCTGCAACACGGTTTTGATCAAGAAATCACATTTCCAAGCTTTACATCTCATAATCTTACAATTTCAAGGTGTGTTCTTCATCCCAAACCTTTGTAATGATATTGTTTTGCTCCCTAAAGGTCCAGACCTGGTTTCTAAACATTTGTGTCTTTGAAAACTCATTAAAATCAGTTTCTAAACAAACCCAAACCTCTATGCTTGTTATATGTGATGTATTCATGCAAGATAGGATTTTTATAGTTTAAACATGGTTGTTCTTGTATTATTGATATGTTTCTGATCTAAATGAGTTGATATGATGTTAACCTAGGAGTTTGAAGGTCCATAGATGTGTATTATGGATATTAGGCGTTTTGACCCGTTTGAATGATTATGAAGGATTGATGATGATATGTTGTGTTTTGTTGATTGTTTGAGGTTAGGGTTTACTCTAGGATGATGCTAGAACAGTAGGATAATGTCGGACAATGTCGTTATGTGATGAAATCTGGATATTTGCTATTTAGGGTAAGTTTTGCATGATTGATGGGATGTTTACATGCTAGTTATGCTATTTTGGGAAAACGCTTGCATTCGGGACAGCTAGGGCGATAATAAATTAGGGGTTTTTGCTTGAAATAGTTGGATTAATGTTTTGGGTTTGATATTGGGCGTTTCTACATGTTTCGGATTTGATTTGGAGGGTTAAACGCGCAAAAAGACGACACAGTGCAGCAGGGGCAATTAGGGAGTCCTAATCGCCTGTACTAAGGGCGATTGGCCCCCAATCGCATGAACAATAGGCGATTGGGAGCCCAATCACCAGTATGTCTGGCAATTACAACTCTATTCGCCTGTTGACTCCTTCTAATCACCAGTTGACTTTTCCTAATTGCATGTTTGATTCCTAATCGCGTGTATTGCTGTCATATGTGCATTTTAACATCCCGAAACACGGTTTGACACCTAGGAACATGTTAGGAACCCCGTAACATGTCTAATAACTTGGTAACACGTGTTCGGACTTGTTTATGCGTTAATTGGGCGTTATGCTAGATAGGGTGAATGTTTGCGCATGCTAAGTGTTTAATTGCATAAGTTGCATGATATCTTGTATGTGGCTAACACGTGGGATGTCGGGTCACCAATGGGATGTCGGGTATTGTAACACCCCAACCGATGGCGGAAACATCGAGGTGTCACGTAGTGACGATTGTTCAATAGCTCATGGACTAAAAGTGTAAATTTGAATACATTGATTAAATAATTTATTACATTGAAATGAAATTACATGATACAATAATTCTAAAGTGACAAGTCTAGCTAAAATACAATGTAGTCAAGACTTAAATACAAAATCCAAAAGCCTAAAAGAAGCGTCTCAAAACAACCTGAAACATGTACGAAAATGATTTGGTCAATACAAAATGTATTGGTGAGCATACCCTGTTTGAATAAATATAGTAGGAAAAGTGTTTAGCAATTCATGTGCGGTACCATTTGCAATTATATAATAAGTAATATCCGTTCAAAATCAACCCTATGTAAAGAAAAGCAGATATATATAGTATGCGCTAGTAGTAATGTAATACATAGCAATGACAAGGACTCTCAACAGAGTCACAAGGGTATATACCATAGTACTATTCATTGAAATGCCAGGCCCTCAAAGGTTAATGATTTTGACAAGTCATAGACACACAAATTAATATAAAGCAAACACACATGAGAATTGCATTTAGTAAAAGAAACAGAAACTTGATAGTAAGTACATGAGTCACCCCAAAATAGTAAGACAGTAAAAAGGGGAAAGATATACTCACAGTTTGCGAAAACGATCAAAATCCACTTAAGCGGTCGTGAGCTAAGTAATGGGAATTCCGAGGAATTCAACCTATAATGTGTAAGAATACTAATAAGGAAAAGTCTAAGAGTCTAAAGTATCTAGGGTCTAAGGCATTAGGGTTTGCTAAGTCGATTTGGGAAATTAGAGTTTTTATGATACGTCGCGTTAATGTAAAAGTTGTATAATAACATACCAAGTTTGTAAATATGATTTAGGTAATATAAATATTACCAATTAAATATTTAGATACAAATTATGTTTGAATAATTAAAACAATATAACTATTTATTGTAAATAAATACAATAATTATAAATGTATAAATAAATGACTATGAGTTACACCATGATCCATCAAATGGTAATTAATATTTTCAAACATAAAACATTTCTATTTTATAAGAAAAAATATTTATAAAATAGATGTTAAAATAGTGTAAATAAATAAATGTTTAATTATGTCTAATTAAACCTAAATAATGTTAATAATACAAGACATGACCCAAAAATACTATTTTTATAGAAATTGGATGCTTTCTTATGTAAATAAATGAAAATATTTTTCTCATAATTTTTATAAACTTATTTATATTTAAAACTGATTTAATGAGATTAAATCATATTTGAATGATTAAAAATAGGAAAATTAATAAAAATGAATGTTTTCTGAACCAAATATTTTTATTTCAGTTCAAAATGATTAGAAATAATTTATCAAAAATTTTGAGATTAAAATCATTAAAAATGAATTTTTAATCAATTAATTATGATTAAAACAAGTTAAATCAATAAAAATAAGAAAATAAAATATTTTCCAGCAACTAAAAATATAATAATTTTCTATAACTTATCAAGAAACTACATCTAAATTTTTATAATTTTTGGATCAAAAATGAATTTATTAGGAATATTAGACATTTTGAACATATATATATATAATATAAATAATTAATAAATAAGAAAAGGAAAAAAAATATACCAGAACCGTGGGTTCATGGACTCGAACCCGGGTTCATTGGCCAACCACACACAATTTCAACCACTAGACCAAGTCACATGTTTGTTTATTTAGATAAAATGATGCTTTATTTATACAACACCTTTAAACTTATCATCTTCTTCCCTAATTCAATAACTTAGAAACCCTAACCCTAAGAATTGCAATAAACAGATTCAAGCATGATTAAGCCGCGAGACCTTAGAGCTTTTGAAGATGATGAACTAAAGATCAAAATGGCAATAAAAATTGGGACTTACAACATGTTTTAGCGTTCGAAAACAAGATGTGCAGGTCCGAAACCATAAGAGCCGATTACCGAGTATTCAGAACGCGTTTTGAGCTGTTTGTTTGTGGGTTAAAACAATATCAAGTGCAGAAAGAAAAGGGAAGGATCAATTTATACGATTTCGGTTTAAAATGTAAGGTTTCTAAGGGGTTGTTTTAATGGCCGACGGTTACTTAAAACCCGATTAAATTCGTGATTAAAACGCTACAATTACACCTTATAATGATTTGAATCAGTTACATATCGATGGTGAATCATAAAGGCACGTTTTAAAGCTTCCAAGACGCGTTAAAAATGGGTTTTAGAGGGTGGCCGGACAATGGCCGGAATTTCAGTTGCCGCCGGCGACTGTCGCCGGAAAAACGAGGAGGTGGCAGGAGAGGGAAGCTGATTTCAAAATCTTTGGAATTTTGGCAGAAAAGGCCCTTGTGTTTTTTATATTTGACATATTATGTTTAAAGCTTATAAATACTTAATAATTCTCAACAAAACATCCACAAACAACCGAAAACTTCGTGGTTTAGAAACGTATAAACTGTTAAACTTTTTTTTTTAAATTTATAACCTTTATAAATGTTTCCATATACGCGTTTAGTTAATATGTGAATGCTTCCCACTAAACAGAAAAAAAAATAAAATGCCGGGAAAAACTCAATTTTAATTAAATTCGGAAATAATAAAGGTACAAGGACTAGAATTGACAACTTGATGAAAGACGAGGATGACGGGTGTCACAGGTATTGTCTGGTTTGGTCGGTTTACCGTTTAAACATGTTTTTAGCATACACGGTCACGGTCTGGACAACTTGGGGACTGATTAGCCTTCGGGTTAGTAGTCATCACACTCATGTTAACTCATTGATAGGTCGCCACTAGTAGGGACTATTACACACGTATCAGATTTCTATTTTACTGAAGACGCACTCTAAGGTGAGTTTCACGGCCCCTCTTTTATACACTTTTTCTCAGGGGAGAAGCATGCCACACGTTTTAACAAATACAACGTTTATGTTTTGAAACACAACGTTTATGAAACGCAACACTTTTTGAAACGCAACGCTTATGAAACGCAACACTTTTGAAACGCAACGCTTATGAAACGCAACACTTTTGAAACACAACGCTTATGAAACGCAATGCTTGTTTTAAATTACTATACAACGCAACGCAACGCAACGCTAAGTCCCTGGGAAACCATGAATGTGCGGGGCACAACGGGGGAAATGTGGATAGATCTATTGGGCTTGACGAACCCCACCCGACGGCTGGGAGCTGGGCGGGTGCATATTGTCTCTATTTTCGGCAACTCAAACACGGGCGGCAACACACGCAACGCTTGTCAATAATGGTTTCGGCAACACAGTCGTAGTAGTAAGGAAATGTTTGTTATGTACTTAAAGGTTTTGCATACTTGGAACTTTTGAGATGAAACTCTTTACGCTTGAAACGCTTTGTGAACTTAAAACCTGTGAACTCACCAGCATTATATGTTGACGTCTTTTTGGCATGTTTTCTCAGGTCGCTAAGGTAGCAGCATTGAGTCTAGGCGCATGGAGTCTCATGGCGTCTAGGATCCATTTGCATTTCATTTTGAGAATTATCAGACTTTCATGTCTTACTTTTGAGTTGTAATAAAGTTTTACGCTTCCGCAACAATGGATTAATTATGAAAACTTAATGGTTTGCTTATGTCGTTTTTATGTATCATATAATGTCGTTTATTGTGACCGTTGACTTAGGTCCTGGTTTGTCACGCACCTCGCTGTAAAACCCCGCACGTGGAATTTGAGGGTGTGACATCAACTGAGGTTTTGGTCATATTTTTCATCAACATTTGATCATATTTTTTTAACAGTTTTTAAGATAAAATAACCATCTGTTTCATCAAAGTCTTTAGTTTATTCTATACTCTATTTACAAACATGTGTTGAACTGTCAACAAACATTGCAAAAAACTGCTATGGCAATGAAACCTATTATTGAATTTCCACAATTTTACCGAAAACATCCAAGTTAACAAACATACAATATACAAAATACAGCCAAAACATCACAAAACAAAAATGTTTATAATCATAGAAGATAGAAGTCTCCTAAAAAAACAATTGTCGATATCGCTACAAAGGTGAACTAATGCCAACTAATCTAGCAGAAAACTTGCAACTAATCTTGCTAATACATACAAGTCAACTTTGATTGTAAGATGGAGACAATCTTGTCTGTCACTCTTGAATAGATGGAGACATATTTGTTTCTGTATACACCCATCAGTTTTCAAGAGATAATCTTGCAAAAAACTGCCACTCTTGAACCGTTGGTAATGATACAAATAATATTTTTTCTTTGATTGTAAGAATCTTCACCTTTTTCACCCCAATACTCCTCAACTTTCAAATCAAGGTGCTTCCTCACATACTCTGCTTGCTAATGGAATAGACAAAAACTTCCACGATTATGCTTCAACTAAACATCTTGAAAACAAACTCAAGAAATAACAAAGTCAACCAACATGCCTGTTGACCGATACAACAGTGGGAACAAAAAACACATCAGTAAACGAAGACTTTTTTTTCTCAAAAGATAAGCGTAATGACGTAAAAGCATAATCACAATCAGTGTCTTGCCTGAACCCATCTGCAAAAACACCATAATGGTCTCCTTGATTGCTTGAGCTAACGCCTCTATCTGTAAGTGTACAATATTCACAAAAATACTACATCAAGCAACACTCAAATTAATCAAACACATAAGTTGCCTTAAAAAAACAAAGACATACCTATCTTGAGTTTGATACTGCCACTGTTGAACCGTTGGTAATGATGCAAATAATATTTTTCTTTGATTGTAAGAATCTTCCAAAAATAAACACATTCCACATACTCTGCTTGCTAATGGAACAGACAAAAACTTCCACGATTATTGCACAAAGATAAATTTTACTTTTATTATTATGATCGATTAAGATTTGGTTACCTATGCTGAATCATTCGATCTGAATGTGAGTGTGAGAGAGAGCATCTGTTATGATTTATGAATCCTGATAGAGAGAGAGCATTCACGAATAATTTGAGTGAGAGCAGTATATTATTTGAGAGAGAGAGAGAGAGAGAGAGAGAGAGATGTCACATTTATATATTCGTATAAGGGGTTTTGAGTTTGAAATTTGAATTTGGAGCTTAAATTTGAAGTAACAGATGTATGAACATCTGTTAAGCAAAGTGACATTATTTAATTAATTTATATAGCACGAGTAGGGCTGTTCATGAGCCGAGACGATCCGAGCGGAGCTTTGCTCGTGCTTGGCTCGTTTACAAACCGAACCGAGCAGCTCATTTACAATCGAGCCGAAAACCGAACGAGCATTCTTCGAGCGTAAATTTTTCGAGCGAGCGCCGAGCGAGAATCGAGCGGAGAATAATATGGACAATCATAAAATTGAGATGTTTCCTTCGATGTTTTCATTGTTGGGTGACAACGAAGGTCGAAATATCCGATGATAACACTAATATTGAGATCCCAATGTCCACGGACGAGGCTTAGATTGAGGCTGGTGAGGTGATGAGCATACGTCAGAGAACAGTTGTTGCATTGTGACGTAGGTGTGATATCAAGCGAGAATTAGCGATGGACGACTAATAACATAAAGAAGTCAAGACTGTCACCTCATGACTTATTGTTTTACTATTAAATCTAGTGTTAATTTTTTTTATTGAGTTAAGTGGACTGTTATATTTTGTTTGCATATATTGAGTCAAATCCAATAGAATCTTATATATAAAGCCATAAATTTATCTGTAAATTGTGTATATATTTATTATTAAATAAATAAAAATTTATTCGAGCCTAACCGAGCCGAGCGTACCTTTGCTGGTGCTTGGCTCATTTACAAACCGAGCCGATCGACTCATATACAACCGAGCGAAAGATCGATCGAACATTTTCGAGCATTTTTCGAACGATCGACGGGCGACGTGTGATACCCCGCATTTTCAGGTTAACACTTTTTACTGAACTCTAGTTAACTTGCATATTCATAGTGATCAAATACTTAACTAGGATTAGTTAAGTAGGCTTAACATATGTTAGATGCTATTAACATATGTTATAAGTAGGAAAAACCTTGTTTTGTCACACACACGAGTCCTGCATCCCAAACGTTGGTGGTTTATCTGGCAAACATAATAATAAGCACAATGGGATTGTGATGAACGTAGTGTTACATGTTTGTGTGAAGTACATGCTTATGTGAATTATCGCTTGACTGAAAATTTATATGTAAACCATACAAGTTACGTGCACCTTATGATTGATATGTTATGAAATAATAAAAACAATAGTTTTTATGCAATTTAAGGTGATTAATATCATCAGGCCCGGTATTGGACTAGAACATGACTAACGGGCCCGGTTAATGGACTAAAAGGGGCCCTAATACCCAATTGCTTGGGCAACAAGCCAAGCCCTCTTATAATTAGGAGACAAAAAAAAAAATAAAAAATAAAAAATAAAAACCCTAATCCCTCCCCTCTATGCGCCGTGAACCAACCCCCACCCCCATCCTCTTGATTTTCAACAAACATCAATCCTACTCATTCCTTCAAGCTAGTTGTGGTGCAATCTCTAGGCTTTGAGGACTCTTGCTTTGAAAGGTATAATCTTTACATATATTATGATGGTTATTAATAATTAAAAAGTTTAAAAAAATCATAAGGCATGCATGCATATAAATCGCATAACACATGTTGGTAGGAGTTCTTGAATGTTCATTGTGTATTGATGATGATGATGGTTGTTAGTAATCATAATTAGGGTTTTTACATGATTATATATGTGTTTAATCAGAATAATATGAGTTATGCATGTACTAGAGATTTTTATGTATGATTAGGGTTTGCGAATTACTTGGGGAGCAAGTTTCAGTTTCTGGCAGATTCATTAGGGTGTTTTGTAGGGGCTGTATCTTGATGTTAAATTGGTTGTTTTAATCGATTCTTTGCATGAATGGATTGTACATGGTCTCAGCTTTTTAGAATGGGTAAAATCATCTGATTTGGATGTCGTTTGATATGTTTTTGGAATTTTATTTGATTAAAGGTCATATCAGAATTTCGGAGTTATAAATTGAGTCAACTTTAAACGGGTATAACTAAAGTTTTACAAACAATTAAGTTATGAAATTTTGACAATAGGTCAATATTGGAAAATTTTGGCTTTTCCAAGTGGATTCACCTCGTTTGGGTGAATACACAATTTTTGGGAGTTTTTCTACTAAACTGACCTGTTGTGAAAAGTTTCTGGATATAGCTGTGTTGTATGAATTTTAATAATTTTTGTGTTTGGTTTTAGGACAAAACCAAAATATGGGTTATTTAATAAATCCCAAGGAATATTCAGTAAAAATTTGGGAGTTTAATTCATTGATTTGGTATTTTAAATAAATTAGTTTTCGTGGCGCACGATCTGTCCTAAAAACGCAGATTGTGTATTATGTGTTTATGTGACTATTTGGAGTCGTATGTGATATGTATTTGATATGAAATTATATGAATACTAATAGGAGATGTGTATAAGGTATAAAACTGACAATAATCATTATGATCACCAACGGGATACGTGGGACTTACTTGTGCATGTAGAGTCACTAGGCGTCATTACACGAGTTGAAACTTTAGAAGTTTCGGACAATCAAGTTACATGATGTGTTGGTATGCACATATACTCATCTAGTGACACTTGTAATAGGGAGTCGGTAGCTCGTTACTGTTTGAGGGATTTGGATCATTCACGTGCAACCTAAGGTGAGTTTCACTACTCTTTTCTCAAAAGCATGCGTTTCGGGTTTGAGACAACTTACAAAATGTTTTCTAGTTCGGTTAAGGTTGTGCAGCAACCTCATGTCTGAGGTGCTTGAGGCACGGGCATGAACTTCTGACCACATTTGAGAACTGGTGTTGATAGACACCAGTTATTGAGGCAAACTATTACATTACTGAAGGTGTCCCAATAATTTTGTTTAGTTACACTGAGTGGGTTAGCTACCCCTGCCATGCTTAAACTGATAACTCTTGAACATTTTGGTCTGGATGACCTACGCTTTTACTTGTTTACGTGGTTTTGGAAACCAGCGCATTTACATACTTAGTTACTTTACTTAGTGAACTCACCAACATTGTTTGTTGACCCACGATTTACATGCTTTTGCAGGTAGTTAGCTTCTGGTGCCAGGATTAGAAAGCACTGCACACTTCACTGCATTCGGGGTCTTGGGCATACACCTAAATTACATATTATGTTTTTTTTTACATTTTCTTTCATATGGTTTTAATTTGGGCGCGTTGTTTTGCGCATGGTTTTAAAAGGTTTAAATTTGGTTTACGCTTCCGCAGCTTAACTAAACTTGGTTTTCGAAAACGAACTAAATGGTTTGGGCATTTAGAGTTCGTTCATATGACTTATGGCTATGGGATCCTGGTATGTCATGCACCTCGCGGTATAAACCCCGCAGTGGAAATTTGAGGGTGTGACAGATTGGTATCAGAGCCATTGGTTATAGTGAACTAGGACTGCATGTTGAGTCTAGTCTATAATCATCATAGCATAAGTACACACACAACTTAAGTGCACAACTAGCTTTTAGCTACATATATCTACAACATATGATTTCGGGAGATATGTTATCTTCTAGTTCTAGACCTAATTCTGAACACGTCAATGGTGGGAACCCAGGGTTACACCAGGTGGCGCATTACTGGGAGTAGTATCTTAACAAACCTCATGGATGAGGAAACAACAATAGTACAAGGGAGGGAGCCCTTGCGAGCGTTGTGGCGCATGTACACAGGAGGCTGCACGATGTGCATGACGTGATACCATTAAATCGAATCTACTATGAAGAAACTCAAATACTGAGACTTATCCTTTTTCACTGAGCAAGGAGACAATTAGTTTTGTTCCTTGTTACTTGATCTTTCTTACTCCCATTCGAAACTCAGACGGGACTGGGTTACGCATATAGAACTTATTTCTTACCTTAGTACCTTACGCCTAGTATGAGCGGGCGGACGTATGACTGCATATCCCTGTTACTCATAAGTATATGGTAGATTCATGGGAACACATTAGATCGGGGCTTGTTACACAAACTCTTGGGGAGTTATGTAAAGCTTGCGACGTAGTGCAACATTACAAGGGAAGATGAAACCTACTAATGGCTGATAGCCACGATTAGAGGAACGAGTGGTACAACTTACCACCAAACTGGCTTACATAGGACTAGAGAAGGAGACTGTACGTGATGAGAACCATATAACACTGACACCGAGGAAGAGGAAGAAGAGGGGATGGAAGGGGAAACTAAGCAGGACGAGCACATTGAAAGTGAGGATGAAGGCCCTACTATCTGGACAGAGCATGGCGACGATTGGCTTTTACCTTTTCTTACCTATCTTTTCTTTCATTTGCCTTTGTCAACTTAGAAAAGACTGAGTTCTTATGACCAACGATAGGGTGGTGGAGGCCCTCGCATCTTTCCAAGCTAATAAAGATCCATTTTGTTAAATCGTTCGTTTCCCCTGACTTCCACATTTGAACCTTCTTATCCCTTGAACGCACATGCCACAATAACAACCTGCCATCATATTTTCAAGCCTTTTATTGATCGTAAACCTCGATAACTCCAACGGAACTGAAGGAGACCGTCTGATTGCTTCGATCGTATAAGTCTTTGCCATGTGCATTTTCCCCAGGCAGAATGGGGTAATGTATGCTACATGCACACTCGATGAGTTACAAATACTTGGATGGAGAACGTAACACCCTGTGGTGAAATCTAGAAAAATGGTTATCTAAAGACGGTTGGGTCTGAGATCGACGCCTACACTACCAAGCAACAAGAGATAGCTACTATATGCTAAAAATCTATTTAACCTACCTTACCAACGGATCGAACTTCATACCAAAAGGGTTTGTCCCTCAGATTCATGGCATGCCCCCCGCAGCTCACCTACCCGGAAATCGAACAAATCTTTCACCTGGTTTGCAAACTCACTAACGAGGCTGTTGAGTATGGTACTTTTCTGAAGCATGGTGCTTCATCTTCTACTTTTAGTGATAGCAAGAGAATGTGGGATAGTGTGAGGTGTAAGTTCTTCTACAACAACAACAATGGTAACAACAACACTAGGGCTCGTGGAATTGCAATTGTGATTGGCTCTGGGGAAGCTAGGACTGATAACAATGTCATGATGGGTACGACACTCTTGCTTCTATTTTATATGATACTGGTGCGGACCATAGTTTTGTGTCATCAAAACTTAGCAAACAACTAGGGATGGTTCCTACTCTTCTTGATACCCCGTGCACCATAGAGCTAGCTGATGGGAAGCCTGTTGAGGTAACCCACACCCATTGTGACAGTAAGCTCGAGTTGAATGGGCAATCGTTTGCCATCAACATTCTACCTATCACCCTTGGAAGCTTTGATCTCGTGGGTGGCATGGACTGGTTGTCCAAGCATCCCGCTGAAATTCTCTGTCGGGAGAAGATTGTTCGTGTCCCCCTCCCAAGTGGAGAACTTTTATCTATACAGGGTAATCATGGTGGTGCCATGGTGGGCATCATCTCCTTCTTGAAAGCCCAGAAGTGTATTCGTAAGGGCTATCCAGCCATTTTGGCTAACATCTCTGACACTCGAGCTGAAACTGAAACCAAGATTGAGGACATCCCAGTAGTCCGAGATTTCCCAGATGTTTTCCCAGAGGAACTACCTGGACTTCCACCTGTTTGTCAAGTGGAGTTTCAAATTGATCTTGCACCTGGAGCAGCTCTAGTTGCACGCGCACCATATCGCCTAGCACCAGGCGAACTTCAAGAACTGTCTACCCAACTCCAAGACCTATT
Source organism: Ambrosia trifida (assembly GCA_028751855.1). NCBI lineage: Eukaryota > Viridiplantae > Streptophyta > Magnoliopsida > Asterales > Asteraceae > Ambrosia > Ambrosia trifida. The sequence goes on from CM054129.1 coordinate 79,714,165, forward strand.
GGATAGGGGCTTTATTAGACCTAGTTCTTCGCCATCGGGAGCTCCAGTTCTGATTGTTAAGAATAAAGATGGGAGTTTCCGCATGTGCATTGATTATCGGGAGATGAACAAAGTGACTGTTAAGAATCGTTATCTTCTGCCTCGTATTGATGACTTGTTTGACCAACTGCAAGGGTCGAGTTTCTACTCTAAGATTGACTTGAGGTCAGGATACCATCAGCTGAGAGTCCGAGAGGAAGATGTGGCAAAGACGGCATTTCGAACACGTTATGGACATTATGAGTTTTTAGTGATGCCATTTGGGCTAACTAATGCACCGGCTGTGTTCATGGACCTAATGAACCGTGTGTGCAAGCCTTATTTGGACAAATTCGTCATAGTGTTCATAGATGACATATTGATTTATTCCAAGAGTAGGGAAGAGCACGAGCAACACCCGCGGTTAATCTTGGAACTATTGAGAAATGAGCAGTTGTAATGAAAATTCTCTAAGTGTGATTTTTGGATTCGGGAAGTCCAATTTCTTGAGCATGTGGTCAACGAGGCAGGAATACATGTTGACCCCGCCAAGATTGACGCTATCAAAAAGTGGGAGGCTCCTAGGACCCCTACTGAGGTACGCCAATTCCTTGGTCTCGTGGGGTACTATCGCAGATTTATTGAGGGATTTTCTAAGACCGCTCAACCTCTCACTGCCCTAACACAGAAAGGTATCTGCCTTTTCAGCTACTAAAGTCAAAACTTTGCAGTGCACCGATACTTTCATGACCTGAGGGTACAGAGGACTTTGTAGTGTACTGTGATGCGTCAATCCAAGGCTTAGGGTGTGTGCTGATGCAACGTGATAAGGTAATCGCGTATGCATCACGGCAATTAAAGGTCCATGAGAAGAATTACCCCACTCATGACTTGGAACTGGGAGCGGTGGTTTTCGCTCTCAAAATCTGGAGGCACTACCTCTATGGAACAAAGTGCACAAATTTCACTGATCACAAGAGCCTCCAGCATATATTTGATCAGAAGGTGCTGAACATACGACAACGTCGCTGGGTTGAACTTCTGAATGATTATGACTGTGCCATCAAGTATCATCCAGGGAAGGCTAATGTAGTAGCTGATGCCCTCAGTTGAAAGGAAACGAAACCTAAACGGGTACGAGCTTTGCAACTCACCATTCATTCCAATCTTCCTGATAAGATACGTGAAGCCCAGGGCGAAGCTTTGAAGGGAGAAAACATCAGGCTTGAAACCTTACATGGTGCTGATAAGCTCTTGGAACTAAAGACGGATGGCCTTCAGTATTTCATGGATCGAGTCTGGATACCACGTTTTGGGGATCTCAGGCAAATAGTTCTTGATGAAGCACACACCTCTCGATACTCGGTACATCCTGGTTCGGACAAGATGTACCAAGATCTTAAAACTCTTTACTGGTGGCCAAACATGAAAGCCGAAATAGCCACTTATGTTAGTAAGTGCATGACTTGTGCGAAGGTTAAGATCGAATATCAGAAACCTTCAGGTCTACTCCAGCAACCAGAAATCCCTATGTGGAAATGGGATGGGATTTCCATGGATTTTATTACAAAGCTTCCTAGAACGCCAAAGGGCCATAACATGATTTGGGTTATCGTGGATCGTTTAACCAAATCGGCCCACTCTCTGGCTATAAAGGAAACAGACTCATTAGAGAAGCTAGCGAACCTTTACATCAAGGATATAGTCTCTAGGCATGGGGTGCCTACTTCTATTATATCTGATCGCGATGGGCGATTCACTGCTCGTTTCTGGACTACTCTCCAAGATGCTTTGGGAACTCGCCTGGATATGAGCACAGCCTATCACCCGCAGACGGATGGACAAAGTGAACGTACCATCCAAACGTTGGAGGATCTGTTACGAGCGTGCGTGGTGGATTTTGGCAATAGTTGGGATAAGCACTTGCCTTTGATCGAATTCTCTTATAACAACAGCTATCACACTTCGATACAGTGTGCGCCTTTTGAGGCACTTTATGGACGCAAGTGTAGGTCTCCCATCTGCTGGACTGAGGTTGGGGATAGCCAGCTAACAGGTCCCGAACTCGTGCACGAAACTTCTGAGAAGATAGTGCAAATCAGAAACCGGATGGTTGCTGCTCGAGATCGACAGAAAAGCTACGCTGATAAGCGTAGGAAACCTTTGGAGTTCCAGGTTGGGGACAAGGTTCTATTAAAGGTGTCACCTCAGAAGGGGGTGATACGCTTTGGAAAACGGGGAAAGTCGAACCCGCGATACGTTGGACCATTCGAGATTGTCGAAAGGATTGGTCCAGTAACTTACAGGTTGAGCCTGCATAATGAACTTAATGGGGGTACACGATGTACACCACGTATCGAACATAAAGAAATGTTTATCGGATACAACACTGGTGGTGCCACTGGAGGATATCTAGGTGGACGATCAGCTACGGTTCGTGGAAAAACCAGTGGAGATTCTTGAGCGGGGCGTCAAGAAACTCAGACAGAGCATCATACCGACTGTTAAGGTGCGATGGAATTCCCGTCTAGGACCGGAATACATGTGGGAACGCAGGGATCAAATGCGACTTAAATACCCACACCTCTTTTCTGAACCTGAACCTGAACATAGATCGAACACTAAACATAAAGCAGCTCTTTTAAAGTGAATTTCGGGGCGAAATTCCTTTCAACTTGGGGATGATGTGACATCCGGGAACCAAGCACACACTTTATAACTGGCTTTATTGTTTACTTGCTGAATTTCGGGACGAAATTCTTTTCAACTTGGGGATGATGTGATACCCCGCATTTTCAGGTTAACACTTTTTACTGAACTCTAGTTAACTTGCATATTCATAGTGATCAAATACTTAACTAGGATTAGTTAAGTAGGCTTAACATATGTTAGATGCTATTAACATATGTTATAAGTAGGAAAAACCTTGTTTTGTCACACACACGAGTCCTGCATCCCAAACGTTGGTGGTTTATCTGGCAAACATAATAATAAGCACAATGGGATTGTGATGAACGTAGTGTTACATGTTTGTGTGAAGTACATGCTTATGTGAATTATCACTTGACTGAACATTTATATGTAAACCATGCAAGTTACGTGCACCTTTTGATTGATATGTTATGAAATAATAAAAACAATAGTTTTTATGCAATTTAAGGTGATTAATATCATCGGGCCCGGTATTGGACTAGAACATGACTAACGGGCCCGGTTAATGGACTAAAAGGGGCCCTAATACCCAATTGCTTGGGCAACAAGCCAAGCCATCTTATAATTAGGAGACAAAAAAAAATAAAAAATAAAAAATAAAAACCCTAATCCCTCCCCTCTATGCGCCGTGAACCAACCCCCACCCCCATCCTCTTGATTTTCTACAAACATCAATCCTACTCATTCCTTCAAGCTAGTTGTGGTGCAATCTCTAGGCTTTGAGGAATCTTGCTTTGAAAGGTATAATCTTTACATATATTATGATGGTTATTAATAATTAAAAAGTTTAAAAAAATCATAAGGCATGCATGCATATAAATCGCATAACACATGTTGGTAGGAGTTCTTGAATGTTCATTGTGTATTGATGATGATGATGGTTGTTAGTAATCATAATTAGGGTTTTTACATGATTATATATGTGTTTAATCAGAATAATATTAGTTATGCATGTATTAGAGATTTTTATGTATGATTAGGGTTTGCGAATTACTTGGGGAGCAAGTTTCAGTTTCTGGCAGATTCATTAGGGTGTTTTGTAGGGGCTGTATCTTGATGTTAAATTGGTTTTTTTGATCGATTATTTGCATGAATGGATTGTACATGGTCTCAGATTTTTAGAATGGGCAAAATCATCTGATTTGGATGTCGTTTGATATGTTTTTGGAATTTTATTTGATTAAAGGTCATATCAGAATTTCGGAGTTATAAATTGAGTCAACTTTAAACGGGTATAACTCAAGTTTTACAAACAATTAAGTTATGAAATTTTGACAGGAGGTCAATATTAGAAAATGTTGGCTTTTCCAAGTGGATTCACCTTGTTTGGGTGAATACACAATTTTTGGGAATTTTTCTACTAAACTGACCTGTTGTGGAAAGTTTCTGGACATAGCTGTGTTGTATGAATTTTAATAATTTTTGTGTTTGGTTTTAGGACAAAACAAAACTCTGAGTTATTGAATAAATCCCAAATAATATTCAGTAAAAATTTGGGAGTTTAATTCATTGATTTGGTATTTTAAATAAATTAGTTTTCGTGGCGCACGATCTGTCCTAAAAACGCAGATTGTGTATTATGTGTTTATGTGACTATTTGGAGTCGTATGTGATATGTATTTGATATGAACTTATATGAATACTTATAGGAGATGTGTATAAGGTATAAAACTGACAATAATCATTATGATCACCAACGGGATACGTGGGACTTACTTGTGAATGTAGAGTCACTAGGCGTCATTACACGAGTTGAAACTTTAGAAGTTTCGGACAATCAAGTTACATGATGTGTTGGTATGCACATATACTCACCTAGTGACACTTGTAATAGGGAGTCGGTAGCTCGTTACTGTTTGAGGGATTTGGATCATTCACGTGCAACCTAAGGTGAGTTTCACTACTCTTTTCTCAAAAGCATGCATTTCGGGTTTGAGACAACTTACAAAACGTTTTCTAGTTCGGTTTGGGACTAATTTTACATCTCGGGTTATGAGATGCTTTGACTCCTTGTGTGGGTCGGGTTTTGACTCCTTGTGTGGGTCGGTTTTACGATTCCTTGTGTGGATCGGGTTTTTGATCAGTTTAAAACTTATTGGTCCTTTGTAAACTAAACACTCTATCATTTTGGAAAGTCCTTGCATATTATTGGGTTAATCGCTGGAGGCGAGCGGGGTATTAGTTGATAGCGCTATTAGGTTGTGCAGCAACCTCATGTCTGAGGTGCTTGAGGCACGGGCATGAACTTCTGACCACATTTGAGAACTGGTGTTGATAGACATCAGTTATTGAGGCAAACTATTACATTACTGAAGGTGTCCCAATAATTCTGTTTAGTTACACTGAGTGGGTTAGCTACCCCTGCCACGCTTAAACTGATAACTCTTGAACATTTTGGTCTGCAGGACCTACGCTTTTACTTGTTTACGTGGTTTTGGAAACCAGCGCAGTTACATACTTAGTTACTTTACTTAGTGAACTCACCAACATTGGTTGTTGACCCACGATTTACATGCTTTTGCAGGTAGTTAGCTTCCGGTGCCAGGATTAGAAAGCACTGCACACTTCACTGCATTCGGGGTCTTGGGCATACACCTAAATTACATATTATGTTTTTTTACATTTTCTTTCATATGGTTTTAATTTGGGCGCGTTGTTTTGCGCATGGTTTTAAAAGGTTTAAATTTGGTTTACGCTTCCGCAGCTTAACTAAACTTGGTTTTCGAAAACGAACTAAATGGTTTGGTCATTTAGAGTTCGTTCATATGACTTATGGCTATGGGATCCTGGTATGTCATGCGCCTCGCGGTATAAACCCCGCAGTGGAAATTTGAGGGTGTGACACGACGAGCGATTTGAACAGCCCTAAGCACGAGTGGCCCACTAATGAACATAGGCAAGTGACATTATTTAATTAATTTACTAGGTTAGAGTCCTGTGGGGACCCACGGTTCACTCGAAAGTAAAATGAAAAAAAGTGGGAAAATAAGAATTGTATCATGCAATTTGTTTTGGTTACTAAATGTTTGATAATGCAATATGTATGAATTTTGATGTTAAATGTAAAATGTCATCTAACAGTTTAATGTAACGAAATGATGGATATATCGAGTAAGTAAAGTTTAATTTGACAACTGCAAACTACATAGCATACTATCACAATATCACACATTACATCATTTGGGTAATATCTATATTCTAATCATAACTAAGCTTAAGCATAAAACACTTATCATTTAGTTGGGGCTTAACGAACTTCAACCAATATCACACATTACATCATTTGGGTAATATCTATATTCTAATCATAACTAAGCTTAAGCATAGAACACTTATTATTTAGTCGGGGCTTAACGAACTTCAAACAATGGTCCATTTTCATTACTTCAATCAAAATCTTCCAAGTCTTGCTCATTGATAGCTGATTTTTCACCTTCAAAGTTGTGATCATTGTCATCACGATCCTCGGAGTGTATCTCATTTTCAATAATATATGAAAACCTCCACCATTGTATTCCATATTTGTGTTCTACATAAAATATAGTTGTTGTAAAGTTATGGATACGGTGATAAGTAAATCAAGAAACAATCCTTAACCCACTTACTTGAATGGGTAGCTTAAATTTTACATGTTATCTCTCCAATGGTTCAAACCGATTACATAGCTAAAAACAACTAATAAGAAAATGGGTCCAATGTCACATGGTGTAATATAAATTTCCTATATTTTATTAAAAAAAATATACACCAAAAGGATCAACCCCAGACCCATTTCAACATGTAGCCAAAAGGACCCATTGTACACACACTTTAGACAACTTTTGACATGTTACAAAATGCCGCCAAAAAATGTCATTATTTAAACTGTGTAAATATAGTACTTAACAATTAAAAATCTTAATAAATAACATCAAAATCAATCAGTCAAAACAATGACATTAAAATAATCCGCATCTGAATTTGCCTTACCCATTATATTCAAATTATTATTGACATCTTAAAATTAGCACACTTAAAATTAGCACACTTATTGAAATCAAGATGATGATTATCGTTTAGTGAAAATTGATTAAAGGAAAGTCGTAATATCAAAATGAAAGTCGGTCAACAATGTTAAAATGAAATTCGTAATATTAGTAACATCAATAAATAAGATAAAAAATCTTAATAAGTAACATCAAAATCATAATTAATCATTCAAATAAATGACGTTAAAATCATCCGCGTCTCAAATTGCCTTACCCATTATATACAAATTATTATTGACATCTTTAGTAATCATTATTAGTTGTGATTGAAGTAATATAATTCTTTAACAGAAAGTAACATTTTAAAATTATATATTATCATTTAATTTCGTTGTTAAAATTGGTACGACGATTAAATGATTTTATTATTTGTTAAGGTTTATATAGTATTGATGTGTCTCGAACAATTATGCAAAATCGGAAATATTGTGCCTCGATTGACGTGATCGAGTAGGAATATTTATTTATATATTTGAATTATAAAAAAATGCAAGGATTGGTAATTGACGTGAATTGATCAACAACGCTTAAAATTTGCACAATCAAGCTCAAAGACATAAAGTCAAAGAATTGACCTCCATCAAATTAACAAAAACGTAAAAAGTTTTTACTTAGATTGGGTCAATAATATTAAAATTAAGGTCGTAATATTAGTAATAGCATTGAAAATTATCTTGAATACATTATATATTTTAGAAAACTGTTAAATAGATTTAAATTATATTTATTATTAAAAGAATAATAAAAGTCTAGAAAAATAAAAGTACATTGTTATCTTCGGATTATATTTAAATTATAAACTATTAAATACATTTAACATTGTTAAATAGATTTAAATAAATGTTTAAAGGAAAGTCGTATATGTTTAAAAGAATATCGTTTCATGACAATTGATTAAAGGAAAGTCTTTGAATTATAAAAAATTGAAGGATTGGTAATTGATGTGAATTGGTCAACAACGCTTAAAATTAGCACAATCAAACTCAAAGACATGTAGTCAAAGAATTGACCTCCATCAATTTAACAAAAACGTAAAAAGTTTTTACTCAAATTCGGTCAACAATATTAAAATTAAGGTCGTAATATTAGTAATAGCATTGAAAATTATTTTGAATACATTATATATTTTAGGAAACTGTTAAATATATTTAAATTATATTTATTATTAAAAAATAATAAAAGATTAGAAAAATAAATGTACATTGTTATCTTCAGATTATATTTAAATTATAAACTGTTAAATAGATTTAACATTGTTAAATAGATTTAAATAAATGTTTGAAAGAAAGTCGTATATGTTTAAAAGAAATATCGTTTCATGACAATTGATTAAAGGAAAGTTGTAATATAAAAATTAAAGTCGGTCAACAATATTAAAATGAATTTCGTAATATTATTAATATCAATAAATAAGATTAAAAATCTTAATAAATAACAACCAAATCATAATAAATCATTCAAATCAATGACATTAAAATCATCATAAATAACATTACAAGTCTTCATAAATAACATCAAAATCGTAATTTAAATTTCAGAATCAATGACATCTTGTGGTGTAGCCTTAGTAACAAACATTTTGTGCTGGATTGAACACCATTTGAAGACACAATATTCGCCAATGGAAGTATCTTCTGATTGAAGCAAATCAGGCCATCCAATCACAGTAAACCTTTACAAAAGCATTATGTATAGAAAAATTAGAATGTGTAACTAATTATAAAATAAGAATATTGTAAACATAAATGTTGAATATGCAAATAACAAACCTAGCGACTTGAGAAACAATTTCTGCACGTAATATTAGTATTAGTATTCGTAATTATTCGTAATTAGTAATATATTCGTAAAAATAGTAATAGAAAAATTTAATTCGGTCAATAAGATATAAATGGGATTAAAATTAAAAATCGTAATATTAGTTTTAGTATTAGTAATATATTCGTAATTTAATTAGATCAATTCGGTCAATAATAAATAAATGAGCTTAAAAATCATAATATATAACATTAAAGTCGGTCAATTATTATTAATGTCGTTAAAACCCATAATAAATAACATTAAAAAATGAATAAATCCTATTAATTGGAGGCAAGACCAATAATAATTCATAAAGATAGATTAAACATAATTTCGTAGTAATATTAATATAAATAAATGAGATTAAAAAATCGTAATAAATAACATTCAATTCTGTCAATTATTATTAATATCAATAAATAACATTAATTCTAACATACTAAAAATACATTAAAAATGATTAAATCTTATTAAACATAAATTCAAAAAAATAATATAAATAAATAAGATTAAAATTTTTAATAAATAACATTAAATTCGATCAATTATTATTAATGAAAACATTGTTATTAATGGTATGGTCAAAATTTGTTATTAATAAGATTGTATAAATGGGCTAAACATTTATGCTAAATTAAAACGTTAATCCTCAAAAGATTGTATTATACATTAAAAAAACCCATATAATGAAGTTTATAGTTTTAACAAAGAATTCAATTGTGGAAAGCAAAATGGTCTAAAAGTCTTAAACAATTAAATTGATCATATCAAACCAAAACTCGTTATTGATCACCGGGTGGCATTATTCACAAGCAAGTTAAAAAAAAAGTATTTAAAACGAAACAATTACTAATGCTAAAGAATGCATCATGGTAATAAAAGAATAAAGTTGAGTATAAATGAAAAATTAAATTAAATTAAATTAAATAAATAACTGATGAATTTACCCATGTAGCAAGCGTTGTGGCCGAATGTTCTCATTGTATAACAAAACAATATAATATGATTAAAGAAATGAAAGATATTGAATGATTGAAACTTTTTTCGACTAAAACCCTTTACCATAATACTATTGTGTGTATCGAACAAAATATTAAAACCGTAAAATGTCTAAATTAATACATTCTATATTATGTAAATAAAAAATATAAATTAAAAGTTACATGAATTGTTCATAAACCTTCAAAATTTTCCTTGTAAACAATACTTAAGATCTTTAATCCGTCCCTATTAAATGTGATATAAGTAATACTAATATCTTTCATCCGTCCTTATTCTTGTACTACACAGGTTAAAAAAAAAAAGATAAAATGTCAAGTAAAAAAGATACTCATAATACCATTGATTATATGTGATATACGTAATATGCCAAAGCAAACATGAAGCAAAAAAGATGTGTTATGTGTCACACCCCAACCCGAAACAGGCTGATGTGTCACACTTACAGATATCAAATACCAAACAAAGTCTATAAAACGTTAAATAGAAATCCAACGGAATAATGAAGTTCAAAATAGAGTTTCAAAGTTATGTCTTATTAAAACTAAAATGCAAAAAAAAAAAACTAATGTCTTTTAGCACTCGAACGTCCACTCTCATCCTTGATTTCCCTGATTTCCCCGATTACCTGTGAGACAAATAGGAAAACACAACAAAGAAAACTACGGCTGAGCCAAAAATTGCTCAGTAACGGAAAGAACAACAGTACATATAAAAGCGGTTTAAAGAAACAAAATTTCAAAACGGAATACTGAAACAAAATGTGGTACGAGTCTATAACGAAACTTATTCAAAGCTTATCATATCATATCAAAGGCATATCAGAGAACATATACTAACTTACACGACTATAACGTAGCAATAAAACATGTCGTGTAATCGGAAGCACCCATAGCCAAAACAAAGGGGGTACATAGGTAGCTAATCCATGCACCAATGAGATAGTGAGTGTGGCGTGCACCCATTATTCCATCTCCACATACAAAAGCACATACACATAACAGAGCTAAGATCGATCTATACGCCTCTAGGGGCCAAGTGCTACACTAACACAACTAGAGACGCCGTGAAAATTTATAATGCACTGTCACGAACAGTACCATGCCGTTGACGCCCAAACGACATGTCAAACAGAGTGCCAGGGTGACAGAGCACAAAAAGACGGATATCGACTAAATACTTAATGAGGTCTAAGGAACATGCAACAATGATCTCAAATTTAAGGTATATTGCATGCTATCCAAAAATCCGTACTACAAAGTAACGGACATGACAAAAATATACTATGATGAGACGACCAAAGAATCCGTACTACAAAGTAACAGACCGAATTTATATATATATATATATATATATATATATATATATAAAATATACTATAAAGAGAAGGAAACGGAATCCGTACCTTAGTTGAGCACAACAAAAGTAAAAAAAAACTATTCGTCTTCAACAAGGATGCGAACGTAAGTCCTGTTATTTTCAAAATTAGTTTTATGATAAATTAACCATGCTAGTGAGTCGTTCGTTAAAATTTCCCCGGCGACTAAGAGCTCGACTCTAACCTTTTATTTTAAAAGAATCCATACGGGTTCTAGACAAGTACATAAATTACCAAACCTTTATAAAACAATTAAATTATCACCTTGAGTTGATAAGGATTTATTAAATACTTATAGCCCGTCAATAATCCCAAGACACTAACTAATTAACCCAACATATAAAATACACATTTGAACACACACATTCTCATGGAGCACCATCTCAACTAAGAACAGAGACATATTATTACTTGGTTTTAGAATTATCTACAAGGTCCATAAAGTGAAGTTTATTATTGATTTAATACTAAAATTTGCACAGAGACAAAACGACTTAAGTGTATTGGACCCATGTGACACAACCACACACATATTAAACCTACACACATATAAGCAGACCATACACCCACACTCATTCACCATACCATCAAATACATATCTCACACCTACCTATTAACTCATGCACTACAAATATGACTATTATATATACACCCACATACATACAATTCACATAATGAAACACATATAACCTTCTCCAATAGTTAGACCCACCATACGTTTCTTATATTATATATATATATATATACATACATACTCACACACACACCATATTAATCCATTCACAACAATAGAAGACAACCTAAAACCAGTTTCCCTCGTACGGTTCCAATCGAACAACAATAATCAAACTTAAAACACATATATGAACTTTCAAAACAACCGAGCCGATACAGTTCCTAGTCGCAGGAAACCCGAATCCAACAAATAAATTTTAAACTTATATGAGTATACGAATCGGACGAGGGTTCAACTTGGTACCTTAATCGTCAAACGGATATGACCGGACACTAGTGTTTAGCGCTTCAGGCGATCACACGGAACCGAATTAAGGTGAGTAGCAGCGGTGGTTCAAGGTGGCTGCATGAATCGTCACCGGAACAATTTACGATCACACAAGAAAAAGAAATATATAATATAAGCATATCATAACGAATACGTAGGCTAGTTTGGTACCTATATGGATCGAAATCAGAAAGAAACTTCAAAAGGTTGTGCAACCGCGGTTTCCCACGGCGGAGTGCGGTAGTGGTTCGCGGCGGAGATGAGGTCAGGTGTCGAGAAGGAAACCAGGAGCAGATGTGGGGAGTTCTGTCACACCCTCAAATTCCACTTACGGGGTTTTACCGCGAGGCGCATGACATACCAGGATCCAAGACAACGGTCACAATAAACGACATCTATATGCAATAAAAGTTACGTAGAAATACCAACCACGCAGTTTATAAGTAAAGTAGAAACCGACAGCGGAAGCAAAATTTAATGTTTACAAAACCAATGTCAAAATATGAATGCAAACACAACCCGGTTTGCTTATGTATGCAAAACTAGACGCGGTGCGATTCCAGTGCGCCTAAGACTCCCTACTACCTTAGCGACCTGAGAAAACATGCGAAGTTAGACAACACATAGAGTGCCGGTGAGTCACAGAGATATAGTTTGCAAAAGTTTATCATAAGTAAACCAAGCCCAACAACCCTTACATCTATACCTGATGCTAGCTAGACATCGTTACATGATACTATAGTGTCGTGAACCACTGCTGACAAGATAAGAATGCCTCAAACCCGTCACCGGTTCATCACCCGGTGCCGTAAGATATAGGACAAATATGCACCCGCCACCGACCTCCAGTCGGCCCGAGTGGGGCTAGTCAAGCCCAATAGATCTATTCACACCTTCCCCGCTATGTACCCACATATTGATGGTTCACTAAGATATGAGAGGACGTTAATGATGAAAGTATAGGTCACTAAGTATCCATGAGGTATCATGTAATATGTTGGTTTAAAAGTTTAGAAAGTTTTACCGCATGTCTCTCCCCCAGAATGTTCCAAAAACAGTAAAGAATGGGGATGTGACACTCACCTTAGTTTGCGTTCCCAAAATAAGAATTAAGACAAGTCTTGATGATCCCAATTACCGGCGATCTATCAATAAAGGTTGTATGAGAGTTGTGACTATTAACCCTAAGGCTAATTAGTCCCCGATTGTCCAGATCATGATTAAGTAAGTTTGAAAACGTGTTTGACAGTTTAACCGATACACGAAACTGACCCGACATCCCGTTGGTGACCCATTACACAAGCTAATCAAGTACACATAGATTACGCACAAGTTTCAAGCATAAAATACTTAGTTTGCATCAAAAGTCTCATTTTAGTTAGCGTAGGGTCGAATGTAGCTTTAAACGGTCGAAAGAGGCTTTAAACGGTCGAATGTGGCTTTCTACTTCCACCTTCGCCCCTTTTCTCCCTCCTTCGCCCATTTGGAATACGTTCGACCATTTAGTAACCAGGTTCGACCCTGGAGATCCTCCTTCGACCGTTCGACTGGTCGAAGGTACTCCAGGTTCGACCCTGTTATTTAGTTTCCTCAAAAACGAATCAAAAACATCCGAAAACATCACGAAACATCATGAGTTACAGCAGTCAACTATCATTAACATATCCCTACGAAACCCTACCGATTTTACCCCAAAATCTAGTCGTTTTACAAGTTTCCCAAAATAGTAAATTATGGAGATGTCACATCATCATGCATGCAATCTTTACCCAATTAGGAAACTTTCTGAAATTATTCAATAATCAACTTAACATACTCAGATTATCATGAACAAGAAACCCCTTATCATATCATTATCATTATCATTAAGAACAAGCCCTAGATCTAACCAAAAATTCCCCAAGATGACAAAACACTATCAACAACCAATTGTAACATGTTTCAATCATAACTCCTTATTAATAACAGTCCTAAATCGTTGTCATATCATCTATACAGCAAGTAATCATCAAACAATACATAATACCACATTAACACATCTTTATTTATATAAAAACTCATTGTTTATGAATAGGTTTTATTTAGAAAGATATTAGGAAGGTTTTTATCCATAAAACATGTTGATATCAGATCTGGACTCTTGGGGTTTAAATGAAAACAAATCAAAATTGTTTAAAAAGGATTTAGAATGAAGAGCACACCTTAGATCTTCTCTTGTAATGATTTAGAGAGTTGGATTATGAAAAATAAGCTCAAAAACTCCTTCCCCAATGATAATAGTCGAAAGAGAGTGTTTAGAGGCGTTTAGGGTTTGTGAAATGATGAAAAATGACTAAGGATGGTATTTATACTATGTCCAGGTTCGACCCCTCTAAGTGGGCGAACGTGGAGTTTGGGTGGTCGAAGGTAACATTTTTAAAACAGTTAGTCAGGTTCGACCCTTCATGTGGATCGAAGGTAGTTTTGTCCGGTCGAAGGAGACCCTTAACAGACTGAGGGCCTGGTTCGACCCTTCGAACGGTCGAACCAGAGAAGTGTCATTTTCCAGATTTCCAGTTTGTCGTGTTTAGCACATTTTAACGCATCTTAACCCATAAACATGTAACCCTAATCTATGTTTCACATATTTAAGCATGGACAATCATCTAAACATCATTTGAACACGTATTTGCATATAATCCACCACATAAGAATCAATCTACACATAACACTTAATCTAGCTTATGTAATTCACCAATAACGGGACTCAAGACGCGTGTATATGTAAAAGACACCAATGATCCTTCAGATCATTGAACTCTGGACAATACGTAAGAAAACCCCGACTCAACTAACCCAGTTAAGTACGTAATTAAACTGTTTCCCGCTAAGGTAGACTTATAAGTTTAAATATGTCAAGTCAAATATGCCGGGTGTCACATCATCCCCCTGTTGAAAGAATTTTCGTCCCGAAAATTGTACGAAGTCAAAAGGAAGAAGACGAAAAGAAAGAGACGAAAGAAAATTTACCGGTTGTCACATCATCCCCCCGTTGAAAGGAATCTCGCCCCGAGATTCACTCAGCTTCAGTGGTAACATGTCTAGATTCAAACGCACGCTTAGGAAAAAGATGAGGATATTTGGACTTCATCATGTCCTCCCGTTCCCACGTGAACTCCGGTCCACGATTTGAATTCCAACGGATCTTGACGATTCGGATTTTACTCCGACGAAGGCTACGAATCTTGTAGTCTAGAATTTCAACGGGTTCCTCCACAATGCGAAGACGATCGTCAACCTTGATCTCTTCCAAAGGAACAATAAGAGATTCATCCGTTAAACACTTCTTCAGGTTAGACACATGGAAGACGTTGTGGACACTGCCGAGCTCGATTCATCCGTTAAACACTTCTTCAGGTTAGACACATGGAAGACGTTGTGGACACTGCCGAGCTCCGCCGGCAAGTCAAGTTTGTATGCCACCGGTCCAATCCGTTCCAGGATTGCGAATGGTCTGACATAACGAGGGTTAAGTTTGCCACGCTTCCCAAAGCGTATGACGCCCTTCCATGGAGAAACTTTTAGAAGTACCCTCTCCCCAACCTGGAACTCCAAAGGTTTGTGACGGCGATCGACATAACTCTTCTGACGATCCCGCGCAGCTGCCAAACAGTTACGGATTTGCACGATTTTCTCCGAAGTTTCGTACACAAGTTCTGGACCAGTGAGCTGACTCTCGCCCACCTCGGCCCAACAGAGAGGAGACCGGCATTTCCGTCCGTAAAGAGCCTCAAACGGAGCTGCCTTAATTCTAGAATGGTAGCTGTTGTTGTAAGAGAACTCCACCAACGGCAGGTGATTCTCCCAACCCTTGCCACAATCGTTAACGCATGCACGAAGCATGTCCTCCAAAGTTTGAATCGTCCGCTCACTCTGACCGTCTGTCTGCGGATGATAGGCTGTACTCATATCCAATTGAGTACCTAAGGCTTTATGCAGGACCCTCCAGAAACGCGAAGCAAATCGAGAATCACGGTCAGAAATGATAGAAACGGGCACCCCGTGCTTAGAAACCACTTCCTTAAGATAAATGCGAGCCAAGCGCTCGAGTCCGTCAGTTTCCTTAATAGGAAGGAAGTGTGCTGATTTTGTCAACCTGTCGACAATCACCTAGATCATATCACAACCACTTGGTGATTTCGGTAGTTTGGTGACAAAATCGATGGTGATTCGTTCCCACTTCCATTCGGGAAGTTCTGGTTGTTGCAGGAGACCAGACGGCCTCTGGTACTCCACCTTGACCTTCGCACAAGTCAAGCATTTGCTAACGTAGGAGGCGATGTCAGCTTTCATGTTTGGCCACCAGTAGAGTATCTTCAAGTCCTGATACATCTTGTCGGAGCCTGGATGAATAGAATATCGAGATTTGTGGGCTTCGTCCAAGACAAGCTCTCGTAATCCCCCAAATAGTGATACCCAAACTCGTTCCGCGAAGTAATGTAGGCCATCAGACCTAAGTTCGAGGTGCTTGTCGGCGCTGTGCATAGTTTCAGCTTTTAGGTTTTCCTCCTTCAAAGCTTCAAGCTGCGCAGAACGAATCTGGTCAGGTAGAGAAGAATGGATAGTGATCTGTAAAGCCCTGACACGTCGCGGGTTCGCAGATTCCTTCCTGCTCAAGGCATCAGCCACAACGTTCGCCTTGCCAGGATGGTACTTAATGGAACAATCATAATCGTTAAGGAGCTCGACCCAGCGACGCTGCCTCATGTTCAACACCTTCTGATCAAAAATGTGCTGGAGACTCTTGTGATCGGTATAAACATCGCACTTGGTACCGTACAATTAATGCCTCCAGATCTTCAGAGCGAAAACCACCGTTCCCAATTCCAAATCATGGGTAGTGTAGTTCTTCTCGTGAACCTTAAGTTGACGAGAAGCGTAAGCAATAACTTTCCCTTGTTGCATCAACACACAACCGAGACCACGAATAGAGGCGTCACAGTACACGACGAAGTCATCCGTACCATCTGGTAAGGATAAGATAGGTGCAGTGCAGAGTTTAAGTTTCAACAATTGAAATGCTGATTCCTGCGAATCTCCCCAGTCAAACTTTCGGTCTTTCTGGGTGAGAGTAGTGAGGGGTTGAGCGATCTTCGAAAATCCCTCAATGAAACGACGATAATAACCCGCGAGACCAAAGAATTGCCGCACCTCAGATGGCGTCTTTGGTGCTTCCCAGTCTTTAGTAGCTTCGATCTTAGCCGGATCGACATGAATTCCTAGTTCATTCACCACATGACCTAGAAACTGAACTTCGCGTAACCAAAAGTCACACTTCGAGAACTTAGCATACAGTTGTTCCCGTCTCAAAAGTTCCAAGACAAGTCGCAAGTGTTCCTCGTGGTCCACCTTGCTCTTGGAATAGATCAGAATGTCATCAATGAAGACGATGACAAATTTATCAAAGTAAGGCTTATAGACACGGTTCATAAAATCCATGAAAACCGCTGGTGCATTGGTGAGACCAAAGGGCATCACCAAAAACTCAAAATGGCCATAACGAGTACGAAAAGCAGTCTTCGGAACATCGGCTTCCTGCATGCGCAACTGGTGATAACCAGACCTCAAGTCGATCTTCGAATAATAGCTGGAACCCTGAAGCTGGTCAAAGAGGTCATCAATACGAGGAAGAGGATAACGATTCTTTATGGTCACCTTGTTCAGCTCACGATAATCAATACACATACGAAGGCTCCCGTCTTTCTTCTTCACGAATAGGATAGGGGCTCCCCATGGAGAAGAGCTAGGCCGAATGAAACCCTTTTCCAAGAGTTCCTGTAACTGGTTGGACAACTCCAACATCTCCGGAGGTGCAAGACGATAAGGGGCTCGAGCAATAGGGGCTGCACCAGGTGCGAGATCAATACCAAACTCAACCTGACGATGGGGAGGAAGACCAGGTAGGTCGTCAGGAAACACATCAGGAAAGTCACAAACCACGGGAATATCCTCGATCTTCTTCCCACCATCAGAAGAAACAGAAACAAGTGCCAGAATGGTGGAATAACCCTTCCGAAGATACTTGTGGGCTTTCATACAAGAAATGATGCTCAAAGGAGCACCGCACTTCTCACCATGCACCGAGAGAATCTCTCCATCAGGGAGAGGAATACGAATAATCTTATCAAAGCAGACGATCTCCGCACGATACAAGGACAACCAATCCATGCCTACGACGACATCAAAACTACCCAAGGGTACCGGCATAAGGTCAATAGGGAAGGACAAACCCGAAAGTTCCAAACGACATTCCCGAATAATATGTGTCGCTTCAATGTTCTTACCATCAGCCAATTCTATCAAGTACTTAGCCACTAAGGGTGTAGGTACTATGTCTAGCAACTGACTAAATCCTACCGATACAAAGCTCCTATCGGCACCAGAATCAAATAAAACAGAAGCATAGCGATCGTTAAGAAGGAACGTACCGGTAACAGTGTCTGGGTCCTGTCGGGCTTCCCTCGATCCAATGACGAAGACTCGTGTGTTTCCGCCGCCGCCTCTCTGTTCCTGTTACCCCCACCGTTCTTTCCACCATCACCCTGCTTCAATTTGGGACAGTCCAGCTTAAAGTGACCAGCCTGACCATAGTTGTAACAACCCTGGTTCGTCTGGTTAGCAGCCTGAGGAGCAGGTTTGTCGCTCAAACGAACACGACAAGTCTGAACCTCATGTCCCGGCTTCCCACACCGCTGACAAGTAGTAAGCTTGCGGCATGGCCCATTATGGTGATAGCTACACTTGTTGCACTTCGGGTAACTACCATGATAAGAACCAGTCTTTTGCCCAGATGAAGGGGTAGAAGACTCAGACCTCTTCTGCTGCTGATGGGGCTGGGATGGGGCAGAGTTCTTCACAGAGCTCTCCCACTTTCGCTTACTACCACTATCAGGGGCCTTCACAACAGAACCTCTAGGTGGCAGAGTACCTTCTTCCACCTTCTGGTTGGTCAGCTTATGAGCCAACCGAATAGTACCCTGAAGAGTAGCACAGTCATTCGTAGTAACCAGCCCACGAATTTCAGGTACGAGTCCAGCAACAAAGAATTCAATCTTCTTGTAGTCCAGAGTATCAGCATCCAAACACATAAGGACCAACTCATGAAAACGAACAACATACTCTTCTATCTCCGAACCAACCATAGTATGATTCCACAATTCCTGCTCGAGCTTCTTGATCTCATCACGGGGACAATACTCAGTCTTCAAACGAAACACGAACTCATCCCAAGGCATGGCATTGGCCTCAGCCAACCCAACAGTCTGAATAACGGTATTCCACCACGTCAAAGCACGATTCTCAAAAGTACCAGAATCGTACTTCACATGGTCCACAGCAGGACAGTTACACATCACGAAAGCAGAGACAACCTTCTCCAACCACCTTAGTAAACCCACTGCACCCTCATTCCCGCTAAAGTTATGAGGCTTGCAGTCCATAAACATTTTGTAGGTACAGGTAGGATGATGAGGATGATGATTAACAGCAGCACCTGTAACAATGCTCAGGTAAATAGAACGAACATACCGATAAGGTATAAAGGAACAGAAGTAGTAGTAGTGGAATTACCACCGGCAAGTCCCTGTTGAGCAGCCTGAAATGCAGCAAGAGCATCAAACACCCGTTGCTGAATTATGTTGTTCAGCTCAGCTTGGGTCATAGTAACCGGCTCATCGCCACGACCACCACCGCCACCACCGCCACCACCACGGCGTCCACCACCACGAGCAGCTGGCATCCTCTGGATATAGAGAGAACAAGAAGTTCAGATTCGTCACCAGTATTAACGACTAGTGCTGAGAATGGGGAACATTTCTGATTTGACCAACCCGTATCAACTACGAATCATCAAATCCGAATACTATGAGTAAAAGAGTTCCGAATGAATAATCATTCCAAAGTGTACTAATCTAAGTACGAGTGCAAGATAGTGTGTGAGTAAGTGTGTCCCTCAAAACAGAAGGTAGGATGTTCGAATTACGGAACAGGTCTCAAAGATAAGTCAAAATCGCTCCAAGGCGCAACACAACCGTGCTAAGAAATCAATATGTCCATCCCTTCGTCTTCAAACCCCGAAGAAGAAGTCAATGAAGAATAGGCCAAGCCTAGGCAAGAATAGATGATGTAACAGACAAGTATGATGATATAGACAACCCGACAAAGTTAACAAGTTTCCCACTAAAACGACTCATAACGTGTGACCGTCTAGTGTGTGACTCGGCTATAGACCAGACTCTACATGCAGTCCTAGTTCACTATAACCATTGGCTCTGATACCAATCTGTCACACCCTCAAATTCCACTTACAGGGTTTTACCGCGAGGCGCATGACATACCAGGATCCAAGACAACGGTCACAATAAACGACATCTATATGCAATAAAAGTTACGTAGAAATACCAACCACGCAGTTTATAAGTAAAGTAGAAACCGACATCGGAAGCAAAATTTAATGTTTACAAAACCAATGTCAAAATATGAATGCAAACACAACCCGGTTTGCTTATGTATGCAAAACTAGACGCGGTGCGATTCCAGTGCGCCTAAGACTCCCTGCTACCTTAGCGACCTGAGAAAACATGCGAAGTTAGACAACACATAGAGTGCCGGTGAGTCACAGAGATATAGTTTGCAAAAGTTTATCATAAGTAAACCAAGCCCAACAACCTTTACATCTATACCTGATGCTAGCTAGACATCGTTACATGATACTATAGTGTCGTGAACCACTGCTGACAAGATAAGAATGCCTCAAACCCGTCACCGGTTCATCACCCGGTGCCGTAAGATATAGGACAAATATGCACCCGCCACCGACCTCCAGTCGGCCCGAGTGGGGCTAGTCAAGCCCAATAGATCTATTCACACCTTCCCCGCTATGTACCCACATATTGATGGTTCACTAAGATATGAGAGGACGTTAATGATGAAAGTATAGGTCACTAAGTATCCATGAGGTATCATGTAATATGTTGGTTTAAAAGTTTAGAAAGTTTTACCGCATGTCTCTCCCCCAGAATGTTCCAAAAACAGTAAAGAATGGGGATGTGACACTCACCTTAGTTTGCGTTCCCAAAATAAGAATTAAGACAAGTCTTGATGATCCCAATTACCGGCGATCTATCAATAAAGGTTGTATGAGAGTTGTGACTATTAACCCTAAGGCTAATTAGTCCCCGATTGTCCAGATCATGATTAAGTAAGTTTGAAAACGTGTTTGACAGTTTAACCGATACACGAAACTGACCCGACATCCCGTTGGTGACCCATTACACAAGCTAATCAAGTACACATAGATTACGCACAAGTTTCAAGCATAAAATACTTAGTTTGCATCAAAAGTCTCATTTTAGTTAGCGTAGGGTCGAATGTAGCTTTAAACGGTCGAATGAGGCTTTAAACGATCGAATGTGGCTTTCTACTTCCACCTTCGCCCCTTTTCTCCCTCCTTCGCGCCATTTGGAATACGTTCGACCATTTAGTAACCAGGTTCGACCCTGGAGATCCTCCTTCGACCGTTCGACTGGTCGAAGGTACTCCAGGTTCGACCCTGTTATTTAGTTTCCTCAAAAACGCATCAAAAACATCCGAAAACATCACGAAACATCATGAGTTACAGCAGTCAACTATCATTAACATATCCCTACGAAACCCTACCGATTTTACCCCAAAATCTAGTCGTTTTACAAGTTTCCCAAAATAGTAAATTATGGAGATGTCACATCATCATGCATGCAATCTTTACCCAATTAGGAAACTTTCTGAAATTATTCAATAATCAACTTAACATACTCAGATTATCATGAACAAGAAACCCCTTATCATATCATTATCATTAAGAACAAGCCCTAGATCTAACCAAAAATTCCCCAAGATGACAAAACACTATCAACAACCAATTGTAACATGTTTCAATCATAACTCCTTATTAATAACAGTCCTAAATCGTTGTCATACCATCTATACAGCAAGTAATCATCAAACAATACATAATACCACATTAACACATCTTTATTTATATAAAAACTCATTGTTTATGAATAGGTTTTATTTAGAAAGATATTAGGAAGGTTTTTATCCATAAAACATGTTGATATCAGATCTGGACTCTTGGGGTTTAAATGAAAACAAATCAAAATTGTTTAAAAAGGATTTAGAATGAAGAACACACCTTAGATCTTCTCTTGTAATGATTTAGAGAGTTGGATTATGAAAAATAAGCTCAAAAACTCCTTCCCCAATGATAATAGTCGAAAGAGAGTGTTTAGAGGCGTTTAGGGTTTGTGAAATGATGAAAAATGACTAAGGATGGTATTTATACTATGTCCAGGTTCGACCCCTCTAAGTGGGCGAACGTGGAGTTTGGGTGGTCGAAGGTAACATTTTTAAAACAGTTAGTCAGGTTCGACCCTTCATGTGGATCGAAGGTAGTTTTGTCCGGTCGAAGGAGACCCTTAACAGACTGAGGGCCTGGTTCGACCCTTCAAACGGTCGAACCAGAGAAGTGTCATTTTCCAGATTTCCAGTTTGTCGTATTTAGCACATTTTAACGCATCTTAACCCATAAACATGTAACCCTAATCTATGTTTCACATATTTAAGCATGGACAATCATCTAAACATCATTTGAACACGTATTTGCATATAATCCACCACATAAGAATCAATCTACACATAACACTTAATCTAGCTTATATAATTCACCAATAACGGGACTCAAGACGCGTGTATATGTAAAAGACACCAATGATCCTTCAGATCATTGAACTCTGGACAATACGTAAGAAAACCCCGACTCAACTAACCCAGTTAAGTACGTAATTAAACTGTTTCCCGCTAAGGTAGACTTATAAGTTTAAATATGTCAAGTCAAATATGCTGGGTGTCACATCATCCCCCTGTTGAAAGAATTTTCGTCCCGAAAATTGTACGAAGTCAAAAGGAAGAAGACGAAAAGAAAGAGACGAAAGAAAATTTACCGGTTGTCACAAGTTCTAATGAGGGTCAGAGGTTTAAATCAAAACTTAAGTCGGTAATCTCGGTGAGATCATTTTATAATTAAAACTAAATATGAGGATTTTGTGGCAACAAACTCCAAAGTGTTTGGAGGGTTTATGGTTTTGGTTATCTGAGATATCAGAGTTAATATTGTTTGAGGGATATGACTATTACATAATATTGTTATTATTATTAATGTTAATAAAAGTGATGTGTTAATAAGATGGGGTTCTCATGCACATAAAGACTTCGTAAACCAACAGCCCCCCCTTTTTTAGAATGGATCCCTGAAGAATGGTTATTGTGCAGTTATAGTCCCTAAATTTTTTTAATTTTTTTTAATATTACATTATGAATCCGTGTGTGACACTAAACCGGGAAGAAATTTATATAAAATTAAGAAATAAAAATATTTTTTAAATATGTATTTTGTTTGATTATGGTAAATTTACAGTTTATGTTTTAATATTTTTTTGAGAATAGCAAGAGAATGTGTATTAAATCCCATCTTTTCCACACAAAGAAATTATGGTGAGTTTAATGGTAATTATTTGTCCACTAAACATTTAAGCTAAATTAAATTCGGTCAATTTAAGCGTCAATTTAAATGATTAAAAGTCAACATTGTTATTAATGGTATGGTCAAAATTTGTTATTAATGTAATTACGGAATATTAATGTGCGTATACATAAACGTCAATTTAAATGAGGAAAAGTCAACATTGTTATTAATGGTCAAAATTTGTTTTTGTTTTATTATAATCCACCTACATGCATAAACGTCGATTTAAATTATTTTTATATAATGAAAATTACTGGGCGATGACTTTGTTAAACGCTTATTAGATTAGGAGATATTAAAAAGAATAAAAAAAACAATAACAATAGAAATCGATAGTATCTTTGTTATCACTTTATAATAAACCCGATTGAATATGTGTTTATCAAAATTCGGTTTATCACAAAACCGTTTCATTAGAACATGTGTTTAAGAAGAATGATTTCAAATGGCTATTAGATTAGGAAATATTGAAAAGAATAACAAAAAATAACAATAGGAATCGATAGTATCTTTGTTATCACTTTATAATAAATCCGATTGAATATGTGTTTATCACAATCCGATTGAATATATGTTTAGCACAAATCCGGTTATCACAAATCTGACTATAAAAATCCGTTTCATTAGAACATGTGTTTAAGAATAATGATTTCCACGTAAAACAATAAGAAATTTCATTCGGTTTGATTTGTAAATAATCAACATTAAAAGAAAAATCCGGTTAATGACGTTCATTATATAAAATAATTTTCATTCGATGAGAAGAAAAATCCGGTTATCACAAATCTGACTATAAAACTCCGTTTCATTAGAACATGTGTTTAAGAAGAATTATTTCCACGTAAAAGAATAAGAAATTTCTTTCGGTTTGATTTGTGGATAATCAACATTAGAAGAGTAATATGGATGTTTATCTTTAATCGATTGTGGATAATCAAGAAATGATGCAAGATGAAGAAGAAAGATTGAAAGATTTGTTAGGAATTAGGAAGAATATGAGACTTTTGATATGGAGAATGAAAAAAAAAATGAAAGAAAGAGGCTTTTATAGTAATAAATTCGGAGCTCCATATTTATTGTTGGATCCTAGAGGCTCTCTCTAAGGGCTTTATTCGACCCGAGATGTATTTAATTATTATACAGATAGATTGAATTAAGAATATTTAAATAGAAGAGAAAGAGAAGAGAAAAGAGAAGAGGGAGAGAGTTGATCTCCACCAGGCAGGTAACTATTAAATAGCATTGTTTCGCGGCAAAAATTAAGGCTAATAATCTCATCTCCATTCCATTCCATTCACCAAAACCAATTCTTCTTCTTCTTCTTCTTCATATCATTATTATTCACTTTTAACATTTTTGCATTTTCTCTCTCTAAAAAGTTGTCCGATTTCATCATCAACAAACGAGTGTGAATTCGTGGGAGTAAATATTATTATTATTCAGGAAAAAGATAAATTAACCTATAATAATAATAATCATCTTATTGATCAGGTATGGTATTTTGAGAATAAAGATAAAGATAAGATGTCGTAGTGTAGAGGATAAGAAAGTAAAGTAAAGATGAGCGCTTCTAGTTTTATAAAGTGCGTGACGGTTGGTGACGGAGCTGTTGGAAAGACATGCCTCTTGATCTCCTACACCAGCAATTCTTTCCCTACGGTGGCCTTTCTTCTTCTTCTTCTTCCTTTTTATTATTTCACTTGTTATTGGATTTTATATTATATGCATGAACAACAGACATGCCTCTTGATCTCCTACACCAGCAAAATCTTCATTTACCATCTGTTCTCTATATCTTTATCCTAATTTTTTCAAAAAGTTGTTTTGTAAATAAGCCGAACCGAACCAATGTAACCTGACCTTCGCTAAGCGCAAATTTTAATATATAAAGTTATAAATCCTGTAGTTTATAAATGTAAGAAATTTTATTTTTATTTTTGTTTTTACATAATATTGATGTATAAAAAAATAAACTTATTATTTTTTTATGAACAAGCCGGCCGGAGCCCACCTTGGCTCAGTCGGCTCGTTTACCACCTTAATTCTAAGGATCGGTCGGTGTATATAGGGGTGTAAACGAGTCAAACTGCTTCTGAGCTATTTCAAGATCGGCTAACTAAACATACAGCTTAACAAATCGAGCTAAGCATATTAAATAAGCTCGAGCCTAAAAATAATCTTGTTTAATAAACAAGACTGAGCCCAAGTTTCATTTATATAGCTCGAGCCGGCTCACAAACCTACACAGGCCTGTTATTTCTAAAATAAGTAATTAATAAATGTGTATAAATTAATTAATAAATAATAAACAAGCCAAGCTTGAGCTTGAAAAACGACTTGGCTCAGCTCGTTTACACTCCTAGGTGTATTGATGAAATTTCATAGGTTATCATTTGATCAAAATTATTGGTCTAAGGATAGAAATGTTACCAAAGACACACAAATCATTATCTATGCTTTAATTTGATTTACCTTTACATAAAGAGTTATTTAATAACATAAGAGGTTAATTTTGAGTTTCATTGTGTTGTAAACAGGATTATGTGCCAACTGTATTTGATAATTTCAGTGCAAATGTGATTGTTAATGGCAACACTGTGAATCTAGGATTATGGGATACTGCTGGTAACCTTCTAATATCTTATTAATCACTTCTGTGTAAGTGAACTTTGGCATACTTGTTTTAAGTGTGAAATCGACGTTCTGATGAACAGGACAGGAGGATTATAACAGATTAAGACCGTTGAGTTATCGCGGGGCTGATGTTTTCATTTTGGCGTTTTCTCTCATTAGCAAGGCCAGCTACGAAAACATCTCCAAAAAGGTGAACCTTTGTGTTTTTATACAACCTACTAAATCGCATTATTCTAAGTCTTCAATTAATGTATAATAACGTTTAGCAGTTAGCACACACGATATTTTAAAAATAGATAAATGTTTGTTTTGGACCTGTACCAAAATTGCTCATAGTAACCTTCAATGGCAAGCACTTGATTCCCTTATAGCGGCGGCGGAGGTCTTAGGTTTGAATCTTGCTTCCACTGGTTTCCTACCATAACCTCTTGAACGGGTTCTCATGTTTACCAAATAAATAAATAACATAAAATTATCCGTTTTCTCCTGTTACCCAACTTGTCCATTGTGTCATATGTAACCTTGTTTTCTCCTCTCAGTGGATTCCAGAATTGAAGCATTATGCCCCAGGAGTCCCAATCGTCCTTGTTGGAACCAAAATGGGTTAGTTCTATATATAAATTGATGGTTCAGAATTTATAGTCAAACGGCCTCTTTCCATCTGGTTGTTGGCGTTTTTATGAGCAAAGTGACATGGATCATTTGTTACAAGTTTATGAAATGATGAATTTGGATCTTGGTTGTTTTCAGATCTTCGGGATGACAAGCAGTTCTTCGCTGACCATCCTAATGCAACCCCGATTACAACTGCTCAGGTAAGGATTGTTACTACTAAACTAAACTAGTATACACTTAAATATGGCAAATAGTGGAAACATGATCTCCATCAGCACGCCATTTTGGTTTAAAATTTATCCCCAAAATAAGCAAAATGAATACATTATGGAGGGACTGGTACCTAGGATTTAAGATGCACAAAAGCACCACCGTTGGTCGTAAATACGCCTACATATCTTTATGGATGCCACACCTAGGCCTAACTGGATACATAAGGGTATGGAGTCTGACTATGGTTGCAAAATGCAAAGAACGACCGCGTGTAAACACTTTTCTCTATCAAATTCTTGTAAACCAAAGCATCATGGTGCACCAAGGTTGTTTTTTAGGGACTAAATCAGAGTCAATGGTTGTATCTCTTCTTATTCGAACGTGGATCCTTTTGGACTTGTTATAGGGAGAAGAATTAAGGAAGACGATTGCAGCTCCCACGTACATTGAATGTAGCGCAAAAACACAAGAGGTACGGTTATTAATCTTATGTCAAGGTCGTTTTGCTACTCACAGTTAGGAGTGTTCTTATATGATGTTGTGTTGTCAGAATGTGAAGGGAGTTTTCGATGCTGCCATTAAAGTTGTCCTGCAACCTCCAAGTAAAAAGAAAAAGAAGGGAAAAGGTCAAAAGGGCTGCTCTATATTGTAATCAACTATGGAGAGTTATGGTACCCACACCTTGTGTTTTTACCTTTTTGCCCTTTCACTCATCTAACAAATCATCGAGGGTAACCAATGATCTATTACACGAACATGTCATTGTGTATCTCCATCGTTTCTACGTGTTCTAGTCACACTTCCAGGTTTCTCCTGGCCTGGTTATTAGTTTTGTTGAAGATCCACTTAGATTTTGAAAAGAAAAAAAAAATCAGAAATAAAAACTCATCTTGGATTCTTTTCTTTATATGTTTGTTTCGGTCGTTGGCACTTGATCAAAAAATACTTTCGTTGGATATTTGGACACTGCTTTAGTTATATAGTTGATGTTTTGAGTTTTGTTAGTCATGCTGCAACTTTGATGTTCTGCTTCAGTGGTCTTTGGCTTTTTTGTAGTTCTCACAGTTGTGTGTTATGCTATCTGCATGGTTGATTGTAATTTTGCTGGTTCATCTTTTATTGTAGTTTGTTTAATAGAAACAAAGTACAATTAACAAATCAATTATGTTGCGCGGAAATGTACACTTTACCACCACCCTAATGATCGCCATTGGTGCCACCATAGCTGCCAATAACCGGTTGCAATTGTCTTCAACCCCAACCAAGAGCATAAGGTTTAGTTTTGTTTAGTACTGGATGTGCATTATTGTTTCCCTGACTTGTCGGGAACACCAAGATTGGACGAGGATTTTGAAGAATATTACGTCGTGCTCCATCAAAAGAAACACGTTATAATACATGTATCGATTGTGTAAACATGAAATTCCTCAAAAAATTTTTTTTGTTTTTCATGTTTTTTTTTATCAATGATCTCGATCATTTTAAAGATATTTATCAACTGAAAACAAGGCAGTCCATTTTGGGACCAACGGGTGATGGATGAGTAATGAATCGGGTCAAATGATAACACCCTAATTCCTAAGACTATATATAAGACTTTTACTTCCGTATCATTTACACTTAAAAATATAGATGACAGTTCTACGAAAACTCTAAAGATATGCAGACACTAACAAGTAAAAACACAACACGCCGCTATGCCAGTAGTGGAATCAAGAACATGTATCTTGGACTAGGGTTGTTCATGTCTTCACGAGCCGAGTTTGAGCCAAGTCAGATCGTACTCAAAACCATACGATTCAGCTCACCTCACCTCACCTCAAAACCTATCGGGTTTAAACAGTTTAAGCTTATCTAACCTTAGAATAACAACTATTTTCTTCATCTTATTACACAAAAAAAATTACATGAAAACCATTCACACTCAACATATGTTTCGAGGGTAAGATAGTAAAGCTAAAATCAAAGATGTTCCTATATCGAAATATTTCAAACTGAGATTATGTTCTTAAGATCTCAATATTTAAACTTTGGAGTTCTACACCCCAAAAACTTGGCAACTATCTTTACATAAAAAGGTGAAAAATAAAAACAAATCAGACCTTGATCTGCTCGAATTTCTCAGCAGTGGCTCCGCCCTTGGCCTTTTGCGACTGGATATAGCGGATTGTACTGGAAAAGAAAGCATCAGCAGCTGGATCTGATGTGGCAGTGTCGCTTTGCATTTCAGTTGTAACTAGCTCGATAAGTCCCTGAATTGAAGCAACTGTGATTTGCGTGTTACCCTTGTCGAAGAAGTATAGATACCTGAAAGTACATTGCAGTTGCACCCATGTCGGTTTATGTTATCTTACGGCGCAGGATTTGAGAAATGGGAGTTTGTGGTGTTGTTGTTACTTACTTGTTTAGAATCTCGATAAAGAGGATGACTGACCCACTGCTACCTTTTGTCACATTCGCCATTTGTTGAGCAGCATTTGCAATTCTTAGGGCACGCTTCAAACAAAGTAACACTCTGCATCTCACAAAAAACAACTTGATTTAGGCCAGAATATTCGACCTCAAAAACCATGATTCATCAAAAAATGAAAAATAAATAATAAAATAGAAGTGGTAAATAAAGGGAGGTTCACGCGGTCGAGTCAATAACACATCAAAACGGATCATCACATGATACGGTTCCACACAGCTCCAGCTGTACCCCTTTTGTCCATTTCTTTACATTTTATTAACATGACTTAGGATGTTTTAAGCATTTAAAAAACACTTAAGGTAACATTCAAACCCATTTTCATCTTATCTTAAGTTTTAAATTTACCCGTTAAATCCTTTGGAGAACTCAAATTGACTCCGACTGGACTTGTTTTATCTATTGTTTATAATTCTATTAAAATGATTTCGAAGGTTTTAAGCATTTGAAAACATTTGGGTAACTTTTGACCTGTTTTTATTTTAGCTCAAGTTTTAAAACTTTCCCATTTTGACCCTTTGGAAAACTCACATCGACTCGGCTGGATTGTCTATTTATTTTTTTATTTTTTTATTTTTGACTAACACGTTTAGGAGGTTTTGAGCATTTGAATACCTTTGGCTAACTTTTGACCCGTTTGCATTTTAGCTCAAGTTTTAAAACCTTACCCGTTTGACCCTTCAAAAAACTCAATTACACAACTACCACATCTAACAAAACAACATTCTAATGCAAGTGAGGATGATCATATACCTCTCACCATCCTTGATCCCATCCTGGTCCTCAACCCAAAACAGGTGTGAACAGGCATAAACGGCTCTGCACTGGTCTGGCTTCTTCAAGAGTTTTGCAGAATACTGCCACAGTATAAAAATTGAAAATTAGAACGGTGTAAGTTTGCCAATGAATTGCATTGACAGATGATTAGCTAAATATATTACCCCTGTGGCCTTGTGGGTTAAGGTATCCCTGTTCTCGACCCCAAACGTGTGCATCCGCTGCAGAGTCCCTATAATCAGGTATAGTGCCGTTACTTGTGCCTTTGAATCCTATCATTTCGAAACAAAATTGAGATGAAATCAAGCATCCCATATTAAAAGGATTAGAGCAAAATATAATTCATATGAAGTATAGTTTACCGAAATTTCTTCTTCGTATAATATATATGCTTGGGTGAAAAACTCATATGCTACAGGTTCAAGATCACAGTCATTGGCAGCCTGTACCGGGTACAGTCAGAGGAGGTCAGAGGGAATACAAATATATTAGAAAACTTTAGTTCATAGACACATACCTCAGCACATTCCAAATACAACCTCAATGCAAGGTCGGGTGCCGGAACCATTGACAAAACCTCAATTGTCTGATACAATAAGCCAAAAAATAAGCATGTAACAATCATAATTTGAAAAAGTTATAAGCAGCTATAAAGTTAGTTCTTTGCTCTTAGTTTTGAAGGTTAACGTCAGAGAATACGTTCCAGGAAAACTGTATTTCCTATGTAAGGGGCTAAATGATCAAGTGGGCTTAGCAGTCGCGGTGATGATGATACTTTACCTGGTTCAATAACTGAAAGATCTTTTTTGGTGTGGCTGATGCTGTCGCATCTTCACTGGCATTCTCATCCTGACTTTGTACTCGTCTAATCAACTGCAGTCACATACAAAGTCCATAAAAACCCCATAATGAAATCAAGCGTACAGCCGTACAACAGATCGATTGTGGCTGAAACTCAAAAAGAGCTACAACAATAAGCAAGAATATGAGCTATCAAGGTGTTTCTCTATTCTCCTATCAAGGGACATCTAAAATAAAATATAACCATAACCCCCATCAATTGAAATGTTAATACACCCTCCTATTTGGCTAAGTTGGTTAAATACAATCTACGCATATTATAAGCACTAATGTCAAATAGTTCTTTATTGTTTTACACCTGTTTGTGAGGTTCAATACTTTACAAAAGTTAACATTGTATCCTTAATTTACCATTAAAAAAAGCAGAACGAAAGCAACCTCGAGAAACTCAACAGCTAAAAACTAATAAAGAAAACATCATAGTTATCAAAGGCGTAAGGCACACTCAAGGCGCTTAGGCTCCGCCTGTGGCCTAGGTGAGAAGCGCATATAAGGAAAAAAAAAAGCGCAAATAAAAATTTTTAAAAATCACCAAATCATTAAAAATAACAATCATCTTATAAATATAAAATGATTGATTTAGCCATACCTGCTAAAAGAATTAACACACCTGTAATAACTATGTGGTGGATAAAATCAGTTGGTGGTAAATCAATGAGTTGAGGTGTTTATATACTGAAGAATAATTCAATAGAACTGATTTAGGGATCGATATGCAGATTTGGTTTTATCTATAAGTGTTTTAAAAATCAAATATACTTAAAATAAAAAAAAGATTTGCATTTTATTGAGATTTACATATATATCGCTATAACTGGTAAGTATTGGTCAGGGGATTAGATTTATAAAAATCAGATCGTAGCTGTTTTTATCTAGGAGGAAAAAGCGGGATCTGGTGGCTTCTAGAAAATTGGTCGCCTAGGCGGTCAAGGCGATGACTTTTGATAACTATGGAAAACATACACATCCCAAATCGGAGCTGCTTGTTTTTACATCGTTTGCTCATATAGTTTATCTCATAAACTTTCAAGTTTCAACTATGGTGGTTAACTGGTTATCTCATATAGTTTATTACACATAGAGCTAATTTCCAAGATACAGCTCATCCATATCGATTACTTGAATCTCAATTCACATATCTCAAGGTAAAGAACTTTGGTTATCATACACTATTTCGCTTGCCTTCAGTAGTTAAATAAACAGGTTATAATCTATACTATGGTTATAATTTATACTTCAGCAGTTCAGCGGAACTCCTCAAGATACATAAACAGGCGTAACATAATCTATAGAGAAGAATAAAACCTTGAGAGCATTATATATAAGTGGAGGAATTGTAAATGGAAGTCGCTTGGGCCCTCCGGTCATAATATGGTTCTTCACTGTACATATAATCTGTCACACAACACGTGAACATAATATAAATACCAGCAACCATTAACCATGATGACAGGGTTAGTTATATATTCATTCATTGTGTAAACATTATTTCCCAGGGTGTTGACAGCATGTCATTGGGTGACATTTGTAGAGCTTGAATGAAGAAGCCAAAATGAGTACCAAATCATCCACTTATAGAAGAAAAAACAAAAGAATCTACCAAAGGAATACCTTCAACATCTCTTCTGGATCATCATTATACAACATTTGAATTAGACGAGCAACAAAATTCTGCTCTTCCTTAAAGTCATCTTCATCCATCTGCAGAAAGGAGAAACTACTTACTAAGATTTTGAAAATATAAACCTTTACAAATTGGCATCATGCAACACCCATCTGTAGAAACATCCAATAATATGCATATTCAAAGTGAAAATACAAATTGACATAAATAAATAAAAATAATCTGATTAGGCAATGTTTATGCTCACCTCGTCGTCATCATCATCAGAATCCAAATCTTTAATAAGCCCTTTTATTAGTTCAAATAAAGCCCCAACCTACAAAAAGAGCACAGTTGTTAAGAAGTGGAACATCTGATCTATGAGAGAACATCTAAAGAGCCACATACCTTATCAGCGGTTGAGATGTGAGTCTTGTTTTTCATGATGCTTTGAATTATAACATTAGACATCACTTTGTTAGTTCTATCATCTAGGTACTCCAAGACTAGAGGATAGTTTGAAAGTTTTAGTGCAATATCTATATCATTGTATTTCTCCAATGGAGCACTTAGGAGTGCAACAATCTGCTTTGTTGCCTTGCCTTCCAGCTTTCCCTTGCCGGAAATTTTATTAACACATGCACCCTGAAGAAATGGGAACATAAACAATGCCAATGCCACAATTAGTATCTTTAAAATGCAAGCATTTTTGTAATTTAAAACAATATTGTTCATCCAAACAAGCGCAATGTTGTTTTTTAAGGCCCCCTACAACAGGTCCTCAAAAAGTGGGTTCTATTACAGAAACAGAGGAAGAAAAGTGTGCTCCAAGTCTCCAACATCCATTTGTTTAACAATTTCATCAGCCTTTACTGGTGTTTACTAGTGTTTACACTGTTATAGTAGTTTTAAAAGTTCCAAATGAAGCTTTACAAGAATACAGAATTCATTGCCCAATGAACCTCTGATACGTAATGAATATCATCTTTTCACAACTATGGATAATTGGATATAGTTGTATCAAGAAGACATGCTACTTCAGTAAAAGTAATAAATTATCCACACCATTTAAGCTTGTATGTTTCATTTCTAATTTAGGGTTTCCCTATGTTCGTCAAATTTCATAAACATGTTCTCCAACCGCTAAATCCATCTTCCTATCTATCGTTGACCATAATGCTGCTTAACTAGATGATCCTCAAATACAACAAGTCTCTCTCTTACCAAAAGAACTAAAAAAAGCCTTGCACAATTGCACTAGGTTTAGCATTATCCACAGCTACTGCAGTTCACAATCTTAGTTCACGCTGTGAACTTTGAAGCTGTATATGTTAGCTTTTCATAAGGACTAGTTCTGCACATACTTTGAGATATTACTGAGCATATTGAAACTATAAAGAGGGCACGATCAAAGATCATTTGTCCAAATTCTATTTCTGCTCATACTAGTCTGCTGTGTGTAACATGCTAACCCTTAATACTTATCACTATTAACTATTAAGATATAATGATCATTACAGTCTATAGATCTATAATTATGTTAATCACAGAATAATGTAGTGTCTGGTAATTAACGCAAAGTTACATGTGCACATAATGTAAAATAATAGCTGTGTTTGGTAAATCAAATCCTCGGGCTATACACAAACAAACATAAAATGTTTAATTTTTGCAGAAGAGAAACAAAGGAAACACAAATAAATTGAGTTTAAGTAGTTATTCATCATAAATTAATACATTATAACTTCATGCAGATAATAACTTTAACAAATAAAGTAAAAAAATCAATCTAAAGAGAAACGTACCAATATTTGATCAACATAATCAAGCCGATCAGGATGGACATGGAGTGTAAATGTCAGAAGAGATGAATATAAAGTGACTGCTCCAAAAACAGGCATATCAGGTTGTGCTTCTATCACCTGTATTAAAAATAATATTCAAAACTGCTTAACAGAATTCCAAACAACTAATAATAAATGCATAAGGGTCAAGATCCAGTAACTACTGTATTAGTGTCGGAAAAGAAAAACATATACTGAAGCCTAGTCCATCTCATCAATGCAGAAGCTTGTTTCAAGAAGTAAAGATATAAATATAATACTATAGAAGAAGACACTACTACATAGAAGATATAAATTATAGAAATGTTGTCACAAAATTATTTCCAATGCTCGGGGATGTTTTGTGACAACATCAATGCAACATTTCTATAGTATCATATAATTCTGCACATACTTGAAGAATATTACGTCATGCTCCATCAAACAAAATTTTGTGACAACATTTCTATAGTATCATATAATACTATAGAAGAAGCCTAGTCCATCGCATCAATGCAAAAGCTTGTTTCAATGAAGAAGACGCTACTATAGAAATGTTGTCACAAAATTATTTCCAATGCTCGGGGATGTTAGATGACTTTTTTTTACCTGACCTATGGCATTGTTCAGTTTTGCAAAAGCTTCTACTTGTATAAATTCTGGTATGACCTGCAGCAAAACCATTATTAAGGCTTATAAAATTGAACTTTTCCAAATTTCGCACCGGTCCACACACCTCAATGCTTGATGCAGCATAATTGGATAGCCTTTCCATTAAACCAGAAAGCACTGTCTTGATGTCAACAGAAGGCTGAAAGAAAAATAGAAAAACAGAAACTTAGCAACAAGTAATACTAGAAACACCACCATAATAAAAAAACTAACAAATAAAAATAAACTATAACGAATACTAAATAATATAACAATAGCCACAGCAAATAATCAACAGAAGGCCAAAGAAGGTTACCAAATACCAATCACTTTTTTAATGATGTGACAATTTACTAAAATAAGTAACTTAACCAATGTAACCTGGAGGGTAATATCTTGAACCAAAAACTTTAAGATACATTTTATGTCGTATAATTGGGATGGTGAAACCCACCTGAAGCTGGGGACAAGCACCCAATAACGTTTCAAGAGTCTGCAAGTGGTACTCATCAGGAAAGACTTGAATTATACAATCCATTAGATAATACTGGGCAAGATCATCTTTGCAATTCACAACCTGCAGTTATGAGATTTTGAACTTTGAGTAAGAAACATAACTAGTACATGGATTTTCAAACCATAGAATATCATGTAAACACAGAGAAATAAGTGGTGTTTTAGCTCAAAAGGGTCAACCAGGTTGAAACCCAATTTTTAATGTATACGACATTACGACTTCCTAAATAGCGTTTGTTCAAGGATAAAATTTATTATTGTAGTTATAATGTTATATTGTTTTCGTAATCTTAATTGATATTTTAGTTACTCCTAGGCTCCTAGCCTTTTTTAAATGGACAAAACAATGCTTGCAAGTCAACCCAACCTGGAAAAAAAATGACCCATTACAACCTGACTCGTATTCACCCATTACCCAGCCTAGGAGCCTAGCCAGACCAGATTATCTTGCCACCTGTAAGATGTATAATACCTGCTCCAGGATTCTTGGAAGAACAACATCCCTGTACAGCTCTAAATCAATGCCTTCAATCTGACTGAGAACATGTAGATTCTTTCCAACCTGACAAAATGTGATGAGAGCAAACACCCGTACATGAGAACATACTTGGAAACTTCTATTCTTTATTTATTGAAATGATACATAGCAATTTAGATTAGCAATTTATTTACAAGATCACGAAGCTCATTCCTCTCTTTTTCTCGTTTCTCTTTCTCGCGTGCAGGTCCCTGCAGTCCAGAAAGTCCAATTTCATGCCTTAGATCAGCAAATATTATAAATCATTCACAAGTAAAAATACTTTCATAAAAGCCATTATGAATTAGTTCTAGCTTTTGATGAGGTATGGAAGTATACATGCTTAAATACAAGTGATAATTACATAGTTCTATTTAGGGGCGTGTAAAAAATAACAGGTCCGAACCAACAAAACCAAAAGGTAGAACAGGTGCCACCTATAATTGGTTCACTTATCGGTTCTGAAGTTAAAAAACAGTTGTCAATTAAAGATAAATTCAGAAATTGGTTATCAGTTTGGCCCGGACTGAGACATCTTCATACTATACAATATAAATACCCTTGTTCAGTTGTTTGTAGTCAGTTTATGGTCTGATTTTGAACCAAAACGAGTTTAAACCGGAACCCGACCATATTTGTCAATAGATAATTGTGGACGATAGCGACAAGCTACCTATTAACTATACACTACGTAGCGATAGCGATGAAATAGCGATAGCGATGAAATAGCGGACACCGTTTATGTATAGGGATACACTAGAAGAATATTTTATATGTATATTTACAAAAAATTAAAATCCCGCTATTTTATATATACATATTTTATCAATATTTTTATTAAAAAAAAAAACTATAATCCCGCTATTTTCATGCTTTGTAGTCGATAACCGTCACATTATGACCTGATGCCACATCGCCACGCTATTCGATATAGTGGGCGCTATGCTCGCTATTAAAAACTATGAACCCAACCAATACCAATCTGACCTACATTATATCTATCAGCCTCTTTGGTACCTTATTCTAATTTTTTTTCAGTCCGGTCCAGTTTTGTCCCTGCAAATAATACTACATCTATCGATGATCAAACTAACCTGGTGTTGCATTCGAACCCACAGTTTGTTCATCTCTGTAAAGTTCTGAAGTACAAACTCGACTGCATCCATAACAGTATTTTCATCCCTATAACAGCAAGGCACCACACATTCATTAGAACTAACATCTTACACTTAAATAGCATTAGGTCTTCAGGTTTCTTGTAAGTTAATCTTTATGCTATAATCCTTTCTTGTAAGTTTATTTTTAGGGGGTGTTTGGGATTGATTATTCAAAACGGATTATGCGTTTTGGAAAAGCAGAGGTGGAGCTGCTTATAGATTATTGCGTTTTGGTAGCTTAAAAAACTGATTATCTGCGTTTTCAAAACGCAATCCAAACACTAAAAACTGATTATCTGCGTTTTCAAAACGCAATAATCTAAAAATCAGGATTCAAAACGCAATCCCAAACACCCTCTTATACTATAATCCTATTAGAAGAAACCATGCTGTGTCAATCACATACAGAAACCCCAGACCACATGCTTACATCAGATCATCTTTCAAATGTCGGTCTGATCCCAACTGTTAGTCTGTTACTCTAGTGTCCTTAGAAAGATGAAGATAATACAGTTACAAACTAGATAACAAAAGTAATTTACTTTACATGCGAAATTGAACATGCTTATTATTAGCTCTATAGTTTATCCACATAAAGACAAAGAAGTCCTTTTACAAAGATATATTAACCTACATGTGAAGTCTATATTTATAGCTAGAAAGACAAGGTATTTTTTCAGTTCAATGCAGAATGTTCAAAATTGTTGCACTTATGTTTGCAACTGTAAACTAAAATATGTAAAGGTTTGATAGTCTTACCCTTCATATTCTGAACCAATATCAGGTAACTTGTCCCTACTGACTTGAGAAAGATAACTCCTCAAGAAAAGTCCACGAAGAGGATGCTGGATACCACGGCACATTTCAACAAGATCTTTTAGGATATCCTTGGCAGGAGCCTCTTTTGATTTAATGTACACAGATCCTACTGTACAAAGCAGATATCTGAAAGAATGAAAAGCAGGATAATCAAGATTATATAACCATCAAAAGTTGAAGTGAACTAGTGAATTTGAGTGCTTATATGACATATATAATCAACCGATAGTCATTAACTAATTGTTAATCATTAATAAATAACAATATCACTTATGGTCCCTGAGATTCTTATGTTTCAATTGAAAGATATTTCAGCTTTACCAACGGTCAACCATTTTACTTTAGAATGAAGGGATATATATATTAGCAAAGGAAGATTGGGTTCAGCTTTAAGGGTCAGAAAATAAACCCAAGGGGCTAAGACCAGCACTTAAAGAGAATTAGTCTATCATGTTTTTGCTTTTTCCATACTGAATACCAGAATGCGCCAAATAGCACTTCGCTAGAAAATAAACTGAGAATAAATCTATTGGCTGTTGCTGATAATACCACATAGAATATTGCATAGCTGTATTCAAGCTGACTAAAACAAATAATGAAAAAAAAAAACTCCACATTACCAGCACAAAATATCCGTTACTACAAATCTAACTTCGAATAATACAGGGCACCAAGTGCTATGGCAACATGATTCCAGATCAGAACCATCAATAAGCATATTTTTTCCCTTTTGCACGCGTCACATAGGCATAAGTTCAGAGCTCGTAGAAAAGCTATTACTCTAGTAAACTGATCCGTAACAACTAACAAGGACTTCATTAAAATAATCACAAATTCTACTATAGAACTCTCTTAACCCAAAGAACAGTATCAGACTACCGTTGTTACACAATTTTAAATAATTACTTAATATATATAACTTTGCAGTCCTTTTCTGCAAGTGATGTTCTTAA
This sequence comes from Ambrosia trifida, assembly GCA_028751855.1. Lineage (NCBI taxonomy): Eukaryota > Viridiplantae > Streptophyta > Magnoliopsida > Asterales > Asteraceae > Ambrosia > Ambrosia trifida. Next base: position 79,753,311 of record CM054129.1, read on the forward strand.
TACAAAAGTCATAACATTAACCCTTTTATATGCAAAGAACCACATAATCCTCAACCTATAGCCCATACCCCAGTTGTTTCCCCTACAAGTTACAAAATACTTTAGCTCTTTGATCATTGGACGATGCATCAAGTCTACACTCACACAACTTCAATGTTTGTATGATCTATTCTACCATAATGTATCCACCACTATTCTAGCTACCATTTCATAATAACCGATAGCAAGTTAACAAAAAATCCGTTAGAAACCGCCCAGCAATTTTAAGAGTTGAACAATGGTACTCCTTGCAGATATATCCATAGTTGTTAATGGCGAATATAGCACCCGCTATAGCGAATAGCGTAGCAGTCATGTGTCGCTATATAGTTGCTAGCGGCAAATAGCGCGAAATAGCGAATTAGCGAGATTTTGTAAATTTATTTTTATCTTATTTTTTGGTAAAATATACCTATAAAATATTTCTAAAATTTTCTTCTGGTGTATCGCTAAACATGAAATAGTTTCATCGCTATCACTACGTTGCGTATAGGTAGCTTGTCGTCATCATCCGCTATTCGCTATCGACAACTATGGTTATATAACTTATATTACATCTACTTATCTACCACATCTATCACAATGCACAATACTAAAATGCAAACAATACATGTATGTTGTATCTAGTTCCACACTTACAATCTAGGCAATATATTGCCAGCATGCTGCACAAGCTCATAAAGCTCGATAATCGAACAACTCCGCTTACTCTCCTCCTTGAAAAACACCTCCAGCTTCCTCAACTCATCAAACGCCCTCATATCTAAACACATTCACACTCAAACCAATCAATAATCAACAACAGTTACAATTCAATTCAATTCAATACTTCACACACACTTGAGATCACAACACACTTACACAGCTCATAGTACTTATGAGGCGAAAGCCTGGAAGTACGGAGCTCCGATAGCATCTGAGCGGAGTATTTCAACGCGTCCTTTATATTATTCGAATCCTGAACCATTATTGTTAACGAATTAGGTATTTATAAAAACTAGGGTTTATTATTATTACTATTTATTATTATTATTATTATTATTATTATTATTATTATTATTATTATTATTATTATTATTATTATTATTGTTATGAGATGAATGGATTATTACCAAAGCACGATGCATGTAAAAGGCGTTTTGTTGGAGACCTGCGATGCCGGCGGTTAGCCATTTCTCTTCGTCTTCTACACCGTCGGATATCATTGATCGATCGATCGATCTGTATGTGTGTAGTGTGTGTGGATCAAGGTGTTGAAATGGATGTTTTTGAGTTTGCAGGTTGGGTTTGGGAAGTCCGCTTTATGTTTTGGACTGATTAGTCATTAGTCGTCACACGCCACTACGCCAGATATGCTGCTATGTGAATTCCTTTTTGGAAAACTTCAAAACACCGGATGGATTCGACTCGATTCGGTTCGGTTCGGTTCGATTCGGTTTTTAAGTTCATTATGGTTTCATTTGGTTTGGTTTTTGAATGATGTATAAGGGTAGGCGGGGTGGGAAGCAGTACCCAGTGGCGAAGCTTGAATTTTTGGATGGTGGGAGCCGAAAGTCACGAGACCCAATTTTTCTTTTAAATCGGTGGGGGCAGACTCAGAAAATACAATTTTTTTTTATAAAACCCGAGATTTTTACACTGCTAAGTCAAAAATCAGTGGGGGCCCGGGCACCCCTTGCCCTCACTAAGCTTCGCCTATGCGGTACCCCAACCAATCGGCTATACCACCCTGTGGTGATCAGGTAGGGTCGATCAGGCAGTTGTGGCGGGTGGTGGAAGCCGAAGTTGTTGGGTGGAGTAATTGTGTGACGGTCAAATTTGACCATTTGTTTTTTTTAAATATAAAAACATTTTTAATATAAAACCGCTCAGTTTTTCACCCTATATCCATCTCTTACAAAAAAAATTACGATGTATCACATGGCAAGATCACAATGGACTAAGGATGGGAGATAGCCTGGACTATGACTTGGGTGGATGTCCATTATATAACGCATAATGGAAGAGTTTGTATGTTTTGGCGTGTGTTTTTGCTCAGTTTCGCTTATATATGGCTCAAACAAAAAACAATGTTATTTTACCTGTGCTACAATGAGGTCATGAATGGCGAGGGTGACCCAGCGGAAAACGAAGCCACTGAAGTAGCTAAATCGACTACAAACAAACATATCTACGGCCAAAACTTTAACCATTTTTTTGGTTTGAGGGTCATCCGTGACGTATGTGGAAAGTGGTTTATGTAATTGACTTTAATTATGTATTTCTTTTGAATTATGTATTTAATTATCATTTTAATTTAAATTAAAAAACTTATGCATATATAATTTATTTTTAAAATGAATAAACCAAAAAGAATAATACTTTATGATGTTTCAGGATAGGTCGTTAGGCTAGTATAGTAGTATTTAACAAATCTGATGTCGCAACTCATAATTGGAAGTTGTCAGGGTACATGTGGTGACCACTCCCCCAACCTTAACAAAAATCGAACCTTAACTTTTTATTTTCAAATCGATTTATGATTTGGGTCGATTGTTTGGGTTTGGGTTTGAATTAACTAGTTAATTTTTTTTCGGTTTGGTTAATCATTTTTTCTCACCCTAATTTGAAGTTAAATGAATTATAAATTATAAATATATTAAAGCACTAGCAAATTGAACAGCAACATTCATTAATGTGTGGCAGTTTCGTTATTATATGGTTTTCGAGGGGCATTTACGTCAATTTGCGCTCATCATATATTTACATCACTACCTCTCTCGCTCTCGCTCTCGCTCTCGCTCTCATTATACCGAGACACGCTTTCTGAAGCGGTGCTCTTGTCCTCCCGCCTCATCTACACCACTGTCGCCATCATCCCCTCCCGCCTGATCTACACCACCGTTGCCATCTTCATCGCTTTTGTGCCTGATTATGTCGGTTGTAACTCACTAGAGGCTTCAGAAATAGCCCCGAAAGCGATGGTAGATTTCAAGGAAACAACTGTGGATCTGGACATCGAATGGGGATGGAATTTCGGCGACAGTATGATCAGTTTCTTTACTCTTGATTGGTATAGATTGATTATTTTTTGTTTTAGGGTTTTTGATTTTTTTTTCCGCTTCTTTGATCTTAGGTGGTTTGTTGTGGTGCCTACTGCTACGTGTTGTCTGTGTGTTTCGCTATGTGTTTATTACGGCTCTGTTATTCGGATATGGTGTTTTTTGGGGCTATGATGACACCTATGTTTTTTTATAGCCATGACTCCTGTTGTTTGTAACACCCCAACCGATGGCGGAAACATCGGGATGTCACGTATTGATGATTGTTCAGTAGCTCATGGTGAATAATAAATTCCATTAAATACTTTAAATGAATTTCATACAATTGTTCTAGAATTTGTACATCAAATTGAATAAAACTATGCACGCATCTTCAAATATCAATTCAAATCTTCAAGCAAATAGAACCTGAAACATGTTAAGTTGAAAATGTTTTGGGTCAACAAAAGTTGGTGAGAATTACATAGGTTTTTGATAATTGAATAAAAATGTTGTGCAATTCATGTGTCATGTCAATCTAGTCCATATGTGAGAACATACTAGAAATAAATCGAGTGCATAACCAACCCTGATGACTGTTATAATATGATACATCCCATACGCTCATGGTTCACTTGAATATGTTATACGATAACAAACACCCACGCTACCTTTGTAGGAGGCACGTATCCGGGTGGGATTGTCAGTCCAATAGATCTATCAATATATACCGTCGGCTTGTACGGAGTTAATGATTATGCTAGAATGGTGCTTACTCTAATCATGCTCAAGACATAATGCAACATAGAAAACACATAGACACATTGATGATTGAATTGCATAAATGATGTTGTAACATGTTTCACCCCAAAAACGGTGATAAATAGAAAAGGGGCTATGTAAAACTCACCTTGGTAAAATGTTATATCTGTTGAAAAATTGCCAAATGGTGTTGCCCAAATGTATCAAGTATCACCCTATAATAAGGTAATAAATATGTCTAAGTCTATCTACAAATGTATATGTTCTAGGGCTTCGAATTGGAGATAATTGCTCGTTTGATTAATATTAAAAATATTCGCCAATTGAGAGAAATTTAGTAAATAGGTAACCAAAAGTCTTTTTATGAAATTTAAATTTAGGATGGTCACAATAATGTATTTAAAGTATAAAAATATTTTTTTATAAAATTATTTTCTTTAAAATAGATTATTAAATCTATTTATTACAAATTGTCAAACTTTAACTTTAATAATTAAAAATTACTAAAATTAAAGGATTATTAGTTTAAAAATTATATTCCTGTTCTAAATGTTCAGAAAAAAAATTTGTATAAAATTTTGGTGTAAAAATATTAAAAATTGAATTTATTATGATTTAATTATGATTAAAACTAACAAAAATTGCTTAAAAAATATTAAATAAATGATTTTTCTGAAATAAAAATTATTTCAGAAAAGTTTATCATTGTATAAACTCAGGATAATTTTTGTGGAAATTAATAAGATCGTTTTGATATTTTAATGGATTTTTATGAATATAATAGTATAAAATTGATTTAATTATTATAAATATTAAATAAATGAATTTCGGAAAAATAAAAATTTTAGATAAAGTTTTGACATCAGATTTGTTAAAAATAATATTTTTAGAATTTATAAAAGGGTTTTGATATTTAAAAACGAATTTATAATTTAAATGTAATATATATGTTTAAATGTGTTAAAAACTGAAAAAAAATGAAAGAACTCGCCACAGCCGGGACTCGAACCCGGGTGGCTCGGGTGACATGCAACAGACACAACCATCTGGTCTGGATCGATGGTTGTGTTTGTTTCTTGTTTATCAAATATAAATAACATAAGCAAAACCTAGTGTTCTTCCCCAATTTAACTTTCGTGCCCTAGATTTTGCAATCGGGCAATCCACACAAAGTTAACCCGATTAATCATGGGGTAAACACTGAGTGTTGGCCGATTAATGATAATCAAGATTGAAATCAGACTTACAAACACGTTACGAGCTCGATTGAACGGTCAACTCAATAAGTCAAAATGCGATCATATTAACAAGAACAGAAGATTTTTAAGTGTAATTGGAGGTAGAGAAGAGATGTTTGGCGAGTGTAGGAGGTTAGGAGCCGTTCAATTTATAGTGTAAGGGTCGGTTGTTCGAAATGGCAAGCTTTGACTCGTTTAATGCATATGACGCGACAATTGAATAAAATTGGAATGTTTTTGACTGGTTTACCTTGTATAATACGCGTTTTGTACTATCTATTCCATAATACGAGTCCATTAGGGGTAATTTCCATGTTTAGCGTTAATTGAAAACAAATTTTGTGGGTGTTTGGTTGTTCAACAGCGCGCAGGAGGTAGCAGGTGACCAGCAGCTTAGTTTGTTAAAAAGGTTAAATAGATAAGGCATCTGAATATTATCACAAATGGCAACGTGGAGTAGTGGTTTGTGGTGTGGTGTTTAAACGGTTGACCCGGGTTCGAGTCTCAGCGGGAACACTTTTTTTTGATTAAATAAGGAAGGGAAGGAGGGTGTTTGGGCCGGGTTATGTGTCTTGGGTTTGGGCCGCAGGTTTGGTTTTCTTTGGGCCGGTTTAAGTGGGCTGGCATATTAGGCTTCTATAACACAACAGGAAACAGAAGTGTGGGATGTGGGCCGCACAAATCTGTTTCAACTATGTAATACATATGTATATATATATATATATTTTTTTTATAATTATTATTATTATTATACATATATATATATATATATATGTGTGTGTGTGTGTGTGTGTTAGGAAAAAAAATAGAGATTTAGGCACCTTTAATGATAACGATGAAAAATACAAGGGCTTTTATATTAAAAATTTGTGGAGAATTTTTGCGATGTTACAGTCTCCCCTACTTTTGGAAACTTCATCCCGAAGTTTATTGAAAACACAGGGTTGAAAGGGGATTGGATCGAAATTGGGACAAGTGTGACCTGGTGGATGTTTGTGTTATGGCACGACATGAATAGAATAATCTGTCTCGAATGATGTGGATAAGCGGCGTGTTACGTGTGAGTTGATTTACTAAATTAACTACTAGATATCTAGAGTTTACATTTGGTTAACTACCGAAAATCTTAATAGAATTTCACACCACCTTAACGTACTTGTAAATTCATGATTACGTTCCGGACCGCAATCACCAATTTACGTTACATTAGGGTTTTGCGTCCTTCTATGACTCTACCGATTGTCGAGCAGGTTCGATTGCCTTCACCAGTCGCTGAGCAGGTTGTAGGGCCTCTCTCGACTGTTGAAAGACATGATGACCTTTTCCAATCGTTGAGTTGATTGTTTGGTAGTCAACTAATTGTTGTACAAGTAAGCAAGTATGATTATAGATATAGCAATTAGTTCACATTCAAACAAGCATGCACACAGATGTTATGATAATACTTGAATTTATTACTTGAATCAAAAGCGCCATTACATAGAATTAAAAGCAAACAACATTTAAATGGTGGGACTTGCTGTTAAATAGATGGAGGGTCTTGATCTCGGTTTAGTTTAGGGCATCGGTTACGGTAGTGATTTGGGTCCCCACATTCATAGCATTGACCATAGTTGTATCGATTAGGATTATCAGCCTGAGCAGGGTTGGTGGGTTGATTGGCATTAGGGTTTGGGGTCTCGCGACATGTGTTGACCAGATGGCCAAACCTGCCGCAATTGGTGCACAGGCGACACGCTGAAACAGTGGGATGATGTCGATTGCATGTGTTACACAATGAAAAGTTTCTTGTATAAGGCTTCTTGTTAGAGGCTTGTGTAGTGAGGTTTACATTAGGATTCCTGGTCTTACGCTTCGGGTTCTTGGTAGTTACCGCGGCCACAATACTTGTTTTCTCGCCTTTTCGAACTAAGGTTCCGTTCTTTATGTGATTTCCATCGCCATTTCCATTTCCATTGCCGTTCCCATTCATTGGGATGACTTGAGCCAACAAGTTAGAAACCAGAGTTGTGATTTGTTGTGCCAATTGTTGAGAAATAATCGTAGCTAGTTGGGCGTCACCTCCATTGTTGTGGTTAGTGTTGTGGTCGTGGTTGTGGTTGCTGCTCTCTTCTTCATGATTGTCACCACTGTTAATGCGAGTGCTGTGGCGTGGAGACATGATCTGTAAGGGACATAATGAAGTCTCAATGAGGCATGAAATGAATGAGGTAATATAAGGAATGTAATCATTTATTCATTAATTAAAACGAATAAACGAAAACGTTGACTTATCAAAGACTCTAAATTCATATGAAGACGTGCTTTAGCCTATAAGTGAACACTCATCCCGAGAATTCCCAGGTAGGCATCCGGGTCCCTCGTCTGATTGGGATATATGCGCAATGCCAGCCTAGACAGAAGACTCAGAATACAGGCATTCACCCTTCCAGATTGCACGTGTTCGTTATTAAGATCTAGAACTTCGACGAGATCTCAAGAGGGTTCAGGTTAAACCTGAGGAATTTGTCCTATTAGTCTAAGGGTAGATCCACTGATGGAGAGCAACCTTCTTGTAGGAATGAAGGTAGGGATAAGAAGTAGGAGGGAGATAGAGAATAGCAAGTAAAAGAAGCAAGTACTTGTTAAATCCTATGGTTATAGACTAGATTATTTTTCTAATAACCTAATTCCCTATAACCATGGCTCTGATACCAATCTGTAACACCCCAACCGATGGCGGAAACATCGGGATGTCACGTATTGATGATTGTTCAGTAGCTCATGGTGAATAATAAATTCCATTAAATACTTTAAATGAATTTCATACAATTGTTCTAGAATTTGTACATCAAATTGAATAAAACTATGCACGCATCTTCAAATATCAATTCAAATCTTCAAGCAAATAGAACCTGAAACATGTTAAGTTGAAAATGTTTTGGGTCAACAAAAGTTGGTGAGAATTACATAGGTTTTTGATAATTGAATAAAAATGTTGTGCAATTCATGTGTCATGTCAATCTAGTCCATATGTGAGAACATACTAGAAATAAATCGAGTGCATAACCAACCCTGATGACTGTTATAATATGATACATCCCATACGCTCATGGTTCACTTGAATATGTTATACGATAACAAACACCCACGCTACCTTTGTAGGAGGCACGTATCCGGGTGGGATTGTCAGTCCAATAGATCTATCAATGTATACCGTCGGCTTGTACGGAGTTAATGATTATGCTAGAATGGTGCTTACTCTAATCATGCTCAAGACATAATGCAACATAGAAAACACATAGACACATTGATGATTGAATTGCATAAATGATGTTGTAACATGTTTCACCCCAAAAACGGTGATAAATAGAAAAGGGGCTATGTAAAACTCACCTTGGTAAAATGTTATATCTGTTGAAAAATTGCCAAATGGTGTTGCCCAAATGTATCAAGTATCACCCTATAATAAGGTAATAAATATGTCTAAGTCTATCTACAAATGTATATGTTCTAGGGCTTCGATTTGGGGATAATTGCTCGTTTGATTAATATTAAAAATATTCGCCAATTGAGAGAAATTTAGTAAATAGGTAACCAAAAGTCTTTTTATGAAATTTAAATTTAGGATGGTCACAATAATGTATTTAAAGTATAAAAATAATTTTTTATAAAATTATTTTCTTTAAAATAGATTATTAAATCTATTTATTACAAATTGTCAAACTTTAACTTTAATAATTAAAAATTACTAAAATTAAAGGATTATTAGTTTAAAAATTATATTCCTGTTCTAAATGTTCAGAAAAAAATTTGTATAAAATTTTGGTGCAAAAATATTAAAAATTGAATTTATTATGATTTAATTATGATTAAAACTAACAAAAATTGCTTAAAAAATATTAAATAAATGATTTTTCTGAAATAAAAATTATTTCAGAAAAGTTTATCATTGTATAAACTCAGGATAATTTTTGTGGAAATTAATAAGATCGTTTTGATATTTTAATGGATTTTTATGAATATAATAGTATAAAATTGATTTAATTATTATAAATATTAAATAAATGAATTTCGGAAAAATAAAAATTGTAGATAAAGTTTTGACATCAGATTTGTTAAAAATAATTTTTTTAGAATTTATAAAAGGGTTTTGATATTTAAAAACGAATTTATAAGTTTAAATGTAATATATATATGTTTAAATGTGTTAAAAACTGAAAAAAAATGAAAGAACTCGCCACAGCCGGAACTCGAACCCGGGTGGCTCTGGTGACATGCAACAGACACAACCATCTGGTCTGGATCGATGGTTGTGTTTGTTTCTTGTTTATCAAATATAAATAACATAAGCAAAACCTAGTGTTCTTCCCCAATTTAACTTTCGTGCCCTAGATTTTGCAATCGGGCAATCCACACAATGTTAACCCGATTAATCATGGGGTAAACACTGAGTGTTGGCCGATTAATGATAATCAAGATTGAAATCAGACTTACAAACACGTTACGAGCTCGATTGAACGGTCAACTCAATAAGTCAAAATGCGATCATATTAACAAGAACAGAAGATTTTTAAGTGTAATTGGAGGTAGAGAAGAGATGTTTGGCGAGTGTAGGAGGTTAGGAGCCGTTCAATTTATAGTGTAAGGGTCGGTTGTTCGAAATGGCAAGCTTTGACTCGTTTAATGCATATGACGCGACAATTGAATAAAATTGGAATGTTTTTGACTGGTTTACCTTGTATAATACGCGTTTTGTACTATCTATTCCATAATACGAGTCCATTAGGGGTAATTTCCATGTTTAGCGTTAATTGAAAACAAATTTTGTGGGTGTTTGGTTGTTCAACAGCGCGCAGGAGGTAGCAGGTGACCAGCAGCTTAGTTTGTTAAAAAGGTTAAATAGATAAGGCATCTGAATATTATCACAAATGGCAGCGTGGAGTAGTGGTTTGTGGTGTGGTGTTTAAACGGTTGACCCGGGTTCGAGTCTCAGCGGGAACACTTTTTTTTTATTAAATAAGGAAGGGAAGGAGGGTGTTTGGGCCGGGTTATGTGTCTTGGGTTTGGGCCGCAGGTTTGGTTTTCTTTGGGCCGGTTTAAGTGGGCTGGCATATTAGGCTTCTATAACACAACAGGAAACAGAAGCGTGGGATGTGGGCCGCACAAATCTGTTTCAACTATGTAATACATATGTATATATATATATATTTTATAATTATTATTATTATTATTATACATATATATATATATATGTGTGTGTGTGTTAGGAAAAAAAATAGAGATTTAGGCACCTTTAATGATAACGATGAAAAATACAAGGGCTTTTATATTAAAAATTTGTGGAGAATTTTTGCGATGTTACATTGTTGGCTTTGTTTCTAAGCTGTGAGGGCGATGTGAATCATAACATGATCATATCCCAACCGGCTGATGTCTGTCAGCTGTGAAGGCGTTGTGAATCATAACATGATCATATCACAACCGGCTGATGTGTTGTCTTATCGTGCATGTGCTGTGATTTTTTCCTATGTCTGAGCCTTTTGGGATTTTCCTTGGGTTTTCGAATTCATTGCTCATTTTTGTTGGTTTACATTGTTACCTAGATTATGATTCAGGATATTTTCCGATGGTCGTGAGATTATGATGACGAGCATTGCATTGTTGATTTTAATGTGATGCCACCATCAAAATGAACATTAACATTCATTAATGCGTGGCACTTTCGATTTGTTGTTGCCAGTTGTCCTTTCATCATATGATAAGCTGTTTCACCATTGTTTTGTTCATGAATGTCATTTTTGGCCGCCATTGTTTGTTGGTTACGCAAGCGACATGATTAACAATTCAATAACGTCGCAGCCACGTCATTTATCATAACACGCTGAGTGTTGTCGCTGTGTGTTTATTACACCTCTGTTATTCAGCTATGGTGTTTTTGGGGGCTATGATGGCATGTATGTTTTGAGATAATTATGACTCCTGTGTTTTTTTGGGGTATTTCACATATGGTGGTCTAATTAATTATGTAGCGCCTATTGCGATGCGGTAGCCATGTTTGAACAGAATCATTGATGTCGATGTCGCTTTGGCGTGACGGGGTTAAAGGATGGCGCTTAGTTTTGCGCAACCTGCCCTGCAACCAAGATCGTGTCGTTTTTACAACTCTACGATGATGATAATAATAATAATACTATTGATAATATAAATATATTAAAGGCCCAACATATTGAACGGTTATTGTAATTGATGCGTTTAATTGCAGGCTTGTCAGGTGAGAAACTTCCACTATTGTATATTCATGGTTGTCGTCTTTGTGTGTATGATGTCTGCGACAAAGTTTGAAGGACCGATTCTGGTGGCTGCTTGAACTCTGATTTATGGTTTGTCTCTTTCGACTGTCTATGTGTCATGGTTATTGTTGGGCAGGTGGTTATCATATTCTTTATTTTGATTCTAAGGGTTTCACACCCTGGTTCCTTGCTGCCTTGGTCGATGATGGCTACGATGTATTTGCCTGAGACTGTAACTTTGTTTATCTTGGATATTGTCTTGGGCATTATACCAGTGGCGGTGGTGGTTTGGTTAGGTGCCTACGACCGCCGCATGGTCTGACTGCCTAGAAAAATGGACGATTATGGTGGCGCTCCAGCTCTTGGTGGCTGTTACCGCCTTCCATTTTATCGTATTTTTAGAGAGGCTATGATGATGGGTTTCTATGCACCTAAGTGATTCTGAACAAACATGAGATTATCCGCGTCTTAGCGGGGCAGCCGAGATGGTAATGTGAGTGCGTCCGCTTCCACATGGCAACCGGTAAGGATGCAGCCATGGCGGATTAATCCACTTTGTTTGGTTGTTTACAAATCTGAATCTGAGCCTCATAATCGTTTCACTCATTGTTTAAATTTTGATGTAGATGTATTTCAGTTGTAATTTATAAACTTTTAGCCTACCTTTGTTAACTCTCTACTGGTGACGATTGGGCGTAGATGACTCTGGCTATGATGAGTAGCGATATTTTCTTGAATATTCATGGAAGTGGCATGCTCTGGATTGTGGATGGTAGGTTATGAACCTGCAACCCCCGTTCAACCAATTATTTCAACAACTCTGAGCCTAATTTCTCGCTTTTTTTCTTTATTTACTTTCATTGTGTTTTGCTTACTTTGTTGAATACGATACTCTATTTGAATGATTGTAATTAACGCAAATTGAGCTTGATATGCCTCAAGCGCTTAAAGTTCAAGAATAAAAAAGTAATTTCATTTATAATCTTCTTTAGTGTTTATGTTCTTAAGTAGCATTTATGTTACATGAATACAGATTTTAGGTATACTTACCTACTTTCGTATTTCATGTGTCACCAAAAAAGGTATACACCACAAGTTTTTGGTTAAAAGAAGGACTTCAAACATAAATTAGAAGCCAAATAACTTAAGATGATTGATGTTTATGATGCTGATCAAGAGCTAATGTGTTACTAATGTTGGTGGCCTTCTTTCACTTGAAAAGATGAACTCTAGGCCATCACCATCAATAATACATTCTCTGTGGCACCCGACATGTTCGGCTTAAACATTTTGGTAAAACATAAGTCTACCTTAGCGAAAAATTTTTATAAACGGACTTAACTAGGTTAGTTGAGTCGGGCCAGGTTAGGATTGTCCAGGGTTCAATGATCTGGAGGATCATTGAGAGTTGTTTTGGGAATACACTAGTACTGAGTCCCGTTGTTGGTGAAATTACATGAATTGAATTAAGTAGGATATGTAGATTAATACATACGTGTGATACTATATGCAAATACGTGCTTCAAAGGTGTACACATGATTATATATGCTAAACATATGTTAGGATTGCATGTTCATGTGTTAGAATGTGCTAAAACCCGTTTAAACGACAAAACTGGAAAAACTGGAAAACACAAGTACTGGTTCGACCTGTAGGGGGTCGAACCAGGGATGAGATTTTGGCAAAAAGCTCATTCGACCAAAAGAAATCTCATTCGACCCATGATAGGGGTCGAAGGTGGCTTAGGTATAAATACCACACTTTGTCATTTGTCATTTTTCATCATTTCACAAACCCTAGTCGCCTCTAAACACTCTCTATCGATTTTAATCACTGAGAAAGGAGTTTTTGCTCTTGTTTTTCATAATCTAACCTACAAACAACATCTAATCAAGAATCTAAGGTGTGTTCTTAATCCTAAACCCTTTTTTTAAGTATTTTGATTCGTTTTCATCTAACCCCAAATGTCCAGATCTATTCTAAGGGTGTTTTTATGATTAAAAACCTTTCAAACATCTATCTAAACAAAACCTTATCATTAAACATAGGTTTTCATATCAATAAACATATGTTAATGATGTGTTATGTGATATAATGTGTTGTTTAATGATTTGCTGCTATACTAATGATAGAAACATGATCTAGGGCTGCTATTGGTGTTGGTTTATGATTGTTTAAGGTTACAATTAAATGGATGAAGATATCATGTTTAATTTGGGGATTTTGATAAATCTAGGGCTTGATGCATGTTAGTATTATTGATAAAACTATTGGGGGTTTTCATACACACATTGAACTGAGCACTTTGAGATGATTTTGAAAGAATTTCAAAAAGTTTCCAAATTGGGCAAAGATTTTATGCATGATGTGACATTTCCATAATTTTACCATTTTGGGTAAGTGTTAAAACGAGCTGATTTTGGGATAAAATTGGTGGGGTTTTGTAGGAATATATTAATCATGTTCGACTGCAGTGTTTCATGATGTTTCGTGGTGTTTTCGGATGGTTTTGAGGCGATTTGATGCGTTTTAGGAAAAAGGGTAATGCAGGGGTCGAACCTGGGATACATTCGACCAGCGTGGGATCGAATGCAGAGCCCATGGGTCGAAGGAAGCTTCTGCAGGTTCAATGTGGCCCAGTTTGGTCGAACGAACATGATTTAGGTCGAATTAACGCATGTTAAGGTCGAAGGAACATGTGTTAAAGTCGAATGAACTTGTATTAGGTTGCATTAACATGTGTAGGGGTCGAAGGTACCCCAAAAGGGTCGAACCAAGGCCAAAAGGGTCAAACCAAGGTCAAAACGGTCGAACCTGGACTTGTTTAATACTGATTCGACCTTACAACTCCGTATGTGTGATTTTTGATGCAAACTAAGTGTTTTATGCTTGAACATTATGTGTAATCTATGTATGCTTGATTAGTTTATGTAATGGATCACCAACGGGACGTCGGGTCAGTCTAGTGTGTCGGTTGAACAGTCAAACACGTTTTTAAACATACTTGGTCACGATCTGGACAATCGGGGACTAGATAACCTTATGGTTATTAGTCGGAACACTTTTGTGAACATTTTGATAGATCTACGGTAGTTGGGATTATCAAGAGCTTGGCTTTTTTTATATTGAAGAACACAACTGAAGGTGAGTTCACGACCCCACTTTTACTGCTTTTACTTTTGGGGGAGAAAACATGCGCTAAACTTATCTTTTGGTAACATATGTCATACTATGATCTACTTTTAAGTTGATATACGATCTTTGAAAGTCCCGGGGAAACCATGAATGTGCGGGGATGCGCAACGGGGGAAATATGGATAGATCTATTGGGCGTGACCTGCCCCACTCGACGGCTTGGAGGGCCGGGCGGGTGCATATTGTCTCAAACATTGCTAACCATGATGAACATTATTCGTGCTGAACATTTGCTAAACATTGCTAAACGTGTCCAGTAATGGTTTTCCAATCGTAGTAGTAACAGAACATAAGCCTAGCTAGCGTACTTTGGTAACATTGATATAGTATGGACAGGTTTTGGACTTGGTAACATTTCGTAACATTTCGTAACATTTGGTAACACTTGGTAACGTTTTGAACAAACCTGTGAACTCACCAACATTATATGTTGAGGTTGTTTTGGCATGGTTTTCTCAGGTCGCTAAGGTAGCAACAGTTGAACTAGGCGCACGAGTCTGCATGGCGCCTAGGCTTAGTTTCATGTTTTTGAAATAAACATTTTGAACACGTTGGTACATGGTTTTATAACTGGTTAAATGCTTCCGCTACGGTTTTGTGTTATGAGAACTATGTTTTGAGTTATGAGAACTATGTAGTTAATGAACTGAGAATTCATGTTGATCCGGCTAAGATCGAAGCTATTAAAGACCGGGAAACACCAAAGACGCCATCTGAGGTGCGGCAATTCCTAGTTCTTGCGGGTTACTATCGTCGTTTCGTTGAGGGATTTTCGAAGATTGCTCAACCCCTCACCTCTCTTACCCAGAAGGACCGAAAGTTTGACTGGGTGAACTGCAGGAATCGGCATTCTAGATGCTGAAGCTTAAACTTTGTTCTGCACCTATCCTATCCCTACCTAAGGGTACGGATGATTTTGTTGTGTACTGTGACGCTTATATTCGTGGTCTCGGTTGCTTGTTGATGCAACGCGATAAGGTCATTGCTTACGCTTTTCGTCAACTTAAGGTTCACGAGAAGAACTATACTACCCATGACTTAGAATTGGGTGTGGTGGTTTTTGCATTGAAAATCTGGAGACATTACTTGTACTGTACCAAATGCACCATATACACCGATCACAAGAGTCTTCAGCATATTTTCGACCAGAAGGAGCTAAACATGCGGCAACGTCGCTGGGTTGAACTCCTGAACGATTATGACTGTGCTATTAAGTATCATCCTGGCAAGGCGAACATTGTGGCGGACGCCTTGAGCAAGAAGGAATCTGCGAAACCTCGTCGTGTTTGAGCCTTACAGATCACCAATCATTCCTCTTTGCCTGACCAAATTCGTTCTGCACAACTGGAAGCTTTGAAGGAGGAAAACCTTAAAGCTGAAACTATGCACAGTGCCGATAAGCACCTTGAACTTAGTCCCGATGGCCTACATTACTTCGCCGAACGTGTTTGGGTTCCTTTGTTCAGGGGATTACGAGACCTTGTCTTGGATGAAGCTCACAAATCTTGGTATTCTGTTCACCCTGGCTCCGACAATATGTATCAGGATTTGAAGATACTCTATTGGTGGCCGAACATGAAGGCTGATATAGCCTCATACGTGAGCAAATGCTTGACTTGTGCTAAAGTCAAGGTGGAGTATCAGAAGCCGTCTGGTCTCCTGCAATAACCGGAGATTCCAGAATGGAAGTGGGAATGGATCACGATGGATTTTGTCACCAAACTACCGAAGTCACCAAGTGGTTGCGATATGATTTGGGTGATTGTCGACAGGTTGACAAAATCGGCGCATTTCCTACCTATGAAGGAACTGATGGGATCGAGCGGTTAGCTCGACTTTACCTTAAGAAGGTGGTCTCTCGGTACGGGGTGCCTGTTTCTATTATCTCTGATCGTGATTCTCGTTTTGCTTCGTGTTTCCGTAAGGCTCTTCACAAGGCTTTGGGTACTAAGTTGGATATGAGTATGACTTATCATCCGTAAACTGACGGTCAGAGTGAGCGGACGATTCAAACCTTGGAGGACATGCTTCGGGCATGTGTTATCGATTTTGGCAAAGGTTGAGAGTGTCACCTATCGTTGGTGGAGTTCTCTTACAACAATAGTTACCACTCTAGTATTAAGGCAACTCCATTCAAGTCTCTTTACGGACGGAAATATCGATCTCCTCTTTGTTGGGCCGAGGTGGGTGAGAGTTAGCTCACTGGTCCGGAACTGGTGTACGAAACTTCGGAGAAAATTGTACAAATTCGTAACCGTTTGGCAGCCGCACGGGATCGTCAGAAGAGTTATGCCGATCGCCATCCCAAACCTTTGGAGTTCCAGGTTGGGGACATGGTACTTTTGAAAGTTTCACCATGGAAGGGCGTCATACGCTTTGGAAAGCGTGGCAAGCTTAACCCCCGTTATGTCGGACCGTTCACAATTCTGGAACGAATTGGACCGGTGGCATATAGACTTGACTTACCCGATTACGTATGCTCGTCCCAAACCCATCCCAAAACCCGCCAGGTTTGTGTCGGGTAATTACCCATCGGGTATACCCGTGGGTTTTGGGTAAACCCATTAATTTTAAAAACTTGCCTAGTGGGTATATCCAACCAATAACCTGTCGGATATCTATTGGATAACTATGAACCAATTACACATAGCATTATTAAATATATCTATACATCTAATAAAACAAAGTCCATGAGGACACTTGGCACTCCCACATTCATCCTCAATTGTGTAGCCAATCATATTGTGCCAAGTGTCTCATTGTGAGAATTTATAAAATTTTTCATTTTAAAAAAAAAAAACCCGAAAATATATATACTAACACAAAACACACGGACATAACAATCCTCATTATACTCGCCTCCAACCATACAAACCTGCGAAACCCTAATCAGAGAAATCAAGGGCGATTCAACCAATCATTCGTCTCCAATCTAAGGTAATCTCTATTTCATTCTTATTTCATTGAATCCATCTTCATCTCTCATTTTCACTGTGTTTTTTTTCGTTTTTTTCTCATATCTTTGTCGATTGAAGGTTTCTTTTTCCCGGTTTTCATTGTATTTGATTATATTTATCTTTCGATTTGTGTGTTATGTTACGACAAAGAAAACCTTGGTTTGCCCTTAATTAGGGTTCTTGATTGTTTGATTAGGTTTCTTGATTGTTTGATTAGGGTTCTTGAATGGATATGGATGGACTCGGACAGTGTTTTTTTTGATTTGGCATTGATGATGTTAGGTCAAACTTAGGTTTTCAGAAGATTAGATTGATGTTGTTTTGATGCAAGTTTGTATGAACATTGTGAATATGACTTGATTATATAAAGATTTCAATTTGGGATTTTCAATTTAAGTTTTTCACTAATTATACTTTCAGTGACATTAATCTGTTTTCAAAAATTAATAGGTTTTAAGATTTTTCAGATTTGTCATTTATGTATTCATCTAATGATGCAATTTTAGTTATATGAATTCATGTTTTAATTTGTTTTTACTGATAATACAGGTGGTTTAAAGGTCGTCTCAGAATGGTGTCCGGATTTTGGGTGAAATCAGAGGGCAAAGAACGTGTATGTATGGTAAGCGACCTTTCTTATGCGTTAAAAATCCGTTGGTTGTTAATATATGTTCATTGATCACTGCACAGTATTCGGATGGAGAATCTTTATTAACTGAAAATCCAATACATTAATTTATAATCAACTGTTTTTGGTATTGATTTGTAGGCCTTGCCTGGCGAATATAAGGAATGGATTACTAAGTATGGATTCCCTACTGGCATGACCAGAATTCATACTTTAGATGAGAGATCATTTGAAGTTAAAGTGATGAATATAGCTGGGAAATGGTTTTTTTACAACGGCTGGAAGCATATGATAACCACGCTAAATTACCCAAGTGGTTGTCACTTTGTTTTTGAGTTCGAAGAAATGCTCAACTGTTTTAATATGTATACTTTTCATCAGGATGCCATAGCTGCACCAGGCAAGTATTTCTACTGCAAACTTGATGACCCACTCAGTGATGTGAATCGTCTGGTATGTTTTTTAAATGATGTGTAGAACCATGACATAACGCCTTAAATACATTAATATGTAGTAATGTTTCAACATTGTTTTTCAACTTTCCAGCATATAAGTTGCTTCGTTCATCATGGTTTGTACAATCGAAACCCTCCAATGGAACCGATTATGGTTAGCTCATTTCCAGGTAATCTCATGTATATAATTATTTGTTAGATAATGAGACTTTTTTAAATCTTGATGTTCATAATGATAACAGTGGTTAGATATTCATCTCCCTTGCAGGGCATGTTTTCCAGATCCAACTTGAATACGATGGTGATGAGATTTTCATTACCCAGGGATGGCCGTACATGAAACAGAGGTTTAAGATAACAACAGATCATCTGATGGTCTTTGAAATTTACAACGAGGTTTGTTTGTCGATTCTAAATTTCAATAAATATCATTAATTTTGTTTGAAATTTACATCATTAATTTGTACACTTTTCATGTTTTTCATTGTAAAATTAACTATAAACATTGGAGTTGTCCATCTTTGAGAAAAACAAGCTGACCCTGCCTCCGGAGTTGTGGGAGGACGTTGAACAGCCCGAGGATGATCACCATAATCATGAGGAAATAGTTTTTGTTTCTGATGATGATGGAGAAGAGTATTCAGATGAAGATGATATGGAAACTGATGATGATGAATCTGGATCGGATGAAGATGTATCCGATATAGAAGATTGGGCCGTTCCAGTTGTGTTTGTAGTTGACAAGCATTTTGTAAGTATTATATGTTAAAGCAATATATTATAATCATTTTGATGCTAAATAAACCTTTTTTAACAAATTTCATGTATGGTTATTGTTTTAGCGGATGAAGACACAATGAGCGAAGGCCAATGGCTTGAACAGGCCGCGGTCATTGACAATTAAGGATGGTGAGCAAAATAGCTGGGGTGTTTCTGTTGGTATTGAAGACAGGGGATCGAGTAAGCGTTATTACATCAAAGGTATGTCTGTGTTTGTTGCTGATAATGATTTGCAGGCTGGTGATCAGGTGCATTTCCGTTGGTTTGAAAAACGAGGTCTGTTCAAGCTCTCTAAAGTAGTTAGGGTTGATGGTAATTAGTTAGCTTACTGGTGGTAGTTTTTTGGATCTGAATCACATACTTTTGGTCCTAAGTCGTGGTGGTTTTTGGATCAATATAGTGGTTGTGGGTAACTCTTAACACGATGGTTATGGTGGTTTTTGGGATGATGATTAATGTTAGTGGTCACATACATTGATTTGTTTTTTGTGTTGATATGTGTTTTGAAAAATATATTTGTGTTATGGTTTGTGTTTACGACATATGATCTTCTATGGTTTAATAGTTGTTAGCAATAATTTGGGAAATATGTTTTTTTTAGAATTAGGTAAATATGCTTAATATGATGTGATTGCTATAATGAGAATTAAAATTTAGACAACTTTAGATTTTACAAATTGACTTTGTTAATATTGTTGATTAAAACTTAAATTTGGTAAATTAAATTACATTAACATTAAACATTCTGATTGTTAACATACTTAAATTTCGTAAGTTTGACTTTTTATTTGAAAAATTCCCAAGTTTTTATATCTTCCATTTTAAAAGAAATATAGATGTTTTTTAATATTTTAAAGTCAAAAGTAATTAATAATTTTAAAATTCAAACCGTTTTATGTTGAGAAACAAGATTTTTGGAAAGACAATCAATTAACGATGTGTAATTGACTACTTTTTATGGTTTCAATCAAGCTATAATTTATCTTTTTGACATCCTAATTTATGGCGTTGACTTTTTTCTGTTAAAATAGTGTTGCTGTGTAACTGTTACCACCTTGGTATGGTTGTTTTTGGGAATGTGATTAACTGTTAGTGGTTACATACATTGGTGTGTTTTACCTGTTGATATGTCGTTTGAGAAATAGATTTATGATATTCTTTTTTTTTAATACATATGAATGCTTATTAACAAAGTCAACCGTTTTATTTGAAAATGTTAAATTTTTCGAATACCATTTTAAAAAAAAAAAAGAAAACGTTTTTTAATATTTTAAACTCACAAGTAATTAATAATTTACAAATTAAAAACGTTTTAATTTGACAAACAAGATTTTTGGAAAGACAAAAAATTAAGGATATCTAATTGATTACTTTTTATACTTATTATATAAATCACGCGCTAATTTAGTATTTTCATATCCTAATATTAGTCGTTGACTTTTTTACAATAAGATTTAAGAAACAACATTTATTTTCATAATTTCGGAAACTTTGACCACTTAATTTGATTGAAAATGTATAATGGAAACCTTTAAACTTAATCAATTAGATTGCCATTTCATATTTTGTTTCTATTTAGATAATCTATACTAAAAATACAACATTTCTTCCTTATTTATGATAGCTATACGAAATTATATATACATGTACAATTCAATCGATTATAATTCAATCTTTTTCTTCTACATTTCGCAGGTAGCATATACTACTTTAGGTTCTTACATTGTTTATTTATATATCACACGAGTACTAACATTTTTTAGTTCGCGGTTATTTGTGATAAATATTACACACGTGCAGGCAGATGGATCCAAATAATGTAACATTTTTGAATGACATAACATGGCGGCTGAGTAATTACACAATCAAAGTTAAGGTACTTAGACTTTGGAAGAGAGCAAATCGAAAGATACCAGGTGAAACTCTTGCCATTGATATGGTTGTTATGGATGAACAGGTTAGATTTGATATCATCATTTCCTTTGTCACATATATGTTACACGAGTCCATTTAATATTTTTTCTGGTCAAACTATGTTTTCTAATTACATATTTTCACGCAGGGTTCTAAAATGCAAGCGATTGTGTGGAATAGATACATGAAGAAGCATGAAAAATTTCTACGTGAAAATGAAGCATATTATATCTATAGACCACAACTAGCGGATAACAAATCTGTTAAACACTTTTCTAAAAATGACATATTATCGTTTACTTTTGAAACAAATCTTACAAAGTGTAACAGATTTGATGGTAGCCAATATGGTTTTAATTTCTCTTCTTTTGAGTCTATTAAGTCTGGTAACCTTTCTCAGGAACAAAGGATTGGTAGTTTTCGAAACCTTAATCTTTTATATATATTTATTCTTTTAATTTGTCTTCTTATGTATTAGTTGAAATAACATTTTAAATATTTTAGATTTCATTGGGTTTGTTGAAGAATGGAGTCCACCCGAGCCTATCGAAACAAAAGCTGGATTGAAAATGAAAATGAACCTACTCTTGATTGATCTAGAGTATGTGTTTCATTTTTTCTATTCATAATTTATTATCTCATAATCTTTCATGTTATATTCATGTGTCATTTGTATGATTAATACTTAGGAAGAAATGTTTGAAATTTATGCATGATCTAATAAAAAATGTATTGTATGTAGTGGGGTAAAAATGTCATGTTCTTTGTGGGATGAATATAGTGAGCAGATGTTTGAGTACATCAAGCAGAATGAAGCTGAAGTCCATGTTGTTCTTATTGTTCAATTTGGTAGCTTTACCAATTATAAAGGTTTGTCATTTCTTGCAATTTGTATTATATTTGACATTTTTATTACTTTTTTTTAAAAAATAACGCTTGCTTTTTTTTTTTTAAAGGTAATATAAGTTTGCAAAATGGGTTCAATATAACTCGCCTGTTTATCAACGAAGATATTGACGATATTCGTGCTTTTAAGAAAAGGTGATATGTTTAAATTATCCTGTAATTATTTACATATATCAAAATATTTGAGTTATTATATATATGTTATATTAATTTTTTTATATTTACAGTTATATTGAAAAGTTTTTTTCTACGGAATCATCTTCTGTACAACGATCTCTTGGATCGTCTGGTAGTATGAATATTAATGATGAATTCTTGAATAAAACCCCTTTCAGCACTATTCGTGATCTTCCTTTGATAACAGAGGTAAGACTCAATTGATTTATCATATCATTATATACAAGTTTTATTTAAAATTCATTTTTTAACCGATTCCTGTTTCTTTTGTAGGTTAACAAACAGGTCATTGTTCTTGGAACCATTAAGGGTGTCGATGATAAAGATGAGTGGTATTATTTGGGATGTGAGCACTGTAATCACAAGGTGGAGCCGACCTTAAGTTTACCTGATGATAATGAAGAAACAGATGTTACTTCGTTTAAACAGGTGTTAGTTTGCCCCAATAGAGAATGTCCAAAGCACATCGTCTCTGCTGATCCAATGTATGCTTTATCTTAAATATGTACATCTTAAAGTAAAACACTATTAAATTTGTTTAATAATATTTTGTAATTTGTAAATGTAGGTTTAGAGTACCTTTAAGGGTTCAGGATTTTACTAGTATTACATCCCTTACTTTGTTTGATCGTGAAGCAAAGAAATTGCTGGGAATGTCAGCAATGCAACTTTTAGAAAAATCTAAGCAGGTAAGTTGTTTATATTCAGTCCAAAACAAATTACTTATTTTGCTTTATATTATGTATGTCATTTGTTATTAAGGTTTCTGGTGAAGAAAAAACAACTCCAACTGAGTTTCATGCTCTTGAAGACAAAAAGTTTGCGTTCAAAATTAAAGTGGGTCAATTCAATATTGACAAGCACCTAGACGGATATAGTATACGCAAGTTTACGAATGAGTCATCGATACTTTCTTCACTAGAACAAAAGTTCTCCGATATTCAGGTTTTTATTCCCGTCCTATATTCCTTTATAAGTTGATTTTATAAAAATTTCTTATTGTTTTACTATATAATCTGACACATACAAATCCTTTAATGTTTTTAGGTGGATCAACCTGGATTTGAAAGCTTGGATGGAGTTGAATCGTCTACACAAAATGCAGTCTCTCCTAAGGTTCTTTTCACCTCTTAAATCACTCCCGCAATTAAATTTAAATTGCTACTATTATCAAACTTTTTACCTTTCATTTACTTTTGTAGGATCTCCAGAATCATCTTGCAGAGTTAGTCTGGTCCATGACGAGCAGGAAGTGAAGCGTAGACTCGACAAAGTTTACGGTCTAGAAGATGATGCAAGTGAGTCTACTACCAAAGTGCGTAAGGGTGATAAGAAAGTTTGCACGGACAAATCAGTTGAGATCCCCCTGTTGATCCCAAAGCTTGAAAAATAAGAACATTTATCCGTTTGTTTTTTTTTTTTGGGGGGGATTTTTTCTGGATGTTTGTTTATGCTTTGAGACAATTTGTTTTTTATTATGGTTTGTTTGATGTTTGCTACTATTTTTCATTTGAATTAATTGTTGGTTTGAACATTTATGTTTTTTTCCTTACCTTTGGCAAATAATTGTTGAGTTGTTGAATAAATTTTAATTATTTATACGTTATGTTGATTTGTCTATAAGAATCATAACATTATTTATAAGTCCACCTATATATAATTCACATTTTTTTATCATATTTATATTATTTACAAACAATTTATCAAACATAAAGTTCTAATACATTCAATAACATTATTCAACAAAATATGACTAATATTTAATTATATTCCGTTTTTACAAACAAATTTTTTAAAAAAATGTTTTTAAGTTACTTTAATATAAAATTCTAAGTACTATAACGAAAGATTATGTTAAAATTACAAAGTTGCTATAGTACAATTAACTTAAACAAGTGTATTGTAATTACATACTTAATAATAAAAAAACATAAAAAATACTAAATATAATTAAGTTGACTTTTTCGTTTACTTTAAAATTCAAATAGTATTTCTTTAATAATGGTAAGTATTTAAGCTTATTAATAAACATTTTTAATTAAAAATTATTTGTAATTACACACTTGCTAAAAATAAAAAACGTTACATCTCCATAAATTCAAATTTTCAAAAAATTTGAATTGTAATTACACCAAAAAATTCAAATCCTGAAATTCCTTTAATCATGGTAAGTAATTAACCATATTAAATAAGTTTTTTGACTAGAAATTTAATTTTTAAAAATCTATAAAACCCTACTACTATAAATCAAAGCAACACGTTTCATATAAAGGAATCCATTCAGTCTTACAAACAAATCAGAAGACTCAAATATTCAAGAGTTCATCTTTGCTTTTTTCTGTTTTCTCTACTTTCTATCAAACAAGTTGAAGGTAAGTAATTCTTTTATTTCAATATTACATATTTTCGCATAACATGATTATCTACATGTTTTTTCTCTACTATTCCATCAAAGAAGTTGAAGGTATGTAATTCTTTAATTTCAATATTACATATTTTCGCATAACATGATTATCTACATGTTTTGTTTAGTTCGCATAACTTGATTATTTGTAGTTTATGTTGATTTATAATATATTGTTAGTTAAGTATTATGTATCGTTGAATGTTTACATATATATAAACCTATCATCCATAATTTTAAGTTTGTTTATATTTTGTTAAACTCTTATCATGCATTTTATGTAGAATTGCCTCCTTTTAGTTGAAATGGGACGTAAAAGACTATCTAACAGTTCGAATGGTAATTTTTTTGGCATAAATATACAATGTATTTCTATTTGTATTATTTTTGATTTGTCATCTAATTTTTCGATTTTTTATAAGGTGCTGACAAACGAACGCCATTATCTAATATCTCAAACGGTACACTTATTTCGTAGTTATATATGTCTTTATTTATATTAGCGTTTACTTATGTAACTAATACATAATTCTTCACAGTTATCTCCCATGAAGAAAAAGTTAAGCACGCGGCCGAGTGTCGTAAATATAGAAAATTACAACTGGATGCAAAGAGATGCAAGGTGAACAATCATAATAATGGAATTCAAAATGTGCCGCCAACTACAATATTTAATCGTTACTCCGTTGAACGTTCCAACCATTATATTCAGCAAAGCTCATCTTTCCAAAGTACATTGAATGTTTCTACACCCGGTAAACCAACGAATAACACTTTTTACTTTTAAGTCTTTCTATACAGTCTGAACTACCATTCCACATTTATAATTTAAGTCAATTTTATTTGTTCGTCTATTTTTATAGGACAATTGCAACAAAATCCTTTGTTTAATTTATCAAATGGTATTTTTATTTATTTAAACTACATGTTTTACTGTATACGAATATCCTATTTTCTTATTGATTTCATTATAAAAACTAATACTATTTCATACGTTGTTTCTACGCTTGAAGTCAATAAAAATATTGCAACGGAGTGTCCAAAATCCAGAAAACTACAAATGGATGCTAAGAGAGTCAATGCTAATCAATGTCAAAATTCAAACTCATCAACATCCAGAAGTACTTTAGTTTCAATCGATATGTCATCCTTTAGATCAACCTTCAACAACCCATTTAACGCATCCTTTTCTGGTAATAAATTTGTATGACATTTAAATATTCGATAGCTTTACTTTTTAAATTGATGACAAATTTTTTACTCTAACACTGTCTCTTTGTTATTTCATTATGTATTATCAGGTTCCACACAAACAACTCCTTTGTCCAATATTACAAACGGTATCATAATTCTATGTTATACAAGTTTTTTTTTACATTAGTCCTTTATTTTAACATTAAACGTTCATTGAATATACAAACTGATATTATTTTTATCCATAGTTTCCGTGCCTGAAGTCCAAAGACACAAATCTGCAGAGTTACAAAACGTTAGAAAAGCACAACTTGATTCAAAAAGACGTAAAGTTGGTTATGTTAGTAGACCTCGAAAACAACCCACTGTTGCACATGAGTGTTCAAATGATGACACGCTAAGAACTCCTACTTATCCAACCCCATCTGGTGCAATTTGCTTTGTGTCGATTAATGTAATGAATTTCTGAATCTTATTAATACTAACTTTTAAATGTTATTCTTAATTACAGGTGGACTTACTGATGTTAATACGGTCTCACTTGCATCATCTTCTGCTCAAAGAGAACCGATTAATACATCAAGGAATAATCGACGTTGCATCTCACCTGTCCGAATGGTTAGTTTGTCTGACGAAGAAAATGTGGAACCTCAAACAATTGAAGGCTTGCAATTTAAGGGTGTCTCTAAAGGTAAATATTAAATTTACAAAACATTTAAAAGCTTTTTTTTTCTTTTATAAGTTAATTTTATTTTATTTATTCTGTTTGCAAGATTATCTGGATCATGGTGATTAAACGGTTGTATGTCAAATGTGTAATGCAAAATTGTGGAGGTCAGAAGCTATTAGAAGCGTAAATGTTGGTGGAAGAACAAGCTATATGCTATGTTGTGGTTATGGAAAGGTACAACTTCCAGATTTCAAAGAGAGCAATTTAGATTATCAGAACCTTTTCAAGAACATAGAATTAAAGAGCAAATATTTCTTAAAGCACATTCGCCGCTTCAATTCTATGTTTTGTTTTACTTCAATGGGAGGGAAGGTTGATTCAAATATCAATAGTGGAAAGGCTCCCTTCATATACAGAATAAGTGGTGAGAATTATCACACGATGGGTGGTCTTCTTCCTTATGATGGTTCGAAACCGAAGTTTTCGCAGTTATATATATATGACACTGAAAATGAAGTTTCAAACCGAAAAAACATTTATAGGTAATATTCTAAAATTTTTATTCTACTTTTTTTTAGCCCTGTATATAAATTTTAATTTATTAAAAATTATTTTTACATTCATTTCAGTAAGGAAAAGGAAAAGTGTAAGGATATTTCTGACCTCCTTGACATTGAAATCATTCAGTACCTGAAGTCGATGTTAGACTCAAATAATCAGCTTGTGAAAAGTTATAGGAGTGTACGGGATCGATTTCATGAAAATCCTGAAGTTACCCTTAAGTTGCGTCTTATTGGTAGGAGAACTAAAGATGGCCGAACATACAACCTACCAACTTCGTCAGAAATCGCTGCTCTTATTTTTTCAAACAATGATGAGCAGCTTGACAATAGAGATATTGTCGTGGAATCAAGATCAGAGGGACTTCAGCGTATATCTGAACTTCATCCGTCGTATCTAGCCCTGCAGTATCCATTGCTTATTCCGTTTGGAGAAGATTATTATAGGGTTGATATACCACATAGGGAAGAGAGGAAATCTAAAAAGAAGGTAGATTCAAAGTGTTCAATGAGAGAGTATTTTGCATATCATATTCAGGACAGAGTTGGTAAGTTCTCATTGATTTTGAATGCAAGGCGGCTTCTTCAACAGTTTTTGGTTGACGTTTATACAATGATTGAGAGTGAGCGCTTATTTTATGTCCGTTTCCAGCAAAGTAAACTTAGGTGTGAAACTTATACTAATCTTCAAACGTTGAACCAAAATGGACCTACTGACTTGGCAAAAGTAGGGACACCTGTGATTTTACCCTCTTCTTTTACTGGTGGTGCACGCTACATGAGGGAAAATTATCTTGATGCAATGGCTATTTGTAAAAGGCATGGATACCCTGATTTTTTTATTACAATCACATGCAATCCAAAATGGCCTGAAATTAGACGGTTTCTTAAAGACAAGAAGACAAATCCAGAAGACAGGCCAGATATTTTAGCTAGACTATTCAAAGTTAAGCTAGACTCAATCATGAAAGATTTACGTGAAAAAGCACTATTGGGCAAAACTTCAGCAGGTAAAATTCATTACCAAAAAAAAAACTTCCAATATATATTCATATATTAGCATCTTTATTCACTTATACTAATACAATTTTTATTTGTTGTTTCTAAATAGTAACGTGTTTTATTAACTAACTTTCTAACTATATTGTTTTACTTTATGTTTCAGCGGTCTATACTATAGAGTTCCAAAAACGTGGACTGCCCCATGCTCATATCTGTTTGTTTCTTAAAGAAGCCAGTAAGCTACCCACAATTGAACACGTTGATCGTTTTGTTTCGGCTGAAATCCCTGATAAGAATCTTGATCCGGAGTTGTTTAGTCTTGTGAGTGACTTTATGATGCATGGACCATGTGGACGTGAATATCCGAACTGTCCGTGCATGCTTGACGGTAAGTGCTCCAAGAAATTTCCAAAGAAGTTTTCTTCTGCTTCAACGTTAGATTCAAATGGATATCCGATTTATAGAAGAAGAGAGTCAGGGATATTTGTTGAAAAAGGAACTGCTACGTTAGACAATAGACATGTGGTCCCTTATAATGCAAAACTTTTAAGGCGTTACCAAGCTCATATCAATGTTGAATGGTGTAACCAGGCTGATTCAATTAAGTATTTATTTAAATACATTAATAAAGGACCTGATATGGCTAAAGTTGCTTTTGTAGAAAATAATGGAGAAGGTGAAGAAGTGATGCAAAAAGATGAAATCAAAAAACATTTTGATTGTAGGTTCCTTTCAGCATGTGAAGCTTCGTGGAGAATATTTAAAAATGAAGTGCATTATAGATACCCTCCAGTTATAAGGCTTCCATTTCATCTGCCCGGTGAGCAAAGTGTTGTATATGGTCCAAAAGAAAATATTCAAAATGTGCTCGACAAACTAACGGTGGCTGCAACAATGTTTCTAAAATGGATGGAACTTAACCAAAACGAAGCTGTGGCACGTGAACTAAGTTACATTGAAATCCCAAGTAAATTTGTCTGGAAAGATGAAGAAAAAAAATGGGACTTTCGAAAGATGGGTAAGGCAATTGGTCGTGTTCACATGGTTAATCCATCTATGGGCGAGGCGTATTTTTTGAGAGTTCTTCTAAATAAAGTAAAAGGCCCTAGATCATTTGAGGAGATAAGAACGGTCAATGGAGAAATCTTACCAACATTTTGTGATGCATGTTATGCTCTTGGCCTCTTAGACGATGACAAAGAATATGTAGAAGCTATTGAAGAGGCTCATTATACAGGTTCTGGATATTCTCTTCGTAATTTGTTTGCGATGATGTTGCTGTCTAATACCTTATCTAGGCCTGAGCATGTTTGGGAAAAATCATGGAAGTATCTGTCAGATGGTATTATGCGTAGACACGAAGACGTATTCCAAATTGAAGGTAACAAATTTTAATTTCGAAATTTAATAAATTTATTTTTTTTAATGTCCCTTTTCTTTTAAATTGAATGTTCCAAACTTTTTCGTTTTTAGGTTTGTCTCTTCCTGATGAACAAATAAAGAACCTTACGTTGCTTGAAATTGAGAAACAGTTGCTTCGGAATAACTCAAGCCTGCGTAGGTTTCCTTCTATGCCTTATCCGGATAATGATTCGATATCATCTGCAAACAACCGTTTGATTCTTGATGAGCTGAATTATCAAGTAAGTACGTTGGCTGAGGAATTTCATACCCATTCACGTTCTTTAACTGATGAGCAACGTTCAATTTTTGATCAAATCATTCATGCGGTTGATGGTAACAAAGGTGGGCTATTCTTTGTTTATGGTTTTGGAGGAACTGGTAAAACCTTTTTATGGAAAACGTTGTCTGCTGCCATAAGATCTAAAGGACAAATTGTTTTGAACGTTGCATCCAGTGGTATTGCTTCTCTGCTGTTATCTGGTGGAAGGACAGCGCATTCTAGGTTTCGTATACCTTTGAATGTTACTGAACAATCATTGTGCGGTATAAAGCCCAATAGTGATATTGCTGATTTATTGAAGCAAACTAAGTTAATTATTTGGGATGAAGCTCCAATGATTCACAAGCATGCTTTTGAGGCACTTGATCGTACA
Source organism: Ambrosia trifida (assembly GCA_028751855.1). Lineage (NCBI taxonomy): Eukaryota > Viridiplantae > Streptophyta > Magnoliopsida > Asterales > Asteraceae > Ambrosia > Ambrosia trifida. Next base: position 79,783,542 of record CM054129.1, read on the forward strand.
ATGAAAGACGTCCTGCAATCAAATTCTTCACCTAATTCTGATTTGCCTTTTGGTGGTAAGGTTATGGTTTTGGGTGGTGATTTTAGACAGATCCTTCCGGTTGTTCCAAATGGTAGTAGAAGAGATATTTTAAATGCATCAATAACTTCTTCTCCTATTTGGAATAGTTGCAAAGTCCTCACTTTAACAAAAAACATGAGGTTAACTTTGGGTAACAACACGTCTGAATCCGATGAAACAAAGGCATTTGCAAACTGGCTTCTTGAATTAGGTGAGGGTAAAGTTGGTGAGTCAATTCATGATGATGAGTTTGATGTGGACATTCCAGATGATCTTCTTATTAAGGGTACATCAGATCCGATTTCTAGATTAATTGACTTCGTCTACCCTTCACTTATCCAACTTTACAAAGATAAGGATTACTTTTTAGAACGAGCAATACTTGCACCTACAAATGAAGTCGTACATGATATAAATGAAAGGCTTCTTGCATTGTTTCCTGGAGATGAAGTCGAGTATCTGAGCTCTGATAGTATATGTCAGATTGAGAATGGTAATAACCGTTCACAGGAAGACTTATACTCTCCTGATGTCCTTAGTGGTTTAAAAATTTCTGGGTTACCTAACCATCGTTTAGCACTTAAAGTTGGTATACCCGTCATGTTGTTGCGAAACATAGATCAACAAAATGGTTTGTGCAATGGAACGAGATTACGAATCACCAGACTTGCAAAGCGTGTTATTGAAGCCGAGATCATATCAGGTGGAAACATTGGTACCAAAACTCTTATTCCAAGAATAAATTTGATACCATCTGATATCAAGATTCCAGTAAAGTTCCAAAGGCGTCAATTCCCAATAAGCGTATGTTTTGCAATGACCATCAATAAAAGCCAAGGACAGTCTTTATCAAAGGTTGGATTGTATTTAAGAAACCCTGTATTCTCACACGGCCAGCTTTATGTCGCATTATCAAGAGTTAAAAGCAGGGCAGGCGTGAAGTTACTTATACTGGATGCTGATGGGAAAGTGATGACTAAAACAAAAAATGTTGTTTATAAGGAAATTTTCAGCGATATTTGAATAAATGTGTATTCGTTGCTTTTAAATTTTTAATAAAATGTTTCTACTTTATTTTTCTTATACGTTATACTACTCCAAATAATCGTACGTTGGTAAACTGCGTGTCAACGCGGGCAAATATCTAGTGTATATATATATATATATATATATATAAATGATTACAATGTATACATCTAAAATACTTAAATCATACAAAAACACTCAAAGACATATATAGATAACAAACATATAGATAAAAAAAATATTATACATTTATTTTTGGTAATTTTTAGCACAAGATGGCAATTTAGATGGACAATTAGATATATTATGCACACATATTTAAAATGACATATAAGAAATTATATTGGATATCTAATAGGGTAAATGGGTATACATTATCGGGTAATCGGGTCGGGTAAACGGGTATATCATCAAATCCCAAACCCGCGAAAAAAATAAAAACTAATCCCATACTCGGACCCATACCCGATTACCCAACCCTAAACCTGTCCTAAATTTGTCGGGTTTCGGGTTTATCCACCGGGTTCGGGTTTGATTGCCATCCCTAAAGCGTGCGTTCGAATCTAGGCATGTTACCGCTGAAGCTGAATGAATCTCGGGGCGAGATTGCTTTCAACGTGGGGATAATGTAACGACCGGTAAATTTTCTTTTCGTTTTCTCCTTTTCGTCTCTTTCATTTTTGAGCTTCGTGCAATTTTAGGGACGAAAATTCTTTCAACGTGGGGATGATGTGACACCCGGCATGTTCGGCTTAAACATTTTGGTAAAACATAAGTCTACCTTAGCGAAAAACATTTATAAACGGACTTAACTGGGTTAGTTGAGTCGGGTCAGGTTAGGATTGTCCAGGGTTCAATGATCTGGAGGATCATTGAGAGTTGTTTTGGGAATACACTAGTATTGAGTCCCGTTGTTGGTGAAATTACATGAATTGAATTAAGTAGGATATGTAGATTAATACATACGTGTGATACTATATGCAAATACGTGCTTCAAAGGTGTACACATGATTATATATGCTAAACATATGTTAGGATTGCATGTTCATGTGTTAGAATGTGCTAAAACCTGTTTAAACGACAAAACTGGAAAAACTGGAAAACACAAGTACTGGTTCGACCTGTAGGGGGTCGAACCAGGGATGAGATTTTGGCAAAAAGCTCATTCGACCATAAGAAATCTCATTCGACCCATGATAGGGGTCGAAGGTGGCTTAGGTATAAATACCACACTTTGTCATTTTTCGTCATTTCACAAACCCTAGTCGCCTCTAAACACTCTCTATCGATTTTAATCACTAAGAAATGAGTTTTTGCTCTTGTTTTTCATAATCTAACCTACAAACAACATCTAATCAAGAATCTAAGGGGTGTTCTTAATCCTAAACCCTTTTTAAAGTATTTTGATTTGTTTTCATCTAACCCCAAATGTCCAAATCTGTTCTAAGGGTGTTTTTATGATTAAAAACCTTTCAAACATCTTACTAAACAAAACCTTATCATTAAACATGGGTTTTCATATCAATAAACATATGTTAATGATGTGTTATGTGATATTATGTGTTGTTTAATGATTTGCTGCAATACTAATTATAGAAACATGATCTAGGGCCGCTATTGGTGTTGGTTTCTGATTGTTTAAGGTTATAATTAGATGGATGATGACATCATGTTTAATTTGGGGATTTTGATAAATCTAGGGCTTGATGCATGTTAGTATTATTGATAAAACTATTGGGGGTTTTCATACACACATTGAACTGAGCACTTTGAGATGTTATTCAAAGGATTTTGAAAAGTTTCCAAATTGGGTAAAGATTTCATGCATGATGTGACATTTCCATAATTTTACCATTTTGGGTAAGTGTTAAAACGAGCTGATTTTGGGATAAAATTGGTGGGGTTTTATAGGAATATGTTAATCATGTTCGACTGCAGTGTTTCATGATGTTTCGTGGTGTTTTCGGATGGTTTTGAGGCGATTTGATGCGTTTTAGGAAAAAGGAGACTTCAGGGGTCGAACCTGGGATACATTCGACCAGCGTAGGATCGAATGTAGAGCCCAGGGGTCGAAGGAAGCTTCTGCAGGTCGAGTGTGGCCCAGTTTGCAAACTATTAAGTTCGAAGGAACATGTGTTAAGGTCGAATGAACTTGTATTAGGTTGCATGAACTTGTGTAGAGGTCGAAGGTACCCCAAAGGGGTCGAACATGGACTTGTTTACTGATTCGACCTTACAACTCCGTGTGTGCGATTTTTGATGCAAACTAAGTGTTTTATGCTTGAACCTTATGTGTAATCTATGTATGCTTGATTAGTTTATGTAGTGGGTCACCAACGGGACGTCGGGTCAGTCTAGTGTGTCGGTTGAACAGTCAAACATGTTTTTAAACATACTTGGTCACGATCTAGACAATCGGGGACTAGATAACCTTATGGTTATTAGTCAGAACACTTATGTGAACATTTTGATAGATCTCCGGTAGTTGGGATTATCAAGAGCTTGGCTTTTCTTATTTATATTGAAGAACACAACTTAAGGTGAGTTCACGGCCCCACTTTTACTGCTTTTACTTTTGGGGGAGAAAACATGCGCTAAACTTATCTTTTGGTAACATATGTCATACTATGATCTACTTTTAAGTTGCTATACGATCTTTGAAAGTCCCGGGGGAAACCATGAATGTGCGGGGATGCACAACGGGGGAAATGTGGATAGATCTATTGGGCGTGACCTGCCCCACTCGACGGCTTGGAGGGCCGGGCGGGTGCATATTATCTCGAACTTTGCTAAACATGCTGAACATTATTCGTGCTGAACATTTGCTAAACATTGCTAAACGTGTCCAGTAATGGTTTTCCAATCGTAGTAGTAACAGAACATACGCCTAGCTAGCGTACTTTGGTAACATTGATATAGTATGGACAGGTTTTGGACTTGGTAACATTTCGTAACATTTCGTAACATTTGGTAACACTTGGTAACGTTTTGAACAAACCTGTGAACTCACCAACATTATATGTTGAGGTTGTTTTGGCATGGTTTTCTCAGGTCGCTAAGGTAGCAACAGTTGAACTAGGCGCATGAGTCTGCATGGCGCCTAGGCTTAGTTTCATGTATTTGAAATAAACATTTTGAACACGTTGGTACATGGTTTTGTAACTGGTTAAATGCTTCCGCTACGGTTTTGTGTTATGAGAACTATGTTTTGAGTTTACGTATTTCATATAGTGTTGTTTATTGTGACCGTTGACTTGGATCCTGGTTTGTCACCCTCCTCGCGGTAAAACTCCGCAAGTGGAAATTTGAGGGTGTGACATTCTCTCTTGATCATCATCATTATCATCAATCATTTAAGGTGATTTGCCTTCTGATTTATGCTTGAAGTCTTTCTTTTCATCAAAACCCTGTGGTGTACGCCTTTCGATGACACAAGAAACACACGTTGTGTTCATCCATCGTAATTTTCTATATATTTAATAAAATTAATACCTTGTTTATAGCGTTCTACCATGGGTTCATCCAGTTCTTCTTCACCCAGCTCTACAATCATAGTGCGCATTTGGTTCAACCTTTGCTTTTGGATCAGGGCCTAGCTCATCTTAAAAGTGTCTTTTAAAGATGATCTTGTCCTTGATATAAAAATCAAGGTAGTGCCAAAGACTCCCTAAGGTTGTCAAGATGGACAAAGAGAAGATGGATAAACTAATGAGAGGACGTTATAAACCAGGTGGTATTTTTGTTAGATATGCATAAACCTGAGCTTGAGTTGCTAGGGTGGGTTGGCACAATATGCAATAAACTAGAAGGTTAAATGCATTATATATTCTTTTCTGAATTTTATAGCCCCTGGCTATGATGAGTAGCGATATCTTCTTGAATATTCATGGAAGCGGCATGTTATGGATAGTGGATGGTAGGTTATGATCCTGCAACCCCCGTTTAGCCAATAATTTCAACAACTCTCAGCCTAATTTCTCGATTTTTAGTTTTTTTTTATTTCTTCATTTACTTTCGCTGTGTTTTGCTGACTTTATTGCATACGAGACTTGCAAAGGTAACGGAGTGTAACCTGCAATCACCATCGGATGATACTCTATTTGAATGATTGTAATTGACGCATATTGAGCTTGATATGCCTCAAGTGCTTTAAGTTCAAGAATAAAAGAGTAATTTCATTTATAATCTTCTTTAGAATTTTTTCTAACAACACTTATTTATATATAAATACATATGATTCAATAAAAAATAACAAAATGGTCTTTGTTGTTTGATACAAGATTTTTGCTATACATTACTCCCAACTCAAATTAACCTGCTTAGACATTTGAATTTCTTCAAAAACACTTTGTACGTGTGTTTAGACTTTTTGCGCTTGAGGTTTTTTCACAAAAAAACTTCATGGCAAAAAGCTGTTCAATTTTATAGATCACATTCTAATCATATGTTGTTAATAGATTTAATCATTTGTTTAAACATAATAATAACGTCTTTACGTATATATCTAAAGACTCTACAGGGTGCGCATTGCGCACCCTTAAAACACACTAGTTATATGAATTTAGGTATAAAAAGAGTGTGATTTATTTAACTGGTTTGATAAATAATACCATATGCTTTAGAAGTTACAAGTATTAGATGTTAAAATAGAATATCTAAGTTTGACCTTGACTTCTTTTGTAAAACAAGTTATGGTTCTTACTTTCTTTTATTCACAAGTTACATAAACAATCGAGTGTCGATATCCTTCTGTTAATGTAATGAACCGAGCAATTACCTACCGAACTTGGTTGGGAGTTCACGTTCTCATCATTGTTAGTAAACTCAAGGCCACAACGAAGACATTCATAATAAGTTCTACCATAGTTTTTAGCAGATAACCCCAATTTAGGATTAGTGGTACATCCCAATAGGGGACACCCATACTTGTTTAATTTATCTCTCCCGGCTTGGAAACCGTGATGCGACCCTATAAAGTTTTAACTTTCATAATCGGGATTCACAAATTTTCCAAATGTAGAGAGCACATGACTTTAAACCCAAGTACATTACCTATAACAAGATTAAGTATGTTAGTAACAAAAGCTTCTTAAAAAAGGTCTAGTGATTAAGCTACATAAGAAATACATTGATTGTCTTCTCTGGGAACAGGCTCAACTCTATAGCATCGGCCTTTGTAACTATCCAAGCTCGTAAGCCCATCAATCAATACAGTTGTCTATGTACCAGTAGAAGATTTGACAACTACTGCAGGCCTTGATTATTGAGGCGGAACTCCATATTGACGAGTTACTCGAAATGCTGCCAAGATATAAATATATTTGGTTTCATGATCTGGAGTATAATAAGACAATTTATAATCCTTAACACCAACTTTGAACCCAACACTTGTTTTAGTCTCTATATGTGGTGAAATAAATCCCTCCCTAGAACTCATGAAAATAGTTCTCACAACAAGGTCTACTCGAAAGCACCTTTTTCTAAATACATGCATGCCCTCTTTATAGCCACAAGCTAAACATAGGCGATTCGGTTATGCTAATCCAAATATCGCCTCATCTTCAAATGTCTACCTTATGTCAACGTCTCAAACACAACGCCATATGTCTTATTGCATGTAGTGTTTGTATTAGTTGACACATATTATAAGCCAATAGTTTTCTTATCAATTGGCAAGTATTAGTACTAATAATATTACACCATACACTGAATTTTCAGAAGATTTTAATGTATTGACATGACTACCTTATTGCTTTTAGTATTTCAATATTTTTTACATGTTTCAAGGATGTAGTCTAACACACATGTTTCACAGTAACACGTGCCCCCCAATACTTATGTACACATATATTACACTCCCTCTTCAAGTCCCCTTTTTGCAAGACTGCAACCACCATATTACACGAAAACCTTAGCCCAACACCCCAGCCACCAACCATCTGATCCAGTCCGCACCACTACAACTAATGATCGGGGTGGTTAAAAACACATACAAATTTGAAAGGGGGGGGGGGATAGAAATAGACATGTTATTATATAAGATACTTATATGAAATGTACTTTTATTGAAAAGTTATAAATCTTTCTATCTTATTTCCTATATTGATTGTAGTGAAATCTTGCATAAGATGATAACAAGTTACAAATACTATTTTGTTTTTTCCTTCCTTTCTTCTTTTTTGTTTCGGATTGAAAGAGGAAGAGTTGATTAAATGAAAAATCCAAAGGAGGTTCATGGCCAAGAGTAAAGGTGTGCGAATGCCGGTTCTTTTGGAATGTACACAACCATAGGTAGGGGTGGACCTAGTAAGGTCCCAACGAGGTCATGGGACAACAATGAATTCAACGCGTATATAGAGTTGTATGTAGAGATTTTTTGAGTGACGCCAATGTTTTATTAGACGGTGACTCCATTCTTGAATGGTGAATTGAAAATGCAAAGAAACAATAACAGATAATTGAATTTTTTCTGGCTAGTATTGTAGTTGCAGACTTGCAGCACTCATTAGAGTGAAGAAGATGAAACGAAAGAGATGAGTACTGTCGTACTTCTTTGTAGGTTAATAGGATGTTTTAAGTAAATAAACCAAAAAGCACTATATTACATGTTTTTTCTTCCAACATTTTTGAATTGATTTTCTTTTTTAACAATAAGAAAATAAATACATATTTAAATTGCTTAAAATGTTACAAAGCACTGTAAACCAAAAACAACATTGGGACTATAGATCTATGTCATGTTAGTTTTCAAAGGCTTTAACTTAATTTTAGCATTTTAGTTTATTCCATATTCGTTTAAATAATGTTATACAAAGTTTCTTTGTAATTTTGTTTTTTATGAGACTTTTAAGTATGTTACTATATTTTTTTTTTTATTTTATACTTTAATTATGATAAATATAAGATTTATCACTCATATAAATATTTTTCATAAATTTCTTATTATTTTCATTTTGAAACTATTTTTTTGTGTAAACTTAAAACAAATATCAATATAACTAATAGTTAAAGAGATGAAGAGAACATTTAATTACTAGAACCGAGCCAAACCAACTCACAAATTACTACGTCCGTTTATATGAAACTGGATTAGGGTTGTACACGAGTCGAGCCGAGCCAGGCTAAGCTCGAGATCAAACGAGCCAGCTCGGCTCGGCTCGTTTTTCTGGTCGAGCTGAAAAGCCGAGCTCGAGCTCACACGAGTGTTTCTACAAATATTTATTAAATAAAAAAGAAAAAATAAAATAAATTGCAGAAAAATAAAATTACACATATACATGTATATTTTTTTTATTTTTCTAATATTTTAAAGAATGGAAGACATACTAAAAGTATTATATGTATAATTTGCGTTTTTTCTATTAATTTTCATATTTTATTGATTATTTAAACTTAAAATGTTAACACTTCAACCTCCTCTCACATATTTTTTTAATTTAAATACTTAAAAATAAATATCATACATATAAATAAAATAATTCGAGCTAGCTCGCGAGCTCACGAGCCGAGACAGGCCTATATCGAGCTCGAGCTTGTTTACAATCGAGCCGAGCTGGCTCATTTTTTCGAGCCGAGCTTTTTTCGAGCGAGCTTCGAGTTGCGAGCTTTTTGTATACTCCTAAACTGGATCACTAAAATATAGTGACATCATAGAAATAAAATTCTGGATCCGTCACTGAACATAGAAGAGATCAGTTGTTTACATTAACTTATGCCATTGTTATACACTTTTCTATCATCCTTGATATATTAAACTTAAGATGGCATCAAATCAGTAGAGTAACCACCATTTCAATTTACAAATACTTATCTAGAGCAACATAAAACACATGTGATGAAAAATATGAAGTCGTAGGAAGGGTTCAAACGGAGTTTGATTGAACTCATTTAAGTGGCATTAGAACTGTCTCATCGAACCCTAAGATCTTAGTTTTTAGGTTTTTGATTTTTTGGATTTTTAGCTTGTAGTTTTTAGAATTTGTTTTATATTATTGTGTCTTTTTTTTCTTGATTGTGTCATTTTTATTCAGCATTATGTTTTGTTTTTCGGCATCGTGTTATATTTTCTGGCTCATTATGTCATATTTCGTTATCTATTGTGTTTTTTAAATTGTTCTCATCCTTCTTATTTTTGTTACCTCGGCTGGAGCTATAGGAGCTGGTGGAGGGAGTACCCGCTTCCGGGGGGTGTACATCATACGCGCCCTGCCAGGACATGGGCGATATGGTCGAAAGGACGGCACCCGGGGCTCTGGCTGCTGTTGGGGTGCATCCTCCTCCTGTGCCTCACCTGCAGGCACGACATTCTCATCGTCCGATACAGCGTGATCAATCTGCATCTGATCATTCTCGACATCTGAGTCGCTAGAATCGGGCTCATAACCCTGCTTACTGGTGGCTAAACATGAATGCTGAGATAGCCATTTATGTTATTAAGTGGTTGACTTGTGCAAAGGTTGAGATTGAATATCAGAAGCCGTCAGGCCTACTCTAGCAACCAGAAATCCCCATGTAGAAATGGGATGGAATTTCTATGGACTTTATCACAAAGCTCCCTAAAACGCCAAGTAGGCATAACATGATTTGGGTTATCATCGATCGCTTAACCAAATCGGCACACTTTCTGGCAATAAAGGAAACTGACACGCTGGAGAGACTGGCCAAACCTTATCTCAAGGAGATCGTCTCTAGGAATGGGGTGCCTACTTCTATTATATCCGATCACGACTCGCGATTTACATCTCGTTTTTGGACTACTCTCCAAGATGCTTTGGGAACTCGCTTAGATATGAGCACAGCCTATCACCCCCAAACGGATGGACAAAGTGAGCGTACCATCCAAACATTGGAAGATCTGCTACGAGCATGCGTGGTGGACTTTGGCAACAGTTGGGATAAGCACTTGCCCTTAATCGAATTCTAGTATAACAACAGTTACCACACTTCTATTCGGTATGCGCCTTTTGAGGCACTATATGGATGCAAGTATAAATCTCCCATCTGCTAGACTGAAGTTGGGGATAGCCAATTGACGGGTCCCGAACTCGTGCACAAACCTTCTGAGAAGATAGTACAAATCGGTAACCGGATGACTGCTGCTCGTGATCGGCAGAAAAGTTACGCTGATAAGCGTAGGAAACCTTTGGAGTTCCAGATTGGGGACAAAGAATTATTAAAGGTATCACCTTTGGAAGGTGTCATACTCTTCGAAAAACGGGGAAAGTTGAACCCGCGATACGTTGGGCTATGCGAGAGTGTCGAAAGGATTGGTCCAGTAACTTACAGGTTAAACCTTCCTGATAAACTCAGTGGAGTACACGATGTATTCCACGTATCGAATTTCAAGATGTGCCTGTTGGATACAACATTGGTGGTGCCACTAGAAGGGATCCAGGTGGACGATCAGGTACGGTTCGTGGGAGGACCAGTGGAGATTCTTGAGCAGGGCGTCAAGAAACTCAAACAGAGCACCACACCTATTGTTAAGGTGCAATGAAATTCCCGTCTAGGACCGGAATACACGTGGGAACGCATGGATTAGGTGCGGCTTAAATACTCACATCTCTTTACTAAAACTGAAACTATGCATAAACCAAACACTAAACGTAAAGCAGCTCTCTCAAAGTGAATTTAGGGGCGAAATTCCTTTCAACTTGGGGATGATATAACATCCGGGAACCAAGCACACACTTTTCTAGCTGGCTTTACTGTTTACTTAATGAATTTCGGGACAAAATTCTTTTCAACTTGGGGATGATGTGATACCCCGCAATTTCAGGTTCTTAGTGTAGCTAAACTCTAGTTACTCGTACTTACATCCTTTGCATTCCACTTAACTAGAGTTAGCTAGATAAGTCGCACGTGCACACACGAGATGTATATGTACCTATGGGTTATCATTTAATGAACGTATGATACCTATGAAATAAAATACATGTTAATGTCGTCATCAAGAGGCATAGAACTTAACTAACTCTTACCATTGTGAGACCGAATGATATTCCTATATCGAAGGGTACTAAAGGCTACTTAATGGACACAATGTGCAATCACAACACAATTAACATATATAGGCCGACTTACTCGCATAATATGTTAAGTCTTGGATCATGACAAGGCTATTTATCTTGGAACTTCACAAACTACACTTACATATATATATATATATACACACACACACACGACAATACATATATATATACATGTGCACACAATAGGATGTTTGTACCACACCTACTTGGGTTAGTCTTTGCCTTAACACTTTCCTATTATCGGCCGAAGCCTATCCCCTACCCATTCATGTCCTTTTCAAAACCTATAACCCACATGTGAAAGCATTCTCTTGGAAATTGAAGCACCAATCATGTACAAAAGATCCATTGATCCATCACCATCAAGCATAAGACAATTCCTTGTCTTATAAAAATCGGCCGAAGCCACCAAGAGTGCACCATCACAATCACTAGTTGTCAAACTTACACTTTAGTATATACCAAAACAAAACTATGACATATTCCTCACCAAGTCAACCTTACCTCAACTAGAAAGCCATGACAAGTCCCTTTTCCCACATGTTTGTTTAGTAGTTACACCCTTTTAGCATGACAACCAATGAGGAACATCATTCTTACACTTAGAAGTTTCCTAAACTACTCACCACCAATCGAAAATGAGGAGAAGCAAGGACACATCAACGTCACACTAGATAACAAACATTCTTTTTAGGACATGTCCCTTTCCCATGCTATATTGCGGCCGCCCCTTTTCCCATTCCTTGGCTTTTTGTGGCATGCATGACAACAAGAAGACAAATCATGCTTCTTATACCCTTCTAGTAACCTACTCATCCAACTCATGATATCCTAGTACTTAACCTTTGCAAAAGTGGAGGATTTGATCATAGAACCAATTGGCCGAAACCCTCTTGAAAGCTACTCATCATAGTGACAAACTCTTTCACTAAATAAGCATACATACACATCTATGGACATAAGGAAACTAGGTGTTAAGACTACCATACAATCCACTATAAAAGGGAATTAAGAGCATTCATCATTTGCCACACCAACATCTTTCGTTCACTCTCAAAAACCTTCGGGTATTATACTCTTGGAGCTAAAGCCACCAAGGGACGAAGAGAGCAACCACAAGGCTCTCTAGCTTGGATCATCCTAGGTAAGGCACATTGCACCATTAAGCTTCTTTTTCTCGATCTACCCCCTTGTTAACCCGACCCCCGGCCTTAGAACACCACACTTTAATCACACAACACTTTATAAAAGAATGGGTTACAAAACAATGCTTTTCGGATATAAACCTCATGCACATTGTCTTAGTTCTAGTGCTTGTTCTTATGATCTTGCTTGAACACTAACAACGATCGACTTTATTATAACCTTAAGTAATCAAGTTGTATTTTTGAGTCTATACATAACTTGGATCACCATGTAATAGATCGGTTTGCACAAGTACAAACTCACTTGGCTTAAGTTCAAAGCTAAGGCTAACAACATGGTGATCGAGGCTTAAAATTGTTACAAACTCACAAATATGTCGTGTGGTAGCTCTACAAGGCTTGGTTAAGCTTAAAACAATCAAGTTTGATTCACTAGATAATCGGCTTTATCTTTTATACACTAAGAACAAATCGGCTACCATGAAATGTGTTATTAAAGCTAAAACATGGGTTAACATCAACTTGGGTGAAAGCAATGTCCTAAACCCATGTTAAGATGTCTAACTTTATCACAAGTACAAAACCAAGGTTCACATAACTCAATAACCATGTCCACAAGTGTCGGGTAGACAAATTGTATGATAAACGACTAGAACTTGTGATTTACCATGCTTTTAATAAATCATAGGACAAATACTGTTCGGACGATAGTAGCTACGTAATTCGGCTTCGCTAGACACGAGCACCTTTATCAGGTGAGTTTCACTACTCTTTTTCTCAAAAGCATGCGTCTTGGAATGAGACACTTTCTAAACTTTTTCATAGTCCGGTTTGGGACTACTTTTACACATCCTGGATTTGGGGTTCTATGATTCACTGGGTGAATCTGCTTTCACTAATTCATGCTTTATGTCCTTGATGAACTAAACCAACTCTATCATTGAAGTCCTTCTAAATACCGAATGAATTGACGGGTGGGCAAGCGGGTTACTAGTTGATAGCGCTATTAGGTCTCACAAACCTCACATCGTGCTGAGAGCATGGGTGTGAACTATAACTTAACATATTATCATTGTTGATAGAAAATGATGCAAGGAACTTTGCTCACTATTGTGGGATCTCGTTGTTTAGCAGTTCGGTATTAACGGTTTTAGTTGTCACGAGTGGGTTCGCTACCCCTGGCATGTGAATTAGCTACTTACTCGTTGATACTTGGTCTCGGAGACCTACGCATTTACTTACTTTACTTTGGGAACTCACCAATACTTTGTGAACTCACCAACTTTATGTTGACACACGATATACATGCTTTTGCAGGTAGTTAGCTTCCGGTGCCACGATTAGAAAGCACTGCACACTTCACTGCATTTGTGTTTAGGCATACATCTAAATCGCATTCTATGCTTTTATGTTTTCTTTCATATGGTTTTAATTTGGGCGCGTTGATTTGCGCATGGTTTTAAAATGTTTAAATTTGGTTTACGCTTCCGCAACTTAACTAAACTTTTTGGTAAACACTAAACTTGATTTTTGAAAGCGAATTAAATGGTTTGGGCATTTACAGTACGTTCATATGACTTATGGCTATGGGATCCTAGTATGTCACACGCGTCGCGGTATAAACCCCGTAGTGGAAATTTGAGGGTGTGACAGTTTTGGGCCGGCCTCAACCCTATACACTCACACATACATGCATTTGTATGTGTGGGTATACTTGTATGTCTACATACGGGTTTCAAAGTGTATGAATCGCATATATGTTGGTGTGTATACATAAGCTAAACATTGAACTTTTACCATAAGATTTAAGTGTTTTAGTTAGTATAACTTGAAAAAATCATAGTTATAATGCGTGTGAAAGTGTGTGCCTCGGGTGAGCTTGTCATGGTCGTGTATTGTATATAAACAAGAGGAAATGGTTTGGTTGTTATACCTTGTGTGTGATAGCTGAAAATTATAAAAGAAAACAAGCTAACTCCTTGCAAGAAAGCTCCTGGGTGCTAGATGAGGACTTGGAACTCCTAAATGGTAGTGTTGGTCGATCAAAACAACCTTCTTGTGTGCCTTGTTCTTCGGCCGAGGGGTATCAAGAGGGAAAAGAAATGGTTTCAAGAGTTAGTGTATATGAGGAGTGTTATGTGTGAATCTCTTGCTTCCCTTGGTCTCAATTTATAGGCGAGAGAGAGAGAGAGAGAGAGAGGGAGAGAAAGGAGAGCCTTGGTTCATTGGTTAATAAACAAGGTAAGTCAACCTTCACCTTTTTTGGAGTGCATATCACTAGAGACTTTACTAATGAAAGAAGTTGACTTGGTGACTTTGGTGGGTTATGTAGGGGTGTTCGGCCGCTAGTTTTATAGGGAAGGGGCATTCTCCTTTTGTGGAAAAGTTGACAATCTTATCTTGCTAATGTGATTTGTGTTTTGCTAATCTAGTATAAGGATTTAACCATTGTTGTAGGTGATGGTGTGCACTCTTCCTTGGAACTCTTGGGGGCCGAAATATTATTGGAAAAGAAAGAGTATTGTTGGCAAGTCTAGGTGTCTTGGATGGCCATGGGTTTGGTGTTGTTTCCATGCTTGTGTACATGCCTAGGAACTTGAAATAGGAGATTGTTCTTGGATGTATGCATGCGTTTATATGTGTATGTATGTGGTATATATGTGTAGGCTAGTTAGGTTCCTTGATTCACTTATTCATGTCTTGGGAACACATGGGCCGAAATATTGTGGTGTAATTGAGCAATTTAGGATGTAGATACACGAAGTGCGACTAATGCTATTGAATTGCGAATTCTATTATGTTTTGACAATTACGGACGGTCGAAGGTGGAATATGTTCAGTCGAATGTAGAAAAGAAGGTCGAAGGGAGAGCTCAACAGGTCGAAGGAAGTCTGTGTTTATGTATTGTGTTGATTCGCCCTAATTGTTTGGTTGAACCTGCACATTCGCCCATTCAATTGGTCGAATGTGCAGGTCTATATAAAGGCTGAATCATTTTGTAATGTTAACTTTTGGTCATTTTGTTTCCCTCTTTGAGTGTGTTCCCTCCCTAGGGTTTTGTTAAGTCTGTATTGAGTCTTTATCATTATAAACAAGGTTTTGTAAAGATTATCAATGATGTTTATGAATGAAAAAGAATTGTTTGAAGTGATTTGTGTGTTTTGCTGATTATATTATCATTTCGTAATCAATTCAGGGATTCCGCACCTGAATTGATAGACTTGTTTGATCATAGTCTTTGTTTGACAATCCGATCCTTCTCATACAAAGTGGTATCAGAGCCATAAGGATCAAACAACTACGAATTGATAATATTAGTGTGGATTTGGACCCAATTTTGATCAAAACTTTTCTGTTTTCATTGAACATTTGAAATTGATGAATATTGATTGATTTGAACTAGTTTTCATGGATAAAATCTAAAATTCTCTTTGTTTAACTTGTTCCAAATCTAATCCGAAGCAAAACCTGCAAAAGATCATCAAATTTCATCAACATTTGAAAATTTTGGATCAAAATAACTGATTTTCAAAGAATAACCTTTTTTCAAAATGAAAGGGTCGAACCTAGGGAGAAACGGTTGAGAGTGTGGTTTTTAGGCCGAACCAGGACTTTTTAGGTCAAACGTGGAGTGTATTTCGGTCGAACCTAGAAATTTTTAGTGTGTTGTTCATTCGATCATCTGTTTTACATTCGACCAATCGCAAGGTCGAAAGAGGAAATTTTGGTCGAAAGTGAGAAGAGTCTGTTACATTCTACCTTCGAGTCTTAAGAAAGGGTCGAATCTAGACTTATTTCCACATTCGCCCCCACGCTTTGTGACAAAAGGTCGAACGTAGAAACTGTTTGAAAAATTTTCTAATCGTTTCGTGTTTTATACTTTGCAGACGATATGTGGAACTTTTCAACAACACCACGACCTAATACAACACCACAACAGCAAGTGACAATGGATCCTTGGTCGGTGGTTGCTCAACAGACGTCTAGTCAATCATCTCAACCAATCAACTATTTGGCGATGACTAGTTCGATGCCACAACAAGTTGCACAACCACCACAACAACCCATGGCTGATTACTGGGGAGTTGTAGCAGCGGTAGTACACTCTCAAACTACCAATGCGATTTCGACGCTAATTCATGACTTATCTTCAGGTAGTGGGAGTCGTCCACCAAAGTTGATGGAAATGGTGGATTACAACCAATGGAAGACCAAGTTCAAGATTCATTTAGAGGGAATGAGAATGGAAGGCACTGAAGCTTGGCAAATGATTGCTAAGGGGTATGTAGCTCCGGTTTTGGAGAACACTGGTGAACCGATTCCATTAGAGAGTCTAGCTGAGGATGTGAAGAAAAGGTTTGTGGTGGAAAAAAAAAAGCGTTTTCCCAACTATCCCAGGCCATTAACACTGATCTTTTACATCAGTTCGGGTCGTGCACCACTTCGAAGCAATTATGGGATATGTTAAGGAATCGTCACGATAGGAATGAGAAAACAAGGAAGCTTAGAATGGAGGAGTTAAGAAAAGAGTTTGAGAACTTTAGCTATATGGGTAATGAGACACTGAAGGAGTTGACTCCGAGGTATTGCCATTTGTTGACTGAACTTTCAAGCTATGAGATTAACATACCTATGTCTGAGCTGGTGGATAAGTTTGCTAATGCATTACCACCATACTGGAATCAACACATTGAGGTCCTTAAGGAGAAAGATGCATCCTAATATTGAACCATCAATGAATTCATTTAGAAGCTTGAGAACAAAGAGGTGGAGGAGAAGAGGAAAGCTAAAAGAGCGCAAGTTCCTCAGAATCCAGAGTTATATCATGGTGGTACATCTTCATCTCTGACTAGTTCAAGTTCTACTAGTTCTGTTGCTCCACACATAGCCTGTGTATCAAGCATTGTTAAACCAACCAAAACCCCCATAAACTATCTTGCTCAAACATCATCTTATACCCCACCATCCTACCCTAATACTTACATCCCACCATTTTCACCTATGCAACAAGCTGCATGTTATTCAGCTAACTTGAACCAACCTCAACAACAATCCTACATTCCTCAAATGAACCCAACTCAAATGAACCCAAGTCAATCAAACCAAAGCCCAATTGTGTTGGAGACATCCAACTTAAACAATGTCACTGTTGAAGTTGCACAGCACCATGTAGCCTTGGTTTCTGCTATGGTCGCTTCGTATAATGGATTAGTAGCTAGTCAAATTGGTAACAACAACTTAACCAGTGAGGACTACGCTCAAATTCACAAGGAGGAGATGGAGCTCATTGACATTCAGTGGGCATTTGCTAGTGACATGAGGCGAGCGACTGAGTTTATAGAGAAGACGGGCAGAACTGATCTTTCTACATCTCCCAACACCATATATGGCTTCAACAAAGCAAAAGTTACATGTTTTAACTGTGGTGGGAAAGGTCACTTCAAAAGAGAATGCACACAGCCAGCACAACAGGGGAACATGAATCTTTTTAACACTAATTACCAGAACCGTCAATCACAAAATCAGGTATCATATCAAAGCCAAAACTACTCCAACTTTCAACCACAAAATAATTTTCAAAACCGACAAAATGCCTCACCAAACAATTCTGTTAGACAAACCACTACACAAAACCAGAACCAAAACCAAACACCACACAATCCAACCAGAACAATCATTCCAATTTCTACCCCAAATAGCCAAACCCAACTAGATAATCAGAACCAGGCTTTGGTAATCCAGAAGGATGAGGGATTTGATTGGACTGGTATGCAACTTGGTGTTGAGGAGATCACTGCTGGTAATGTGGCGTGTGTTGCCCATAAGATAGATTTGGAGGAACCGGTGTCAATTGAAGATGATTTGGAGATTGAGAAGATATCTGAGGTGAAGATTGAGGAGTTGGTTGAAGAAAATGATGTTTGTGTTGAAAAGAAGTCAGGATTGGTTCTTGACTCAGTCACTGATGTTCCCAAACAGTGTGATTCAGCTTATTCTGACTCGGAGAGCAATTCTGATTCTGAAGCTAGTGTTAACTCACTAGATGATGATATTGATCAACTTCTAGCCGAAGCTGATTTTCTTATGACCCGCAAATCTTGCATAGTGGATGATGCTTTTACCAGAATCGATTATTCTAAATTCTTTGCTAGAAAGGAAGCACATTTTGTATTGATGGCGATGACTGAGTCTCCAAAACCGGTAAGTTCTGAATCTACTTTAGACATGAAAAGTGATAAGTATTGTGGTGCATGCGATAGATTGACAGAGGATAATATGCAACTCAGGGTTCAAATTGAGAGTGCTAAGATCAACTGTCAATCGTATCGAAAAGAAGCATTTGAATTCAATAAGGTACTTGATGGTTATAAGAAAGACATTTCTGATCTAAAGAAAACATTATCTTTAAAACAACTGGCCATTAACAATTACATCAATGAATTGGAAGAAACAAAACTTGAAATGGCAACCATCAAGTGCTTTGTTGAGAAAGTCAACAAGAAGCTTGAAAGCTACAAACATATCGCATATGTTGTTGACCATATTATTGAGGAACCTTCACAGTCGAGTAGTGCAAACTACAAGGCCGTCCCATCTCCAGTGTTGTTTGAAAATCATACTTTACATTCAATAACACCGGAGAGTTCACTTAAGTCTGACTCTACATCGGATGATGAGTTTAACACTTCTAGTGTGGGAGACCCTAATTCCGATGTTAGACCTATTTTGGGACTGAATGATGAAGGTGTGATAGCTGTAACTGATGATTCTGACTCTGAGGATAATAAATCTGAGAAAGTGAGTGATATTCCTGTTGAAAATCACATTATTACCAATGAACCAGTGTCACCTACTCAGATTATCAATCCAATGGCTAACGCTCATCGAGGGAATCAGTCAGATAAGCAGGTTGAGAAGAATGAACAAAGTGACAAACCAGTCAAAGTGTTTTATCGGATGGAAGGATCCGATAAGATAATTTCTGACGAGGAATATCCAATTAAGTTTGCCAACTATTCCAAGATTGAGAAAATATGCCAGGAGAGTACCATTTGGTTTCCAAAACATGAGAGAACAAATGATGTACCTCCAGAGGTTTTGAAGAAAATTTATTTGGATATTCCAAAAGAACCAAAGGTTCATGTCACAAAGTTTATTAAGCCTAAGGAGAAGGCGAATAGTTTTCTTGAGCCGACTTACTCAAAGGACCCAGTTCCTGAGAATTTAAGAAGAAGGTGTGTAGATGATCAATATCCTATCACTACTTATGCAAAGTCTGTGAGCGTTGGATTTTATCTAAAACAGGATATTATGATCATACAAGTCACAAATCTAGGTGCGGAAACCCTAGATCTGAACAAATTGATAAGATGCTAATCACGACACAATCAAGATCATTTTCAACTTCATTTTCATAGATTAACTTTCAATTAATAAGCAATTACAACGTTTATGTTAATCTAGAATCACAAAGACACTTTCTAAAAACACTACTGAACCTGCACAGAACCTGGACACAAATGATAACTCTCTTACATAATCAAAAACTCAAAACCTATATATAATGTCTGCACATTCGCCCCTTTCAATAGGTCGAATGTGAGAATTTCCACATTCGCCCACTAAGAGTGGTCGAATGTGGTCTTCAGTCCACGTCCATTCTTCATTCGTCCAGTATGCATCTACCTTCGCCCGTTTATCTTCACCTTCGCCCAGTCTATATTACATTCGCCCCATCAAAAACTACATTCGGCTACCCATTAACATATGTTAATAATATCATATCCAATCCTTAGTCGCAAATGCATCAACAAACTCCCCCTCGACTATTGATTGGATAGTCTTCTTTGATAATCCATCGTCCTGTTCATCAGCTTGATTCTAAGCTGCTTCTTCTGTTCATCAGTCATTGGCGGCTCGAATGTTTTCTTCACAGGCTTTGATACATTGGCGATCTTCACAGTTTTGCCAAGTTTACCCTCCAAGTTGCTTCCAGCGTTTATATCATACGCAAAACAAACTCCCACAACTTGAGTGTACTTCCTCGCCTGAGCAAAGTCGTTCGGTTCATAATAGATCGGATTAAAGAACAACATGATGATGTCTTCGAAAGTACAGTTTATCAGCCACATAGGATCAAATACATGTACATGCTTGTATTTATCCTTTCCATCCCTTAATACAATCACTGCTTCTGCCTTCCTCCAATCGTAATACCAGAAAATGAAATCAGCACTAAAATGCTGTGGCATTGGCATCAATGGTATCTTCCTCATCACATTTGGTGCTTTATATATCAAAGTCACACGCTTCATATTGGTTTGAGGATCAATATCCCTATGCTGTTTTCTTCTGGGATATTGAGGCTGAAATCTCTTCCATCGTGTACGACTTTCCCAAACCAATTTGTCCGCGCACCAACCGACATGCGAACCATTTACCTCGGCACCTGACATAGGAAACCTGCATAAATCTCTCACCGCCCAGTACGGTAGAGTAAGCAAATCACAGAATCTGTTGAAATACAGAATTCCGGTTTCCCATTTCGCTGCAATACACTTGAGTCTGCCAAGATACGTCCACCCGAGAGCTCTGCCTTTGAACTTGGCATTATGAAAACGATAGAAGTTACCTTGAGCTTCAGGTTTAGGTCGGTTCTCATCCATCTCCTTCAACTTCTTCAGATAATTCTTCAACTCATCAGACTGGTTGGAAGAATCTTTCTTTTCATCTCCAAACACTTTCTCAACAAACTCTTCGCTTCTTCTCTTCGCTTTTTGTTTCGCTGACTTGTTTGGTATCTCTGTGAAGTCAGGAAATACTTCGTTCTCATCTTCTTTTCTGAAATACTGGGGAAACTCCTCATGAGTAATATCTTCTATCTCAACCTCATTGTTTTCTGGAGTTTGCACATCATCAGAATGATTTCCCATATCCTTTTCAGGAATATCAGGAATCGATTCATCCATCATGAACTCCTCAAACGTCTTACCTACCCTCTGTGCGAGACCATCTAAAATTTCTTTTGCCACAGATGCAGGTAGTTCCCCTTCTTCAAGATTTGGATCTTCATATTCCAGCTCGTATCTCAGATCATCAGTCTGGAATATTTCAGTGAAGCATCCAGTGAACTCAATAGTCCACTCCCTCTTCTCCAACATGTTCTTGTATATCAGCTTAGCATCATCAGAAAGAGATCTCACCTTTTCGTTCCAAAAGATACTTTCATCTACATTCTCACCTTTCTTCTTGGAACTAGATTCTCCAGTATCTTTCTTCTTCTGTGATTTTCTCTTCTCATAAGTATACTTAGAAGTATCATCTCCTCCTTCATGATCACTTCCACTGCTAAGCTCATCACCCTTCTTTCCTGTACCCTCAGCACCATCATCATCATCATCATTGTCATCATCATCATCATTGTTGTCATCATCACTTTTATCCGAACCCTCATCATCCTCTTCATCATCATCATCTTCTTTCTCTGATTCAGAATACTCATAGTCAACCTTCTGTTCATCTTCTTCTTCATCTTCCTCACCCTCTTTCAATTGGGGTGCTCTGCTATATAACTCTTCAATCAAACCACACAAGCGTTTGTTTTCCTTCTTCAACTCTTTGTTATCCGCCTTGATCAGTTTGATCTTGTTCTTGTTTCTATCACATCTTCTCTCAAGCTTCTCATTCTTAGCTTCTAACAACTGAATCTTTTCATTAATATCATCCTGATTCGCTTTTGAAGCAACTACAATCTGGAGCATCTTCTCCTCATTCTGCTTGAATTTTGTGATTTCAGCTTGTTAAGCAATCAGCATCTTCATCATGTCCTCCATCTTCTTATTGACCTGTTTCATCACATCATCATCAACAGTCATTTTCTTTGACTTTGATCTGGAGGGCTCAACTTCAACAGCTTTCTCCTTTTGAGGCTTCTTAAACATCTCGAGCACTTTATCCATATCGATATTAAACTGATCGATTGGTAAAGTCTCTGCCTCCTTTCCTTTCTTCTGCTTCTTAGCAACTGGCGAAGATAACTTGGAAGGTGTTCCAGCATCAGGCAATCTCTTACCCTTCAACAACTGAGCCAACTCCTTCTCTCTCAGTTCTTTCACACTAGACTTCTTTGCCATCGTCTTTTGTTTCTTTGACTTCTTAGGCAAATTCACAACTACAGTGTCACCAACACTCAGCTCAGCTAAATCAACTCCCAAACCTTCATCTTCAACCGATTTCCTTCTCCTCTCAGACTCTTCTATCGACTGGTTCAATAATTCAGACTCACCAACCATAGTGGCCTTACGTTTGGTGGTCCTTACGTTCTCGTCATCCGAATCCCACTGTTCATCAATCTCAGTCTCTTCCGAATCCACAGACTCTTCATCCACCAAACTCGAACCTTTCTTCGCAGTCGATTTCTTTCTAGCAGACTGTTGCTTTGTGCTTCCCTGATCAATAGCCTTTCCTTTGCCCTTCCCTTTGGCTCCAGGATTGACTACTTGACGCTTCCGCTTAGTGCTTGAATCAGCATACACTAAGGGATCGTCGTTATCTGAGTCACTATCATCATGTCTAGCTTTGTTCTTGCCTGGATCAGTGTAATCCGGACGAGCCAAAGCCCCAAACAATCTCCTGTTGGGTGGTTTCTCATTATCAGCTACACCCTTATATCCTTTCATCCTCATCAAGGTTCTAATATTCATGTGATCCTGACCTAGAATCATTGTCGGATCCTTCTTCAGCATTGGATACTTGTGGTCAAAAATCATCATTAGAAACCTTGGATACAACATGAACTTCTTAAACTTTATCCCCCTCAGCATCTCCAACATGTGGTCAAGTATCATCCCAGACACATTAAATGGTTTGTTGAGTGTCAACGCAACCATTAATGAGCTCAAACTCTTCCTCATCACGTCATAGCCACCACTAACACATCCAAAGACATGGATCAGAACGTGTGCAAAGTACTTGTACTGCACTCCCAGCTTCCCTTTATACATCGATCCGTCAGTGATAGGACCTTTGTATTTCATCCTTAAGAAGCACGCCTTCTGTTCTGTCCACGACAATTCTCTGGGATCTTCTCTATCCTCGAACTTAATCTGTAAAGCTTCCCGGATGTCGGCTTCAGTCAAGAACATATCTATCTCCTGGATCTTGCTCTTGATAATGGTTTGATTATCCCAGTAGTCGTACTTAGCGTTCTGATAAAAATCTTCAATAATGTCCTTGTAAATGATAGTAGGTGTGGCTAGAGCGTGTACAATCCTGCTCCTTTTCAGAAACTCAATGATGCCAGTAAACTCCGTGTTCTTCTCCACATCTCCTAAATATGCACAGCAGTTGTGCGATCTTTCGAACGGCCAACTACTCGGAGTAGATGTTTCTGCTACAGGAACTGATTCTTGAACAGCTATCTCTTCTGGAGTCTCAACATTCACTGCTGGAGCTTCAATATTCTCTGGTTGTTCAGCCATCTGCAAATAAAAATCAATAAAACGCGTCAAAACACAAAAACGACAAAAATATAAAAATTTTGGTCAAAACACATCTGCACATTCGCCCCTTTTTAATTGGCCGAATGTGGAAATTATTGGTCGAATGTGAAATTATATGGACGAAGGTGAATAAGATCTTGATAAAAAATCACTTTCGTCCATTTTCTTGTACATTCGCCCAAAGATTGTCACCTTCGCCCGGTTTAAGAACCGAAGGTGAAATCTGTTTTACCCCCAAAATTTAAAAAGTTGCCATTGTTGATTTTAATCCGTAATTTTGACTCAAATGGGTACTATCAGTGCCGACTAACACTTGTTTATAACCAATTTTATCAAAATATCATTTTACATAGGTTTTCAATTGGAATTAGGGTTCGTCGTGTTCATTCAATCAAATCTGTCATCTAAACACGTTATAAACCTAATTCCTTTCACACTCTCCCCCTAAAACCTATGTATAATGATCGGCAAACAAAATCATGCATCAATAAACATCAAAAATCCCCAGTTATGAAACCCTAGGTCCGTGTATAAAACCCAACGATTAAGGGCTGAAAACTTGTCCAATACCTGCAAAATTAGGCTTAAACTGATCAGGAATAGATGTAGAATCAAATGCACAATCACAGAAAATAAGATCAACAAGGTCTGGTTATGAGAGAAAGTTTGAAAAAAAATTTTAGAATGAGAACTCGAATGTGACAGGTAGTTATATAGGAAGCCACCTTCGACCGGTTCTGATGGACGAAAGTGGGAAATAATCACATTCGCCCGTTTTAATGACACGAATGTGAAAGGTGGTCCACCTTCGCCCCTAATGAAAGACACGAAAGTGAAACTTGGTACCCGGAAGTGGAAAGCACACCCGGAAGTGGAAAATCCAACTTCGTCCAAACTAAAAACGGTCGAAAGAGATAGTTTTTCCACATTCGACCCAATTAAGGGGCGAATGTGAAATGGAAAAACTGAAAATTTCGCCAAATCACAAATTCGAATCCCGTTCAACATTTTTCAATCCGTTAAGCTTCCAAAACTTCAAATTTTCACATTTTGAATGTCACAAAGTCCAGATGGTGTTATCAAATCTCAGAAATCGACCATCAAGCATCCCCGGATATCAAAAAAATAAAGCAGAAATGCAAATCTTTTGTATTTTCTGAAATTTATATCAAAACACACCTAAAATCTTTTTGGATTTTGTAACTTTTTGACAATAAAAGTAAAATACAACAAAGTAAAATGCATTAAAGTAAATGAAAGCAGTAAACATTTTGTGATTTCCGGTAAGAGGATCATATCAGTTTTCTGAGAAATCTGAACACAGCGTTGATCTAGTTCAATATTATCATTAGAAACAATATGTGATACGGCAATTGCTGATATTGTTGTCCACATAAGCTCTCATGCAGACAATTACGCAATGCTTTAAAATGATACGAATTAGATGTATTAGACTAACACATTGTGGTTCCCACACACACGACATACTCCCGTATCAAGAAGTAATCTGCACAAAGACTCATTGTAAAGCGTGATTATGCTTTCGTCGTCTGTAATTGTTCAAGATATAATGCATAGAGGTATACAGGTCAGCAAATTAATGCAGCAAAGTAACATATGCACCATACCAGGTTGAGGACTGATATTAATCATGACTTGCATCAATGATCAATACGATATTATAGATAATCTTTGATCATCATATAACATGGAAAGTTCCTCAATTCGGTAACTTTAGGTTTTGGCATAAAGCTCTTTTATAAAGACATCCTGTCTGATCTAGGTCCGTAATGACTTACAGCAGAAGATCAGATAGGCTATCCCCAGACAACTAATAACATAACGACCCTAAACCTCCGAGTTTTGTACAAACACCCTGTCAAACGAAATTACGGTACTAAGACCATATGCCCATGAGGTGTTCATCCACAAACGCGTAGTTTGTTATGTTTGTATCACTAATGCACGCAATATAAAGTCTACGAAGCCTATCAGCATATCACACGTAATCAACATACGTCTCATTAAAACTATACAATTCTTTAGCCTGTGTCAGATCCCCACTGATGTACTATCATTTCCTCTTTTTATCCAGGAAAACATTTTGGGTTTTTCTAATTTTTAGGTATTTTGAAAATTTTTCAATGTTTTTGGTTTTTCTGATAAAATGACTCCCCCTAAAGTAAAGAACATATTTTTGGGTTTTTAATTTTTCTGAAAGTCAAAACAAAAATTTGAAAGAAACAATCCACTTGAAAGCATCAACTTCTGTGAGGATTAAACAACCCCCTCGAAAGCATCAACTTCTTTGAGGATTATGATAGTAAAGAGAAATTCCCAATTAGCAAAGAGAAATTCCCAATTAGCAAACATTTAAATCTAAAACTAAAAAAAAAAAAAATGATAAACCGAGGAGCCGATTAGTCCTGTTTTTCCTTTATATTGTTTACTTTCAAAAGATATTCAAAGCGGGATCTGTCAAAAGCTTTTGTAAACAAATCTGCACGTTGGTAGTCAGTATGGATTTTGACCATGTCAATCAATTCCTTAGCATAACAGTCACGGATAAAATGATATTTAATCCGGATATGTTTAGCTTTAGAATGATTTTCAGTATTTTTAGTTAAAGCAATTGCGGCTTCGTTGTCACAGTGTATAGGGGTTTTAAGAAACTGCAAACCGTAATCGACCATCTGTTGTTGGATCCAGAGCACTTGCGAACAGCAACTCGAGGCTGAAATGTACTCGGCTTCACATGTAGACAGTGCGACGGAAGTCTGTTTCTTGCATTGCCAGGTAATTAACCTGCTCCCTAAGAACTGGCAACCGGCTGTTGTTGATTTGCTGTCTTTGTCACAGCCGCCCCAATCTGCATCACTAAAAGCAATAAAATCAAAATCATCATCATTAGGGTACCAAAGTCCTTTTGATGGACAACCCTTCAGATATCGAAGGATACGCTTGACCGCCGTCAGATGACTTTGTTTCGGCTTCGATTGGTAACGCGCACAGAGACACGTTGCATACATAATATCTGGTCGAGACGCTGTCAAATACATCAGAGATCCGATGATTGCTCTGTATGTAAATGGGTCTGTCAGCTCCCCCTTAGCGTCGACTCCAATCCCGTGATTGGGTTGTATCGGGGTATCCATCGGCTTAGAATCCTCCATCTGGAATCGGCTCAAGATGTCGGCAACATATTTCGTCTGGTGAATGAAGATCCCATCGGGTCTTTGATCCACCTGTAAGCCGAGGAAAAACTGCATTTCTCCCATAGCGCTCATTTCGAACTTCTCCTGCATAACAGTTTCAAATTCCCTGCACAAGAGTTCGTTAGTTGAACCAAATATAATATCATCAACGTAAATCTGTACTAGAAGCAAGTCATCTCCCATCTTCTTCGTAAAGAGGGTACAATCGACGAGTCCGCGCTTGAATCCTTTGGAGATGAGGTATGTACTTAGCTCCTCGTACCACTGTCTTGGAGCCTGGTGCAAACCATATAAAGCTTTGTTCAGCACGTAGACCTTGTCCCGGTGGATTGGGTCCTCAAAGCCCGGTGGTTGCCCGACATAAACCTCCTCCTTGACTTTACCATACAGAAATGCGCTCTTGACGTCCATTTGATAGACTTTAAATTTCTTGTACGAAGCAAACGCAAGGAACATCCGAATAGCTTCCATTCGTGCTACTGGTGCATAGATTTCGTTGTAGTCAATTCCTTCAATTTGATGGAAACCCTGCACAACCAATCTGGCTTTGTTCCTTACAATAACCCCACGGTCATCCTTCTTGCACTTAAACACCCACTTAGTGCCAATTTTCTTTCGTCCCTGCGGCAAATCTGTGAGCGTCCAGACTCCCAATTTCTGGAATTGCAATAACTCTTCCTGCATTGCCTCAACCCAGGCATCTTCTTGCAAAGCGTCTTTGTATGTCCTTGGCTCTACTTGGGACACGTAACATGCAAACGACCAATCATTTTGGTCACCAGATTTCTGAATTTTGGCATATAATGCTAAAGCACCAAAACTCTCTGGCGTATTCACGCTTTTAAGCTGCCCTCTGGTCATCACTCCACTACCAGGATCTCCTATCACTTGCTCCAGCGGGTGAATACGATGAATCCGAGATTCCGAATTAACAGGTACAATCACTCCCGTCTGAGCAGTCAAGTTCTCTGTAGCATCCTGATCATTACCCGTGTTAGATGATGAAGCAACATCTGAATTTGGAGTTGGGTTCACAGTTTGCTCTTCTAAATCTTCAGCATTTTCAAGAACGGCTTCTTCAAATTGTTCATCTTCAGATTCTGAAGTGTCTAACGAAGTTGAAGCTTCTTGAAACAACTCTTCTTCTTGTGTAGGAACACTGGTATCACTAGAAGCTGGTGGGGGGTTTACGGTAATTGGACGCATCAACGGTGAAGTTGCCGCGTTTTCACATTCGTAAAGTAATCTGATCACAGCTTCTTCAACCAGGCTATCTAGGTTGAATGATTCAAAGAAATCTTTGTAATCAAACATCCAATCAGGGCCCGTGCCTTGCAAATTTTGTGTGTAACGTTGAACTTCCACGTTTGCCCAATCCTCCACTTGACGAGTTCGCTTGTTGAATACCCGTTTGAGCGGGGTTGCATATCCAACAAAATATCCCTCTTCAGCTTTAGGACTAAACTTCTCGCTTGGATTCAACATCGTACATGGCGCCCCAAATGGTTCTAGATACTCTAAATTGGGCTTTCGTCGGTGTAACAGCTCATAAGATGTTTTTCCAAACTTCTTCACTGTCAAAACCCGATTTAATGTGTAGTTTGCTGCATAAATCGCCTCATTCCAGAACATTACTGGAAGATGTGAGTCAGCGAGCATTGTTCTTGCAGCCTCAATCAGAGTCCTATTCTTTCTTTCAGCAACACCGTTCTGTTGCGGGGTATACGGAGCTGAATATTCATGATGAATTCCTTTGCTTTCACAAAGTTCATCCATCTTTGCATTTTTAAACTCCGTCCCGTTGTCACTCCTGATCCTTTTGATCTTCAAGTTGTAGATATTCTCCAGCCGAGTGAACAGAACTTGTAAGTTTGTAAAGGTGTCGCTTTTATTCTTCAAACACATCACCCATGAAAATCGTGAGTAGTCATCAGTAACGACTAAACAATAAAGCTCTCCAAGATGACTTTTGCGCTTGACTGGTCCAAAGAGGTCCATGTGCAATCGCTCAAGCGGCATCTCAACAGAGTTAACCTTCTTCACTTTATGGGATTGTCTGTGTTGTTTTCCTTTCATGCAGCTCACACACTTGTCGTTCAGATGGAAATGTTTCACGTTAACTCCATCGACAAGTCCATTTCTCACTAACTGATTCATCTTTCTCAAATGAATGTGCCCCATCCTGCGGTGCCACATTATAGATTCTTTTTCGGTCGCCTTGGAAAGAAAGCATGTTATCTGTCCCTGTGGTGTCATTGCCTTAGACATATCAAGGATGTAAAGATTGTTGACTCGAGGTGCCATCAACATAACCCACTCCTTTGGAATCTTGAAGCCCGGTTTGAGGATGTAGCAGGATTTGTCATCAAAATGCACAGAAAATTGTTTGTCGCATATTTGACTGACGCTCAACAGATTATAGTCTATCTGCTTGACATATGAAATCCGCTCGAAAGTCACAATCCCGTTACTCACACTTCCTTCCATCGTTATATAACCTCCTTTATTGCCCGCGAACGCAACATATCCACCATTAATATTCTTCACATCGAATAACAACGCCAAATCCCCCGTCATGTGGCCTGAAGCTCCACTATCAACAATCCAGAGACTGCTAATAGGGCCAACTGAAGCTCCCTGCACACAAAAAGTAGACAATTAGTTCTTTCGGGGGACCCAAGCCTGAGTCTTGGGCCTTTGAACTTTGGCTTTCAAAGAATCATTCTCATTGACTTTTTCAACAACTTTTTGTTTTGAATCAATCGTTTTCTGATTTTTCAAAACAGATTCATTCTTATCACTCACCTTTGACGTAGAGGCTCCTGGAGAACCATTAGGTGTCCAAGATTGTTCAGACCTTTTGAGAATACGGATTTGAGATTTTGGTTTCTCAATAGGTTTCTGAACATTGTTACTGAAAGTAACTTTCTTAGCAACCTTATCTGATTGAACAGACTTAGGTCCAACATTTGACTTGACAATTGGTTTTTGTGGAACCTTTTGTCTATCAGCTGTTGTGTTCACCACTGGTTTTCTCCAAGATTGTTCCATTGCAATCCGATTCCTCCGATCATAATGAAATGGACGGTTGTTCCTCATTTGAAAATTGTTTTGATTTTGAAAATGTTGTTGTTGAGGAACAGTCCGTCTATGCGGTGGAATGTAATGATCAATCGGCTTTTTGATGGAATTCTTAACCTCAACTTCATGTCTCTTGTGCCTTACATATGGACACTGAGCAAGTAAATGCCCGCGTTCTCCACATTTAAAGCACTTTCTATATTCCTCAAACACATAATGAGCATTTGGTGAAGCAAATGATTTTACAGGAAATTGATCATTATATTGTTGATTTCTTAAACTCTCAGGAAGTGGTCCTTTCGAGTAAGAAGGTTCATGAAAACCATTTGCTTTATCATCAGGTTGAATGAACTCAGTGACATGTATTTTTGGCTCTTGAGGAGTTTCTGAAAACAGTTTCTTTAAGATTTCTGGTGGAATTTCATTGGTTCTTTCATGTTTTGGAAACCAAATTGTGCTTTCTTGCCAGATTTTATCAAGTTTAGAATAGTTCACATTTTTAATCGGAAATTCCTCATCAGCAATGATTTTATCGGATCCTTCCATCCGATAAAATACTTTTACAGGTTTGTCACTGGTTTCATTCAGCTCATTCTTTTCAATCACATTCTTAACAACATTCTTAACATCATTCTTTTTCTTAACATCAAGCTTTTTCGATTTCTTGTCATGAATAGCTTTTGCCATTGGATGAATATGATCGGATGGTGATACTGGTTCGGTTGTAATGATGTGATTTTCTTTTGGAATCTCACATTCATTATCAGATTTATCACTACCAGTATCATCATTATCCGAATCTGAACTATCACTCTCAGCATAAACACCCTCATTGTTCAAGCCCAAAATCGGTCTCACATCTTCAGGATATGGTTCACCAATACTCGAGGTATTAGATTCCATATCTGATGATGAGTCCAATTTCACCGAACTCTCCGGTATCACTTGATGATAGTTATGATTCTCAAAGAGAACCGGAGATGGTACAGACTTGTAGTTGGTGGTGTTATCATCAATGATATGATCAACGACATAAGCAACATTTTTATAGCTTTCTAACTTCTTGTTAACCTTTTCAGCAAAGCATTTAATGGCAGCCATTTCTAACTTGGTGTTTTCAATTTCATTGATGTAATTATTTATGGCTAATTGTTTTAATGACAAAGTGGTTTTCAAGTCAGAAATGTCCTTTTTATAGCCATCTAACACTTTGTTAAAAGCATTTAACTCTTTGCGAGTAGATTGACAGTTTTGAATAGCACTATCACGTGAAATTCGGAGTTGTTTATTCTCCTCTGTCAACCTATCACAAGTCCCACAGTATTTATCACTCATGACATCAGTGCTAGATTCAGAACTTACAGGTTTTGGCGGTTCGGTCATGGCCATCAAAGCAAAATGAGCTTCCTTTCCAGTGAAAAACTTTGAGTAGTCGATCTTGGTGAAAGCATCATCAGCTATGCACGACTTCCTCGTCATCAAGAAATCAGCTTCTGCCAGCAACTGGTCAATATCATCATCCAAAGAATCAACACTTCCCTCTGTGTCTGATTCGCTCTCAGAGTCTGAATAGACTGATTTACACTCCTCGGGAACATCAGAGACTGAATCAATCACCATCCCAGATCTCTTCTCCTCAGCCTTAACCTCAACAGGTTCACTCTCCACTTCCATCTCGGTTTCAGAATCATCACTCTCGCTCTCCTCAGTTTCTTTCTTCTCATCAACTACCACTGATTCTTCCAAATCAACCTGATAGGCAACACAAGCCACATTCCCACCAGTAGTTACTTCTTCAACCCCTATTTGCATACCCGACCAGTCAAACCTCTCATCCTGCTGAGTAACCAAAGCTTGGTTCTGACCCGCATTCTGTTGAGTCTCAGTAGGTGTAGTGATCGGTACAACTGTTCGGTTTGGGTGATTAGGAGATTGGTTTGGAATCTGGTTTTGAGTGTTTGGTTGTCTGTTTTGGTTGTTAAAGTTTCGGTTTTGGTAGTTGTTGGTTTGGTAAGAAACTTGGTTTTGTTGACGGTTCTGGTAGTTTGCATTGAAAGGGTTTCGGTTACCTTGTTTAGGTGGCTGAGTGCATTCCCGTTTGAAGTGTCCTTTCTCTCCACAATTGAAACATGTGACCTTCTCCTTATTGAAACCATAGGTCGTGTTGGGAGAAGTTGCCAAGTCAGTCCTTCCAGTTTTCTCTATAAACTCTGTTGCTCTCCTCATTATACTCGCAAAAGCCCATTGAATGTCTATGAGTTCCATCTCTTCTTTATCGATCTGTGCGTAGTCTTCGTTGGTCAGGTTGTTGTTTCCAATCTGACTAGCAACCAATCCATTGTATGATGAAACCATAGCAGAGACTAATGCAATGTGTTGCTGAGCAACCTCCACAGTCACGTTTCCTAAGTTGGATGTATCCAAAACCACCGGTTGTTTATGTTGAGTAATTTGGTTTGATGGTTGTTGTGATTGGTTAGCAGTGTAAAAACTAGCTTGTTGCATTGGAGAGACTGGTGAAATGTAGGAAGTATATTGTGGTGGTGTGTATGATGGTTGTTGTGTGTAGGAATTGTATTGTGGTGGTGTATAGTTAGTGGTTGGTTTTGATGAATCCATGACATTGGAAATGCATGCAACATGTGGTGCAACACTTCCAGAGCTCGAGTTTCCAGCTGAAACTGAAGTACCTCCAAAATACAGACTCGGATTCTGAGGAATCTGCGACCTCCTAGCTTTCCTCCTATCCTCCAGCTCTTTGTTCTCCAGCTTCTCAATAAATTCTGAAATGGTCCAGAATTGATAAGCATCCTTCTCTCTAAGTACCTCCACATGCTGATCCCACTGTGGTGGCAAAGCATCTGCAAACTTATCAACCTGCTTGGTCATGGGAATCTGTACACCATAGCTAGACAATTCAGACAATAAATGCATATATCTTGGTGTTAGTTCTTTCAAAGTTTCATTATTAATAAACGAAAAATTATCAAACTCCTTAACCAACTCCTCCATTCTCAAACTCCTGGTCTTTTCATTTCCATCATGCTTCCTCTTCAGCTTATCCCAAAGCTGCTTTGACGTTGTACACGTCCCAAACTGATGCAACAGGTCACTTGTGATCGCCTGTGTCAGTTGAGAGAACGCCTTCTTCTCCACCACGTACTTCTTCTTTTCATCCTCTGCCAAGCTCTCCAGAGGAATCAACTCACCGGTATTCTCCAGAATCGGTGCTGTATATCCTTTGACGATCATGCTCCACGCCTCAGCTCCTTCAACTCCCATGCCCTCCAAATGGATCTTGAACATGGTGTGCCACTGGTTGTACTCTTGCATATCCATGAGCTTAGGTGGCCGAGTTCCACTACCTGTAGACAAATCCTTAATCAAGGTAGAGATAGCGTTAGTGGTTTGAGTATTTACCGCCGCCGCAGCTACTCCCCAATAATCTGATTGTAAAGCCGGATGTGCTACATTCTGAGGCATCGTGCTCGATGTTGTCATGTAGTTCAGTGGTTGTGAGGATTGCGTGTTCGTCTTTTGAGCTGCAACAGTCCATGGGTCCATTGTCTGCTGTTGTGGTTGTGTTGGTGCTGATCCCTGAGTAGTCTGATAACGCCACATGATCAAAATCTGAAAATCACAACACTTAGAAAAATTTTTCAAAAAAAAAAAAAAAATTTTAGGTTCGCCCGAAAATTATACGTTCGTCCAAAAATTTTCTAGATTCGTCCAAATATTTACACTCTCGTCCCTTTTCTCTCAGATTCGTCCAAACAGTGATACCCGAAAGTGAGTCTGACCAGAATGTAAATCACACAAAACACAAATTCCACTTTCGTCCTAAGCAAAACGGTCGAATGTGGAAATTACCACCCGAATGTGAAATATAGCACCCGAATGTGAATCAATATCAAACAATTTTCAGGTTCGTCCACTCAAACTCTTAGGTTCGCCCACTTTTCAGTCAGGTTCGCCCACAAACTCAGTCCAGGTTCCAGGTTCGCCCCATATCAGCAGATTTCACTTTTGAAAAACGGTTATTGTTTGAAAAACGGTTATTTTGATCTGAGATTTTCAAAAGTTCATGGAATTCAATGATCTTGATCAGGTTATGTTTCGGATTTGATTTGGAACAACTTTAAGTCTTGGAAAACTTGAATTTGACCACAAAATCACCTTTAAATCGATCAAAAACTATGTTTTATGAAAGTTTTTGTAAAAACAGATGATAATTGATCTAAAACATGTCCAAATCAACTCTGATCTTATCGAATTTGTTGTTGTATGATCCTCTATGCTCTGATACCACTTTGTGAGCGTTGGATTTTATCTAAAACAGGATATTATGATCATACAAGTCACAAATCTAGGTGCGGAAACCCTAGATCTGAACAAATTGATAAGATGCTAATCACGACACAATCAAGATCATTTTCAACTTCATTTTCATAGATTAACTTTCAATTAATAAGCAATTACAACGTTTATGTTAATCTAGAATCACAAAGACACTTTCTAAAAACACTACTGAACCTGCACAGAACCTGGACACAAATGATAACTCTCTTACATAATCAAAAACTCAAAACCTATATATAATGTCTGCACATTCGCCCCTTTCAATAGGTCGAATGTGAGAATTTCCACATTCGCCCACTAAGAGTGGTCGAATGTGGTCTTCAGTCCACGTCCATTCTTCATTCGTCCAGTATGCATCTACCTTCGCCCGTTTATCTTCACCTTCGCCCAGTCTATATTACATTCGCCCCATCAAAAACTACATTCGGCTACCCATTAACATATGTTAATAATATCATATCCAATCCTTAGTCGCAAATGCATCAACAAAGTCGAACGCAAAGAACAACTTTGAAGAGTACAGTGTGTGTTTTAAGTGCGGGGAGAGAGGGCATTTACTTGCTCACTGCCCGTACGTTAGGCACAAGAGGCACGAGGTTGAAGTGAAGCAAAAATATCAAAGACCAGTCGATAATCATTGTTATCCACAAAGATGATTTGTCCCTCAACCATCACCGTTTTATAACCAAAGCAGATATTTTCAAAAGAGGGATAATCGTCAGATGACATATGATCGTCGTAACCGGATTGTTGACAGTGGAGCTTCTGGTCACATGACAGGGGATTTATCGCTGCTGTTCGACATAAGAAATATCAATGGCGGATACGTAGCATTTGCTGGGAACAAAGGAGGACACATTACTATGGAGGATAGTGTGAGTAATGGTATCGTGAGTTTTGAGAAGATATCGTATGTGAAGCAAATAGACTATAATCTGCTCAGTGTCAGTCAAATCTGTGATAAGCAGTTCTCTGTATTCTTTGATGACAAATCTTACTACATTCTCAAGCCAGGTTTCGTACTTCCAAAAGAGTGGGTAATGCTAAAAGCACCGAGAGTGAACAATTTATACATTCTCGACATGTCAAAAGCCATGACAACCCAAGGCCAAGTAACGTGTTTCCTCTCCAAGGCTACTGAAAAAGAATCTATCATGTGGCATAGGAGGATGGGACACATTCACCTTAGAAAAATGAATCATCTGGTGAAGAATGAACTTGTCGAAGGCGTAAATGTTAAACATTTTCATTTGAACGACAAGTGTTTGAGTTGAAAGAAAGGAAAGCAGCATAAGCAGTCCCACAAACCAAAGAAAGTCAATTCAGTTGAACTACCACTTGAGCGTTTACACATTGACCTATTCGGACCAGTTAAGCGTAAAAGTCATGCAGGTGAATTGTACTGTCTTGTGGTTACCGATGACTATTCCAGATTTTCATGGGTTATGTGCTTGCATCAAAAGAGCGACACGTTTAACAATCTGAAGGTTCTGTTCACTCGTTTAGAAAATGTCTATGGTCTAAAGATCAAGAGAATTAGGAGTGATAATGGGACGGAGTTCAAGAACGCACAGATGGATGCTCTTTGTGAAGACAAAGGAATTCATCATGAATATAGTGCTCCGTATACCCCTCAATAGAACGGTGTCGCAGAACGTAAAAACAGGACTCTAATTGAAGCGGCTAGAACAATGCTTGCGGATTCCAACCTTCCAGTAATGTTCTGGAATGAAGCCATTTACGCAGCTTGTTATACTCTCAATAGTGTGTTAACAGTGAAGAAGTTTGGTAAAACTTCTTATGAGCTGTTGAACAGACGAAAGCCGAACTTAGAGTATCTAGAACCATTTGGAGCACCGTGTACAATGCTTAATCCATCTGAGAAGTTCGCACCGAAAGCTGAAGAAGGATTCTTTGTTGGATACGCAACCCTGCTCAAACAGGTATTCAACAAACGAACTCGTCAGGTAGAGGAGTGGGCTAATGTTGAAGTTCAGCGGTATACTCAAAACGTACAGGGAAGCGGTCCAGATTGGATGTTTGATTACAAAGATTTCTTTGAATCATTCAATTTAGATAGCTTGGTTGAAGAGGTTGTATTAAGATTATGCTACGAGTGTGAAAACGCAGTGACATCACCGTAGGTGCGTCCGATCATCGTAACTCCTCAAACAGCTTCTAATGATGCCAATGCTCCTGCAGCGGAAGAAAAAGTGTTCCAGGAAGCTTCCTCAACTCTCAATTCATCAGAATCGGAAGATGATGATGATGTCACAAGTGAAGCTATTCCAGATATTGCTACAGAGACACCTCCAGTGAACCCAAATCCAAATGGTGCTTCATCATCAAACTTGGGTAATGATCTGGATTCGACAGAGAATTTGACTACTCAAACGGTAGTGCAAGTACCTGATTATCCGGAATCTCGGATACATCGTATTCACCCGCTCGAGCAGGTTATTGGTGATCCTGGAAGTGTTATGACGAGAGGACAACTGAGAAATGCAAACTCACAAGAAAATCTTGGCGCCCTAGCTTTATATGCTAAAAATTCAAAAGTCAGGTTGTCAGAATGACTGGTCTTTTGCTTGCAATGTTTCGCAGGTTGAGCCGCGGACATACAAGGATGCTCTTTTGGATGACGCTTAGGTAGAGGCAATGCAAGAGGAGTTATTGCAGTTTCAGAAACTGGGAGTGTGGACACTGACAGATTTACCTCCAAGCAGGAAAAAGATCGGAACCAAATGGGTGTTTAAGTGCAAAAAGGATGACAGAGGAGTGATTGTTAGAAACAAAGCTCGATTGGTCGTACAAGGCTTTCATCAAGTGGAAGGAATCGATTATAACGAGATTTATGCACCGGTTGCACGCTTAGAAGCTATCCGCATGTTTCTAGCATTTGCATCTTACAAGAAATTCAAGGTGTATCAAATGGATGTTAAAAGCGCGTTTCTTTATGGTGTGGTCAAGGAAGAAGTTTACGTAGGTCAACCACCAGGCTTTGAGGATCCTATCCACTGGGATAAGGTCTACGTTCTAAACAAAGCTCTCTATGGGTTGCACCAGGCTCCACGGCAATGGTATGAGGAGCTGAGCACGTATCTTCTATCCAAAGGATTCAAACGAGGTTTGGTAGATTGCACACTGTTCACAAAACGAACAGGAGATGACTTGCTTCTAGTGCAAATTTATGTTGATGACATTATTTTTGGATCTAATAATGAACTTTTGTGCAGGGAATTTGAAAAGGTTATGCAGGAAAAGTTCAAAATGGGTGCGATGGGAGAGATGCAGTTTTTCCTAGGCTTGCAGGTAGATCAAAGACCAACTGGGATCTTTATTCACCAAACCAAATACATTTCTAAAGTCTTGAGCCGATTTTAGATGGATGATTCGAAGCCGATGGATACCCCGATACAACCTAATCACGGGATTGGTGTTGACGCTAAGGGGGAGTTGACTGATCCTTTTACATACAAAGCAATCGTCGGATCTCTGATGTACCTCACCGCATCCAGACCAGACATAATGTTCGCCACATGTCTTTGTGCACGTTATCAATCGAAGCCGAAACAAAGTCATTTAGGAGCTATCAAACGAATACTAAGATATCTGAAGGGTTGTCCGTCGAGAGGACTATGGTACCCTAATGATGATAATTTTGACCTAATTGCTTTTAGTGATGCAGATTGGGGAGGCTGTGACAAATACAACAAATCCACAATGGCTGGATGCCAGTTTATGGGGAGCAGGCTCGTGACCTGGCAATGCAAGAAACAAACTGCAGTCGCCTTATCAACATGTGAAGCAGAATATGACTCAGCTTCAAGCTGCTGTTCACAAGTTCTGTGGATACAACAACAGATGGTGGACTACAGTTGCAATTTCTTAAAACCCCTATGTACTGTGATAATGAGGCGACCATTGCATTAACTAAAGATTTAGTCAATCACTCGAAAGCTAAGCATATCCGGATTAAATATCATTTTATCCGTGATTGTTATGCAAAAGAGTTGATCGATATGGTCAAAATCCACACTGATTATCAACGTGCAGATCTTTTTACCCAAGCTTTTAATAAATCAAGAGTTGAATATCTTTTAAAAGCTAACGTATAAAAGAAAAACAAGACTGATCATCACATCGGTTTATCGCTTTTTAGTTTTAGGGTTTACTATTTTTCAGAAAAATCCAAAAATATGTTTTTCATTTTAGGGGGAGTTTATTTTCAGAAAAATCAAAAACATTGAAAAATTCAAAAACCCATAAAAAATTAGAAAAACCCAAAATGATTTCCAGGAGAAAAAGAGGAAATGATAGTACATCAGTGGGGATCTGACACATGCTAAAGAAGTGTAATGCAATATAAGGCGTGTGTTTGAGTCTGTGTGATGTGTTGATAGGCTTCGTAGACCTATTATTGTGTGCCTGATACATACATATCAAACGAATTGTTGTGTGGATGAACTCCTCATGGGCATATGGTCTTGGTACCGTAATTTCATTTGATAGGGTATTTGTACAAAATTCGGAGGTTTCGGGTCATTATGTTATTAGTTATTCGGGGATAGCCTATCTGATCTTCTGCTGTAAGTCATTACGGACCTAGATCAGACAGGGTATCTTTATAAAAGAGCTGTAAAGCCAAATCCTGAAGTTACCGAATTGAGGAACTTTCAATGTATGATGATAATCAAAGATTATCTAATGCGTCGTATCCAATCATTGATGCAAATCATGATTGATATCAGCCCTCAACCTGGTAGAGTGCACAAGTTACTTTGTAGCATTGAGTTGCTGACCTGTACACCTCTGTGCCTCATACCTTGTAAATTACAGATGACGAAAGCATAATCACGCGTTACAATGAGTCTTTGTGCATTTACTTCTTGATACGGGAGTATGTCGTGTGCGTGGGAACCACAGACAATTGAGTTTATACTATAAATATCCGTATCAGTCTAAAGCATTGCATAACAGTCTGCATGTGAGCTTATGTGGACAACAATATCAGCAATTGCCGGATCACACATTGTCTTTAATGATAATATAAATCAAAAGATCAACGGTGTGATCAGATTTCTCAATAACTGATATGATCCTCTTACCGGAAATCACAAAACATTTATTGCTTTATCTTTACAATTCCGCATTTTACATTTCTAGTAAAAAATACAAAACTCAAAAAGATTTTAGGTGTGTTTTAACAAAAATTTTCAGAAAATCCAAAAGATTTTACATTTCTATATTCTTTTTGATAACCGATGTGGTTGATGGTGATTTTCTGAAACTTGATGGACCATTTGAGTTTTATCATCTTTAAATGAGAAATAATGAATGACGGATGCTTAAAAGTTGAGAAAAATATTGAACGGGACTCGATTTTGAGATTTGGTAAAAAGTTCAAAAGTTCCAAATTCCATTCGCCCCTTCGATGGGTCGAATGTGGAATTTTGTTTTTACATTCGAACCTTCCAAACGGTCGAATGTGAGTATTCTTATGTCTGATTGCACATTCGAACCATTTTTCTTCCTTCGAAACTTTAAATAGGGTCAAAAGTGGAAAGATTTTCACATTCGCCCAACCAAAAGGGTCGAATGTGGAGCCTATATATACCTATCTGCACCTTCGACTCCTTATTTCAAAAAAAATTCAAATTCTGTGATTACCACCCCTTGTTGCTCGTTCCTTTAAAATCCTATAATTGTGTTCCTCGTATTCTGCTGATCATTTTAAGCTATACTTTGCAGGTATTCATCAGGTTTTCACATCAGAATCATTGATTCTGTGTTCGAACCTTTGAATGAATCAAACCTTGAATTCTGGACGATAATAGATGAAATTTTTTATAGGGATTCAATGTTTAAGTGTTTTAGGGGGAAAGGATAACCAAATTAAGGGTTATTACACAACTGATCATCGAATTGATTATTAAAACCTTTCAAACCCTAAATTTAGGGTAAAACACTTAAAAATTGAATAATAATAATAACAATTGTTTGTTGGAAAAGGTTGATCGGTCATATTAGAAGCTTTACAAATCAAAATGGCATGTTAAATCATACAAAATCAAAATCTGTTAATTTTGAAGATGAACAACCATTTTCAACCATTTCAAAAGGGTCGAATGTGACTTTTTGGTCGAATGTAGCCTGTTCAAATGGTCGAAAGTGGACAAAAACGGTCGAATGTACATTTTTAAATTGATTTTTCACATTCGAACCTTGTTTCCGCATTCGAACCTCTTATTTCCCACATTCGAACCCACGACTGGTCGAATGTGGAATTCCAAAATCAAAATTTCAAATTTTGAATATTTTGTCCGTTTTTAATGTGTTTTCTTGTTTTGTTTTGCAGATCAATCATGTCTGAACAACAAAGTTCTGATATTCCCACAGGTTCATCGGAGAAGGCAGCCGGGAAAAAGCCAGAAGAAGAACTACCGTTTGAAGAGGCACATAACTGTTGTGCTTATCTTGGTGACTTAAAGAAACATACTAAATTCACCGGTATTGTTAATTTTCTGAAGAGAAGTCGAGTTGTTGATGCTATTGCTACTCCGGCCATTATTTACAAAGATCATCAAAAGGAGTTCTGGACGAATGCCTGACTTAATTTTTGGGACAATGAGTCTGCTATTGTTAGTAAGATTCGGGGGGAGCTAGTGATTATATCTGAAGATGACATTAGACAAGCATTGAAGCTGACTGATAAGAAGACTGATCTGAGAGTTCTATCTTGGATTGAACAAAGGAAGTGTTTCTTGAGGATGAAGTACAATGGACCGATTACTGATGGTTCATTACATAAAGGTAAACTGTGCCCACAGTTCAAATACCTTGCTCACGTCATGTTACATGTTTTCGGATCTGTGAGTGGAGGATACGACGTGATGAGGAAGAGTATTAGCTCTTTAACGGTTGCCCTGATCTTGAATAAACCATTCAACGTATCTGGAATGATACTTGACCACATGTTTGAACCATTGTGAGGCTTGAAGACTAAAAAAATTTTGCTGTATCCAAGATTTCTGCAAATGATATTCGATCAGAAGTATAAGAAGTTGAGGAAAGATCCTACTCAGATTGTGGTACAGGATCACATGAGTTTGAACACATTGGTGAGAATGAAGGGATACAAAGGTGTACCTATGAATGAGAGACCACCGCTGAAGAACTTGTTTGGTCACCTGATCAATCCAGGGTATGAAGATCCAGGTGTTGATAAAGCCAGGTATGATAACAGTGATTCTGATGAAGATAATCCTTTATGCCCTGTTGATCCTGAAGCTAAAAGGAAAAGGCAAGTTGTTAATGTTGGTGCGAAGAGTGGTAAAGGGAAACGTAAGGAAAAAGAGGTTGATGCTGAACCACCTAAGAGGACATCTCATAGAAAGAAAAGTGTTGCTAAGAAAGGTATACACTTGGTTGATGAAGAGTCGTTGGATTCTGAAGAGACTCAGGAAGAGGAGAGATGGGATTCTGCAGATGAGACTGTGAAGACCACCATGCCCAAGGCCACTGTAGCTGGTGAGTCTGAAAGTCTGAATCAATCATTAGAGGAACAAAGAATGAAGAGTCCGATTGTGATGGACGATATTGATGAAGGTCATGGTTTGGGATCTGATGATTTTGGTGGATCACCACAGGCTGGAACTAAATAGAAAACCCAACTTACAAGAAGAAGGCTAAGGCTGTTGAGATTGAAAAGCCAATGAAAAGGAGAGCTAAAGACATTGAAAGCTTAATTGCAGGAAAGAAATTTCCTGTAATGTCTAGTTCTAAATCTCCCGTGACTTCTCCAGCAGCTAAGAAACAGAAATCATCTGCTGCTGAGCAAAATATTCCAACTGACGATTTTAATGCTGCTTTGGATAGAGTCTTGAATAAGTTCAAGAAAAAGACTCCAGTTGCTGAGGCTTCAACTCCTAAGGTTACTGTATCAGGAGATGTGATGAATGCAGTGAACCAGAAGCTGACTGAAATGATGAAAATCATTAACCAACAACAAACTGAGATTGAGCAGTTAAGAAAGAATGATAGGAAGATGTTGGATGTACTTGAATCTTCACAAGAGAGCCATGAAGAATTAGCAGCTAAAATCAAGTTACTCCAGGAAGAAAATCAGAAGTTATTATTACATGAGCAGAGAAATACTCGAAGATATATCACTATGAGGCTTGAAAACAAGAAGTTGAGAGCAAACAACAAGAGCATGAAAAATATCATAGATGATTTATATTCGAGAGCTCCTCAATTGAAAGAAGGAGAAGAGGATAAAGAAAGAGAGGCAGAGCTTGTTGATTTCGAATCATCTGAAGAAGAAGAAGATGATGAAGAACTTGATCAGGATGCCGGTGATGCTCCTAAGAAAAAGAATGATGATGAAAGATGATTCAGGTGATATTTCTGGTGATGGTAATAGCTCTGCTGCTGCTACTGATGATGATGATGATGATGATAACACTCATCAGTATAAGTGTGAAAAGAGAGGATCATGAAAAGATGCAGGAGAATCTAGTTAGAAAGCTCCTGGTGGCAATGCTGACGATGATGATATTTTCTGGAACGAGAAGATCAGATCTTTATCTGAGGAAGACAAGAAGTTATATCGCTAGATGTTGACTGATAGAGTCTGGACGATTGAGATGACAGGTAGATTTCCAGAAATATTTGAGTCAGATGATATGAGGTTTGAACTTGAGTACAATGATCCTGATCTGGAAGATGGAGAAGTTTCTGCAGCTGTGTCTAAAAGGATAGTTCACAAGAAGGAGAAAGATCAGATAACGGGGTTGAACAAGGTTACTTTGAAATATAAACCACCGACTGTTCAGAAGCATATACCTTTGATGCCTATTCCACAACATTTCTCAAAAGACTTTATGTGGTGGTACTATGACTGGAAGACAGCAGAGGCTATTATCGTATTGAAGGATAGGAAAAATGACTTCAAGAAGATACATATCTTTGACCCGATGTGGTTGATAAATTGCTCTCATGAGGATATTATCATGCTATACTACAATCCAATTTACTGTGAAGAGAAAGATAGTGAGCAGGCTGCTAAATACCAACGTGTGGTATTTTTATGTTTTGCATGGGATGTCAACGCGGGTTGTGATTATGATACAAATTTGGGGAAGTTTGTTCAAGTTCAAAAGACTGAAAAGAAGAAACCAAAGCAACTCATGAACCAGTTATGACAAAAGAACAAAAGAAGTTATTGCACATCAAGTTGATGAACAAGAGATTGGATGAAGAGAGAAGGCCGAAGCAATTCAAGCAATAGTCGAGGGGGAGTTTGTAGATACACGAAGTGCGACTAATGCTATTGAATTGCGAATTCTATTATGTTTTGACAATTACGGACGGTCGAAGGTGGAATATGTTCGGTCGAATGTAGAAAAGAAGGTCGAAGGGAGAGCTCAAGAGGTCGAAGGAAGTCTGTGTTTATGTATTGTGTTGATTCACCCTAATTGAATGGGCGAATGTGACCCTAATTGTTTGGTCGAACCTGCACATTCGCCCATTCAATTGGTCGAATGTGCAGGTCTATATAAAGGCTGAATCATTTTGTAATGTTAACTTTTGGTCATTTTGTTTCCCTCTTTGAGTGTGTTCCCTCCCTAGGGTTTTGTTATGTCTGTATT
Source organism: Ambrosia trifida (assembly GCA_028751855.1). Taxonomy (NCBI): domain Eukaryota; kingdom Viridiplantae; phylum Streptophyta; class Magnoliopsida; order Asterales; family Asteraceae; genus Ambrosia; species Ambrosia trifida. The sequence goes on from CM054129.1 coordinate 79,827,613, forward strand.
GAGTCTTTATCATTATAAACAAGGTTTTGCAAAGATTATCAATGATGTTTATGAATGAAAAAGAAATGTTTGAAGTGATTTGTGTGTTTTGCTGATTATATTATCATTTCGTAATCAATTCAGGGATTCCGCACCTGAATTGATAGACTTATTTGATCATAGTCTTTGTTTGACAATCCGATCCTTCTCATACATAGGAAGTCAAAGCTATCTAGGTTCATGTAGTGGGATCACAAGGTCTCTTGTTAGTGAAACACCTAGGTTCTTGGAACTATTGAATGTTCAATGGCCATGGGGAAAGAAAATGTGATTCTTGTGGTAAGTCAACATGACTTGGAGGTTGTGGAATGTTTGTGTATGCCATTCTTGTGTAAGATTCTTGTTAGGATAAGGATGGTGACTAATAAGTGAGTGTGTATGCATATATACATATGTTCGTGTGTTTATATATATATATATATATATATATAGCCGTGTGTGTGTATGCTTGTATATGTGAGGTATTTTGTTATTTCCAATCATATGTAGGTAACCTCTTGTGAATGAATATTGTTTGTCTTTGTTCTTATCGAGTCAACAAACGTGAAATCGTATGTTCAATTACATGGTTTTGCATAGGTTTCCTGTAGTCTAGCATGACTTATTGGACTAACTAAGGCTTGGACTAACTAATGCGTCTACTGATAGACTGTATGCTTTGGGGTTAACGTGTTGGAACCCTGTATAGCCCCACTATGATGACATGTAATGCTATGCACACTGTAAACATGTAGCTAAGTGTACGGATATGACCTGTGATTTCGACAGGTGTCACATTCTCCCCCTGTTAGAGGAATTTCGTCCGCAAAATTTTTGGTGTTGGTCATCTGAACCGGTGGTCTTCTGAAAGAGACGTGGGTACTTGCGTTTCATCTGATCCTCACGCTCCCATGTAAATTCGGGTCCGCATTTGGAATTCCAATGTGCTTTGACCAACTTGACCTGACTACGACGAAGTTTCTGAATCTTCCAATCTGTTATCTCGAGTGGTTCCTCTATGAAATGAAGTTGTTTGTCGATGTGGATTTCCTCTGGAGGGATAACCAATGACTCATCAGCAAGACACTGGAATTGTACATTGGTTTAGGTTTAGGTATTAATATTAGAGCTATACATTGTTTTAAGTTAGATGATAACAGTAGAATTATACATTTTTTAAGGTTAGACGTTAACATTCGAGATACATTGTTAATTATTTTAGGTTAGGTGCTACCTGAAGCTTTCCTGCATATAACTGTAAAGCGAATCAATCTATTTCATATGTAAAATTGATGTGTTATATTTGATTTCTCAACCTGGAACCGCTCCCGGGGTATAATCTAATATTATCATATCTCATTGCAAGCTTACATTTCTGGTATGCTTTTGTATAGATTTGTTGACAAGATCCTATTATGCCATTGTTTTACAACATGACTCGAGTCTTAACAAGCTTAAACCTACTGACACTTCCAAGTTCCAACCCCGTTGGATGCAACAACCAATCGCAAGGTGCAATTTGAAATGCAAGTTTTTTTTTATAAAAACTGATAATGTGATGCCTATAAGTGTTTGATTTTCATGTTTTTACTTTTTAGGTTAATATTGCCCAAGAATTGAACGAATGAAACCAATGCAGAAACCGATCTTGCACTTGTGCAACATGTGACCATCAATAAAACTAGTAATTAAAAAAAATTATTTTGTTTTATTAATAGCAAATGTAATGAACAAGTCTTGTTAAAACTGTTTCTTAACAGATTAGAAGTTAGAACTTGATTGATTAAATGAAATTAAGCTTGTAAAACATGAATTTAGAACATAAAAGTTCTAAATAATATAATCTTCTAAAGTCAAATTAAAATAATATAAATAAATTAAATCAAATTCTAGTGGGCTAATAATAAAAACATGTGGACTGGGCCAACTTTTAGGATACTGGGTTGTAGCCCAGTGGAGCAGTCAGTCAAGCTTAAAACTATAACAAAAAGAGCACACGATAGCCTTCGAGGTTGCAAACGTGCATTACGCCATACAATCTCGACGACGACGTAGCGGTGAGCCACACAATCTCGTGTGACAAGGGAGTGGCTAACGCCGATGTGTGTTGCGTAGGCTTACGACGGTGACAAGTATTAGGGAATTTTGTGGCAATATAGTTATAAGCAAATGGACTACAATGTTTCTTTATATTGTGTTTGAAAATTGTTTCCCAAACTTAGTATTTCTCCCCTCTAGTGTAGGGTTGTTTGCAAGTCGATTTTGCGCACATCCAACTTCAACTCAGGCTTCTTGAATCTATATGAGCTATATATAATGATCGAATTGTGTTATCAAAAGTGTAGTACTTTACAATAGTTACAAGGAATATAAATACGATCAACTAATAACTATGCATTGAACATACAAGAGAGAATAATGGAAATAGATGAAAACTATTGACTAGAATGTTTGAATATTGACCTAATGACTAGCATGTTTGAATATTGACCTATTGACTAGCATGTTTGAATATTTACTAGCATGTTTTGCTCCTTGAGATTGGGTAACTCCTTTGACTGCATTATGTGAGATCAACATTCCTTATACGCCCCCGCAAGATGGGGGATCCGTCGGATACGCCCATCTTGGACCGATTACGAAGAAATGGTGCTCTTGTTAAAGGTTTGGTGAGCATGTCCGCTAATTGATCTTGAGAACTAATATGAAGAACTCGTAGTTGTCCAGCCGCAATTTGTTCTCTAACAAAGTGATAATCAAGAACTACATGTTTCATCCGCGAATGATACATTGGGTTGGCGCAAAGATAGGTGGCACCGGAGTTGTCACAAAACAAGGTTGGAGTCACCTTTGTAGTGAAACCGAGTTCCTGCAATAAATTTTTATTCCATGTGTTTTCTGCTGCAGCATTGGCTAGAGCTTTATATCCAGCTTCAGTTGAGGAGCGTGAAATCGACTTTTGACGAGTAGACTTCCATGAAATAATATTAGTGCCTAAGTAAAGCATGTAGGCAGTGGTAGACCGACCAGCATCATATACACCGCCCCAATCCGAATCTAAGAAAGCCAAGAGATCGAGCGAGGAATTGCGGTTCAGAAAAAGGCCATGATGAATGGTGCCCTTAAGATAGCGAAGTACTTGTTTAAGAGCTTGCCAGTGAGTTTGACGTGGGTGGTGCATAAAATGGGAGAGTTTATTAATGGCAAAAGAAATATCCGGATGAGTGAACGCTAGATATTGAAGAGAACCTACAAGTTTTCTATATGGGGTGACATCAACTGAAGGGGAGGAGTCGAACAAGGATAAAGGTTCAGCAGAATTGAGTGGGGTAGTGACATTTTTTGCCCCATCCATTTTAAATTGATGCAAGATGTCTTGGATGTAGTGGTGTTATGATAAGAATAGACCTTTGGGTGTGGGAATCACTTCAACACCAAGAAAATGATGAAGCATGCCAAGATCCTTGATAGAGAATTTTTGGCTTAAAGGCGTGATGAAGTTATAAAGGAATTGTGTGTTGTTACCTGTAAGAATGATATCATCAACATACACCATGAAGTAACAAATGATGTCGTTATGTTTGTAGATAAAAAGAGATGCATCAACTAATGATTTTTTAAAACCAAAGCGGAGGAGAAAATTTGCAAGTCCAATGTACCAAGCGCGTGGTGCTTGTTTTAAGCCATACAAGGATTTTTTTAGCTTGCAAATGTGATTGGGGTATTGTGGGTTAACATAGCCTGGTGGCTGAGTCATGAAGACATCTTCATGAAGGGTTCCATGAAGGAAAGCATTATTGACATCTAATTGACGCAAGGGCCAATTTTTTGTAAGAGCAATGGAGAGAATGGTCCGAATAGTAATTGGTTTGGTGACGAGACTAAATGTATCAAAGTAGTCCTTTCCATGTTGTTGAAGGAACCCTTTTGCTACGAGACGACCTTTGTATTTTGCAATGGAACCGTCCGGATTGCGTTTTATTCTAAAGACCCATTTGTGTGACATCCGTCACTTTTATCACTATTATATATATATGTATTTTTTTTATTTCGTACCTCCTATCTTGTACGTCACATTTTATCCTCATCCATAATAATAATAATAGTGAGTCTCATTTTTGATTTATTTCCATTTAACCATAACCTTATCCTCTAAACTTACCATTAACAAAACCCACTATCCCAAAACACAACCCAACCCAACCATCCCTTTTAAATATTTCGGAGCCCACCATGATGAGCCCAAGTAGCCCGGCCCAATCCTTCTCCCCTCCTACCTGATTTAAAGAAAAAAAAAGGATTTGTAGCTGCCCGGACTCAAACCCGGGCCAGCTACCAAACCAGACACCAACACCACCACTACACCACATACTCGCTTTGTTGTTTAGAACCAGATCCTATTTGTTTTAACCCCTCCTAAAAACGAACCAAATCTGTTCCTTCTTCCTCACTGCAAGTCCGCCCCATTTCCTTTTTTGACCCACCGACGCACAGGACCAAATTAATACACCTACACCTTATTTTTGGCAACTTTAATGATTGACAATTTATCCCTGCCAATTACAATGACTAAATTCGTGCTAATCATCCCTTAAACAAGCTAAATCACGCGTTTATGACCATTAATGGGTCAAACATTCCATTCGTGCAATCCGTTCGTATTAGTATAAATTGGACCTCCCATTACATGCTAAACTCGCCGAGATCTCTTTCTCTATCTCTGAATTATGTTCTTAATTCATCCTTCGAAGCAATCGAGTTCGTGTTTGACTTTTCAGTTGACCGGATATCTAAGAACGATTCGTTTCTGTAAGTTACTTATTATTGATGGGTTTTGATCTTCAGCATATACACAACAATAACCCTATGATTAATTGGGTTATTGTTGTGTAATTTGTTTAATTATAAAACTAGGGCACGAATTGGGTTTAAATTTGGGGAAGAACATTATTCGAATCATATATATAATTAATACAGACAGAAACCAAACACAACCACTGATCTAGATCAAGTGGTTGTGTCTGGTGCTTGTGAGCTGGACACCGCAGGTTCGATTCCCAGCAGCAGCGGTTATATTTTTTTTTACTTTTAACCTTATATCTATTCTAACTAACTTTTAAAAAAACATTTAAAATACCAAATGTGATTTATAAACTCTATAAAAATTATCTTATGTTGTCCAAATGTTAAACCTTATTATAAAATTTTTAGATTTTCAAAAATCATTTATTTTATATATAATATAAATATTACAAGTTTATTCAATTATAAATATAAAATTCTATAAAAATATCAAAACGACTTTGTAAAATTCCACAAAAATTATTCTAAGTTTATAAATTAATAAACATTTTGAAATAATTTTTATTTCAGAAAAATCGTTTATTTAATATTTTTAATCAATTTTTGTTAGTTTTAATCATAAATAAATCATAATAAATTCATTTTACAATATTTTTGCACCAAAATTTTATATAAATTATTTCTATCCATTTAGAACAGAAATACAATTTTTAATTTTAAAATTATTTAATTTTAATATTTTTAAATATTAAAGTTATATTATGGCAATTTGAAATAAATAGAATTAATATTCTATTTATAAGAAAATAATTTTATAAAAATTATTTTTATACTTTAAACTCATTATTGTGACCATCTTTGATTCAAATTTTATAAAAAGACTTTTGTTTATTTATTTTTCAAATTTCTCTCAATTATCAAACATTTTAATTACTAATCAAACAAGCACTTATCTCCAATTCGAAGCCCTAGAATATATATTTGTAGACTAGAAATACTTAGACATATTTGTTACCTTAATTATAGGGTAATACTTGGCATTGTTGGGCAACACAATATTCTATTTTTCACAAGATATAACATTTTGCTAAGGTGAGTTTACATAGCCCTTTTTTCTGTTTTACATTTTTTGGGGTGAAACATGTTACAACATTTCATATGCAATTCAATCATCAAAGTGTCTATGTGTTTTTCTATGTTGCATTATGTCTTGAACATGACTAGGGTAAGCACAATTCTAGCAAAATCATTAACATTGATCAGCCGACGGTATACAATGATAGATCTATTGGACTGACAATCCCACCCGGATACGTGCCTCCTACAAAGGTAGCGTGGGTGTTTGTTATCGCATAACATATTCGAGTGAACCATGAGCGTATGGGATGTACCACATTATAACAGTCACAAGGGTTGATTATGCACTCGATTTACTTCTAGTATGTTTTCACATATGGACTAGACTTGCCATGACACTTGAATTGTACAACATTTTTATTCGATTATTAAAACCTATGTAATTCTCACCAACTTTTGTTGACCCAAAATATTTTCAAACGTAACATGTTTCAGGTTATAACATGCTCGAAGATTAGAGTTAATGCTTGAAGATGCGTAGCTTGTATTTTTCATTTTGATGTATAAATTCTTAGAACAATTGTATGTAATTTATTTAAATCATTTATTGGAACTTATTATTTACCATGAGCTACTGAACAATCATCAATACGTGACATCCCGATGTTTCCGCCATCGGTTGGGGTGTTACAATTTGCAACCTATCGGTTTGTCGGGTGTAGGGGGAAAAGTTCCCATGTTTGGTTTTGTAGTAGTGCGTTAAACTCGGAATCCATGGCCGCGCGCCATTCGGGATCCTTAGATGCTTGGTTGTGAGTTGTAGGTTCGAGTGAAGGTGGAAGAGGGTGGATAGTAGTGTGGTTGACGGTATGAGGGTTGTAATATTTTGGGTTGGGTTTGCGATTTGTGTGAGGGCGAGAGGTAGAGGAGGAAGAAGTGGTTGAAGAGAGAGGTGGTTGGATGGTAGTTGAAGTAATATTGGGATCAGAAGTGTATGAAGGTTGATTTTGGGATGTAGTTACATTATGAACGGGTGTGGGTGAGGGTTGTGTTTCGGCTATAGGAGTAGGATCGGGTTGGGGATTGGAGTGGATTGGTGAGTTACATGGTGACGGATGAGATTGAGGAGACGGGTGTCACACCCTCAAAATCCACTTGCGGAGTTTTACCGCGAGGCGCATGACAAACCAGGATCCAAACCAACGATCACAATAAACAACTCTAAATGAATATAAATGCAATTTCAAAACATAGTTTAAAAATCCTGTTTACAGCGGAAGCTTATTCAAAAACAATATCTCAATAATGAAACAATAGTTCAACGTTCAAAAGACCATGCAACCCTAGTAAGACGCCGTGCAGACACGTGCGCCCTAGTCCAGTCGTGCTACCTTAGCGACCTGAGAAAACATGTAAAAGTTTACGTCAGCACAAAAATGCTGGTGAGTTTACAGGTTTTGTATCCAAGTACCAAGTCCACCTGTCCATACTATAATAATCGAAAACCAGTATACGCTAGCTAGGCGTACGTTTTGTTACTACCACGATTGGAAAACCATTACTAACGCGAATACCAAAAGTATGCCCGATGTAGTTCCTGTTGTTCCTGTTGTTCCTGTTTGAGACAATATGCACCCGCCGACCCTCCAAGTCGACGAGCGGGGTTGGTCACTCCCAATAGCGCTATTCATATTTCCCCGTTGTGCAAACCCGCACATTCATGGTTCCCCCCGGGACTTCCAAAGATCGTGTAGTACACAATAGAAACCCATAGTATGACAGTAGTTACCAAATAATCGTTTTAACACATGTTTTCTCCCCCGAAAGTATAAAACCAGTTTAAAAGAGGGGTCGTAAACTCACCTTAAGTTGCGTTACTCCTTAACCCGAGTAAAACCAGCTGCTATGCTAGTCCCGTAAGCGGCGACCTAACATACGACAGTTACAAGTACTTAGACTAATAACCCGTAGGTTAATTAGTCCCTAGATGTCCAGACCATAACCAAGTTTGTTTGAAAACACCGTGACTGTTTAACTGACCCAAAGTACAAGACTCGACATCCCATTGGTGACCCGAGACTCCCCGTGTTATGTTTACGCTCCAAAACATACAATAACGCAATTACACTTAACATACGTTAACGCACAACAAGTTATAGCACATAGTTCACGTATCACCGAATTACATCAAAACATATGTTACCAAGTTACCATATATGTTACGAGGTTCCTAGCATGTTACTACATGTCCAATCGGGTCTCGGAATGCTAATCTACACTTACAACAGTAGTACACGTGATTAGGAAACGTAAACTAGCAATTAAGACTGATTGCGTATAAGTTCATGTGATTAGGGCTGATTGCATATAAGTTCATGTGATTAGGGCTGATTGCATGTAAGTTCACGTGATCAGGGCTGATTGCATGTAAGTTCACGTGATCAGGGCTGATTGCATGTAAGTTCACGTGATCAGGGCTGATTGCATGTAAACTCACGCGATTTGGACTGATCGCATGAAAACTCATGCGATTTGGGCTGATCGCATGAAAACTCATGCGATCAGGCCCTGATTGCATGTCAAACTGGTGATTAGCAATGCTAATCGCCTGTAACCTTGCTGTTCCAGTTTTTCGCGCGTTTAACGCTCCAAATCAGATCCAGAACGTGTGTAACTACCCAATATCATCCCAAACACTATCCTAAACATGTTTCAACCAAAATCCTTCGTTTAACCTCGTATAATCAGTCCTGCATGCAACCAAGTAATCCAAACATATACACATAGCATGCAATCATCATACTAACATGCATAACAATAACCCTAATAATCAATTAATCAGATTTCTATCATCATACTATCAATATCAATTCTGATCTAACCAAATAACATATCAATCAATCATCATGAATCATAAAAATCCTAGCTTTCTAATCATACACACCCACAACGCATGTATATTAGTTATAATTCGATTAACAATCCTTATTTATGATTTTCAGAAGGCTTTTTCGTTAAAGAACAGGTCTGGACCATTAGGGATTGATTAAAAACGTTTATAAAGATTTGTGGATGAAAACCAAACCTTGGGATTATGAAAGAATGATGATTCAAGCTTGAAACCTTGTGTTTTGATCAAAAATCGCCTTCCAGAGGTTGTTTATGTGTTGGGGCGGGTTATGGGACGACTAGGGTTTGTATAATGAAGTTTATGAGGTCAAGTATGGTATTTATAGTCGTTTTTAGTCGTCCAGCACGTAACATGCGATTATGCAGCTTTACACGCGATCAGGAAGCCTAATCGCGTATAAGTTCATGCGATCGGGGCCTAATCGCATGAACAGTCATGCGATCAGTCCCAGTCGCACCACATGACCCCCCAGTCGCACCACATATAGGCGATTGGGCTATCCTGATCGCCTATATGGGCCTGTTTCGTGTGTTTTGCGCGTTAAACCCCGTTTTAACATATGTTAACACATATTAATGTACCGACAAGTCACATAATGATTGTAAACACATAACACAAGTAAATACACATATTTACACTCGTTCACCAATTCCCGGGACTCGAGACTCGTATGTTCCGTATGCCCTGACGATCCTACCGATCGTCACCGTTTGTACACTTGGTTAAGGACCGACATCTAATGAACCTCTAGACCAACATCCAATGATCCTCTAGACTAAACCAATAGTTCCCGAACTATAACCCGACTTGACTAACCCAGTTAAGTACAATATACGCGTGACTCGCTAAGGTAGACTTCCATCTAGACAACGTTGTTAACCAGAATTTGTCGGGTGTCACAACGGGCTAGGAGTGGGCCTAGATAGTGATGAGGTTGGTGCTTGGGAGTGGTTTGAGTGGATAGGCCGAGAGGGTTGGTGAGGAAAGATGATGGGTTCATTGCTTGAGTTAGCATTTGTAAATGAAGTTTGTGTATGAGGAGAAGTAGTGCTAGAAGTAGAGTGGGACAAATTTTGTGTAGTTTTGAAAACTAAAGGAAGGAAAGTTGTAGGAGTTGGTAGAGGGGTTTGATTATTAAGGTGAGTGTTGAATGGAAAAATATGATCAACAAACTCCACATGGCGTGACTGGTATAGCCGTTGAGAAAATGGGTCAAAGCACTTATAGGCGGATTTTGAGGGTGAGTAACCAAGAAAGATGCATTTAGAGGAGCGAAGATGAAGTTTAGATTTGGCATAGGGATGGAGCCATGGGAAACACAAACAACCAAAGGGTTTGAGTTTGTGTAGGTGGTGTGGTTTTGTATAATTTTGCATAAGGCGACGAGAAATTTAGGATTTTTGTGGGTAGACGATTTATGAGGTAAATCGCGGTTTGAAAGGCATGAGACCAAAAGGTGAGTGGTAGATGAGCATGATAAAGGAGGGAGAGCCCGGTTTCAACGATATGTCGGTGTCGTCGTTCCGCGACTCCATTTTGCTCTGGGGGTGTGAGGAGGGGTAGTAAAATGAGAGATACCATTTTGTTGAAGATTGGAGGTAAGACCTATATATTCGCCCCCAATGTCCGAAAAAATTGATACGAGTGGTGTATGAAAAAATTTCTCAACGAGTGTTTTAAATTGTGGAAACAAAATGGAAACGTCGGATTTCTTTTTAATAGGATAAAGCCAAGTGTACTTAGAGTAATAATCAACAAAAGGTACATAGTAGGAATAACCATCATTTGAAGTTTGAATGGGTCCCCAAACATCCGTGTAGACAAGTTCAAGAGGTTTTGACACAATAAAAGAATTTTCACCAAAGGGTAATTTATGACTTTTATTTAACGAGCATGCATCACAATGAAAAGAACCATCGGACATATTATTATAAACAAGTCCTAATTTATTTAATAGTCGCTTTAGAACTTGAATAGACGGGTGTCCAAATTTGTGATGCCATGAAAGGAGAGATGTAGATAGCTTAGTGCTTGAATGAACTTGCATAGAAGAAGAACGAGGGTATAGTGTGGCATAGTAAACATCATTAACGTTCACTCCTCGCATTAGGTGCGCCCCCGTGCGAAGATCCTTAACCAAAAAATGAAAAGGAAAAAATTCAATAGAAACTTTGTTAGCTTTACAAAGCTTAGCAACCGAAATAAGACGATTACGAAGTTTGGGAACAAGCAAAACATTGTGAAGAAGTAAGGAGCGAGATGATGTAGGAATGGAAGAATGACCAATGTGAGAGATGGAAAGGGTATTACCATTACCTAGAACGATCTCATCGGGCCCCCCGTATTCGGAGAGGTTGTGCATGAAGACTTGGTCGGGTGCAGCATGATCAGAAGCACCAGAGTCAAACATTAGCGAGGACGATGAACTTTCCATGGATGAGTTGACTTACGGATTTGGGGAGAGCTTGGCAATAGCAATGTTGTTGTTTTGCAAAAACCGAGTAAGCTTTCGGCAATCCTTGGTATCATGACCTGGAATGTTACAAAACTGACAAAAGAAATTCTTACGGTTAGTACGATAGTTTGAAAATTGGCCTCCGGTAGTAGGTGGGGCTGCATTGGAACGCGACCCATATTGGGTGTTCCTGTTGGCGAAGCGACAAGAGCCGTTATTGGACCCATAGTTGTTAGACCGGTTTTGTTGATTGCGAATAGGATGAGAGTTATTTTGGCGATAGGCACTGTTGACGGTTGTGATTAGTGAAGCCGGTTTAGATTCAAGGAGAGACCTTTCATGGTCAATAAGTTTTTCATAAAGATCAGGAAATGTGATAAAGGTGTTCAAGGTTTTCAAGGTTGTTGTTATTTCTTTGTAGTCTTCACCGAGATGAGCAAGGATGTGAGCAGTGAGGTCGTCGTCATCAATTGGTTTTTGGGCTAAAGCCAACTCATCTGCTATGGCTTTCATTCCATTAAGATAATCAGCCATGGGTCGAGAACCCTTGCCGGTAGTAGCAAGTTTGGTGCGGAGTGAGATAATTCGGGAACACGAGACACTAGCATAGCTATCGTTTAAACGTTCGAAAAGTTGTCTGGAAGTCTCAGCTGAGGAGACAAGGGGCTGAATGGTATCGGAACAACTTCCGACTAGAGCACCAAGGAGGATTCGGTCTTGGCGAAACCAAGATCGATAAACTGGATTTGGTTTGCCTTCAAGAATTTTCAGTGGTGGTTCAGTGAGTCCATCAATAAATTACTCGAGTTCGAGCCCTTCGAGTGTGGAAATAACTTGTTTTCGCCATGAGGGAAAGTTGTTTGTTGTGAGTTTGATTGGAAAATTGGTGTGTGTGGATAGTTCGATGATGATGGTGGGTGTTGTTGCCATTGTAGTGGGTGTCAAAAAATAAGAAGAAAGTAGCAGGTATGGTAGGAAAAAAAACGAAGGCTAGGATCGACTTGCTCTTGATACCATATAATGATCGAATTGTATTATCAAAAGTGTAATACTTTACAATAGTTTACAAGGAATATAAATACAATCAACTAATAACTATGAATTGAACATACAAGAGAGAATAATGGAAATAGATGAAAAGCTATTGACTAGCATGTTTGAATATTGACCTATTGACTAGCATGTTTTGCTCCTTGAGATTGGATAATTCCTTTGACTGCATTATGTGAGATCAACATTCCTTATACTATATTGGCTCGGTTGGAAATGTCTCTATCGATGTGAATTGAGTTCAAAACAACTCAATTAAAACTCGAATAAAACTGTACGTAGCGAAAGGAGTGCATGGCAGAAGGGTAGTGATTTTGAAATTCCTATTTAACTCACCTAAAGAAAAGTCATGGTAACGTGAGTTAAAGAAAGAGGGGTTGGTGGTCCAATGGCAAGGCAAAGCCTTTTAATACACTAAAAGTGTGCGGTCTTGAGTTCAAGTCTCACAAGGAGCAAGAAATCCGCCTTTCAAAAAAAATATAGTGACTATTGATAGTTATTATAACATAAGTCTATTTATTGGGTTTTTAATTGATCATTTTACTTAGGCGAACCATATCGGCCAGTGGTAAATTGACCCGAGATGATTTTGAGCGAAGTCTACTTCGAGAGCTCGAGCAAGTTTCGATTTAGTGTTATGTATAAGATTATTTGGTGTGGTGCATAATTCCCCCAACTCCCCTAAGTGCCACATCAGCGCCACATCATTTCTCCACTTTTTCTCCCAAATTTGAAAATGGTATTCCCTAATTCCCCCAACCCCCTTTATTTTTTTATTATATAAACTTTGATTAAAAAAAATGGCCAATGAGAAGACACGGGGAGAAAGGGGAAAAAACCTCCAACTCACCAAAAATTAATGGGGGGGGGGGGGGGGGGTGTTCCCCTTGGGAGAAAGTGACACGTCAACTCCCCGGATGCATTCCCCCTTTCCACACCATTTAGTCTAAGTGGCACGGGACCAACTTTGAGATAATATATAATATTAATAACCATCACCACTTTGGTGAGGTGGTTAGGGGCTAAGCACCACTGTGAAGGAGCCACTGGATGCCCTGGAGGCTTATCTTCAGAGCCAGCTAAAGTAACCGTTAAAAAATATAATATTAGTACTTTAATTAAAACCGTTAAAAAATATAATATTAGTACTTTAATTAAAAGACACAAATGTAACTAAAACGTTGTTCTCATTAATTTTATATTTATTCTAGAGATATCAATATATACCCGACACCAAAAAAATTGTGGCACATGTACAGTTTTTAGGAAATTTTAAACCATTAAAAAAAATAAAAATGTAAAATACAAAAACAGAAATCTATATGATTAAACATTTTTTGTACCGTTCATTTTAATTTAACTTTTAGTTATTTAATTACTTCATTTATTTACCCATGACCTCTTGGTCTGGTGGTATGGTATCCCTTTACAAATGTAAGGTTGTGGGTTTAAATCCTTGCAAATGCAAGGTGAGGTGAATAGAGGTGTAATAAAAATTTGCCGTTCAAAAAAAAAAATTACTTCATTTATTTTAATTATTATTTGTTAGTTTTTTTGGTTTTGAATATTCTTATTAATTAAATTGAACCGTCACACATTTTAGCACAACAAATGTTGCCTGCGTTATTAAGCCTCCTTATTATGCACACTTTCACAAAACAAAAACAAATGTTGGTCGTAGCGAAGCTCGAGGTATTACGACCGTAGTTAAAATTATATTTGAATTTATTATAGTTTTTTGTTCTTGTTGAAGTTTTTTTTTAGAACGGCCAACAAATTTTATTCACGCCCAAGCTAGCGGGGTACTAGCAAATCACCCGGTACAATTAGTCATACATCCACCAAATGATTAAACAATAAATTACAACAAAACTAAAAAGACGACTACCATCTAATACTAGAAAGATTGAAAGCACGCCACCTATTCCACTCTAAGTCACGTTGTTTCGATCTTGCCTTAACCCAAAAAAGACTCCTCGCCTTTATTTCCCCCATAATACTATGTAGAGAGCACGCCTTTTGCTTGAACACCACCTCGTTACGACTCTTCCATATACACCAAATTGTTGTTAGACAAATCGCATAAAACGCCTTTTAATACCTTTTGATCCCCCAATGTAGTCGTGCATCAACAAAAGATCCTTGAACTGAAATGCGAACATATTACCCACCTTACACCATTGCGAGACGAGTTGCCAAACGGACTGTGCAAGCTGACAAGAAACAAATAAATGCTCGACATCCTCCGGAAGCTCCCCACACATCGGACATAAATTGGAACCCACGTTGACATTGCGCCGAATTAAAGCAACCTTAGTCGGCAACCTTCCCAACGCAGCCCTCCACGCCACGAACCAGACTTTCCGCGGCACCCAATTGTTATTACGAACCACAAACTCAGCTGCCACATGACGATTCCGCTGCAGCAGATTCTTGATTTCGCCCACAGTAAAGCCAATTGTATCTCCCAACCCAAAGACCCACCCATCCACTTCGCTGCAAATCGACGGACACGGTACAGTTGACAGCAGCGAATTTAATTCTTCAATCGCAGCAGTACCCAACCCAGAGGAAACCCACTCCCAAACCCAACCCTGACCCGCGTTAAGAACCCTTTCCGCGACAGACGCGAACTTATTCTTCTCAGCTGCAAAAAGAGTCGGAAACTGGACAGCCAGGGGAACCCCCAGTGCCCAGACATCCAACCAGAAAAGTATACCCAGCCCATTACCCACCCGCCCCTGAATTGCACCACCAATATCGACGCCGCTTTGTTTCACTGTTAAGACTGCACTAGCAATATTTTTCCACGGCCCCGGAGCCGATAAACGCACTGGAATAGAGTTCCAGTCTCTAGATGAATGATGAAAAGCCCATATCACCCTTCGCCAAAGCGCATTTTGATCCACCTTGAAACGCCACCACCACTTCGATAAGAGAGACAAATTCGTGTCTCTCAATGAACCAAAACCAAGACCTCCCGCTTCCAACGGCCCCGTCACTTTGTCCCACGCCACCCAGTTCATTCGTGCCTTTTCCTCCGATCCACCCCAAAAGAACACTCTCCTCATTTTATCCAGATCTTCTAAGACTTTAACCGGGGCTTTGAATAGCGAGAAATAATACGTAGGAAGCGCATTAAGTACCGATTTGATAAGTGTAACCCTACCCCCAAATGATAATTGTTTCGCCTTCCAAGATGAAAGCCTTTTCCTAAATGCATCTAACACCGGTTTCCAATGTTTCACGAGATTCATATTAGCACCCACCACTAGACCCAAATATGAGAATGGTAGTTTGCCCAATGAACACTTCAAAACAGCCGCCAACCTTTGCCCTTCCACCTCGTCCACACCAATACCAAATACACTACATTTTGCTAAATTCACTTTCAGCCCAGACACGAGATAAAAACATCGCAAAATCCGCTTCAGATTAGTGGCGTTAGCCTAAGACCACTCACCAAGGAAGACTACATCGTCAGCGTATAACAGGTGAGAAAGCACCATGTTCTCGTTACCACACGGTAACCCTCTAAACAAACCCACCTCGCAAGCCCTTTTCATCGTACACGACAATGCCTCCATAACTAGTACAAACAAAAAGGGAGAAATGGGATCGCCCTGTCGTAGCCCACGACTACACCCGAACTCATTTGTTGGCGAGCCGTTGACCAAAACAGATGCCCGGGCCGAGGAAACAATTGCCATAATCCACTTCGTCCAAAGTACCGGAAAGTTCATTTGTAACAGTATAGATTCCAGAAAACCCCAATGTACCGAATCGTAAGCCTTATCGATATCCACCTTAAAAATCATCCCTCGTCTTTTCGTCTTCTTCAGCCAGCCGATTATCTCATTAAGTACGAGTGGGCCATCGATTATGTTCCGTCCAGATAAAAACGCCGACTGTTCTTGTGATACCAGTTTTCCAATAACACCTTTTAGTCTAGCTACCAAGACTTTTGAAATCACCTTGTTGATAGCCCCGACTAAACTAATAGGCCTATACGCGTGGAATCCCATCGGGTCCTCCGTCTTGGGAATTAAGGCAATGAACGACGCAACACAAGCCGGATTCAAGAACGGTTGGTGGTAGAAATTCTCAAAAAGTCTAACAAAATCAGCTTCGAACCCATCCCAGCAACGCCTTATGAATTTAAAATTAAACCCATCCGGGCCCGGCGCCTTATCCCCGTCACAATCCCACACGGCGTTCTTAATTTCTTGAAGTGAAAAGGGATGTACCAGCCCATCCGCCTCTACTGTTGACAGCCTAGTAAGATTAGAACATACTAAGCTCGGCCTTTCCGGCATCGGCTCTCTAAACTTGTCTTCAAAAAACACAAACGCACCGTCCTTTATCATTCTAGGACACGTAACCCACACCCCATCATGCATAATACCGTTAATCCTATTGTTTGAAGTGTTCGCATTGATAATTCCATGAAAATACCTCGAGTTTTCGTCACCTTCTAACGCCCACTTCACTCTTGATTTCTGCCTCAAATCCAACGCCTTCAATCGGTCCTGCTCCATCACATAAGCTCTACATTCAGCCCTTACTTCCTCTTCAATCCCATTCAGCACCCTTTGTTCACCCAATGTATCCAACCTTTCTAACTCACGCGCCATAGACTTGTACATTTCCCCAGTTCTCCTACGCTCTGCACCTATGTAACAACCGGCAAAAATAAGGTAATTCCGTACAAATTAATTAATATATGATTAACATAATTAAATGCAATTATGTGTGATTTAATTATCGAGGCCTTAGGAGATAGCAATTTCCAAATAATGCTTAGGAATGCATACGTTTAATGGTAAAAACATGATTGGATCATGTGCGAATAAACTATCCGGTATGGACGTTGGCAATTACCCGGTAATAATTAAATAAACGAAAAGGATCCCAGACACCCAGGATATAAAATAAAGGGTATTTTCACAAAATATAATGAGTTTTGGAACTCCAAAACCATAAGTGGAAACGTCTTGTACAAATCTCCCGGTAACGAATAAAATGCGCGTACCGCACCCGATACGCGTATAACTCATAATTTCACCCGGCAAAGGCCTAAATAACCAATCAACGTTTAAATTAGACTATATTTAAGGGTTATTAAAGGTATTTTTAATGTCCGAATAACGCGTGATTAAAACCCGAAAAATACCCGAACGACACCCGAACGACGAGGGATTAAACATAACAAATATTGGGTAAATATTTGAAGTTGTGGACCCCACCTAAACCCACAAAGGGGCCGGCCTAATGGCCACAAAATATCCATGCATGTGGTTAATAATAATAACCTACACTTAGATAAAAAGCATGCATGAGCATAAGGCCAAAAAGTGTAAGATATCACAAGTACAAGCATGCAACTTTCTTGTCCCCCCTTACATAATTTTCGGCCATATGGCCATAAAATCCAAGACACACTCAAAACCAACTACACACTAGTATACACATGCATGAGAAGGATATTATATAAAGATTATGATGGATCATAAGGATTTAGCAAGGTTTGCAAGAAACCTCCTACTCATACATACATATATACACGGCCACACACATATACTACACACATCCATCCAAGATCATTTTGTACTTCCTAAATCTCTTATATCTTAGTAATGATCACAAAATCCATGGAAGATTACATGTGATAAGGTTATATAAACATGTGTTAGCCATTAGAAGAAACAAAGCAAAACAACTCTTCTTCTTTTCCATCTTGGCCGTGAGTTTCATCTCCCCCATATACATTCTTATTTCAAGTTTTTACATCTCCAAATCACTCAAAACAATCCATCATCCAAACCCCTATTGTGTGTTTCAAGCTTGGAGCTTAACCATTAAGGAAGAACACACTAGACCCCTCTCAAAATCAAAGGTTTTGTCTTCCCTAGCCTTGTGCTAGTAGTAAGCTTCTTAACCTTGTTTTTGATTATTATTATTCATGTATGTGTTCTTAGAAGCAAGTTGTACATGAAGGGTTTAAAAGGTGGTTTGAACATAATCTTTAATAGGTTTTACTTGTGTAAAATAGATGATTAAAGATATGTAAATAAATCATGGATTTGATGATGATAAAGTAATGATCTTGAAAATGTATGAAATTTACACTTAAACTAAGTAGGATGGTGATTTGGTTAAGATTTATGGAATGAACTTGAATATGTTAAAAAGTAACTTTAATCATCTTATTATGATCATCTAAGGTATAATAAATGGTGGAACATGTTAAAAGTTCAAGAATAAAGAAGATGGAAAAATTAAAGTATACTTACTTAGAAGAATGATATTTTGTTAAAATGGGCAAATACATAAAACACACATACAAGTAGTCTTATATATGAAATATAAGACTAATAAAAGTGTTTTGATACAAAAATAACTTACCAATAAAAAGATGGATCTTCAAAGTCTACTATTTTGAGTGAAAAATGTTAACTTTGGAAGTTAGAGTGGAAAAATACAGCATTTGAAAGTTAAGGGACTAATATTGTAACTTTGAAAGTTAGAGGGCTAAAATGGATATTTTAGAAACTATTAGTCCAAAAATGCAAGGATGGAAAGTTTGGTGTCAAAAGTGTAAGTAATAAATTTCTAAGGATGATTTTGGTAAATACTAGTAGATATACTTGGGTATTTTGGTATAAAAGTATATTTTTGAAAGTTATAAAAATATGGATTGTATTAACATAAGGATTTTTATAAAATAGAGATTTTATAAAAATATTAAACAAACTTGAGAAACTTATACAAAAATGAATACTTTTATATAAATGGGAATATAAAAGTATTGGAAACATTTTTGTAGTTAAGTTAACAAGTTGGATTAAAAATACATAAGTATTTTAAACCTTCCAAGTAACTTGTGTTAAGAGGAAGAAATATGGATAATATTTTCATAAGACACATGTTGGGAAAAACTTGGAGAAATTAACTATTCGAGCTAAGATATCGAACTAAGACGCGTTAACGAACCGTACACGGACAAAACATGAGAAAAATGCCATTGCGGCAAGATAAGAAAATATATATTTTTAAGAAGTAAAATATATATACATCATGGGTGAAAACTAATAAACACTTTCCTAAGTGTTGAAGGAAATATTCGTGGGAGAAAAACATGACATAAACAAATAAGACGTTAAACAAACGTATATACTTAACAAGAAAATTACACATTTATATATATGTACGCTCGTCTCGGCAAAATTCTAGTATATCTACTTAATGGGAAAGTAGATATGTGGGAAGGAAAGCCGCGACGAGAAGACAAAGATATATATGTGTATACCGCGCCGACAAGATCCTAGTATATTTATTTAAATGGGAAAATAAATATACGGTATGGTGAGTTGAATCGGGTTGTTAAGAATATACAATCGAACGACAAGATCTTAGCATATTTGTTTAAATGGGAAAACAAATGTGCGGCAAAGTGAGTCGGGTCGAGTGTTGAAATATATATTATATCGAGCGATGCGATCTTAAGTATAATTATTTAAATGGGAAAATAATTATATGTTAAGTGAAGTCGAGTCGATGATAATAAGGTACAAGTTAAGGAAATATTAACAAGAGTAATATATAACTTGTAACACAAAGGGTAATCTAACGCCAACGAAACCTAGGATACGCGCTTAATTAAACGGGATTTGGAATAACTTGTGGTCGGGAGTTGGGTGTACAACTTGCCAAGGCACATGCACTATAGGAATAGTGACTTATACGTCTAGGACGTTTGTAGGTGCGAGACCCTCTTTGCTATCTGCCTAGTAAGCCAGACAGAGTTTCAGGTGAGTTTCACGGCCCCATTTTAAACTATTTTTACGTTTTCCGGGGGAAAGATATGTTAGGGAAAATGTTTGACGGATTTATTACTTGAGGTGTGACCGCCACTCGGGGTTGAGTCCTCGCCTCTATAATCATTTGTTCAGGGAAATGAAACCGGTGGAATATTTGAATAGTACTATTGGTGCCTGACAAGGCCCACCCCTAATCGATAGCGTCGATTATGCATTAGGTTATGCCTGGGGTGCATATATTCTGAACTTAAGTCGTGGGAAACCGAGTAACGACTTGGAGCGGGGCACAATTATTATATGTCTTGGTTTGATTATAGTCTCAAGTAGAATTATAGGAATTTGCAACTCCTATATATTGTCATAACATGGTATTTCCCAAGTATTCAAGTTTTGGAAACTAAAAACCTGTGAACTCACCAATATATTTATATTGACGAAACTTTTAAACATATCTTTCAGGTAATTAGATGAAGATGAACCGGGGCAAGCTGGGTCGTGGAATCCTCCAATGCGGCGTCAAACATTTTGCGGGGTTTCACCTTTATTTCCCAAGGCTTTGGGATATATTTGAGAAACCTCTATGTTGTCTTAAAAACAATTTACTTTTATGTAATATTTTGAACAAGATTCGACGCCTTAATAAATGACCCATTTTCTTAAATTACTTGTGTTTAGCAATAACCTTGACTTTATGCTTTGAACCGTCGCGCCACGTGTTTCCGCCATTGTCGTGGTGTGACAGAAGGTGGTATCAGAGCCAAGGTTATAGCGAACTAGAGTATTTTCTTTAAAAACTAGACTATAACCGGATTTGGTTCGAAAAGATAAAGTTTTCAAAAAAATATATAAAGATGCTAAATGCAAATAAAGTAATTTTTCGAGAAGCATTGGGCATGAGGAGATTCCGACCAAGCCAGTCATGGGTATCGTTATGCATTAGCGTGAAATTAGAAGTTAGGAAGGATACTGATAATGTACGCCTTAACTATCTAATTTAAATTAATTCATATATATACATGTACGGTTCTTTTGCCAGGATGTCGGACGCTGGTAGCATAGCGCCCAGTTACGATAGCAGTATTCAGATTATCCCAGCGCCACCAGCTGAGCCGATCGAGCTTGTGGTACTCGATCCGGAGGATGACGAGATGGAGGTTGACGCCGCCGTGGAGGGCGCAGGAGGAGATAGCTCGGACGAGACTGACCCGAGCGAGGACCCAGCGTGGGCCCCCGCTGAGGGCGACGTGGTCGACCTACCTATGGCCGAGGCACCACAGGCAGACTTGCCTATAGTGCCAGTCCAGGCAGCGCCACTGCCAGTACTGCCCCTCCAGGCCATCAGAGACTTCCCAGAGGGCTGTGCAGGTCCATCGAGGCCTGTCCCCGCGCAGTCAGAGACCGTTGAGTCTCCCTATGATCGACACGCACCGATCGATCGTGAGCCCTTACCTACCCCACTTATCCCCGTACCCCCGGGCATGATGCTCGTGCCCGTTCCCCGAGGGCACAACGGGTGGATCTCTGATGACTCAGACGATGAGTCGACCGCATCGGTGGAGCACATTGCTGTGCCGATCCCACCAGCAGACCAGGAGGAGCACGTCGCTCCGATGATCGAGCATGCCACTACTGCACCAGCCACTCTACCCACCATACCCGTAGCCCCACCAGCACCACTTGAGCCCGTACCTCAGGATGGGCCAGTTCCTACTGGGCACATCCTAGAGGGGAGCTCTGCCCGCAGCTCGGAGCTGCACCGGGCGGGCGTGACGGCATACGCCACTGCGAGCCCTCCCACCCCCACCGTCGTGGTATCCACACCAGAGTGGGCCACTGTTTCAGAGCCTCTGGTAGCCCCATTGGCCGAGCCTGTACCACCACCCACAGTAGCCATGACATTACCGATCCCCACCCTTCCCAGCATGACACCTGCACCGTATCCTCTAGGTGCAGGGGACCCTTACATTATGCCACCTCACTTTACCAGACCACACGGTTTTACCCCGTTGCTTCCACACATACCGATACCAGCCCCCTTTGGGCCATTCTCATCAGCTCACCCAGATATACCCGGACCATCCCAGCCACCTAGGATGACACCCTTGTCTGGACCAGCATGGTCCACTGCCATCTCCTTAAAGCGAGACTTCCAGACTCTCGCAGACACGGTGCAGCGCACCGTGACACAGGTAGAGCAGCAGACCCGTCTGATGTGGACGCAGATGATTGATGCACGAGATGCTTTGGCGCACTATGCGGAAGAGTTACTGAGCATGGACGCTCAGTGTGGTATTACAGGGGATGCGCATTTTGCGCATCGACAGTTCTTATATGAGCGTATCATGGCGATTAGCATGACGATCAGTATGCATGCACCACAGTACCAGTATCCGCCGCCACCGCCACAGTAGGGATGCATCAGGGACGCACGGAAAAATCACCAGCTTATGTACATAGCAGCAGCAGTATGGTAGTATAGCACGGGTTATGACACTCGTCTGCATTTTGCCTAGCCGTACGGGTACGACGGCACATGATATGATGTTTTATTTATTTCAAAAACAATGTATTGTATGAGAAATGTATTCTCCATTTTGTTATTATGAACAAGCATTGTACTAGTACTATTGAAATTAATGAAAAATCTTATTATTATGATGGTGAAATATGTTGTTGTCTACGATTATTATTGCTTACTCCATATATTGTGATTTGTGTGATTGTGTGGTGATATTGTGTTGATTACTATTTATTCTGTATGATGTGTTGGTATGTTGTGTGATGACATGGTGTTGATTATTGTGCTCATATTCTGGTTTGTTATTTATGCTTTATATTGTATAAATGTTTGCCAAATTAACCTTTAATAATTATTATTGAAGAGAAATGGCACCAGCCACCAGAAGCAACAGCGGTGCAGACGGACTGCCCGCAACGCCAGCTGAACTTGAAACCATGTTTTCGGAGCGCATCGCCCGAGCGATCGCGGAGCACGAAGCTGCTCGCTCCGAACGATCACGTGACTTGACTGGGAGTGACCGACGAGAAACCTCCCCTAATGGTAAGAAGGTTTAAAAATAATTGATAAAGCGATGGGAGAATATCCTAAAACTCCTATCCCATAATAACATACAACTTTATTAATGCAGAAACGGCCTCGCGAGAGCGTGGCTGCACCTTCAAAGCCTTCCTAGACTGCAAGCCGATCAACTTCAACGGCACCGAAGGATCTGTTGGACTGGTCAAGTGGTTTGAAAAGACCGAGGCAGTCATCCGTATTAGTGGGTGTACCCCTCGCCAGTCGGTTATGTACTCCACCAACTTGTTCTTGGACCAAGCACTGACGTGGTGGAATGGACAAGTACAGTCATTGGGTGATGACACTGCTTACTCCCTGTCATGGACAGAACTGAAGGAACTCATGATTGCTGAGTACCGCCCGGCGAGCGAGGTACAGAAACTGGAAACTGAATTCTGGAACCTCACTATGATGGGAGCGGACGTGACTGGTTACACGTCTCGATTCCAAGATCTCGCCAGACTAGTGCCACGGTTGGTCACCCCTGAAAACAACAAGATTGAGCGTTATTTGTTCGGCTTAGCACCGCAAATACGCAGCATGGTCACTGCTTCTAAACCTACGACCATGCGCGCAGCCATTGATCTTGCGCTAAGCCTCACCGAAGATGCGATTCGCATGGGTACACTGATCCGACAAGTTTCGGGATTGAAAATTTCTGAGGCAAGCAGTGTAGAAGCCAAGAATCAGGGGTCAAACTCAGCTGTTGTGTCAAACGACCAGGGGAACAAGCCAAGATTTGGGAAAAGGAAACGGGATGAAGGGAAAAGGGACAGAGCGTCGGGTAGCTCAAACAAGAAAGGGAAAGGATATGTCGCCACGGGACGTGGTAATGGTAACAAACAGGGTAATCAGGGAAGGAATAATGGGTTAACTTGTGGAAAGTGCCACCGCACAGGGCACAAGACTGAAGATTGTCGTTCCGGAGCACCGAAAAATGGAGGGGCTAGACCATGCTTTGCATGCGGGTCACTGGATCATTGGAAAAAGGATTGCCCCAAGATCAACAATCAGGCCCGCGGGCGGGCATTTGTGATTGGAGCCGGTGATGCACGACAAGACCCCAACGTGGTCACTGGTACGTTTCCTCTTAATGGTCATTATGCCTCTGTATTATTTGATACCGGTGCTGACTTTAGCTTCGTATCCATTGAGTTTAAAAGACTACTTGGATTAAAAACTAGTAAACTAGATACACCCTACTCCATAGAACTGGCTAATGGTAAAACTATTGAAACGAGAGAAGTAGCGAGGGATTGCAAATTAGAACTCTGTGGGCACGAGTTTGGGATTGATCTTTTGCCAGTTGTGTTGGGAAGTTTTGACATAGTTGTCGGCATGGACTGGTTGTCCGCGCACCATGCCGTCGTGATTTGCAACGATAAAGTCATTCAAGTCCCCCTCGCAAGCGGTGAAACTCTCTCAATTCAAGGGGAAAGACACGGGACGCCGCTAAGAATTATTTCAAGCATGAAGGCTCGTAAGTGTCTAAGAAAAGGGCTTGTCGCATTCTTGGCACACGTAGTGGACAAGAAGGCCGACGAGCGAAAGTTGGAAGACATTCCAGTAGCTAGAGATTTTCCGGATGTATTCCCAGAAGATTTGCCGGGGTTGCCACCACCTCGACAAGTCGAGTTCCGCATCGACCTCGTTCCAGGAGCAGCTCCTGTGGCACGATCGCCATACCGCCTAGCTCCATCAGAGATGCAGGAACTGTCCAGCCAGCTACAAGAATTATTGGACAAAGGTTTTATAAGACCGAGTTTCTCACCTTGGGGAGCTCCCGTCTTATTCGTAAAGAAGAAGGATGGCACATTTCGCATGTGCATCGACTATCGAGAGCTGAACAAGCTAACCATCAAGAATCGCTATCCTCTCCCCAGGATCGACGATTTATTTGATCAGCTCCAAGGTTCCAGCTATTACTCCAAGATCGATCTGAGGTCTGGCTATCACCAGTTGCGTATACAAGAAGAAGATGTACCAAAGACGGCCTTCAGAACCCGGTATGGACACTATGAATTTTTGGTAATGCCGTTCGGCTTAACCAACGCGCCAGCGGTTTTCATGGACCTAATGAACCACGTGTGTAAGCCATACCTGGATAAATTCGTCATTGTCTTCATTGACGATATTTTGATCTATTCGCGCACCAAAGAAGACCACGAGAATCACCTTCGGTTAATTCTTGAAGTATTACGCAAAGAGAAGCTCTACGCTAAATTCTCAAAATGTGACTTTTGGATTCGGGAAGTTCACTTTCTAGGCCACGTGGTAAACGAGAAGGGCATACACGTCGACCCCGCCAAGATCGAGGCAATTAAAAATTGGGAAGCCCCTCGAACTCCTACCGAAGTACGACAATTTCTTGGCCTTGCGGGTTATTACAGAAGGTTCATCGAGAACTTTTCAAAGATAGCGCAAGCTTTAACCATGTTAACCCAAAAGGATAAGAAATTTGAGTGGACGGAAAAGCAAGAGGCAGCATTCCAATTATTAAAAGACAAGTTATGTGGCGCTCCGATACTATCACTCCCCGATGGTACGGAAGATTTTGTAGTTTACTGTGATGCCTCACATCAAGGTTTGGGTTGCGTATTGATGCAGCGAGAAAAAGTAATAGCATACGCTTCCAGGCAACTGAAAATCCATGAGAAGAACTACACTACACACGATTTGGAATTAGGTGCAGTGGTGTTCGCTCTCAAGATATGGAGGCACTATTTGTACGGAACCAAGTGCACGATTTTCACTGATCATAAGAGTTTGCAACACATCTTTGATCAGAAGGATTTAAACATGAGACAACGGCGATGGGTGGAATTATTAAACGATTACGATTGTGAGATAAAGTACCATCCCGGTAAGGCGAACGTCGTAGCCGACGCCTTGAGCCGCAAGGAACGGGTTAAACCATTGCGTGTTCGAGCTTTGGGTCTGACTATCCACACGAATCTGACTGAACGAATTCGTGAAGCTCAAGTTAACGCCCTTAAACCCGAAAATGTCAAGGGTGAAAGATTACGAAAGATGGTTGATTCACTGGAACCAAAGGCGGACCAGACACTGTATTTCATGAATAGAATTTGGGTCCCAATGTACGGAGGATTGCGTGAGCTAGTGTTGGCCGAAGCTCACAGTTCTAGATATTCGGTTCACCCTGGTGCAGACAAGATGTTCCACGATTTGAAGGAACTTTATTGGTGGCCGAATTTCAAAAGAGATATAGCAGCATATGTTGCGAGATGTTTGACTTGCGCAAAGGTCAAGGCTGAGCACCAGAGACCTTCCGGTTTGCTCCAGCAACCGGAAATACCGGAATGGAAATGGGAACGAATCACCATGGATTTCATTACCAAGTTACCCAAGACAACAAGCGGCCATGACATGATCTGGGTAATCGTAGATCGATTGACAAAATCTGCACACTTCCTCCCGATTCGCGAAACGGACAGGTTAGAGAAACTGACCCGTTTGTACATTAAGGAAGTGGTGTCTAAACACGGTGTACCTGCTTCTATCATCTCCGATCGAGATAGTCGTTTCACTTCCAGATTTTGGGAAAGTTTAAATGAAGCCCTCGGTACACGCCTCGACATGAGTACCGCATATCACCCCCAAACGGATGGTCAAAGTGAACGAACCATCCAGACCTTGGAGGATATGTTACGGGCATGCGCGATTGATTTCGGAGGAAACTGGGATACGCACTTGCCATTGGTAGAATTTTCTTACAACAACAGTTATCATACGAGCATTCAAGCCGCACCGTTTGAAGCTCTGTATGGACGCAAGTGCAGATCGCCGTTATGTTGGGCGGAAGTTGGAGAAAAACAACTCACCGGGCCCGAAATTGTTCAAGAGACGACGGATAAGGTCTTCTTGATAAAGGAACGTCTCAAAGCGGCCCGTGACCGCCAGAAAAGCTATGCTGATATGAGGCGAAAGCCTTTAGAGTTTCAAGTCGGAGACAGGGTCCTACTGAAAGTGTCACCGTGGAAAGGTGTCGCGCGCTTTGGAAAGCGCGGAAAGCTGAACCCACGATATATCGGACCATTCGAAGTCTTGTCCAGGGTAGGCACAGTGGCATACAAGCTCAAGTTGCCTCAAGAGCTTAGTGGAATACACGACACGTTTCATGTGTCAAATTTGAAAAAGTGCCTATCCGACGAAACTCTCATCATTCCTGCAGACGAAATCCAGATTGACGACAAGTTACATTTTGTTGAAGAACCAATCGAGGTAACTGATTGGAAGGTCCAAAAACTTAGGCGCAGCAAGATCAGATTGGTCAAAGTGCGCTGGAATGCCAAGCGTGGACCGGAGTTCACGTGGGAAAGGCTGGACCGGATGAAGCAAAAATACCCCGCCCTATTCGAGAAGACACCTGTACCAGAGAACTCGAAGTGAATTCCGGGACGGAATTCTCTTAACGGGGGGAGAATGTAACAACCGGCAAAAATAAGGTAATTCCGTACAAATTAATTAATATATGATTAACATAATTAAATGCAATTATGTGTGATTTAATTATCGAGGCCTTAGGAGATAGCAATTTCCAAATAATGCTTAGGAATGCATACGTTTAATGGTAAAAACATGATTGGATCATGTGCGAATAAACTATCCGGTATGGACGTTGGCAATTACCCGGTAATAATTAAATAAACGAAAAGGATCCCGGACACCCAGGATATAAAATAAAGGGTATTTTCACAAAATATAATGAGTTTTGGAACTCCAAAACCATAAGTGGAAACGTCTTGTACAAATCTCCCGGTAACGAATAAAATGCGCGTACCGCACCCGATACGCGTATAACTCATAATTTCACCCGGCAAAGGCCTAAATAACCAATCAACGCTTAAATTAGACTATATTTAAGGGTTATTAAAGGTATTTTTAATGTCCGAATAACGCGTGATTAAAACACGAAAAATACCCGAACGACACCCGAACGACGAGGGATTAAACATAACAAATATTGGGTAAATATTTGAAGTTGTGGACCCCACCTAAACCCACAAAGGGGCCGGCCTAATGGCCACAAAATATCCATGCATGTGGTTAATAATAATAACCTACACTTAGATAAAAAGCATGCATGAGCATAAGGCCAAAAAGTGTAAGATATCACAAGTACAAGCATGCAACTTTCTTGTCCCCCCTTACATAATTTTCGGCCATATGGCCATAAAATCCAAGACACACTCAAAACCAACTACACACTAGTATACACATGCATGAGAAGGATATTATATAAAGATTATGATGGATCATAAGGATTTAGCAAGATTTGCAAGAAACCTCCTACTCATACATACATATATACACGGCCACACACATATACTACACACATCCATCCAAGATCATTTTGTACTTCCTAAATCTCTTATATCTTAGTAATGATCACAAAATCCATGGAAGATTACATGTGATAAGGTTATATAAACATGTGTTAGCCATTAGAAGAAACAAAGCAAAACAACTCTTCTTCTTTTCCATCTTGGCCGTGAGTTTCATCTCCCCCATATACATTCTTATTTCAAGTTTTTACATCTCCAAATCACTCAAAACAATCCATCATCCAAACCCCTATTGTGTGTTTCAAGCTTGGAGCTTAACCATTAAGGAAGAACACACTAAACCCCTCTCAAAATCAAAGGTTTTGTCTTCCCTAGCCTTGTGCTAGTAGTAAGCTTCTTAACCTTGTTTTTGATTATTATTATTCATGTATGTGTTCTTAGAAGCAAGTTGTACATGAAGGGTTTAAAAGGTGGTTTGAACATAATCTTTAATAGGTTTTACTTGTGTAAAATAGATGATTAAAGATATGTAAATAAATCATGGATTTGATGATGATAAAGTAATGATCTTGAAAATGTATGAAATTTACACTTAAACTAAGTAGGATGGTGATTTGGTTAAGATTTATGGAATGAACTTGAATATGTTAAAAAGTAACTTTAATCATCTTATTATGATCATCTAAGGTATAATAAATGGTGGAACATGTTAAAAGTTCAAGAATAAAGAAGATGGAAAAATTAAAGTATACTTACTTAGAAGAATGATATTTTGTTAAAATGGGCAAATACATAAAACACACATACAAGTAGTCTTATATATGAAATATAAGACTAATAAAAGTGTTTTGATACAAAAATAACTTACCAATAAAAAGATGGATCTTCAAAGTCTACTATTTTGAGTGAAAAATGTTAACTTTGGAAGTTAGAGTGGAAAAATACAGCATTTGAAAGTTAAGGGACTAATATTGTAACTTTGAAAGTTAGAGGGCTAAAATGGATATTTTAGAAACTATTAGTCCAAAAATGCAAGGATGGAAAGTTTGGTGTCAAAAGTGTAAGTAATAAATTTCTAAGGATGATTTTGGTAAATACTAGTAGATATACTTGGGTATTTTGGTATAAAAGTATATTTTTGAAAGTTATAAAATATGGATTGTATTAACATAAGGATTTTTATAAAATAGAGATTTTATAAAAATATTAAACAAACTTGAGAAACTTATACAAAAATGAATACTTTTATATAAATGGGAATATAAAAGTATTGGAAACATTTTTGTAGTTAAGTTAACAAGTTGGATTAAAAATACATAAGTATTTTAAACCTTCCAAGTAACTTGTGTTAAGAGGAAGAAATATGGATAATATTTCTATAAGACACATGTTGGGAAAAACTTGGAGAAATTAACTATTCGAGCTAAGATATCGAACTAAGACGCGTTAACGAACCGTACACGGACAAAACATGAGAAAAATGCCATTGCGGCAAGATAAGAAAATATATATTTTTAAGAAGTAAAATATATATACATCATGGGTGAAAACTAATAAACACTTTCCTAAGTGTTGAAGGAAATATTCGTGGGAGAAAAACATGACATAAACAAATAAGACGTTAAACAAACGTATATACTTAACAAGAAAATTACACATTTATATATATGTACGCTCGTCTCGGCAAAATTCTAGTATATCTACTTAATGGGAAAGTAGATATGTGGGAAGGAAAGCCGCGACGAGAAGACAAAGATATATATGTGTATACCGCGCCGACAAGATCCTAGTATATTTATTTAAATGGGAAAATAAATATACGGTATGGTGAGTTGAATCGGGTTGTTAAGAATATACAATCGAACGACAAGATCTTAGCATATTTGTTTAAATGGGAAAACAAATGTGCGGCAAAGTGAGTCGGGTCGAGTGTTGAAATATATATTATATCGAGCGATGCGATCTTAAGTATAATTATTTAAATGGGAAAATAATTATATGTTAAGTGAAGTCGAGTCGATGATAATAAGGTACAAGTTAAGGAAATATTAACAAGAGTAATATATAACTTGTAACACAAAGGGTAATCTAACGCCAACGAAACCTAGGATACGCGCTTAATTAAACGGGATTTGGAATAACTTGTGGTCGGGAGTTGGGTGTACAACTTGCCAAGGCACATGCACTATAGGAATAGTGACTTATACGTCTAGGACGTTTGTAGGTGCGAGACCCTCTTTGCTATCTGCCTAGTAAGCCAGACAGAGTTTCAGGTGAGTTTCACGGCCCCATTTTAAACTATTTTTACGTTTTCCGGGGGAAAGATATGTTAGGGAAAATGTTTGACGGATTTATTACTTGAGGTGTGACCGCCACTCGGGGTTGAGTCCTCGCCTCTATAATCATTTGTTCAGGGAAATGAAACCGGTGGAATATTTGAATAGTACTATTGGTGCCTGACAAGGCCCACCCCTAATCGATAGCGTCGATTATGCATTAGGTTATGCCTGGGGTGCATATATTCTGAACATAAGTCGTGGGAAACCGAGTAACGACTTGGAGCGGGGCACAATTATTATATGTCTTGGTTTGATTATAGTCTCAAGTAGAATTATAGGAATTTGCAACTCCTATATATTGTCATAACATGGTATTTCCCAAGTATTCAAGTTTTGGAAACTAGAAACCTGTGAACTCACCAATATATTTATATTGACGAAACTTTTAAACATATCTTTCAGGTAATTAGATGAAGATGAACCGGGGCAAGCTGGGTCGTGGAATCCTCCAATGCGGCGTCAAACATTTTGCGGGGTTTCACCTTTATTTCCCAAGGCTTTGGGATATATTTGAGAAACCTCTATGTTGTCTTAAAAACAATTTACTTTTATGTAATATTTTGAACAAGATTCGACGCCTTAATAAATGACCCATTTTCTTAAATTACTTGTGTTTAGCAATAACCTTGACTTTATGCTTTGAACCGTCGCGCCACGTGTTTCCGCCATTGTCGTGGTGTGACAACCTACCCACCCTTTAATCTTATTTTTCACATACTTCAACTTGGTAGCTAATGCAAGATCAGCCGGCCCACTGAATTGAAAACTTTGACACACCCCCATAACATACTCGACAAAACCGGGTATCTCCAACCACATATTAAAGAAACGGAACGGTACATGCCCAAAATCTGTATCCACTACCGACAACACAACCGGACAGTGGTCGGAAACATTCCTGGATAAGGCAGTGACCGAGGCCGTTGCCCAAAGCTCCATGAATCTATCACACACCAAGTATCTATCCAATTTACTCATTTTTGTACCATTATCCGAGCAATACGTAAACCGGTGCCCACCCATATTATATTTGTGAAGATCTGCACTACTAATAAAGTCATTAAAATGCGCCGCGTTTAAAGTCACGAATTCAGAATTAAACCTCTCCGATTCCCACCGGACATCGTTGAAATCCCCGAAGATAACCCATAATCCCTGCAAAGACTCTTTTAATTGTAGCAGTTCAGCCCAAACACCCCTTCTCAACACCGCATCATTCGGCGCATATACATTAATAATATTAATTAACACCCCCGATGCTATTAGCCGACCCGATACTAACAAGAAATACCTATTCTTGACAACCCCTGTCTGATGGAAAACCGTAGGATCCCAGTAACTGATAATCCCGCCAGATCTTCCTTCCGCAAACACCATTTCAGCTCTAAAAGTAGTTCTGCCCCAAAAAGACGCCAACAAAAAATTCGACTCCGGACCTAATTTTGATTCTTGAATCCCAAGAAAATGAATGCCATAACTTGTTTTAAGACCCTTAACCCAGGACGCCTTCCGGTCATCCCTCACCCCCCTAAGATTGATAGATAAATAATTCATCGCAAACCTGTGGCGTCCCCTTCTTCATTTACCAACTCTGCCACTTGCTCACGAAAACCTCCAAGCTCGGCACCAATTAATGCCCCAGCTTCAATTGTAATATCAACCTCATTCGCCTCCACACCATCAATCCCACAATCCCTACCTTGATCCGATTCCCTGCTATCGTCCATCGTCTCCGTATTACCTTCGGCATTAGCACCCGTTTCATCAGCATCCCTTGCCCCATCGTTAGGCATCCCCCCTTCTCCATTATTCCCCAACAGACCAGCATCTACGTAGAAGTCGGTGTAAAAGTTTAGCCTGTGTAAAATTGTCTTGAAAATGTTGAACCTAACACATGTATCCCGTTATCAAGAAGAAATGTGTCCTAACTAGTCCACATTTGGTGTTTGACATATAAAAGATTAAAAGGTATGCAAATCCATTAGTAAGATGCCGATGGTATAAATTTGAATTTTTGGCTTGGCCAAAAATATAAAAATTCAGTTAGGTTTATATGAACATGTATCCCATATCTTTTTTGATTTATTTTATAACTTAGCTTGAACCATTATATTCTTATTTGCTATACCCAAATATTAAGATGTGTCAATAACACTAAAGTAACCAACAATGACGACACTCGTCAAGATATTCTGAACGAGCGTTATCCATTAACTCTCATAAGAAATCTTAAGATCTAGTTATAGAGAGTGCAGTGTTTCTTATAACTCTGGCACCATGTAATCATAGAATATAACGGAGTATAAAATAATATGAATCAAAGGTTGTTGGAAGAAGAAGTAACTCGACAACCGGCGACCATGGTCGCGAGGTGGTGTGTCGAGGCTCGCAGGCGATCAAGACATGAGATCCGCAGGTTAAAAAAAAGGGAGATGGGCGAAGGCCGATGACCATGGTCAGGAGGTGATCTTCGCAAGAGAGGTGTGATACGTATATAGAAGAAAGATATCCGATCAAATCGTGTTTCAATCGGCTGAGATGAGTGGCATAGGACCGTAGTCCGACCTGAGGAGTAAACAAGAAACCAAAATCGGTGGCGATAGTGATTCGACCTGAGGAGTGAGGAGTAAACATGAAACCAAAAGAATTGAAGGGAGAAACTTTGCAATAATCCTTTTGAGGATATGCGCCAACTTTGGAACCAAACCACAAAGAAGAGCCCTTTTTTTTCCCTGGGTATTTAACCCTTTGATGATTTCAGATTGCAACAATAGTACATAGTGGAAGTTATTGTTAGTTGGGATTGGCAAGAGTATGATTATTAAACCGA
This sequence comes from Ambrosia trifida, assembly GCA_028751855.1. Taxonomy (NCBI): domain Eukaryota; kingdom Viridiplantae; phylum Streptophyta; class Magnoliopsida; order Asterales; family Asteraceae; genus Ambrosia; species Ambrosia trifida. The sequence goes on from CM054129.1 coordinate 79,861,301, forward strand.
GATCGTTTCTTTATTAGAACACGAAATAATTAAAAAAAAACGCTAATAATAATAAAAGAAGTAGGATGGACAGGGCGGCGGCGATGGCGGCGCCCTATATAGGTTTAAACCAAGGGACGGCTAGGGTTTATATGTGTGTGGGTGACACAATGGAGAAGAAAAAAAAGTACTCATAACCATATGGCTCTGATACCATGTCAGATAACGATACTGAATTGGTTCCTCGTATTCCATTCAATAGGGTTACAATTATATAGAGATAAACTGGGCCCGTGAGCTCTGTACTAAAACCCTAAATCATATAGTCTAATAGTTTTGTTATAAAAAAAAACATGTAGAAATTGAATAACGTACCCGTACGACTATTAGGCTCGATGGTGTGGATAAGAGCCCCCATGGGCTTTAAAAAGACACATAGGTGCCACATAGACAAGGGGTCTTTAAAGATTCTCACCCTTAACACCATGTAGGGCAATAAAGCCTCTTTAGTTAAAAGAGGGATAAAAAGAAAAACCGAGACACAAATTTCTGTTTGGTTTTTGCACATGGGACCCACTAACCTCTCCCTCTCATGCCCGTTAGTGGAGCAATGATACCAAGCTTATAGAGTTATAGGGGCGCTAAAGGGCATTAAGTTGGTGACATAGACGGATGCGAAAAGCCCACACCATCTATTCTTACAATACTTGATCTAATACTATATATACTAACATAGTAACATGTTGCATTTTAAATATAGTAAAAAGGTCTGAAGTTGTATCTAGATCTATTTTATTTGTTTTTAGAAAAACCAACAACCTACTCGATAGAAAGCATGCATGCTAATCATAATGTGATGTAGTTACCTAACATTATTATGTTTCGGTTGTCTCACATTCTCACTTTTAGATTTCACCTTTTGGCGTTAAATGTCAACATTGATACTATCTAAAATTATTCTTAATTTTTTTAATTAAAAGTTTAAACATAACAATCTAAACATCATAAATGTTCATTATGATGATATCTAGACGAAATTGACATTACTTACTGATGATAAAATATAAAAAATGTATCAATCCAGCTTTTACTAGTTTTTCATCTTTAAACTTTTAAAGGTTATCATGACATGTTATATAGTTTTTTATCCCGGAAGCGTCCCGGGTTGAAATATCTAATATAACATAATAAAATATATTATTATTATTATTATTATTATTTTAAACAAATCTCTGCCATAAGTTATCATATTTAAATATAAAAAAAACGAATCTCTGCGCCGGGGTATAAATCTAGTGCCATTACAAATGAATTCGGAAGTTTGTAATTGATCATTCTAAAAAGAACTAACATGAAATAAGAAAAAACAGTTAATTATTGAAATATCGAACGCATTAGTCTAAGGGTTATGTGATGCGTTAAAAAATTCATGGGTATATGATCGGGTATGTAGTTCGGGTATTTGGGTATGTTGTTTCGGGTAATCGGGTTGGGTATCACCTAATCCCAGACCCGACCCAAACCCACAATTTTTTTCAAACTAATCCCAAACCCGACATAATACCTGTCGGGTTACAAAAAATAGTCATTTTTTATCCGATTTTTATATAGCACTATGGTACTCGTTGGAAAGATAATAAAACACTCGTTAATTTGGTGTACTTTTCTTCTTTAAAAAATCTCGTATATAAAAGATATTAACGTTTAAAAGTTATGGGAGGAAACACAAGACATAAAATAATAAAGTTTTAATATTTAAATTTAGTAGATTAGATATTTAATAGATTAGGTTAAAGATTATAATAGATTGGGTTAAATCATATTTATTTCTTATTTTTAATTGGTTTTGAGTTGCCACATCACATTCTATATGACATCTTTCAAAGGAGAGATTGAATAAGAGTGTGACATGTAGGATTATTCCCTTTGCAATAGATATAGATATAGATATAGATATAGATGAGTTATCATTGTTAAAAAAACGACGGTCAGATAATATCTTTCAATTATTTATATATAGGTGTTTGATGTAAATAAATATTGACCAATAAGTTTATTATTCAATTTGAAACTATATACAGGATCTTGAATTTCTTCAAAAAGTATATATCCACTCTTTTAATATAAAGTATATTTTTATGAAAAGAGATGTAAAATCACTAAACTCACGTAGAATATAAAACTAGGGTTTTCTCTCCGAGAAAATAGGAAGGTGAGTTGGCGGCGGCTGGCAAGCTCTACATGTGCATGGCGGCAAGGGATCGTTACAAGGTTAATACATGGTACGATGTGCCTATGAAGAAACATAGAAACGACTTTATCAATCAGCAAGCGAAGAATCATGGAGATGGGGTTAAATATTTCGTTTCTAATCTTCCGGAGAAGTGCTCGTCTTCAGATCTTAAGGGGATTCTGCAGAATTATGGTGAAGTTCAAGGTGTTTATATTGCACGGAAGTATGACCGATTGGGTAAGAGGTTCGGATTTGCTACTTTTAAGGTCACTCATAACAGATCTGATCTAGATGAAAGTCTCAAGGACGTATGGATAGGGAGTTATAAACTTTTTATCGTGCCGACAAGATTTGTGGATGGTCAGAAATTGCATATTGATAAGGGGGAGGGGATAGATAGCAGGGAGCATGGGGAGAAGGTATGGAAGCCGGTGTATGATAATGTTGAACATCGTGTTGAAGATGGTCAGGCTGGGAGGGACGAGATGCAAGTGGATAAGAACCAGGACAATATGGTGGATCAAAGGTCGTTTAGAGACACTTTAATGAATAAATCGCCTGAACAGTTGATTCCTGAAGTTCAGGTGCAGTCTGAAGGAAAAGGTTTTGAGGATCTGTATGATTCTTCTATTGTGGCTCAGGTTAAAAACTTTGCTATGCTTTCTGATTTAAGTAGTTTGATAAAGTCTGCTTGGAATGCCCGATGTATCATTAAATATGTGGGTGGGTTATGTGTGTTGCTTGTGTTCGAGAACGTAGAAGAGAAGGGTAATTTTGTGGGGAATGAAGATATGTGGAAAGAGTGGTAGAATGTTGGTCTGGACAAACTTTGGTGGTGGATCGGATTGCGTGGCTGAAGATAACGGGTCTTCCGATTCATATTGCTGAAGCGAAAGTTTTCGATGATATTGCTGGTACTTTTGGGGAGGTAGTGCAGTCTGCTCAGTTTCCTGAGGAAGGTGTGTTATCTTACGTAAGTGTGGGAGTTATTCCGAAATCTATTGATCGCATTAGTAGTAAATGTAAGGTGATATGGAAAGAATTTTCGTATGTGGTTCTAATTGAGGAGGAGTTGGAGGATCGGTTTCCGGATTGTGTGGTGGATTGTTATGAGGAAGAGGAAGTTGTTATGTCCGTACAAAAGGATATTAGTAATGGGAATTTGGCTTCGAAAGTTGTTCGTGAAGAGAATATTTATGTGCCTGTTGAAGAGACTATTAATGAGCCACATCTTCATGGAGTTTTTTTCTGATAAGGTTGTTGAGGAGAGGGGTGGTAAAAGTACTAAGAGAAAAGGGGGAAGATATTATAAAAAGAAAGGAGCTCTGAGAAGATCATGTTCTCCGTTGGATAAAGATCGGCCGAAGAAAAGATTCCGGGAAGACAATGATATTTTTGATATCGACAGGTTTATTTTTTCTAATAAAGATTATTTGAATGTTGGTTCAACTAGTTCTCAACAGGTTGATGTGGGGGAGGAAGTAGCGACACCGGCTCCAAATGGTGTTGGTAATGGTAACGTGGAATATAATGGGGGTGGGGTGGAGTTGATCGATGATGCGGAACAAGTCATAGGAAGTAGACAGGTGGTGGTGAATACTATGGAGTTTGCTAAAAACTTAGGAGTGGTGAATATTGATAGTTTTGAGGTTTCTGTTGCAAAAAGTGTCAATGATGAAGGTTTTCAAGGGGTACCTCAATGAATGTGTTATCCACGAACATTAGAGGACTGGGTAGTTATGCAAAGGGGGATTGGATTTCAAGTTTAAGGTGTAGTAATGAGGGGGACTTTGTTATGCTCCAAGAAACACAGTTTGCATCTTTGCAAGGTGTGGATCTTGGTCGGTTTTGGGGTAGAGGCCAGTTTGAGTGTGATTGGGTTGATGCTGAGGGAAGGTCTGGGGGTCTCGTTTCTCTATGAATCCTAAGACTTTTCAGAGAATTTCGGTTCAGAAACATAGGTATTTCCTGGTAGTGATAGGTGTGATTAAAGACAGTGGTAAGAAAGTGGGTGTTGTGAATGTGTATGCGCCGCACAAAAATGTTGAGAAACGAGTTTTATGGGAGGAGTTGATTCGGGTTCTACATCAGGATTCTATGTATTGGATTGTGGGTGGGGATTTTAATTGTGTTCGTGATAGTATTGAGCGGAAAAACTCTAAATTTAATCAGGTTTCGGCTAATGATTTCAATGATTTTTTAGATGGAGCTGATCTTCATGAGTATGGTTTAAAAGGGCGTAAGTTCACGTTCGTCTCAGGCAACAAGTGTAGTAGGATTGATAGGATTTTTGTATCCTTAGATTTTATGATTGATTGGCCTAATGCGGAGTATCGTGCTTTAGCTAGGGACAAGTCGGATCATAGTCCGTTGGTGTTAAAAGTGGAGTACAGGAATTTCGGGCCTAAACCGTTTAGATTTTTTAATTCTTGGCTTGATCGTGCGGGTTTTGATGATGTTATTAATAAGGCGGTCGATTCATTTTCGTGTTTTGATCTTCCAGACGTCGCTCTTATGAGGAAGTTCAAACACATTCGCAATTTTATATTGGAATGGAAGAAATCTAATGCGTCCTTGGAAGAGGAGGAGCACCAGACGTTGTTGACAGATATTGACGATTTAGATAATATGGTTGAGCATTGTGATTTGACGGAGGTGGAGCAGTGGGTTTTCGAGGAAGGTAAAATGAGGATTAAGGAGTTGGAGGAATTCAAAAACAAAGATCTGAGGCAAAAGGCGAGAGTGAGATGGGCGAAGGAAGAGGATGAGAACACTAGTTTTTTTCACGGGTTGATTAACAAGAGAAGAGTCTCAAACTGTATTCCAGGGGTGGTCGTTAATGGGGATTGGTGTACTAAACCCTCTATTGTTAAACGTGAAGTTTTCTCTTTTTTCAGGAACAAATTTATAGAAGACATGCCGGAGAGGCCGTATTTGGAATGCTACGATTTGAAGATTTTATCAGAGGGTGATGCTGGTTTTTTGGTGATTCCATTCTCGGATAAAGAAATCAAGGAAGCGGTATTTGAGTGTGGCAGTGATAAAGCTCCTGGGCCTGACGGGTTCAACTTTCGATTTATTAAAAAATATCGGAGTTTGTTTGCAGATGATTTTAAGAAGATTTTCGACCAGTTTCATGATACCGGGAAAATAAATCGGGGGGTTGGGTCTTCTTTTATCACGTTGGTGCCTAAGGTTAATGACCCAGTGGGTTTGGGGGAGTACCGGCCTATTAATCTGATTGGGGTGGTTAGTAAGGTGATATCTAAAGTATTGGCTAATAGAATGAAAATGGTAATGGACTCGGTTACTCATGAGACGCAGTCGGCTTTCCTAGCGGGAAGATATATTCTGGATGGTCCTATGATTCTTAGTGAAGTTATGTCGTGGGCGAAGAACAAGGGGAATAAGATATTTATGTTTAAAATAGATTTTGAAAAAGCCTATGATAACGTAAATTGGGACTTTTTGATTTCTATTATGCAACAGCCGAGATTCCCGGATTTATGGTGCAAATGGATTTTTGGGGTATTATCGTCGGCTTCATCATCGGTTATTGTTAATGGTTCGCCAACATATGAGTTCGCCTGCAGTAAAGGTATTCGTCAAGATGATCCGATTTCGCCTTTTTTATTTATAATTGTGATGGAAGCGCTATCTAGTATGATCCGGAAGGCGTGTCATATGGGGTCCTTTGACGGGGTTAGAATTCCGAATGGAGGTCCTGTGTTGTCTCATCTGTTGTAAGCTGACGATGCTATTGTCATGGGAGATTGGTCTATGTTTAACTTTAGAGATTTAAGACGTATTCTTCGTATTTTTCACTTGGTCTCGGGTTTGAGGATTAACATCCAAAAATCGACATTATATGGGACTGGTGTGAATTTAGAGACGGTGAGGGTTCAAGCGGAGTCTATGGGGTGCAAGTCAGGAGATATGCCGTTCAAATACTTGGGCATTCAAGTTGGTGGGAATATGAATCGTATAAACAGTTGGGAGCCGGTGATCCAGGTGTTTAAAAATCGGTTGACAGTATGGAAGGCTAGAACTCTATCGATGGCAGGGAGATTGGTGCTTGCTAAGTCGGTTCTTGAGACTATTCCTTCATATTACTTTTCCTTGTATAGAGCTCCGGTGGCGGTTATAAATAAACTCGAAAGTCTTGTCAAGAGATTTTTATGGGGAGGTAATGATGAGATAGGTAAAGTGCACTGGGTCGTTTGGGATAAAGTGGCAAGAACGAAAAAAGATGGAGGTTTGGGGTTAAATAAGCTGGGTATTTGTAATCATTCGCTGCTTCTCAAATGGCTGTGGAGGTTTAGAACTGAGGAAGGGGCGTTATGGCAGAGAGTTATAGCCGCTATTCATAAGTCTAATAGGAGTTGGGATGTTTTTCCTTGGAAGAAGCAAGTATCTAGCACATGGAGTAAGATCGTCAAACTTGGTTATGAAACTAAAGTTCAAGGTGTGGGATTTATGAATATGATCCGAGGTACAGTGGGGAATGGGGTAGATGTGCGTTTTTGGATGGATACTTGGATTAGTGATGTTCCGTTGAAAGAGTTATGTCCGAATATATTTCGTCTTGAAAAACATAAATGGTGTAAAGTGGCCGATAGAATAAGTGGTAATTCAACGAATGGGATAATTCAATGGGAGTGGAGAAGGTATCCGGTTTCTGAGTTAGAAGTTCAAGAACTCATTCTATGTCATAGAATGGTGTCTTCGGTTTCGTTGAGTACTCGGAGAGACTCGTGGAGATGGAATTCAGGGGCTGATAGTTCGTTTTCTGTGAAAGCGGCCCGTATGTGGATGGCTAATGTGGAAGTGCAGGATGAGACGGCCGGTTTCAAATGGTGTAATTGGCTTCCAGGTAAATGTAACGTGTTCATGTGGAGGGCTAACCTGGATAGGATTCCTACGGCACCGGCTTTGTTACGTAGGAACATTAACATCGATGATGGATTATGTTTCTTCTGCGGCGAGTGTGAGGAAACCACGGAGCATTTATTCACGGCTTGTATTATCGCCAATGGAGTGTGGAGTGCTATTGCGTCTTGGCTTAATATTCCGCCTGTTTTTGTCTTCTCAATACAGGACATTTTGCAGTTTGCGAAGTATGGGAACATGTCGAGTACTAAGAAGAAGCTCTTGTTCGGCATTTGTGTTTTAACATGCTGGAAGATATGGTTGTCTCGGAATGAAGTGGTTTTTGCTCAAGATAAGGCGAATGTGGTTAAGATAGTGGCAGATATTAAGTCGCTAGGTTTTTTATGGTATAATAGCCGGTCGAGGAAGGATAGGGTAGCTTGGAAAGATTGGTGTAATTTTGATGTAACTTGATGTGTTGGTTGGTGGCTATCTCTAGCTTGGAGATAGGCCTTTGTGATGGGTCATCAACCATAGTGTGCTCACTAGTCAAGGCAAGTGTGCTCAAATTAGCGGATTAATCAATTAACCATGCATGGGTGATGGGTCATCAACCATACACAAATTAATTTGAAGATATAAAATTGCATGTGTAAGTTGTATTGTTTTTCAATTTGCACAAGTTTCAATTTTAGTACTAACTTCAGTTAAAGTTCCCATTAACCTTACGTAAGGTTACTAAAATAGTAAAAAGTTATACCCATTTGTGAGACTATTTGTGCAACTAAACTTATAGATTTGAACTAAAAGTAAACTAGATTATACCTCGGAAATGTATTAGGTTGAGAAATTTAATATGACATATGAAATAAAATGATGCATTTTACAGTTACATGCAGGAAAGTTTCGGGCAGCACCTAACCTAAAACAATTAACAATGTATAACTCTAATATTAATACCTAACCTAAAACAATGTACAACTCTAATGCTAGCACATGTTGAAATAGAATTCATATTTACTGATTTGAACATAATTAGTGACTTGCCTATACATGATTAATGAATTATTTGAACACTTTGTGTTTTTTTTCCCGTATAAACAAAACCCCACAAAAAATAGTCGTTTTTCTCCATTTTTTATATAGCACTATGATACTCGTTGTATAGATTCTTTAAAAAATCTCTTATATAAAAGACATTAACGTTTAAAAATTATAATTTGAAACATGAGAGAGAAAAATCCAATTTTGTTTTTAATTTTTTTTTCCTAAAATCAATTAATGCAACATGGTACACTCAAGGGGAAGGATGCACTTTTTGAATGTCATGTGAGTTTTATTGTTTTCAATTATTATCTATACTATATTATAATGCATGAGCCAAGAGTATTTTAAGATACCCAAAAGTTAAGAACTCATTTTTCATTTATAACCCTATAATGAGGATAAATTAGTCATTTGATCGTCTTATTTACATTTTAAATCCCCCATTGCAACTTAATTCCTCATTTTTAGCAGGAGGAGTGAAATTATTATTAGGGTTAGAGTTTCAGATCTGTTATCACATTCTCACTTCTTATCCGCCTCCATCTGATCTCTCTCTATGTCTCTCTGGCGATTGCAGAAAATATCAACAAATACACACATGTAAAAAAATATGCATCTGAATGTGTTGTGTTTTCTTGTTTAGTTATAGCTGGATCAGCCTTAATCCGCATTCTGTCTTTTATCGGCAGAAAATATTGTTTAGTTAGTGTAAGCCTGCTTCGATCGTTTCCTTTTTTTATTGTTTTTTTTCTCGAGTTTAGGCTTCTGTTTGTTTATGTGTATTAATATTATCATATGCACTCGATTAAGCAACCAGATGAGATGCCCGTTTATATACTAATTTGACTATTTTAGTGCCAAATTTTCTAATTCACTGGGGGAATTAATGGTGTTCCGGTCTATTATAATAAATGTCATTTAAGACTTTTTACTCATTGTATTAAATTTTTTTGAGGTGCAATAATTCTTAATGTGTTTTTATTGTTCTGTTTTGTATTGTACATACTAAAACTTGATTATTGTTGTATGTGCAGGAGCAAAGTCCTTCAATTGAAGACTTCTTAAAGCTGTTAGGCCATGTTTGGGCGTTTGATAGACACTACAATAAGGTGCTAGAAAATGGTAACGAGATATGGACCAAGGTTTGTTTTCTCTTGAAAATAATTTATGTGTCAATTCTTTAGTTTCGTTCATTGTTATGACAAATTGCACACTTTTTTATTATTATTTTGGGATTTTTGAATGTTAGGGGCAAGACAGGTAAATGCAAGAAAAAAGCTCTTCCGGTTAACAAATATAAATATATCAGCGAGATGTTTCTTCGAGGTGATTCGGTCATCATTGTACTTAGAAACCTCAAAAGAAAGGTACTTTTTCTTCGTTTTTTAAAACGTTTATTGTTTTCATTGTTCATTCTCAAGTTAATGTGATAATGCAATTTTCACAAACCGTGTCATGCGATGTCAGTTGGTAGTTGTTGTTTTTGGAATAATTTATTAATATAGGCATCTTCATAATCTTGGTCTTGTTTTCTAATGTCTGTTTAGTGAGCCCAACTGCTATGCATGTTATTCAACCAACTTGCATCGTTCTAGGGTTTTAGGTCTACTTCTTTTCTATTTCACATGACTTTAAACTTGGCCTTCCCAACCAGGTATTGTTTCTATTTACTTCGCTTTCGGTTCATAAACCCAAGTTTAGCTACGGGTTTGAATTCGAGTGTCTTTAGATTTTGTGTATTTAACAATTTTGATGTTATAATTGGGTTTATTCAATCGGAGATTTAATTAATCTAAGGTTCTAACAGGTTTAATTGTTGAGGCAGGTTGTTAAAGAAGTTTACTGATCTGAAAAGAAGAACAAACAAAGGCTAGAACTTATTTAGGTGGAAATTTCAGAGGAGAAAAGACTGAGATGAAAGGGGATGAGAAATCAGCAGATGGAGACAAATGTCCACTGAATTCAGCTCTGATACTATAAAATGCTATGTCAAATAATTTATGTATATTACTGAAAAACACAACAATGCGAATAGTAAAATAGTCTCTTCATACAATTATATAATAATCTGCCTAACAGTGGTGGCGATAGTCACTCGTGTTGAGCTCGAGTAACAGCAGTGAACAATGCTCAGATCGGTGGCTACATGAGGTTATGGTTTAGGTGGCGGTGGCAGATAGAAAACAGGCCATATACAACGGGAATGGTGGCCAAGAACCATGACAGGTGTATGCTCTCATATCATCTTTTTTTTGCATTTATTATGCTACTTATGCTTTATATTCGTGTATTTTCACAATTGTTTTTAGTGTGTCCATGGTTTTAAAAAACGTTTGAGGCGTGCGCCTCGAGGCGAAACGTCAAAAAACGAGTATGAGGTGCGCCTCATGGGGTTCTGATTATACATACGCCTCTCATGGCTGAGGTGCTAAGAAAATGTGCGCCTCGTGTGGTTTAGGGTGTTTTTGATGTAATTTTTTTTTTATGTTTTAGACTTTTGGGGTCAATTATTTCATTTTTTATGTTTCCGACTTTTTTTAGGTCCATTACTTAATTTTTTATAAGATATATAATTTTTTTTATTCTGCCTTGGGCTTACGCCTCTGTTCGCCTCCAGGCTTACGCTTCGTGAGATGAAGGGAAAACATCTCGAGGCTCGTTTCCGTTTTTTTAAACTTTGAGTGTGTCAACTAATTTTATGTTATGGAGTTGGGTGAATGCTTATCACCGTGCAGTGGAAAAGAAGTTTAAACGCTGTTAAACTCTTAAGGTATGTTACTTGAACGAATGCTTATTATAAAGATGTGTCACCTTTAAATTCTGATTTTAGAAAAGAAGGTTAGGTGCATATTTTGTTTTGTTTGATTTTGGGATGCAGTTCATTGAAGCATGGTTAAAAAATAACGTTTGAGGCTACGCCTCTGAGACATGCCTAGAGGGCCGAGGCGAGGCGCTAAAACAAGTCATAGGGGCACATCATGGGGTTCAAGTGTAACTGTTTTTTTATCCATATGACAATGTGCTCTGCAGGGATGGTTATAAGCATATGAAATAGGAGTAGTGCTACAAGCTTTGGAAGGGTAAATAGTAATATAACAAAATATCTTAAAATTATGTTTTGTTATGACTCATATAGCATGGGTTACACCTCTTAAAGCTTGAATTCCCCCACCTCCAAACACCAGTTTCAATGATGAGGCAAACCACATGAGGATGTGTTTAGGGCTGTCTTGGTTAGATGTGGTTTCCTAGGTTATAGATGTATATATTTATATATGGAGGGTAGTAGTCATGGGTGAAATATTTGAGTGAAGCAGGTTGATGCTATGGGTGAAAACTATTGTTTTTTTCTGATTATGTGCTCAACATGTTGGTGGCTTGGCTATTTTAGTTATATGTTTGATGGAAGTTTTTGGACAATTTTTAAAATGGAGAGTCAAAGAAATCATAGAAGGCTGAACTGTACATTGAATAAGCACTTCTACAACATCTTTGGACCATATTTAAAACAACAGTCAACATGTTTTGACATATACTCATTTTTGTCGTAATCCGTTTTGACCCGAACCAAAAAACCTATATGCCATGTTCCGAGCCCATGAATGAAGTTAAAGCATAATCCATTCTCATGTGGTTAGGCATAATCGATTCTCATGTGGTTGTTTATATGTGTGCAGCACATAAAGAGAATTATTTATGGTCCTGAAACCCAACAATTGAAGGTTAGAGTTGAGACGTCATGTATGTAAGTCTGTAAGACATGGACCATTCTTATGTGGTTAATTAAAATTATGCAGGTTTGATTTAGTTGTTCTATCAAAGACAAAGTAAACCAGCGCGAAGATCATCAGGAAATGTCATTGGTATAGATTGAGTTGCTTATGTTTACCTGCTTTTAATTAATGTGGATATGTTTGGATTAATTGCAATCTTAATATCTTGTTATTAAATACTAGGTGGATTGGCTGAAACTGGCTTAGGATATAATGGTGGTGACGATCCTCTTGGGAAGATTCCGCGGTATCCATTCCCTGTAACAAAACATTCATCAGGAACAACAATTGCTCTGCTTTTGATAACAACTCCTTTTGGTTGTAATTTTTTTTTTTTTTTTGTACATCAATTTTTATACTCTTTCTGTTAATTAATTTATTTGTAACTAAGCAAAAGCTTGATCCATTTTTATGCGCCCTCTGTTGGAAATTTATTCTGTTAATTTATTTGTAACTGATGCTGCACATAAAGTTTGAATTTGACTTGAAATTTAAATCCCAAATTAAAGCGTAAATCCCTAAGACCATCCTTTGTGGTGCGCAAGCTACGTGGCGCGACCACCTCCAAGCTATCGCTCCGGCAATCGCTCACATTGGGGTGTTATGGCTCGCTCCATGCCATCGCTCGTGCCTCTTCAAAATCCACAACAATCGCCACGTGACCGTGGTCGCTTGTGCTCGCGGTGGCTTGCTTGCACGAGGCTTAGCATGAGGTTGTTATGGTGTTTGTGAGCCACGTGACTCGCGAATGACTCGCGCCGAGCTGTTCGTGTGTCCACACGGGTAGTCTAAGTAGGGGTAGACTTGGTATTTAAAAAACAAATTAGTAAAAAGACATGAACCTTGGGTAGTGGCGTAGGATTTAAATAGGAGTGAATTGGATAAAAAGGTACAGCGGGCTCAAACATGCAAAAAGAAAGGAAGGACACACAGCTCAAACAATTGGATTGGTTGAAAGATTTTGTTTATTTCATGTATGTATGTAATGTTAATTATTTCAAAAAAATGGAACCCAGGATATCTATTTAAATTTGTCTGAGTTAGAAGAATGTATGTAGTAGAGGTATAGTTACAAAACTTGACCGTATCATAATGTAGTTAAAAATGCCTTGGGGATAAACTTGGGTTGGCATGAAAGATGATTCATATACTATTGTAAAAGATTTTGGTCTTCGGTTATATGAATATAGTCAAATTGACATAAAGTTGGGTTGGTATGAGAGATTATTCATATACCATTAAAAAAGAATGTAAATTATTAAGAAAAATAATCCCTCAATTAGACAACTAGGCTTTCACATTTCACAACCATTAACATGTAATGTGGTAACGTTAGATGTGAACCATGGGTATGATCGTCGCCCCCCCCCCCCCCCCCCACACACACACACACATCCCATCATTACAAATATGAAAACTAACAATATATTACCGGAGGAATGATCAAAATAACAGAAAACAAATACCTCATGACTTGTTGCTACCGCCGCATCGCGCGGGTTTTCTACTAGTAATAGATAGATATGTTTAAAGGGTTTACTGATCAAACCAGCCATCATCCCTTTTTAACCCACGTAAAACCTAATGACAATTGATAATCAGAAAGGATTGTAGTTGAAGATTGATTTGTTCTTAATATTTTTGTATATCAAAAAATGGATACAATGGTAGCTTAAATACAAAGGACATATGCCCACAAAGAAAGAAATTCTCTAATTACAAGCCATAAATTATGGTATAATAATGGAAGAGCAAATCATTAGTCTTGACAAAGGATATGGAGAATTTTATGCCCTGTAAATGCCTCCTTCTAATATTTTCCTTTTTTCTAACACCCCCCCCCCCCCCCTCAAGTGGAGTAGTGGAATTTCCAAAACTCAATTTGTCTAAACATTCGTTGAACATTCTCCCGTTGTCAGCCTTTGTTAAGATATCTGCTAGTTGATCTTTGGACGGAACAAATGGAAACTCAATTATGCCAACATTTATTTTTTCTTTGATGAAGTGTCTATCCATTTCAATATGTTTTGTTCGATCATGTTGCACTGGATTTTCTGAAATTTGGATGGCTGGTTTATTATCACACATAAGTTTAATGGCTTTATTGGAGTGAAAGCCAATCTCTATTAGAAGTTTCTGTATCCATAAAATTTCTGCCACACCTCGAGCAATCCTTTAAGATTTAGCTTCAGCACTTGAGAGAGCAACCACCTTTTGTTTCTTGCTTCTCTAAGTAACAAGATTTCTACCTACCATAATGAAGTATCTTGATGTTGATCTTCGGTTATCTTTGCTTCTTGACCCAGTCAGCATCTGTATATCACTGAATCTCCAAGTGCTTATTTGCTTTAAATATGATGCCATACCCAGTTGTGCCTTTGAGATACATCACAATCCTCCATACTACATCCATATGACTTACTTGAGATTGATGCATAAATTGACTAACCACTCCCACTGCATATGTTATATATGGATGAGTATGAGAAAGGTAGATTAATTTTCCTACTATTCATTGATACCTTTCTTTATCGACCAATTTTGCTCCGGCTTCCACATGTAACTGATGATTTACAACCATTAGAGTGTGAGCTGGTTTACATTCAATCGTTCCAGTTTTAACTAATAAATCCAAAATGTATTTTTTATGGCAAATAAATATTCCCAGTTTGGATCTGAGAACTTCAATTCCAAGAAATTACTTGAGCCTTCCCAAGTCTTTCATTTCAAATTATGTAAACAGGTTCTCTTTTAATCTTGCCATTTCTTCGTGATCATCCCTTGTGATTATCATATCATCAACATAAATAATTAAATAGGCCACAAGAGTCCCCATCCTTTTTAAGAACAAGGTGTGATCAGAATTGCTTTGTTTAAAACGATATTTTTTCATATCAATGGTAAACCTCCCAAACCAAGCCCGTGGGGACTGTTTAAGCCCATAGATCGACTTTTTCAATCGACATACTTCTCCTGCTTTGAAATCTTCAGTGAAACTTGGTGGGGCTGTCGTATAAACCTATTCCTTCAATTCTCCGTGCAAGAAAACATTCTTCATATCAAACTGGTGAAGTGGCCAATCCTTGTTGGCCGTAATTGAAAGAAGAACCCTAATCGTGTCGAGTTTTGCTTCTGGAGAGAAAGTTTTTAAGTAATCAATCCCGTAAGTTTGTGTGTACCCTTTAGCCACCAGCCGGGCTTTATACCTTTCATAAAATTGGGGTGTTTCCTTCGATGTTTTCATTGTCGGGTGAAAACTAAGGTCGAAATGTCCGATGATAACACTAATATTGAGATCCCAGTGTCCAAGGATGAGGCTTAGATTGAGGCTGGTGAGGTGATGAGCATACGTCATGGAACAGTTGTTGCATTGTGACGTAGGTGTGATATCAAGCGAGAATTAGTAATGGACGACTAATAACATAAAGAAGTCAAGACTGTCACCTCATGACTTATTGTTTTACTATTATATCTAGTGTTAATTTTTTTTTATTGAGTTAAGTGAGCTGGTTATATTTTGTTTGCATATACTGAGTCAAATCCAAAAGAATCTTATATAAAAAGCCATAAATTTATCTATAAATTGTGTGTATATTTATTATTAAATAAATAAAAATTTATTCGAGCCAAACCGAGTCGAGCATACCTTTGCTCGTGCTTGGCTCATTTACAAACCGAACCGAGCCGATCGGCTCATATACAACCGAGCGGGAGATCGAGCAAGCATTTTTCAAGCATTTTCCAAACGAGCGACGAACGATCCACGAGCGGCGAACGAAATTCTCTAATTACAAACCATAAATTATGGTAGCATAAATACAAAGGACATATGCCAACAAAGAAAGAAATTCTCTAATTACAAGCCATAAATTATGGTCTAATAATGGAAGAGCAAATCATTAGTCTTGACCAAGGATATGGAGAATCATTAGTAACAAAGCCGAGATGGAATTTGCTGTTGAAGTTGAAATCCTTGCACACGTTAGACACAAAAACATACTCACTTTGCGTTGATATTGCAGAAGGTCAAGAACGTTTGATCGTGTATGATTACATGCCTAATCTTATTTTACTCTCACATTTTCATGGTTAACACTCTGCTGAATGTCTTCTTGATTGGAAATCGAAGGATGAATATTGCTATTGGATCTGTAGAATGAATTTTGTAAGCAGTTTATAGTTTTAATCCAAACGAAATGACTTATTTAAGTTGTATATTGAAGATTTTATTACGTCATATTAGATTTTTCAATCCGGAACGTTCGCGGGATATAAACTAGTGAAATTAAATATAATCAAATCTTATAAAAATGATTATGAATACTTTTAATTAATAACATTACTAATATAACAAATCATGTCGTCCTTACGAATAGTAACATGGTGCTGTTGTAATTTATGGGCTTTGTAAGGGTATATGTGTCATTTTATGCTGCACATCACTATCTCTTCCCTTTCACGCTATAGTGTTTTTTTTGTTGCCCCTTTTGCGTTATACAAAGTCTCATATGCAGTACAACTACTCTCTCTATTAAAAAAACCCTCCGTTCTCTGCCTTTTCTCTACTTTCGTGATGTACAACTACTCTCTCTCTCTCCTTCTCTCTAAATGGAGCGGCGACGGTTATTACAAACGAAACAACCATCGATGTTGTTTGTGGTTCCCTTGCTTATTTTTTTCCGTCATGTATTGCGTTGACAAAACTTTGTTGGTTTCATTATGTAGACTGTAGAGAGAGAAACAAAGAAAGAGAGAGACTGTGGGTTATGGCGGCCAGAAAACTTGACGATAACGACAATAGTTCCGTTTTCAGGCTTTACCATCGTCTGTGTTTATGGCTTGCTTTCCCCCTGAATCTTTCAGGGTTTTTTTTGGGTGAGGCCTTATGGCGATGATGGGGAAGAGAGTGGTGGTGGGTTGTTGTGGTTGACAGATAGGGATAAAATAGGAAGGCTATTGAAGGTGGAGACGGTAACCCGATGGAGTACACAGTAGTTGTGATGTTGGTTGTAGGGGAATGAAAAAGGGAATGGTGATGGTAGTGAGCAGATTTGAGAGAGAGAGAGAGAGAGAGAGAGAGAGAGAGGTGGAGTGGTGGTGGCGGTGGCGGCTGCTGGGTTTTAGAGAGAGACAGGGAGGAGTGGTAGTGGATGGTTTTTTAGAGAGAGGAAGAGATAGAGATAGAGAGAGAGAGAGAGAGAGAGATGCAGTGGTGGTCGTGGTGGTGATGTCGAGGTAAGGGTTAGGTGGAAGTTGTGGTTGTGGTGGTGTTGTGTTTTGGTTAAGATGGGTGTGTCGATGCAGAGAGAAAAAATCGAGAGCTCTATTTGTTGTTATACCAAATGCTGACCATCCCATAATGATAGAAACAACACCGACTAAAATCCTGCGGTATAACGCGCGGGCGTGTTTAGTGGTTAATAAATATATGTCATAAATTTCTTATTAAAAATTTTATAACTTTGAGCAATATTGGTAGTAATCTATATATTTTTATATGTATCACTAAATAACAATATTTTACTCAAGACTTTTTTTTTTGTTTAAACGAGTGGGCCTCACGCATCTCATTGGGCCACTGGGGTCATAATCTATGTTTATATATGCTAAAGCATTGTAATTCATCCATACGAAGTTGTACATTAATCTTGATTAGAAATTTATAGATCTGGAAAAATATAGGAAAGCCTATTAAAATCTCTCGTGCAGTCTAGTGCTATGCATGCCATGTGTAAAATATACCAAAATGGCTTTTTAGGATGGGGTACAGAATTATAGATGAAAGATAATTGCACTCTACTCCCTCATAAAAATATATTGCCATAAATGAGGAACGGTAATTTTCAACATGACACAAACAGAACATGACAAGTAACTTACCTCTTGTCTTAGTTGTATTTAATATGTCTAATAAACGAGTCATATTTAGAATGACGTGTTTGATTAAATGGATTGTGTTTGAGTTGACATTTTTGATCTGTTTGATTGAACAAATCAACTCACTAACCCATTTATTCTCATTTAATCCGTTTTATAACCTGATTAATAGATTCAAAGTTTAAGTAATGCCCATCAATCCGTTTGACATCTAGATTGGAGTGTGAAGAGGAAAATAGTTACCTCTTGGTGGTTCGGAGAACCAGATTTGAGAGTTGAAGTTTGAAGATGAGTAAGGCGTGTTAGATCTTCTATAAACCTGCAAAACTAGACACCGTTAGGCTCGCCACAGGAGAGAGGAGATGTCTCTCTGTGACCACCCTCTGGCGTGAGAATAAGTATGGTTTTAAGAACTTGAAAAAGTATGAGAGAGAAAGAGTTGATTCGGAATAGTTGAGTTACCAAATGGGGAAATTTGGTGAGTATTTATACTTTTTGTGATGGGCTTCGGTGGTCTAGGGCCCATGGGCCTTTTCACCGAAGCATCGTTCCTTTGTACCTTAGGTCCGGTCCGACCATCATTGTGGTGGTCCGGCCTAAGACTACATATTCTCTTCAAGTCCCCCGAAGTCTTTTTAAAATCCTTCGGAGTTTTTGGAAAGACTTGTGAACTTTCTTGGGGGGTTCGTTCGGGTCCTTTGGGTTCCTTCGAGCTCTTATGTCGTTTGGTGACAGCTGTCTTTTTGGATGGTCGACAATTGTTTGTCATTCACGTATGTCTGTTGCGTCACCTATGGGTGAGTTTAGTACGAGCCTTTTGATATGACCCTTTTTTGATTGGCTCGAGGTAACTTTTAGAGACATTTGATTGGTCAGTTGTGCACCGCCTTTTTGTGTCCACACATTCCTCTTATAAATAGCTTTTTTTACTTTTTACATCCCTCTTCCTTCTTCTCAGATCTGTGACAATTCCTCCGGTCTGCAAGTTTGAGTTCGAGATCCTTCTTTTAGAACGGTCATCTCCCGTCTTCTGAAAGGTGTGTCTTCTTTCCCACTTTTAATCATGCCTAAGGATAACCTGTCTGTTTCGTATAGTGTTTTAAGTCAACAAAAACTTGATGAATTTATAGAGGAATTTAGTATCCCTATGTCCTTGCATCCGGCCCTCCCAGATCCTAAAGTTCCCATATATCCCTTTCCTCCCGGTAAATTTACGTTTTACACCCGTGTGTGTAATTATGAAAACTATCGTGTGCCCTTCACATGATTTCTGATGAAGGTTTTAGTACACTTCTGGGTTCATATTTCCCAATTGAACCCCTTCGGCTTAAGTAGGGTAAATCAGTATGAGCTGTCGTGTCGGTCGTTGGACTTTATGCCGGACCTGAACGTGTTTAGGGATTTTTATCGCCTCAACCGTTCGGGGGACTGGTATACCTTTGAAAAGAGGCAGCCGAAGGATAGTAAAGGGAAGAAAATTGATATTCCTAAGGAAGACCGGGAGTGTGTAGGTTGGGAGGTTTCTAGTTTGAAGGATTGGAAAGATAGGTGGTTCTGGTTAGACGATCTTTGTTTGTCGAAAGATTTAGTATGGAGGAAGAAGGGGGATCCTCTAGAGGGTGACCTTCCGAAGGACTTTCAGTATGATGTAGAGATGTACAAGGCCTTAGTGAAGAACAAGTTTCCGGTTCGTAAGCTTCCGGAGCATATATTGGTGATGGGATGTGTTAGTCGAAACTGGGAGTGGTCGGATCACTGGCCGGTCGTAGAACTTAGAAAGGATGGTTAGTAGCTCTACTTATGGTAGCTTCGCTCTACTTTTTTTTTTAACTGTTTGCTTTTTCTCCTGCAGATATGTCGTTGAAGGATTGTTTGCATCTGGAGTCCTTTGAGGATCCGGAGTTGGAGTTTACCACTTTGCCGATGGCGCCGGGTGATAAGCCCTTCCTTGATTGCACCAAGGCCACTTCTTTTAAGGTGACGAACCCGGAGGGTTCAGCTTCGGTGAACCCGGGTGGTTCGACTTCTGCTGCGGCCACGACTAGTTCCGGTAAGGATGTGGGTAAACTGCCTGAAGATGCGTCGCATCCTTCTGATGCAGAGGAGGGAGGTTTGTCGAAACACAAGAAGAGGAAGTCTAGGAAGAGGAAAGGTTCGGAGGATGATAGTTTGGCGACTGAGGGTAATAAGACTCCCAAGAGGTTGAAAACTCCATTAGTCGCTGTTCCGGAGAATGAGGCAACCGGGTTGGCTACTCCGTCTAGTTTGTTGGAGACGCTTTCTAATCATATTGAGGGTGGGAAGTCTGCTAGGGATGAAGTTCATGTTTCGTATTCCGAAGCTGGTCATATTAACCCTTCGCCTCTCCACTCTTTCCCTGATACGTCCGTGGCAAGTCCTCCTGGTAAGTGTGATGATATAACCTGGTGTTCTCTATTTTCTGCCTCGGATGATGAAGATCCGAAAGGATATCTTGATCGTTTGTGGTATGGACCGGGGACTAAAATGGGTTCTTTCGGTGTCTTTGTAGATTCCCTGAACCTTGACCCTGTTGTGGCCGAAGCTAAGTTTATCCCGAACTGGGATTTGAAGAATGGTGACAAGGTGATTTATGTCCTAACGGCTCGGACCATGCTTTTAAACCTCAATACTCCTGCCGAGGATCACCGGTACAGACATGCGTCTCCCATGGCTTTGGCCGATGCCCTGATGCTCAACCAGGCCCAATCGAATGGGATAGTGGTCGAAGTCTATCGGAGGTGGGTTGAGTTGGAGATGGAGAAGGAGAAGGTTAGTTCTCTTATGGGGGGAGGTAGTTTTTCGGAGATGAGTAAGAAGCTCGAAAGCATGGCTTCGGAGAAACAGGAGGTTGAGAAACGACTGGAGCAAGCTCTTCTTCAGTTGAAGTCTACTGGTGCGGCTACGGCTGCTGCGACTGAAGAGAGAGATAAGGCTCTGAAAGAAGCTGCTGCCCTTAAAATTGATAGGGACGTAGCATTGCAAGGTAGTAGTCTTATTTACTCCTTTTATCGATCAGATCGTATTGTCGGTCCGGTTTATTTGTTTCTCTTGTGTTTGTCCTAACTTTCCCTCTTTTTTTTTTTAGAAAAGATGTTGTTTGAGCAGGAAGCGTCCTAGTTCCGGACTCAGCTGAATGAGATGGAGGCTAGGATGGATGGACAGGTTTCGGCTTTGAATGAGTCGAACTCCAAGTTCTCCGACCAGGTGAAGGAGCTGTGAGAGACTAAAAAGTGGCTCTTGACTGAAGGCATGCTCCTTGTAGCTCGGAGGGTTCATACCGGGGAGGAGCTTCGTACGGTGGTTGCTGCTGTGAATAACGCCATGAACGCATGTGGCATGAATGTGGGCGTTAAGGCTGGTTACCATTACTCCTCGAAGGGTGTGTCGATGGACAAAGTGCCGAAGCTAAAACCGCGAGCTGAAGAAACGTTGAACTCTGCTCTTGAACAGTTTGACAATCTTGACTTTCCGTTTCTTCAACATGCAGGGCGCTACATCGACCAACCGTATGAGGTTCTTCGAGCTGCTGGTCTTTCCGGTGACATTTTTAAGCCTCTTAATCAATCTTAGTTGGTGCTTGTATTAGGTTTTATGGGCCGCAACGGCCATTTTTGTTAATTTTGGACAAACTTTTTCAGTTTCGGGTCGTCGAACCCTGGGTTGTAATGAACGGTCTTATTTCCGTTGAAAAGCCTCTGTTATCTTTGTGTAATGATTTTCTTGTTTCCTTGTCGTTATTCTTTGTTGTGAGGGTTTGTTTCGGCCCTTCATTACTTCCTTGTTTCGGAACGTCATAGGTTTCATGCTTCGGTTATCTTTTTGAGATTCGAAGCTTAGAATTGGCTTATAGTCGGTCCGTTCCGGCTTTCAGTCAGGCATGGTATCCTTTATCGTCGAACCAGAATATGCGTCCATATGTCTGTGGTTCGGAAGTGTTTATATTTTATTTTTTGCTAGCAAGTTCGTTTGGTAAAGTCGATTAATGACTTTAAAGACGTTTGGTTGAGAATTCGATGTTCGTTATCCCTGTTCACCGGAACCCTCATTCGTCGTCTTTTTTTTTTTAAGTAGAAGGGTAGACTTTATGATTTTTCCGTCGACAGGATAGGTCCGGCCTAAGACTACATATTCTCTTCAGAGTGTAAACGAGCCGATCTCGGCTCGTTTACCTTACAGAGCTCCAGCTCAACTCAACTCATTATGAGTATTATTTCAATAAGTTTAGCTTGGTTCATGCCTGACTTGTTTAGAATTAATTCATTATTTTATTAATTAATTAATATACATTTATAGCTATAATTACATTTTTTTATGTATCTTATTCTATACTAATGGGAAACCCGCGCGATGCGGCGGGAACGACAATTTACGACGTAGTTCTTCACTAAGGTTGTAACATGCACCGCATTTCGCTATGATTTCTATAATTTCTTTGGTAACTTTTCATATTTCTCCATTGCTTCTGTGCTTTTCCTATTCATATTTTTAATTCTTTTTTATTTGCCTTTCTTTGATGCTAGCATAAATACATAATTAAGATCATAACAAGCTTATTACTTATATAAGCAGTCGATATCCTGTGCTTAAAACAAGCTTAAGTAGTCGATTTCTTGATAAAATTTATATATATCTTATAAGTTTGGTGACTTTAGGACAAGGGCCCCGAATATGATCTTAGGAAATCATGGGGCATATATACGTGTATATATTAAGAGAGAGAGAGAGAGAGATTCAAAAGGCGGCAAACAGGAAAGTGACTTCCAAGATTAAATTCTATATTAAGAGTATGTTAAAACAAAAGATGAAGAAAACTGAATGAAAAAAATACATTTGTGAGATAAGGATACTTACAAGTTGCCTAAACAAACTGCTTGTTTCCTGAAAGAATTTTAGAAAACTTATATGTCAGTAGTAACCACAAGATTTAACAACATAGAGATAGATTGCATCTAAATATTGATGTGAAGAAACATATACACAACTTAAAGTTAAACGTACGTAAGTGTAGCAACAAAGAAATAAGTAAGCAAGTTGATACTTCATAGTTCAAAACATAAAACATAAAGCGGGGTTTGGATCGGTCTGAGGCGAGTGCCTCTCTAATTGATTGCTTATCTCTCACGGGTGGAGGCTTATAGAGTTATAGGGGAGATGGGAGTGTAACCGACTGCAAAGATTGTTAACGAGAAATCGAACCAGCGACGCATTCACACTCTCATTCAATTGTGATAAATAGCGCATTGAAGAGTTGGCAATGATGTGCCTGCATTCATTTGCTGTTGATGAAGAGGGTATTCAATATTTTTTTATTTTTTTTGGAAGGTGTGTTTCAGCGGATAATCCAAACGACGCATAACCCCTCAACCCCAGTTCGAATCCAAGCCAAACGTGGGTGTTGAATTTCTCACCCCTTAGTGCGAGTGGGGGGACTCGAACCTGAGACCAAGCCCGGGCGGGAACCTCCCTAAGGAGTAAACCAAGAGGGTATTCAATATAATATTTTCAATTCACTTTTAAAGTATTTATCAATTTAATAGTGTTTATTAATTTAATAGTGATGTAGAATGACCATTTTGTCCCTTTCTAACTTCATTCAATTGTTGTACCATAAACATGCAATGTTGTAATTATTTAAATTTGGTGGGAATCCTTCCCTCATGCTTTATAATATAGTATAGATATAGATACAATATATGCTATAATGTAATTGTATTTTTGATACATTCTATTCTATCTTTAATACTAAAGTGGGGGGATCCCCCCCCCCCCAAAAAAAAAAAAAAACAACCCCTACACTTTTAGAATTTCATTTTCTAACTTTAAAGAAAATACTATTTTCTCATGTGCTTACTTTTACGTACGTGTTAGTATAATATCACATTTTTCGATAAATGAGTCGGGTCAAATGTAATACATTTCTTGCTCATTTATACGTATGTTTATAGTTGGTATACATTTTGACATAAATTTTGTTTAGATGGAACCATAAAACGAACCAACCTAGGTTCGATTCTGTTTCTTGGTAGTCACTTTTCTTTTTTATACATCTTGCTTTTCATATTTAAATTTAAAGTTATGATTTTGCAATGTAAATTCGATTTACTCCATGTTTTGATGCAACCGCGATACTTATATAGGTTACATTGACTTAAATATGATACATCAAAACACACATTTTCATATGGTTAATGCATCAAATAACGTTTAGACCAACAATCCATTCGACGTTTGCAACGGACCCATATCACATCACCCGCCCGTGGGTCATGTTACTAGTTAAACATTAATTAAAATGTTTATAAATAACACACTCTCTTAGACTATAAGGAGTAGAGGGGGGATGAAGCGCCATGTGTCACGTGTGGGGCGTACGTGTGAAAGGTGAAAATTGTGGGGAGTTAAAGGGGGGAAGAGAGGGGGAGGCTCGAGAATGATTCTTTTAACCACACACGGGGGTTGATCGTGTATATCAAACTTAGATTTATACCCTTTTGCAATACTCCAAATGTGCAAGGACATTAACATGCAAATAAATAAAATAAAAAAAAAATAGTTGAAGACACAAAACAATGGTACAACTTTGCTTCTCTGTCACAATTTCACTACTCTCACACTGCACGGACAAAAAAAACAACACCGAAAACCAACTTCCAAACGCTTCTAGAGAGAGAAACTGTGTCCGTGTCTCTGTGTGTGTGTGAGAGAGAGAGAGAGAACACCTTCAATGCGTGACGTACAACTACATGCATTGCATCAAGCTGGCTGATTAACCTTGAAACCCTAAACATCAGAACGATTAAAGGGTAATTAGGTAAATATACGTAAGTGTTTGATTTATAACGAACCGTTTTTTGTTTAGTGTATTGTTTGTTTTGATAGATTACGTAAATCTGTTATTTAGAGCTCAACGTCAAGTGAATCTGATGTCTGTTTTTCTAACTTATCAAGTGTTGTTGTTTTTTTTAATTAGTATTATACAATTATTATTATTATTATTATTATTATTTGTTAATTGTTAATTTTGTTTTTATTTATGATCTGCTTCTTTTATTTATTTATTTATTTTATTTTGATTAGGAAGTCTTTGATGAGTTGTTTCTGGTAGAAGATTTTAAGTCAACAAAATATGTTCATACTACTTTTACTGTATATTTGTTTTAGTTATTAATTGTTAAATTAAATGTTAATTTTTGTTTAAATTCTTCATCTGCTTGTTTTTATTTATTTATTTATTTATTTATTATTATTATTATTATTATTAATTTTGATTATGGTTTGATGAGTTTCTTCTAGTAGAAAACTTTAAGTCAACAAAAATGTTCTATTTAATTTTACTAATTGTTTCTGTTTTATAAACTTTTGCTTTCATCAGACAATGAAAGTGATCTGCTTTTAATTATTAATTGTTATTATTCTGTTAGAATTCCTAATCTGCTTGCTTTTTATTATTTATTTATTATTCATTTTTTACTAAATTTATTTTAATTTGTTTGATTAGTTTCTTCTGGTAAAAAGACTTAAGTCAACAAATAGGGTCTACTATTTTTTCTATTTGTTTCTGTTTGGTAAACCTTTGCTTTTCATCAGACAATGATAGTGAAAGCTTTAACAAAGAATCTTTAAGATCTTATTTGACTAATTTTCTTCTCTTGTTTTATTTTTAATTTTACAATTAAAAAATGATTGTTATTAAGGATCTTTTAATTCAGCTTCATTACAACTGATAAAATATTTGAATCTAGGAAACTGTTGGGACTATTTGAAAATCTTGGGGAAAAAAAAGGGGTTGAAGATGGTGCAAAATGAGCAAAAAATGTTAATTTGAGATGGGATTTATTAATTTGACAAAGATTATTAAGCGAAGATATCTACGGTATTGAATAAGGGGTGAAAAATGGCTTCTGCATGGGATCATTTTGGAGACATAGCAAATGTGGCCCAGTTAACCGGGCTGGATGCCGTGAAACTGATAGGGATGATAGTGCAGGCGGCTAGCACGGCCCGTATGCACAAGAAAAACTGCAAGCAATTTGCAACGCATTTGAAGTTGATTGGGAATCTGTTAAAGCAGCTTAAGATTAGTGAGCTTAAAAGGTACCCGGAGACGCGTGAACCGTTGGAGCAACTTGAGGATGCGCTGAGGAGGTCTTACATTTTGGTTAATAGTTGTCAGGACCGAAGCTACTTGTACTTGCTTGCCATGGGATGGAATATTGTTTACCAGTTTAGAAGAGCTCAAAATGAGATTGATAACTATTTGAAGATTATTCCACTCATCACTCTTGTGGATAATGCTCGAGTCAGGGTACAAACTTGATCTTGTTCTACTGTTTTTTGCATTTTGTTTTCAGCTATTTGCTATGTAGTAGTAGTATAGTTTGGTTATTAGTTTGAAGAGGGCTAATTGCATAAAAGGTTAACCAACGTTGGTCCAATCTTAGTTTTAGGCGTGAGGCTCATTGCATCTGACTTCTTGAGGCGACAGGTGCACACGAGATGCGCATAAGGCACAGGTCAAA
The DNA here is from genome assembly GCA_028751855.1 of Ambrosia trifida. Classification (NCBI taxonomy): domain Eukaryota; kingdom Viridiplantae; phylum Streptophyta; class Magnoliopsida; order Asterales; family Asteraceae; genus Ambrosia; species Ambrosia trifida. Next base: position 79,887,619 of record CM054129.1, read on the forward strand.
GTTGGCTGAGGCACCCGACTTGGGAGCGCCTCTTGTACATGTGCAGATTCTGTGCGTTTTTAGGCTATATATCGTATGTGATGCATGCACCTTCACCTCTTGCCCCATGACTCGGCTCCTATCACCTCGGTGCGCCTCGCGTCTTTTAAAACCAAGGGTGCAATGGCTGTTTTGAATAATTAACTTATTATAGGCAAAACAAACCATTATAATTTCATAATTTTTGACTGATTGTATTTACTTAAGAATCAAGATAATCTGACGCTTAGGTGCCATGTCAGAAAAAAAAAATTTAGCATGGTCAAATTTTACTTACACGTTAAGTACAACATCATCATTTTGACACATATCGAAGAAAAATTACTTTCAGTTGGAAGTTTGTTACTTTCAATCATAATTTGGCATAAAAAGTGGTTAGCTAAATAAGAAATAAGACCAAAGTTAGTTACTGCAATCTAACTTGCTTTGCTGGTAATATAGTTTTGAGTGATTTTCGTTGAAAGGCCACATAAATTACTATGCTGTTCCTTCTTATAATTCTTTCCTCCTTTTATAAAAAAAAATCGTTTGAGCAGGAAAGATTGGACTATATTAATAGGGACCAGTATGAATACGTATTGGATGATGAAGACAGAAAGGCGCAAGATGTTATTATGAAGCCTGAACCTTCACATGCTGATACTGTTATTTTGAAGAAAACGCTTTCGTGTAGCTACCCAAACCTACCTTTCAAGGAGGTTATCCAAAAAGAAAACGAAAAGCTTCATTTGGAACTACAACGATCACAAGCTCATTTAGATGTAGGCCAATGTCAAGTAATTCAACATCTGATTGAGGTTACAGAAGCCGTTGCTTCAAAATCTCAACATGAGCAAGATTCACCAAAGAAGGTTACCCACAAGTCAGAGACTCAATATTTAGATGTCAACACCGATAAAGAAGTTCAATACGAGAGCAATTCAAATAAGAAGACACACTCAACTTCAAGGTCAGTATCTTCTTTTGTATGTTGACTTTAAAATTATCTACAGAACTACAGAAACTCGGTAACAATTATAGTGGTGCTAAATAGTTTACAGCTGCAGTCAATGCTTAAAACTGATAAAATGTGTATGTAAAGTATGTAGGACGATGCTTAATGTATGTATGGGTGGGGGGGGGGGGGGTGTAACATTTTCAAATTATATTAGGAACTGTGTAACGATCTTCACATCAGGTGAAAGTGTGCGATTTCAGTTTGCCTATTGTACTTTGGGCTCCGTATGTCCAACTTCATAATAAGTTATGTGTTGTGTCAGGCTATGCGAATAAAGGTTGCATTTTTGACCCATTTTCTGAAAAATGGATCAATTTGTATTATGATTTATCTCAAGTAGTCAACAGTCAAATTGGAAAACTTAGCGAAAAGGGGGAATGGGCAAATGTGTTGAAAGTCGTCCAAAGTTTACTTCTAATCCTAAATTGATTAATTGAAAGATTTAGATTATCATTTTTAAAGTCATATTTAACACTTTTCTATAATTTCTAAAAGAAAACGGGGCAACAAACTATTTGTGGGTCAACCTAATCCAACTTGGCCTGTTTCGACCGACACTTGAAAAAGTCCATCTCAACCATCAGCACCTATTGGGTAATTTATTCTGCAGATGTGGCAGCTCTAATATTATATGGGGCACTCATAGATTTTTTGGAAGTTTGTATACTTCAACTTAAATATACATATTGCTATAATGGATTGCTTTACTATGCCAGATTATAATGTTCAAGCTTTATAGGCCTTGTTTTTTCTGTATTCTTGACTTGTAAATGGTCTTGCAGAAGCACATCTTTGGTTCCGTATGAACAAGATTTGGCTGCTAGAGGATCTTATGGGCATGGAGAATGGCATTCAGATCTACTTGGCTGTTGTTCAGAGCCTAAGATGTGTATGTTCTCTACTCTGTATTAACTTATATATATAATCCGTATGGCAGTCAAAGCAAACATGGTTTGCTTTTTTGTCCTTGGTTCTGTAAGTAAACGAGATTATGACGATCGAAATTGTACATTCATATGGTTATTTGCCAGCTGCACTCATTTTTTCTACAAAATGGAAGTTTATTGTAATGTTTGGACTTGGAGCTAGCTATCTAGAATAATTTTACCTGGTTCGGTTCATGATTCGTGGTTTGAAAAACCTGGTAACAGTTCGGTTCATGGTTTGGATCCGGCCTTACACACGCGTATTACATTTATGAACCATCATTATTGCCTTAAAAATTCAAAAAATGATGATTTGAACTTACAAAAAACTGGTTCAAACGGCCAAACCAGCTGTTTTGGTCCAGACTTTTCATTAAAACCGGCGACTGGACCGTGAACGTCCCTAGCAGAATCTCACCGTCTCTACAGTTATATACTTAAAGTAGGGTTGTCTCAATTTGTGCAGGCATGAGGACTTTCTTCTTTCCTTGTGGCACGTTTTCAAAGATTGCGAGTGTAGCAACCAACAGGCACATGAGTAAGATTCTTTATCCATTAATCAAAAGTTAGATGCATTTCTTTATTGTTTCATCGTTTTCTTTTTATAACCGTGAGAACCCGCCATCGGAAAACTCATGGGCCCCACCAATACCAGCAGGTGGCTTATTTTTTGTATGATGTATTGAAGACCGATTTGCGCATAACCGTTACTGGTGTTTGTTTGTCTTAAGCAGCTTCTGGAGAGGCCTGCAATGAGCTGATGGCCTATTCATTAATATTGTCATGCTGTTGCTATACTTGTTGCGTTAGGAGGAAGCTTAGGAAGGCCCTAAATATCACGGTACCTTTTCAATAACATATCCAATGCCACCTCATATATGATTCATAACTAATTAGCGTGCCAAATATGATTTACAGAAGTTATATATTTATTCAGTAATGGTATGATATGCATGTTTGACATGCTGGGTTTGGCAGGGCGGGTGTTGTGACGACTTTCTCTCTCATGTCATGTGCTGCTGCTGTGCCCTTGTCCAAGAACTGCGCGAAGTTGAGATGCGTGGAATTCATGGTATGTCACATTTACTTTTTAATGTTAAATAAATCATACACTATTATCATTTCATGATTATTTAATACGCGTATCTAGAAAAAAAACAAGGAAAAATTGAAACATAATTAGCATTGACAATCATGTGGGATTGTTGTCGTTTTCGTGTGGAATCATGGAAATGAAACTTGCAGGTCCTGAGAAGACAAAAACAAGCCCCCCACCCTCTCAGTGGATGGAATCCTAAAGCTAATCATATGAAGTTCAATAGACGTTTGGATATGAAAGTAGTTATATATGGTTTGTTGCCATTGTTTATACTTCTTGTGGTTGACTTCTGAGTTTTTACTTCCCTGTAAAGTTAACCATGATAGATTCAATATTCTGTATAAACATATTGCTTGTTTCCTTGTTCTTTACCATGCATTTTGTACATATTATGTTGGGCTCCACCCTACATATAATAGTTTGAGCTTGGTAGCTCATGATTTTGTTTTTCGTATTAGTGGAGACTTCTATTTAAGCATGTTTAATTGTAAAGTTCTTATGGTTCACTTATAAACTCATCACTGATTCACTTCCATTCTAAATGTTGTGTCATGTGTGAATGGGTTCATTTGAAGATATACCCATTCTTCTCAACACGAATAGGACTCGCCGTCTTTGTTGAGCATTAAGCGTCACACATCCCAGCAATATCAATTCTCAAGGGCCGACAATCAAGCGCGAATCCCTGCAATTTTAAGGGTCGCTATGATTCTACTTCACTGGCTTCTGATTTTGTTTTTGTGACCTTGTTTGTCGTCACTCGCAATCCATTGTCAAATTTTGCATCAAATCAACAAGATTGATTTTGTTTTTATGATGATCTCATTACTCACAACCCATAATCATCTTTTGTAATGTGACAAAAGGCCACTTATATTCTAAAGGACTATGGATATGAAAAATAAAGATTAGAAAGTGCCAATCATGCACCATAACATTGTTCCTTTGATTGTCACATGACTATTACACAAGTTTTATAATATCATATATGCGATGTTGCTACAAGAGATTTAAAAGGAAACGTTATTCACTCGCTTTTTCTATCCATTGTCATTGCTTTTAAACGTTTTTATTGTTGGGTGTGAAGTCTTTGGGCTAGTTATTGCTATTGGGCTTGCTTTATTGGATGTTTAGGAAGCCCGTTTAGGTTTTCTTGTTCACCAAGCATAAACCCTAGATTAGTCTCTATATATATCATATCCTGTCTATGTAATTGTAATAGTGGTCAGAGCTTAATAATAAATCCCTAGTTGCAGCCCGTGGACGTAGGTTCCCCACTGGAACCGAACCACGTAAAATTCTCGTGTTCGTGTGTCGTGCTTTATATTTTCTCGGTTATTATTGCGTGTTCGTTGTGAATCGGTTATTCCGCTGCGCCACTTAATCCTAACAAGTGGTATCAGAGCTTTGGCTCGTTGGATTCACGTTACGTTTCGCATCATCTTCGGTTTAAAGATTTTCTTGTTCGTTCGGTTTAACACCAGTTTGTCAGTTTTTGACAGATTATTATCAACTTTGGAGCCGGGTAACTTTGGTCTATTTTTCGTTTGTCATTATGGGCGAAGACGGAAAATTGGTGATTGAAAAGTTTGACGGTTCGGATTTTAGTTGGTGGAAAATGCAGATCGATGCATTGTTGGGTCAAAAAGACTTGGATATGGTACTGGAAGAAAAACCGGGGAAAATGGATGAAGCTGAAGAAGCTCTGTGGAATGCCAAGGACAAGAAAGCTAGAGGTGTTATTACATTGTCGTTGACGAGGAGCGTTGCATTTAACATCATGTCTGAAACCACGGCTCGTGGTATGATGTTGGCTCTGTCAAACATGTATGAAAAACCGTCCACAGCTAATAAAGTGTTCTTGATGAGAGAGTTGTTCACGATGAGAATGAAAGAGGGAAGCTCAGTGACCGAGCACATAAATAATTTGAATTCTCTTCAGTCCAGGTTATCGTCTGTGGGAATGAGATTCGATGATGAGACCAAAGCTGTGATTTTGCTATCTTCACTGCCTGATAGTTGGTCCGGGACGGTGACAGCTGTCACTAACTCAGTTGGGCCTAAAGGGTTAACATTTGAAAGGATCCGGGATTTGGTATTGGGTGAGGATGTTCGCCGCAGGAATACTAAAGGGTCGCCTTCTGAGATGTTGCATGTTGGCAAGGGAAGGGGAAATAGTAGAAACAGTGGGAGCAGCAAGGGTCGGGGCAGGAGCTCGTCTAGGGCTCGTCCGAGTGTGCGTTGTTGGGACTGCAATGAAAGGGGACATTTTAGGAATGAATGTCCGAATAAGAATTCTGATGGAGGATCGAAGAATTCTGGTGGATTGAACACTGCTGCGGTAAGCGATTCTGAGGATGACGCTTTGATACTGTGTGTTGAAAGCAGTGTGGAATCCTTGGTCATGGATTCCGGTGCATCATTCCATGCTACCCATAGCAATGATGGCATGCGGAATGTTAAAAAAGGTGATTTTGGCAAGGTTAGGCTAGGAAACGGTGAATTTCTTGATGTGACTGGCATGGGAGATTTGGATCTGGTTACTACTTGGGGCACTACTTGGACTTTGTGTGACGTCAGGATTATTCCAAGGCTTGAAACGAAGTTGATCTCGGTTGGGCAGTTGGACGAACAAGGTTTTGACGTTAAGTTTGGTGGTGGAAAGTGGAAGGTCGTTAAAGGTAATCTCGTGGTTGCTAGCGGTTTCAAGAAGGGTTCGTTGTATATGAAGCCTGTTCCGTCTGGGGAAGTGACCGCCCCTGTTAAGACGAACGCCAAAGTCGGGCTCGCCGATTCGACAGTTAAACGAGTCCAGTTTGCAGAAAAGGACTCTGGGACTTCAGGTAATCAGCTTGAGCGTATTCGAAGGTCTGAACATGTACGGGATTTTTGTAGCAGTGGGAGCACGGGGAGTGTTCCGACACCGTCTGGAAATCGACGTTGGGTTCAGAAGACCAAGATTCCGAATGAAATCTCTCCTGAGAAGTTTCTGCTAGTGGGGAGTGTTCCTCTGAGAATCCCTGTATCTGATGGTTTGTGTCTATGGGAATCAGTTGGGATTGAGGATGTGAAGACGGGGTCTTTTGAGACCGGGTTGAAGCCATCTGGGGCTTCAACGGGCCTTTCTGTTTACTGATGATGATTAGCCGGCTGTAACTAGGTTGATTGGGGATACATGGTTTGAAGTTTGGTTTGTTCTTGGGAGCTCGACCTGGAAGACTTCTGTTCCTGTGTGTGTTTGAACTTTACGGATTACTGAAGACATGGATTGCTTTGTGCTTGTTGGCGGACTTGGTGTTTATCGCAAGGCCTTCAAGTGGGAGATTGTTGGGTGTGAAGTCCTTGGGCTAGTTATTGCTATTGGGCTTGTTTTATTGGATGTTTAGGAAGCCCGTTTAGGTTTTCTTGTTCACCAAGCATAAACCCTAGATTAGTCTCTATATATATCCTGTCTATGTAATTGTAATAGTGGTCAGAGCTTAATAATAAATCCCTAGTTGCAGCCCGTGGACGTAGGTTCCCCACTGGAACCGAACCACGTAAAATTCTCGTGTTTGTGTGTCGTGCTTTATATTTTCTCGGTTATTATTGCGTGTTCGTTGTGAATCGGTTATTCCGCTGCGCCACTTAATCCTAACATTTATGGCATTAGAGCAAAAATCCTTTCCAAGAACCATGTAACCACAAGATCTTTTTTGATCTTTAATCCTTCCCAAGTTACCATATGGTTATCCTTTTTGATCTTAAATCGTCTAGACTTTTAGACCATTTCATCATCGTTATCGTCATCTTTGACGGCCAATTTAATCTCACTGAGAGCACCACTAGTGTCTCTCCACCATCTTCATCTTACAAAGCCACCAACCACCATGTGTTAAAATTGCAAACTCATTCTCAAATATTTTGATTTGTCTTCCAATCATGTTTTGGGGTATATGTTTTGATATGGTCTTATTGGGCTTCTCTCATCAAGTGGTGGGCTATTCCAAAAGCTTCATGGTTCTCAACCCAAATGGGTCTTTTTGTCTTCAGCCAGCAAAGAGTTATTTTCTGTCATGGCTCATGCTTCTCTTGTCTATTGCATCAGCTGATTGATCCAACGGCTAGTGGTTTCCTTATCAGGAAGATGCTTTCTCGGATTATAAAAGGGTTGCCACTTGTGTTGCTGCTCGTCTCATATACAAATCTTTACATTCGTGTTATTTTTGTGTCTCCGGTAAACAACCATTTTGTTTCTTGAGTTTTTGATTTAAACAAAACATACCATGCAAACCCTACGCCACATGATCCTTTTTGCTCTTTCCTTTCATCTAGCACCCTTAACTCTAACTCTCTAGTTTTCATGCGCTCACACCCAACTATGCCCAAAACGCGCTCGTAATTTAAGAGGCATTGCATTTCTTATGAACCAAGGATTACTCATGTCTATGATCAATGTGTGACGATTTGCCTATGGTGTTATACTAACCCAATCAATTCAGAAGTCATCACGGACATCCTCTTTTTCTTCACGTGGGTCACGGATCTCATACCTCTCCCCCTCTCTCTCTCTCTCTCTAGGACTGTTCAAAAAACTCGCAGCTCGGCTTGAAAAATACTAGCTAAAAAAACTCTATTTGAAACAAGCTGAACTGGGTTGAGCCATTTTGTAACTTACCTGAGCTTGACTCAACTCTTGGCTCATGGCTCAGCTAGTTGCCTTGTTAGGCTCGTTTAACTTCGAACTTGTGCTCAAGCCGAGTCAAGCTACCTCATTTAATTTCGAGCTTGAGCTCGAGCCTATAATGACTCGCACATTTAACGCCCCGCCCCGCCCCGCCCCCTCTCTATATTGTAGCCAGAGAAACCTCTCTTGGCCATGACGCCATTTGAACAATAACCGCAACCATTGATCCACGTGGCTGACTCCCGTTGGTTGCTTTCTTTATAGATAGTAAAATTGTCATGTCATGAATATTATATTAGCATAAAACGACGGCGTTTCAGCATAAGCAACTATCGTTGTGCAAAATACTGGTGAGAAGAAGAAGAAGAAAAATGGTGAGAGGAAGCAGAGTAGTTGAAATAAGCAAAAGTTTTACACAAATACTCGTCTGTCCTCTCTCTAAACAACCCTTAAGGTACCCTTTTTCTCATCTTTTATTAATTCATCTCATCTCATCTCATCGTTTTTTATTAATTATTATTAATATTATTATAGGGTATGTCAAAAATCAAATTCCCTGATCAGCGACACAATTGGTGTTTCTTTCCCTGTAAGTTCTTCATTCATTCCGCCTGTTTTTTTTGATCAATTTAGTATCTTTTGGTATTGAAATCTCGATGCAATTACATTGATTCTTGATTATGTTAAGTTTGGATGTAACAATAAACAATGTGCATATCTGCATTCTTTTAGGGTAATCAGGATTTGGGGGCACCTATAAAGGAATCCGAGTCTTTATCTAGTAATTGAAATCATGATTGTAAAAATCTCTAGGCTGGTAGCGATTAATCGGATTGGGATCATTATTATTATTATATGTAGTTTTCAGTTTTTTATTTACATACTCACATTTTTAGGTAAGTATTTTTAGTAGATAGGTATTTTTTTAACTATACAGGATTAATCGCTGGAATCTACATTGTTTGGTTGGAAACTGTCTCCAATCTAAGGGATTGAGTAACCGACCGACTAGCAATTATTTGCTGACTAGTCCCGATTTTTACAACACTGATTGAAATATGAACTCGATGGAGCTTAGGTTTATTAAGTTTGAGTATAAACTCCAAGTGTATGACCTGAGTGGGGTTGGTTATAACAACTTGATTAGAATCTTCAACTGTGTTAGACCTTTTTTTTTTTATGTAGGGGTGTTCAAGGAAGGGCTGGTTCGGATGATTTTGACGAAAATTATGGGCGAGCCGCAGTAAACTACAGTTTTGGAAAAAGTTAAACCATAACGCACTTAACAAATCACTAAATTTTATTATTATGTGACATGTTAGGTAAATCCCACACTGTGTGTTCACATGAGAGATATTTGGGACATACTTAAAGGCCTGACCTTAAATCCACCAATGCGTTCTAGACGCAACTGGATGTGAATTAGAGGAGAACTTCATAGTTAAGTGTGCTTCGGTGGGAGAAACTCAGAATGAGTGACGTGGGAATTTTTCGCTCTAGTACGAGGGAAATGATGTTACTATTAAGTATTATGTCACCAAGAACATTTCTACTAATCTCCGATACAAATATTACCATTTCTATATTTATACCTATGGAATCGACATACTTTGGGTTTATGATAGAAATCTTGGATATATCCTAATACGGGTATCATCTTAAAGTTTGACATTTTGTAATGTTTATCAGATAGTAGACGGAATCTCTTGTCTTGTACCAAGGGACGGGGAGATCATTGAAACAGAGGACACACCCAGTGACCGTAAAGCGGATTCATTTGATGCAGAAAAGGATCACAAGACCGCGCAAGAATGAAACAAGTGTAAATGTTGTTCTTTTTGCTGTGTTTGAATCCATACTTTATGTACTTGTTCATATGCTTGCTTAACTTTTGAACACATTGCAGGTTTTGTGAGGCAATGGTGAAAAGAAGATACTCTTTCTGTCGTAAAAAGATAGATGCTTGATTTTTTTCTGCGCGAATTTACGGTTTGAATTACAACAGTTTGTGTTACGAGTTATGTTCATTGTGAATCTTGGTTTAAATGATCAGAACATTCTCCAGTTAACCGAATAAATTTGTTATGATTATACTAGTAAAGGGATTAAACTGTAATTGTATGATAGTTCAAGGGTATCTTTGTAATAAACGAACTAACAGTTAGTTTGTTAACTCTCTCTGTAATTAACAGGATTGATTGATGTGAACCAAAGCTAACCATCGATGAACTGAGACACTTCATTCTTCTCTTGTGTTCTCTTAATCGACCAACACGTAACACAGTATCTATTTATCTTGAAACGAGGCGTAAACTAACAAAAGAAAGGATCGAGTTTTTGATGGTTAGTTTCAGCATGATAACATGTTCGTGTACATGACAATATTCCAAACCCAGGAAAAAATGGAAAACCATACGGGTCATTTAATCCGATTACAAATAATACTGAAGATCCTACCTAGACCAATGGTCAGAACTCTTGAACTTTCCAACAGCCATAAATAAATGGGAGAGACCAGCTAGACAAAGATTGAAAGATAAGATGAATGTATTGTTGGCAACACTAATCTTGGCGATAACAAAGGAAAGAAGAGCAGCCAGCGGTAACAGCAACAAGCCCAGCCTTTGAAGACTTAAACCATTTAGGCTCAAACAAATCCAACCCAACAACAAGCCCATATTCAAGATAAACATAAAAAAACACAAAAGAGTAAATAAATGTGGATTGATGAGATGTGATACACATAATTTTACTAGCTGTATTTGGGAACCCGAACGGAACTGAAACTGATCAAAACCGGCACTAAAAAATTCTAAACCGAAAACCGGGCTAAAATAGACGCTAAAACCGGTCAAACGAACCGGAACTGGTACACAAATCGGAACTAAACCGAAAACGGAACCACTAAAAACCGGTTGAAACTGGAAAAAAATCGAAACTGAAACCAGTTTAAGAAAAAAACATTTTCGGTCATAAAGACAAATACAACTTTGTTTTTTTTTTTTTTAATTAAAATTCAATTTTCTTCTTGCAAAAAAAAAACCTAAAAGTTAAATTTAAGGCAATTTAAATGAACTTAAAAAGTGCGTACGTGAACCGGAATGAAACCGAAACCGGGTAAAAAAACAGATTTTTGGCCGACCAAAATTGGTACGGAACCAAATCGGGTTCAAACCGAAACCGATTTGACTTGGAACCGATCAAGACCCAAACCGGTTTGGAAACTGATGTGTGCACCTCTATAATTATATACCTTCTAAGACAATCTACATCGGTCCCCTTTTTTAATGTCGGATCGACTTGGCAATGAAGCATTGTAGTGGATGCCTTGGGTTGAGAAGTCTGGGAATCCTAGTCTTGGGTTAGGATTAGGATATGGCTTTTTAGTATAAAAACGGGAGAATTACACGTTTTGTCCTTTCTGTTTACCTTAAATTGCACTTTGTGTCCTTTATCTTTAAAAATTACACCGTGTATCCTTTAATTGAAACTTTTGCACACCACAAGTCATTTACACTAACCTCATCCAATATCTTGGTTATCTTCTCTAACCTCATCCAAAATATTGGTTATCTTTAATTATAAATTATTCATTTAATGGTTTTAATAATTATTTAAAATACATTTACAACTCCAAAAATTCTATAAAAATTTACATAAGTTTATTTACATCTCAAATTTCATTATTTGTATTTTTTACTTTCGGAAAATATGTCTTTAAATATATTTAATATATTTTCTTTTTTAATCCATAATAAATTCGATTTGAGTGATTCAAAAGCCCAATTTTAAAAAAAAAATTATATCATATTTAGCCCGTGTAAAAATTATTATTTCAAAAAATACTATATTTTAATATTTTTAAATATTTTAAATCAAGTTATTCATTATTAAGGAAAATAAATATGATTTATATTAAATGAAAACAAAATTTACTTTACAAAAGTATTTTCTAACTTTATCGTAAGGCTCGATAAGTGAAGTCGGTCTCGGGCTCGTTTCCTAAACAACTAAAAATAATGGGTAATTAGTGTTAAATACTAATAAAACTAATATTACACTAAGACTCGTTAAGGCTCAACGAGCCTGACGAACTTCCCATGCCAAGCTCGAGCTTGATAAATAAACGAGCTTTGTTTTAGGCTCGAGCTCGATAAGGCTCGGCTCGGTTTGAGCTTTTTACTGAGCTGAGCTCGTGTAGCTCGAGGGCAGCTCGGCTCGTTTGCACTCCTACCTGGAACCGGTACCAGAATCGGAACTGGTTATTAAGAAAACATGATTTGTGTACCTCTAGTTATACATAGTTACATACCTTCTAAGGGCACAAGGCGTACAACCCTTGTTTTTTTTTCGCTTCACTGATCTTAACCAATCCTGTATTGTCACATCTCTTTACTGATTTACTTAACTGAAACAGTTTTTTGGATGTGACACTCCACTATGCTTTTATTTATTTTCATTTAAATACATATCTAAACTTTTTTTTTTAATTTCCCACGGTTTAAATATTTACAACCGTCCCATAACCAAACACGATAAAAAAATTAATTGCACTGAACCACCCCATCTATAATGGCTAGTAATTTAATTGTAAACATTGAAACCGTTCAAAATTTGTATATAAACACACCCCACTGTGGTGTCAAACTGATTACATACACAAACCCACGGTTTAAACAAACACCTACACACTTCAAACATAAACATGATGCGCTGGAACAAGGAAAAGGAGATCGGTTTGGTGGTGTGCTACCAAGATGCCCACAAAACGACCCAACTCTACAACAACACCCACGCTCGAGGGGGAAGGGCTCGGGCTCGCACCCGGAGTGGTTTCTGGGACCGTGCGTTGACCGATTTCAAACAGCAAGTCGGCATCAACAACCACACCATCGAGAGCCTCCAGCGGAAGTGGACCGATCTTAACAATAAGTGTGATCGGTGGACCACCCACCATGACCGCACGTTGAGGGAGCAACCGGGCATCGATCCGGAGTTGGCTATCGAGTTCACACATGTGGACTATGCAGCTCGAGCATGGCAACAATTTCGACCATGTTAAGGCATGGCAATTGTTGCGCCAACTTTAAGTTCTTTTTATTTGTTTTAATGTATTTTATTTTATGTTTAATATTAATGAATTTATGTTTTATATTCTTCTTTATGTTTTTAATTTAATTATGTTTTAATTTATGCTTTAATTTAATTTAAACAGTACCACAAATAACACAGTTTAAACCATAATTAAGACGGTTTAAATAAAAAAAAATATAATTATATTAAATCAAATTTAAAATATACACTGTATTCAATCCGTGAGATATCTAACGGATTTGGTCCACGGACCCACTACCAACACCGGTTGTGATGGGGTTACCGTGCTGGTAGTGGGGTATCCGTGACCAAATCTGATGGTGCCCCGTACCCCCTAAGACCATCTACATAGGTCCCCCTTTTCCTTATAAATTGAAATTACAATAACATGTTTGATTATCAGATAGTTCTTGCAGATGACATATCCTTATCTATACTATACTAGGTTAGAGCCCCGTGGGGACCCACGGTGCAAACCAAAGTAAATTAAAAAAAATATTAAACTAAGACTTGTATTATTCAAGTTGCGTGCCCGTAAAACCAATCAATATATCCAACCTAATATTAACACGCAATTCCAAAACAAACAATCAACTACCATGAAAAAAAAATCAAAATAATGTTAATGTAGTAATTAATTATTAAAACAAAAGTATTAAAATAAAACTTGTATTATTGAAGTTGTATGTACATAAGTTCAAAGATGATAAGTAAAAAAATGCATCAAAATTTTTGACCTTATTCATAAAGCTTGAAATACTTCTTTGTACACGACGTTGGATGTTTTGTTCGACAGTTCACCATCTTCATCCAGTATAACTATCTTTAGTCCATCTCGGCTTCTGACCCTTGATAGTGCAACATACAACTGGCCGTGCGAAAAAACTGGATCCTTCAAATACAACCCAACTCTCGATAACGATTGTCCTTGACTTTTGTTTATTGTCATTGCGAAAAAAACAGCAAGTGGAAACTGTCTTCTGTTAAATTTAAAAGGAATTTTCTTATCCGAAGGGGATAAAGTAATTCTTGGAATAAACGTTCGCATTCCAATGTTGCTTCCTGAAATGATTTTGGCTTCAATTACACGTTTTCTCATTTTCACAACTTGTAACCTTGTCCTATTACACAGACCGCTTTTCTGATCAATGTTTCTTAGTAACATTACAGGAACACCAACTTTCAAAACCAGACGATGGTTTGGTATTCCAGAAAACTTAAGACCATTCAGCACATCGGGAGAAACTAATCTTTCATCAACATGTTCATTTACATCTTCGGACTGACAAACACTGTCTGAACTAAGATACTCAACTTCGTCACCTGGAAACATAGAAAGTAATCTATCATTAATTTCTTGGACAACTTCATTCAACGGTGCCAATATAGCTCGATCTTGAAAATAATCCGGGATGTTGATGTTATCCACAAGTGACGGATACACAAAGGGTATCAAATCAGAGACAAGATCCGAAGATTGAGAAATAAGTAAGTCATCAGGTATCTCAATAACATCCTGATCATCACTTATTGTATCCACCTTTCCTTCTCCTATATCCAGAAGCCAAGATGCAAAGTTTTTAGTTTCCTCGATATCAGACTTGGAGGTTCCTGAAAGCAACCTCATATTTTTGGTTAACTCTAAAACAACGCATCTGTGCCAAATGTATGATGAACTTAAAGAGGCATTAACAATGTCATGCCTAGTTCCATTTGGTACAACTGGTAGAATTTGTCTAAAGTCACCCCCAAACACAACAACCTTTCCACCAAATAACAAATCAGACGAGTCATCAGGATGAACAGCAAATACATCTTTTAAGCTTCGATCTAGTGCTTCAAAGGCATGTTTATGAGTCATGGGTGCTTCATCCCAGATAATCAAATCGGTTTTTTTAAGCAGTTGTGCAACATCACCGTTAGGTGGTATGTAACACATAGAATCTTCAGTTAGGTTTATAGGAATACTAAACCTGGAATGTGCTGTCCTACCACCTGCCAATAGCAAAGATGCAATACCACTCGAAGCAACATTCAAAACAATCTCTCGTTTACATCTTATGGATGAAGCTAGTGTCTTCCACAGGAACGTTTTACCAGTACCACCGTAACCATAAACAAAAAAAAACTCCTCCTTTCTTCTCATCGACAGCTTTTACACAGTTATAAATATTTTTTTGTTCATCTGTTAAAGAAGCGAACTGAGTATCAAATTCTTCAACCAAACTGTTTGTGTCATATCCCAACTCCTCACAAATAAGACGATTGTCTAATGACGATAGAAACTCATTCTCGGGATATGGCATGCCTACGAAATGTCGTAGACTGGAACTATTACGCAATAAGAACTTCTCGATAAAATTAACATATAAAATGAATAAGTGAATATGTGGAACCATTAAAAATAGTATAATTTACATTCCTAATAATTATGAATGATTTCTGTTTAGTATATGTCCACAAAATTGTAGAAAATCTATGTTAAAGTAATAATATATTAAAAAAAGTTAAAAACCTGGATAGTTTGAATCTATTCTTCTCTTGCGTAAAATGTCATCAGACAAATAATTCCATGTTTCCTCCCACACAATGTCAGGTCTTGACAAACTGTTGGACGCTAAAAGAGTTGCAAATAAGTTCCTTAGATAAGGGCCAGAACCTGCAAAAGCCGCTTCCTTTATTGCTTCAACATATTCTGTATCATCATCCAAGAGTCCCATAGCGTAGCATGCATCCCTAAAAGAGGATTGAACTTTCCCATCAACTTTAAGAATATCTTGAAATGATGTTGGTCCTTTAACCTTATTCAAAAGAATTCTCAAAAAATAAGCTTCACCAACAGAAACAGGAACTGAATGAATCCGACCAATTGACTTTATTCTTTGCCTAGGCTCCCATTTTCTTTCTTGTGCTTTCCAAACATATTGTGAAGGGAATTGGATGTAAGTTAGTTGCCTTGCATTGGCATCATTTTTGTTGCGTTCCATCCAACCCAAAAACATAGATGTAGCACAAGAGGGTTTATTGAGAACGTCGTCAATGTCCTGCGTAGCATCGAAAACAATTCTTTGTTCACCGGGTAGATGAAAAGGTAATCTCATTACAGGAGGTGTCCTGTAATGAATATCATATTAGAATATTCTCCATGAAGCCTCACACGCAGAAATATAACGACAATCATAAAATCCTTTGACTTCATCAACCACTATGTCTTCACCCGGTACTTTCTTGCTTTCCACAAAATTAATAGTAACTCTATCTGGACCCTTGTTAATGTATTTAAATAAATACTTAATGGATCCAGCTTGGTTACACCATTCAACGTTGATATGTGCCTGGTATCTTTTAAGAAGAGTCTTGTTATACGGAACGACATATCTGTTATCTAACTGCTCACCAGACTTTTCTACAAACGAACCATTATCTCTTCGTCTATACAATGCATAACCATCATTATCGATAGAGGTTTCATGCTGAAAATTCTTTGGAAAGTTTTTTGAACATTTGTCATTGACCATACACGGACAACACATGTTCAAAGGTCCACAAGGACCGTGAATCATAAATTCACGTACAAGTTCATACAGTTCTGGCTCCTCATCTTTATTTGGTATCTCAGCTGAAATGAAGTTGTCAATATGGTTAACTGTTGGAAGCTTATAACCAGCGGCCATGAACAAACAGATGTGTGCATGCGGTAATCCAAGTTTTTTAAACTCAACCGTGTATACAACTGCAAAGTATTGGTAGCAAACAAAATAAAATAAGTTATAAAGGTTAAAAAAAAAATAATGTTCTAATAAAATAAACTTCATGTATTCGTACCAGCTTCAACAGTTCCAAATAAGTGTTTATCTTTCAGGTCTTTAATTATCGAATCAAGTTTTATTTTAAACAACCTGCATAAAATGTCTGGCCTATCTTCTGGTCTAAGAGTGGTATCTTGAAGATATCTTCTCATCTCTGGCCATTTAGGATTACAAGTAATTGTAATAAAATAGTCAGGGTATCCGTACCACTTGCATATTGCCATTGCGTCTAGATAATTTTGCATCATATATCTAGCGCCACCTGTAAAAGAAGATGGAATAATAACTCGTTGACCCATGCTTGATGTCTCTGTTTGTCCTTCTTCTCTTTGTTTGCTTAGGACATTATACTTCTCACTCCTAATAAGGGTTTGCTTACCCTTAATGAAATTTAATCTTTCCATTTCAATCATTGTATATGAATCAACTAAAAATTGCTGCAAAAGTCTCCTTGCATTAAGAATTAGGGAGAATTCATTACTCCTATCTTGAATCCTATAAGCAAAAAACTCCCTAATTGTTGTACTTTCATGTTTTTTGTTTTTTGTATTTGAAGATGAGCTCCCATCTGATAGGATGACATTTTTTTGACGGTCATTTTTTTTGTTTTTTGAATTTGAAGATGAGCTTTCATTTGGTAAGGGAACATTGCTGTGAAGGATGTCAATTCTATATCCATCGTCACCATAAGGAAGCAACAATGGATACTGAAGAGCAAGATACGACGGATGTAACTCACTAACTCTTTTTAGCTTTCCGTCAATGGTCTGCACGATAATATCACGTTTATCTGTTTCTTCATTGAGGTCACCAATTATCAATGCAGCAACTTCAGAAACTGTGGGCAGGTTGTATGTTCTACCATCTTCTTTCCTCATTCCGTTTAAGCGAAGCTTGACTTGTGCATCAGGATTCTTCTGAAAGCAATCTCTCGCCATTCTATAAGATTTGACCAAGGAGTTTTTGTCATCCAACATTTTTTTCAATTCTTTTACAATTTGAAACTCAAGCGCCTTTTCTGATGAGTGATCCTCGTCTGCATCACTATAAATAAGATGAATGTATTAGATTGAAAAGCATTTGGGTATGTATACCGTTCGAAACAAAAGACATTAAGAAAAAAAAAACATACCCAACGACATTGATTCTATTCGAAACTTCATTTTCAGTATCATAGATGTATAGCTGAGAGAATACTGGATTTTGTCCATGTGATGGTAAAAGATTTCCCAAAGCATGGTAGTTCTCACCACTTATACGATAGATGAAAGGAGCATTACCATGATTTATAGACTTATCAATTTTTCCACCCATGGAAGTAAATGCAAACATAGAGTTGAACCGTCTTATGTTCTTTAAAAAGAATTTGCTTTTAGAATCAACACCATTAAAATACTCTTTATAACTGTCCGGTGCCTCCTTAAAAGGAGGAAGCAAAACTTTTCCATAACCACAACATAGAGAGAAATTTTGTTTACCACCACTTCTTTTATGCCCTCTTGTAGATTCACAACTCCACAATCTTGCATTGCAATCCTCACAAGTCACATTTTGATCCCCATGGTCCAAGTAATCTAAAAATAGATATTGTAAATTTATATATATAAAATAATTTTAATGTAATTTAGAATTACAATTGAATATATTTTATATTAATTACCGAATAAAGAGTACCTGGAGATATGCCTTTTATTACAATGTTTGAAGTTACTCCATGCAGATTTTCTAAGCATTCTTCCAAGTCGGCCATCGGTATGGGAGTAATACTCGGGCGTTTTCGTTTTAAATTAGATGTTGACCGCGTATTGCGTACATTGGTATTTCGATTTGCTTGTTGTTGGGTAACATTAGAAAGCGGAGACCTAACACCTGAAGATCCTGACAAAGTAAAATAATATAAGTTTGATAACTGTTCATGTATTATAATATACTTTGTAAAAGTAAGTAATCTCTACACATACCAACAATGTCAACTGGGTGTGATTGAGTGTTAGGTGTTATAGTTAGTTTTCCTTTATTACTCCGCTTAGAATCCAAGATATGCTTTCTTTCTTTTCGCCTTTGTTTATAAAATTCTGATAAATTGCTATGTTGAGATTCGTGACAGACTGTTCAAAAATGAAATAAATAAATGTCATGCTTTGAAAATAACATAACTACAAAACGGGAAAATACAATACGATTATACTAACAGAAACACATAAGCGAACAAATGATGATATAAAAAAAAGATAAATAATACCATTAGAGATGTTTGACAAAGGCGTTATCTGGGTGTTAACTATAAAATAAAAAGAAATAATTACAAAAAAAAATTGAAATGAGTAAGCAAAAACACATTTGGGCAATGTATAAAAGAAAATTTACCTTCAATTGTTACACGATTATTTGATTTTGTGGATGCAAAATTTGTTTTTTTTTTCGCTTTGCGCAATCGGCACGGTCATTAGAGATGTCTGACAAAGGCGTTCTCTGTGTGTTAACTACAAAAATAAAGACAACTAAGTAAAAAAACAACGCATTGTAGTAAGCAATAAGACATATGTGAAATGTAGAAGAAAATTTTAGCTTGAATTGTTACTAACGAAGGTGTGAAATCGTTTGGAGAGCCTTCTACATTTTCAACATTAGAAGCTGAAGAACCGACATTGGAACTTATGCTATCCAAATATGCATTCATCCGTTTACGTCTCTCAGAGACATTAAGACTCACTGAACAATAGAGTATACTTATACGTATTATATTGTAATTGAAATTTAAGAATTAAATTTATAAGATCAAACATAACAAATTATGTACCATTTGATATGTCGGACAACGGTGTTGTAGTATTGATATCTCCATACATGTTTATAATATTTGTTAGTATAATAAAATATAAACATATATCAATGTAAACAAATGTAAAAAAAACCGTAATGATTACCGTTAGATTTACGCCTCAGGTTACCAACTTTAGATTTCGGTAAACTAAAAATCTCTTTTGGGGGTTCTGACATTGTAAAAGTTATTTTTTTCTTCAATAAAATAAGTATGCTCCCTGAAAATTAAAAAAACATAGTATTGATGATTGAAAAATATTTGACAAACTCACGTATTTTACGCTTTAAGAAATTGTAGAATATAAAATATACAATGCAAAACACAAAAATATAGTGTTACAATGTTTAATACATTTTTCTTAAAGCGGATTTTTAGATGATTTATTACGGTTATTATGAGTTCATCTTTTTTAATATTATACCAAATGTGATATACATCTATCTATATAAAATTAAATAAAATGAAGATGGTTCACCTACCATCATCAGCAATGTGTGTAACCTACTTTTTATTATTATATTACAATTCAATAAAGCAATTTTGAACACAAAGACAGAGAGACGCGAGCATAATTGTATATTAAATACAATGATAAAGAACTATGTTTGTTAAGAAAACAAAATAAATCAGGTATGGTAAAAATGGACTTACAAAAGTCTTTGCTTCCACAGTCTGGAACAAAACTGGATGTGAAAAAGGAGTGTATTCGAAACACATAAAACGTAATTGAATGTGAAAAAGGAGTGTATTCGAAACACAAAACTGAATGTGAAAAAGCAGTGTATTGGTCTACTTATATTGTCACACCCTCAAATTCCACGTGCGGGGTTTTACCGCGAGGCGCATGACAAACCAGGATCTAAGTCAACGGTCACAATAAACGACACTATATGATACGTAAAATGAAATAAAGAACCATCAAATTTTCATAAATCCATTCGCTGCGGAAGCATAACTTTATTACAATCCAAAATGCAAAAGTACGTAAGTCTGAAAAAGATAAGACAATGCATATGAATCCTAGACGCCGTGTGACTCCGTGCGCCTATGATAAGCTGCTACCTCAACGACCTGAGACAAACATGCTAAAAACGTCAGCAAATAATGCCGGTGAGTTCACATGTTTTATATTAAATGTTTTAAGTAATGAAAGCCATCATGTTACCACTATGTCAGAAATGATAGCGTTAGCTAGACGCATGAGTTATACTACCACGACCGGAAACCATTACAGACAACGAAATATGATTTTTGCCCGAAATGATTTAGCTTATGACCGAGACAATATGCACCCGCCCGGCTCCCAGCCGACGGGTGGGGTCTGTCAATCCCAATAGATCTATCCACCATTATGCTGTCCAGCATATTCATGGTTTCCCCGGGACTTTACGTATCGTATAGTATGTAAATGAATCAACACTAGTATAACATGATAATTTATGTAATAAGTGTAAGCATGTGTCTCCCCCAAAATGTAAAGCGTAAGGTGGGGCCGTGAAACTCACCTGATGCTGCTCTTCGCACTAAGACAAGTAAACCTGCTCAATAGACGGCCCCTAATACCGGTGACCTATCATGACGAGCGTATAAGGTGTTAGACTAACAACCCGCAGGTTGATTAGTCCCTAGTAGTCCAGACCATAACCGTGTATATATGAAATGATGTTTCAAGCGTTTAACCGACCGTACCAGACAAGGCCCGACATCCCATTGGTGACCCGACATTCCGCGTGTTAGATAAATACAAGACATCATGCCACTTATGCAATTAATCACTTAATACGCGCAACAGTTCACCTAGTCTAGCATAATGTCCGATTAACGCGTAAACAGGTCCGAACACGTGTTACTAAGTCATTGGGTGTATCCCGGGGTTCCTATCATGTTCCTAGGCGTCAAATCATGTTCCGGGATGTTAAAATATACATACAGCAGCATTACACGCGATTAGGAATCAAACTAGCATTTAGGATTGTAAATGCTTAAGCTTCAGGCATTTAGGATTGTAAATGCTTAAGTTTAGGCATTTAGGATTGTAAATGCTTAAGTTTAGGCATTTAGGATTGTAAATGCTTAAGTTTAGGCGATTAGGGTTCTAAATGCTTAAGTTTAGGCGATTAGGGTTCTAAATGCTTTAAGTTTAGGCGATTAGGAGTCCTATTCGCATGAAGCTTCATGCGAGTAGGCTCCTACTCGCCTCTGCATGTCTGTGACGCATTTTCGCGCGTCAAACTCTCCAAATCAGATCCGAAACATGTAAGAATGCCCAATAATCATCCTAACACATTAACAAACATATTTCAAGCAAAACCCCTAAGTTTTCATCGTTCTAACAGTTCCGAATGCGAGCGTTTTCCCAAAATAGTAACTTAGCATGTACACATCACATCAACATGCAAGAACTTCCCCTAAATAGCAATTACTCAGATTAAATCACATAACCACGTTGTCCGATAGCATCCTACTGTTCTAGCATCATCCTAGAGCAAACCCTAACATCAAACAATCAACAACACACCTCATAACATCCTTAATCATCCATAATCCTTCAAATGGGTCAAAACATCAAGTATCCATAATACACAACCAAAACCATTCAAACTCCTAGGACATCATCATACTAACTTGTAACAGCCATAAACATCATAATAACACAAAAACAACCATGATTTAATCCTAAAAATTCTATCTTTAATCACATATAACACATGTAAAGGTTTGGGTTTGTTTAAAAACGGTTTTAAATGGATTTTCAAAGACAAAAACGTTTATAAGTCAGGTCTGGACTTTTAGGGAGTAAAACATAATCATTTAAAGGTTTGGGTTTGAAGAACACACCTTGTATTTAAGAGGAGATGATGGAATAAGCTTGGAAATGGTTGTTTTGATGTAAAAATAGGTTCCAGAGGGTGTTTGTGGGTTGAGATAGGTTATGGGACGGCTAGGGTTGTATAAATGATGTTTTAGAGGACAAGGGTGGTATTTATAGGCGTTTTTGATCGTTCAAAGCATTTCAGGCGAGTACGCAGCAGTATAGGCGAGTAGGGCTGCTACTCGCATGAAACATCATGCGAATAGCCCCCTATTCGCCCCAAATACCTCCTACTCGCCTATAAGACTGGCGATTAGGCTATCACACACTAGCCTAATCGCCTATAGTCCATGTGTTCGTGTTTTTGGCGCGTTAAACCCTATTTTAACATATGTAATCATGTTTTCACATACCGACAAGCCACATAATGATTACCAACATATAATGCATGATAACTAACATGTTCCCACCCGATCACCAATTCCCGGGACTCGAGACTTGCGTACGTGCGTTAAATCCGATGATTCTACGAATCACCGATCCTTGTACACATGGTTATGGACCGACACCCAATGGTCCTTCGGACCATTGTAACGACTCCCGATGATTCCCGAATCATCGGTACGACTCAACTGACCCAGTCAAGTATGATATTAAGTAGTTGTTTTCAATGTTTTCGTTGAGATAGACTCGTATGTATGTAAAGTATGAAACGCATGTATGTAAAGTATAAAAAGTATTAACCTGAATATGCCGGGTGTCACATCATCCCCCAGTTGAAAGAATTTTCGTCCCGAAAATTTAATGAAGTCCGGAGATGAAGAGACGAAAGGAAGAAAGAAAAGAAAAAATTTTTCCCGTTGTTACATATATAGTTGAAGTATAATTTATGGAATGATTGAATTTTTAGCTTGATTAGTAAAATAGACTTAAAATAAGCAAAATTAGTGCATGAAATGCTGCCATTCGTGTTGACTGGTCTTTTAATACATTTTTCTTAATGCATTCAAAATTAATTCGTCTTGACCGAATTAAAAATAAGCAAAATTAGTGCATGAAATGCTGCCATTCGTGTTGACTGGTCTTTTAATACATTTTTCTTAATGCATTCAAAATTAATTCGTGTTAACCGAATTAAAAATAAGCAAAATTAGTGCATGAAATGCTGCCATTCGTGTTGACTGGTCTTTTAATACATTTATCTTAATGCATTCAAAATTAAATCGTGTTGACCGAACTAAAAATAAGCAAAATTAGTGCATGAAATGCTGCCATTCGTGTTGACTGGTCTTTTAATACATTTTTCTTAATGCATTCAAAATTAATTCGTGTTAACCGAATTAAAAATAAGCAAAATTAGTGCATGAAATGCTGCCATTCGTGTTGACTGGTCTTTTAATACATTTTTCTTAATGCATTCAAAATTAATTCGTGTTGACCGAATTAAAAATAAGCAAAATTAGTGCATGAAATGCTGTCATTCGTGTTGACTGGTCTTTTAATACATTTTTCTTAATGCATTCAAAATTAATTCGTGTTGACCGAATTAAAAAATAAGCAAAATTAGTGCATGTAATGCTGCCATTCGTGTTGACTGGTCTTCTAATACATTTTCTTATTGCATTCAAAATTAATTCGTGTTGACCGAATTATAAATAAGCAAAATTAGTGCATGAAATGCTGCCATTCGTGTTGACTGGTCTTTTAATACATTTTTCTTAATGCATTCAAAATTAATTCGTGTTGACTGAATTAATGCTATGTTTCCACATAAAGAAACATTGATCTTGACCTATCTATTATATATTTGTGACATTCTGTTGAATGAATTATAAGGTTTGTTTAAAAAAGAAAAAGATATATTAAACACACACATGAATATAGTCATAGTAATACGAATAATAGTTCAAAAAATGCAACGTAGGGTACATTAACATAAACTTTGAATCCAAATTTTAATAAAACGCATAACTGTTTATAATAAACTCATGTTAAGCATTGGCTGTGGTGACTATGTTTGTCAACACGAACTGCTTTTTGACCTCGAAAAACTTGAATTCCATCTGATCTCCTTTGGAAAGCTTCTTATCTTTAACAACATACCTCAACCCTGGTATAGAATACCGTTCGTTTCCCTTCTCAACATTGACAGAAACCTGAACATCCCACATACCACCATTGTTGTCTAAGACTGTTAAATCAACATTCGTGTCCAAACCATGTTGTTGAGCCCATAATTTTTTCAATCGATGTAAAACAATATATAATTATAAGTATACATTTATGGACAATAGTTAGACCGAAAAAAAAAACACAAAAATAGGACAGATATATAAATAAACTTACGTATTTGTTGTCAACTCGAAAGACCACATCAACACCTTCATCCTCTGGCGAAGCAATGTTTTCTGGAACATCCTCATCCATTAAATTATTTGTATGATCATTTGAAAGGCAAATTACGTCTTCATCGCTAACCTGATCATCCTCACACTCCACCTTAACATTTGGCTGCACTTCCAAAGGAGGAAGTGTAAGCTTGTTCTTAAGAAAAAGCGACATATTATAGGTGCTCTGTTTCAGTCACGCACAAAAATTGACAATCATTAAAAAAATGCAAGAAAAATAATTATTAATTGAAGGTTAAACTTTTAGCTCTAAAAGATAATCATACCCAGTTAATGATTTCAAAAACAATCATGTGCTCCTTTTTTATTTTAAAAGCTTTCTTCATGAAAGGCCATCCTTTAGTCACATAAAAGGCATCATCTTCATAGTCTATCTCTATTTCAAAGCGTCCACGCGGATCAGATGTGACTTCAATTGGAGTTACTGGTGTCATTCTATTTAATAAGCCATGACTGTAACACCCCAACCGATGGCGGAATCATCGAGGTGTCACGTAGTGACGATTGTTCAAAAGCACATGGTACTTAAATGTAAATATTATTAAATGAAACCCAAAAATTGTCTTACAAGGAAAATGGAAATACAAGGTCTTAAATGAAACATAAATAATGAAATAACTGCATAATAAAGCGCTAAAAGTATCTTGATCAAACTGCACCTGAAACATGTACAAATATAGGTTTGGTCAACATAAGAAATGTTGGTGAGCATTCCTAGTCTTGATATATATAGTAGATTAAAAGTTATACAATTCAAGTGCAAGCTACAGTGCAAATATGTAAACCATGTATCAAACAAATGAGCGAAATCAACCCTGTGACTGTATAATGTACTGTATGAACTGTAGTGTACTTATCCAACAAGTGGATAATAACTTAACAATGGCCACGGATTCTCCGATGAAAAAGGGGGAGAATCAACCTAGGCGGGTTGTCAATCCAAATAGCGCTATCCAATGTTAAGGTCGGCTTGTACAATGTTAATGATTTCACTAAGTACAAATGTATTCTACATGTAATGTCTAAGCATAAAGCACGTTTGTAAGCAAATGCACATAGTACTAGAATTGTATTGTAAAAATGTGAACTTGTATTTGTAATTTGTATAAGTGTACATGTGACACCCCAAAAATGAATAAAAGCAAAAAGGGGATAGAAAATACTCACTGTTCACGTAGTAACTTGAAATTGGACTGGACAACGAAATATGAACTTTGAGATTTCTCCCAAAAGATTAACCTAAAGTAATTGATAATGTGTGAGTGAAATAACTCTAGGATGCATGTATATCTAGGGCTTCGAATTGGGGATTACGTTTATTTGTGTTAGTAAACAAATTGTTTATTAATTATGAGAAATTTAATAAATAAATAAATAAAAGTCTTTTAATGAAATTTGAATTTAGGATATACACAATAAAGTGTTTGAAGTATAGAAATAATTTTTATAAAATTATTTCATTTAAAATAGATTTTTAAATCTATTTATTTATAAATAGTCATTATTTAACTTTAATATTTAAAAATACTAAAGTTAAAGAATTCTTATTTTAAAAATCATATTTCTGTTCTAAATGATTAAAAATAATTTGTATAAAATTTTGGTGCAAAAATGATGAAAATTGGATTTGTTATGATTTAATTATGATCAAATCTAACAAAAATTGATTAAAAATATAAAATAAATGATTTTACTGAATTAAAAATTATTTCAGTAAAGTTTAACTTTAAATAAAGTCAGGATAATTTTTGGAGAAATTAATAAAATTGTTTTGATGTATAAATGGATTTTTATAAATCTAATAGATTAAAAATGATTTAATTATTATAAATATTAAATAAATGAATTTCTGAAAAATAAAAATTATAAATGAAACTTTTATAACAGATTAAACAAATGTAATTTTTTTAGAATTTATAAAATAGTTTTGGTATTTTAAAAAGAATTTAAAAGATTTAAAAGGATTTAATATTTATATATATTTAATTGTTTGTTTTTAAAAAAGAAAAGAAAAGAAAAAGAAGCAAAACCGGTCAGAGCCGGGACTCGAACCCGGGTGACCTCTGGGTTGGCACATGGTCACAACCACTTGGCCTAGGCCGGTGGTTGTGATGTTTCTGGGTTAAAAATAAATATATAACATACGCGTATTCAAGTTTATCCCCAATTCATGAACACGAGCCCTAGAAATTTCAATCAGACGATCTAGGCAACATGAGCCCGATTAAATATGGGGCTTTTGTTGCTGGATAGCCGATGAACCAAACCCATAACAAAAAGGAGACTCACAGTGTGTAATCGTGTATAATCGTCGAGTCAAAGAAATAAGTCAACCACGAACTCGTTAATCAATAATCAGAGTTTGATAGAAAGAATTGGAGGTTTAGGAAGATGAGTGAGCGAGTTGTTAAGGTTCGTAGCACCTCTATTTATACTGAGGATCAAAGGTGAGTTCAATTGGAATGTTTGACCTACGATTAATACTATACGCGTTTATTGATTCAATTAGTCAACAATTGACGTGTAATGGACGTGTATACGAGTTGCAATAGGCCGATAATTGTATAAATTTGCCAATTATAGATCAATCAAGCATTGATCTTGATTGATTAATCAAACGCGTCCAAGCAGTTGACTTTCCAAGTCAAAACTGCTGGTTTTAAAACGCGTATAAGATAAATGGGTGTCCGGGTTATTTCAAATACGAGGGTCCAGCCCAGATGGTTATGTTTGTGTGAGTGTGTGGCTTAACCCGGTCTTGGCGCGGGTTCGAACCCCGGCCAGGACTATATTTTTTTTTAAACGTTATAAGGGGGGTGTTTTGGGCCGGCCTGTTGGGCTGTTGGGCTTCATCAGGTGGGCCTTAACATGATAATTATTATTATTATCTTATATGATTTAAACGAACCCAGAATAACGTTTAAGAATAATAGAAGTGTCACGTTTATTAATTGCGATAAAACATACAGATAATTAAACGAATACAATGAAAAGTGACGGATGTCACAGCATCCCCTACTTTTAGAAATTTCGTCCCGAAATTCCTTCAAGTGGTAGTCTCTGGAAAGAGGTGAGGATACTTAGACATCATTTGGTCCTCACGCTCCCAAGTAAACTCTGGGCCTCGTTTGGATTCCCAACGAACTTTGACAATAGGAATTCGGCTTCGCTTAAGCGTCTTGACATCTCGATCCATAATCTCCACAGGTTTCTCTATGAAGCGCATCGATTCGTCAATCTGGATATCCTCTAAAGGAACATGGAGGTTATCTTCAGCCAAACACTTCTTGAGATTAGAAACATGAAACGTTGGATGAACATTATTGAGCTCTGGTGGTAAATCGAGCTTGTAAGCCACCTTCCCAACTCGTTCAAGGATCTTAAAAGGGCCTACGAATCGTGGTGCAAGTTTTCCTTTCTTTCCAAACCGAAATACACCCTTCCAAGGTGAAACCTTGAGAAGTACCATGTCTCCGACTTGGAATTCTAGAGGTTTGCGCCTTTGATCGGCATAGCTCTTCTGTCTGCTTCGAGCAACTTGTAAGTTCTCACGAATGCGGTGAATTTTGTCTGTCGTTTCTTGTATCAGCTCGGGACCGGTGATTTGTGTTTCACCAACCTCGCTCCAACACACAGGGGAACGACATTTGCGACCGTAGAGTGCCTCAAATGGTGCCATGTTAATACTGGAATGGTAGCTGTTATTATACGAGAACTCAACCAAGGGTAGGTGCGTGTCCCAATTACCACCAAAGTCGATGATGCACGCTCGAAGCATATCCTCCAATGTTTGGATGGTTCGTTCAGTTTGGCCATCCGTCTGTGGGTGATAAGCCGTGCTAAGATTTAGTTGTGTACCAAGTGCGGACTGAAATGTCTGCCAAAAGCGAGAAGTAAACCAGCTATCACGATCGGAAATAATGTCTAGAGGAATACCATGACGGCTGACAATCTCACTGATGTAAATCTTAGCCAGTTTCTCAGCTGTGTAGGTCTCACGAATGGGTAGGAAGTGAGCAGATTTGGTCAAACGATCGACAATAACCCAGATACTGTCATGCCCGCGGGTGGTGCGTGGAAGCTTCGTGATGAAGTCCATAGCAATGCTCTCCCACTTCCATACTGGTATTTCTGGTTGCACAAGTAGACCAGATGGACGTTGGTGCTCAGCTTTGACTTTAGAACAAGTAAGGCATTTAGCTACATAAAGAGCTATGTCCTTCTTCATACCGGGCCACCAATACAAAGTACGCAGATCCTGATACATCTTATCTGCACCAGGGTGAATGGAATAACGAGACTTATGGGACTCGTCCATGAGGAAGGTACGCAGGTTGTCACGATCAGGGATCCAAAGACGGTTCATGAAATAAAGTAAGCCATTTTTGGTTTCCAACTGATTTTCGGCTCCACACGACATTTCTTCGTACATGTTGCCCTCAGTAACAGAGACATGTTGGGCTTCAATGATGCGGAGTTTAATATCAGACTGGACCTGAGCACAATAAAGCTGGGCATGACCTTTACGACTAAGGGCATCGGCTACAACATTCGCTTTGCCAGGATGGTAGCGAATCTCGCAGTCGTAGTCATTTAACAACTCGACCCATCGTCGTTGTCGTATGTTCAGATCTTTCTGGTTGAAAATGTGTTGAAGACTCTTGTGGTCAGTGAAGATCACACATTTTGTACCATATAAATAGTGACGCCAAATCTTAAGTGCGAAGACGACCGCTCCGAGCTCAAGATCATGGGTAGTGTAATTTTTCTCATGGTTTTTCAGTTGTCGTGATGCATATGCTATAACCTTGCCTCGTTGCATGAGAACACAACCAAGGCCTTGATTAGAGGCATCACAGTAAACCACGAAATCCTCACTGCCGTCCGGTAAGGTGAGAATTGGAGCATCACACAGTTTCTGCTTCAAAGTTTGGAATGCTTCTTCCTGACTGGATCCCCATACATATGGTTTATCCTTATGGGTCAAGGAAGTGAGAGGTAAGGCAATCTTGGAAAAGTTGAGAATAAATCGACGATAATAACCCGCTAAGCCAAGAAAAGAGCGAACTTCCGTGGGAGACTTGGGTGTAATCCAATTCTTAACAGCCTCAATCTTAGCTGGATCCACGTGTATACCCTTTTCACTGATAATGTGTCCCAAAAATTGAACCTCTTTAAGCCAGAATTCACACTTGGAGAATTTGGCATACAGTTGTTCATTCTTCAAAAGACTCAAAATTTGTCTAAGGTGTTGTTCGTGGGCTGATTTGGTCTTAGAGTAAATGAGAATGTCATCGATGAAAACAATTACGAACTTATCCAAGAAGGGTTTGCACACGCGATTCATGAGATCCATGAAGACAGCGGGTGCATTCGTTAGCCCAAAAGGCATAACCATAAACTCGTAATGCCCATAACGTGTACGGAAAGCTGTTTTTGGAATGTCGTCTTCATGGACTCGTAGCTGATGATATCCCGAACGAAGATCGATCTTTGAGAAACAAGTCGAACCTTGAAGTTGATCAAAGAGGTCATCAATGCGAGGTAAAGGGTACCGGTTTTTAATAGTGAGTTTGTTCAGTTCCCGATAATCAATACACATACGGAAAGATCCATCCTTCTTCTTTACAAATAAGACTGGAGCTCCCCAAGGTGATGAACTGGGACGAATGAAACCCTTGTCTGCCAACTCTTGAAGTTGACTCGCAAGTTCTTGCATCTCGGAAGGTGCAAGGCGGTATGGAGATTTAGCAACGGGCGTAGCACCAGGTACAAGATCAATACGAAATTCAACAGGACGCACCGGTGGAAGTCCCGGTAAATCATCAGGAAAAACTTCGGGAAACTCACGAACAACAGGAACATCTTGAATACTTTTGTCTTTACCTTTCTTTTCCACAATATGGGCCAAGAAAGCTACGTATTTCTTGCGTAGATATTTCTGTGCTTGGGTGCAAGACATGAGTTTAAGACCACTGGATGGTTTCTCACCATAAACCTGTAAAAAGTCACCCGATGCGAGAGGAAACCGAATAAATTTCTCAAAGCAGACAACTTCGGCATGATGTTTAGAAAGCCAATCCATACCCACGATAACATCAAAGCTTCCCAATTTCATGGGTATAAGATCAATGGTGAAGTCATGTTCGTTAAGGCTAAGAGTACAACCCAGAATGATAGAATCGATTGAGATGGGTTTACCATCTGTGACCTCGACTGTGAAAGGCGCTCCTAATCTAGAGCGAGTGTGAGATAATAGAGGTTCGAATGCTAATGACACAAAACTTTTATCCGCACCAGTATCAAATAAAATTGAAGCATAACGACCATCAAGTAAAAACGTACCATTCACCACGTCATTTGTTTCCTGAGCTTCTGTTGCATTGATGTTGAAAGCCCTACCACGAGCCACTGGGTTTGCCGCATGGTTTGCTGGGACAAGTGCTGGACATTGGTTTCTGAAGTGGTTCGGATCACCACAATTGAAGCAAGCTCGACCATATGCTATAGGTTGTGGGTTTTGGCGAGCTGGTTGAGGGTTAACAGGTTGTGCATTAATAGGTTGAGGTCGAAACGTAGATCGACATGTGGCAGCTACATGACCATACCTACCACAGGTGGTACAGTGGCGGCAAGGAAAATTTGCGGGGTGATGGTACTGACAGGTGGCACACTTGGGTAGATTTCCACTATAAACCTTCTTAACAGGAGGAGCCTGAACCATTGGAGCCTGGGCTATTGGAGCCTGAGTTACTGGGGCCACAACAGCATAGTTTCTACCCCTGGACTTCCGCTTCCTAGTGTTGGAACCGGTATTGTCTACAGCAACTCTTGATGATTCAGTAGTAGGGGTGGGGGTCTTCTCAGTTGATTTCTTGGTTCCTTTCCTAACCAAATTTCCCTTTTTGACGTGCTTGTCAGTCAAGGAGGCTGCAAGCTGAATGGCTTCTTCCACCGTAGTGGGTCTGCTTCCAGTGACTACATCTTGAATTAGGTCAGGCAGTCCCTCAATATACTTCTCGATTGCTCGAGAGACCGGGGTAACCATGTGTGGAACCAAAATACTGAGCTCATGATAACGAGTGTTGTATGCAAGATTTTCACCACTGTCCTGTTTCAACCCATGGAACTCTTCCTCTAGCTTCCTCATTTCATTCCTAGGGCAGAACTTGGCGATCATAAGTTCCTTGACCTCAGTCCAAGACAAGGATAAAGCAACATCAGCGCCCCGATTACGCTTCTCACCATTCCACCAGGTCAATGCCCCCTTTTGAAGGACACTGGTAGCATAGCGAACGCGGAGGTTATCAGGACACTCGCTGTTCACGAAGGTACTTTCCATACTTTCAAACCATTGGAGGAGGCCAGTAGCACCCTCCTCTCCAGTAAACTTCGTGGGATTGCATGAGTTGAAGTGTTTGAAGGTACACCGAGTTTGAGTTGCACCCTCAGTATTGGTACTGTTGCTGTTCTGGGTTAACTCACTAACAAGATTCGGAATCACTGCAGCAATTTGCTC
Organism: Ambrosia trifida; assembly: GCA_028751855.1. Taxonomy (NCBI): domain Eukaryota; kingdom Viridiplantae; phylum Streptophyta; class Magnoliopsida; order Asterales; family Asteraceae; genus Ambrosia; species Ambrosia trifida. The sequence continues at coordinate 79,919,812 of CM054129.1, forward strand.
AGCGACAAGAGAAGCAAGGCGACGATCAGAACGTTGTCCAGAGGCACGAACAGTGCGTTGGCTAGCATCACGGAGCATACGGCGAGCAGACATCTACAAGACAGTCAATGAAAAGTTATGAGATTAATAAATGTAAGTGTAATATTGCATAAGAGTTATGATCACAAGATATCGTATGTGAAATAAAGGTATATCATTTGAAATATATGTATAACATGTTTGGATTGCCCTTGTCTAGCTATAAAGCCCAACAAGAACGTTGACTTTTCAAAGAAATTGAGCCCAATGGTGATCAAAGAAGACATGCTTTAGCCTATAAGTGGACACTCACTCCAGGAATCCCCAGGTAAGCATAACAGGTCCGTAAATGGATTTATGCGCTATGCTTGCCTATGCCAGAAAACCCAGTGTACAGGCGTCCACCCTTCCAGATTGCACGTGTCCTTTTTCACACTCATTAAAGTTCAACAACTTTGAAGGAGCAAAATAAGAGTAGGCATTATGCCTAAGAGTGTCTTCATGAAAGGTACTGCTCCCGCTCCATGATGATGTAGTCTTTCCACTCCTTGTAGGACACCATCCTTATACGTCATGATGAAAGATGAGGAGAAAGGAGAAGAAAGGGAAAGATTGAGGAAGGAAAGTGAAGGGTAATGAGAGGAATGATAAATTTGGAAGTGTTGTACCTGTAAGTTGAAATTCGGTTATAGTCTAGGCTAAAAGGCATTCTAATAACCTAATTCCCTATAACCATGGCTCTGATACCAATCTGTAACACCCCAACCGATGGCGGAATCATCGAGGTGTCACGTAGTGACGATTGTTCAAAAGCACATGGTACTTAAATGTAAATATTATTAAATGAAACCCAAAAATTGTCTTACAAGGAAAATGGAAATACAAGGTCTTAAATGAAACATAAATAATGAAATAACTGCATAATAAAGCGCTAAAAGTATCTTGATCAAACTGCACCTGAAACATGTACAAATATAGGTTTGGTCAACATAAGAAATGTTGGTGAGCATTCCTAGTCTTGATATATATAGTAGATTAAAAGTTATACAATTCAAGTGCAAGCTACAGTGCAAATATGTAAACCATGTATCAAACAAATGAGCGAAATCAACCCTGTGACTGTATAATGTACTGTATGAACTGTAGTGTACTTATCCAACAAGTGGATAATAACTTAACAATGGCCACGGATTCTCCGATGAAAAAGGGGGAGAATCAACCTAGGCGGGTTGTCAATCCAAATAGCGCTATCCAATGTTAAGGTCGGCTTGTACAATGTTAATGATTTCACTAAGTACAAATGTATTCTACATGTAATGTCTAAGCATAAAGCACGTTTGTAAGCAAATGCACATAGTACTAGAATTGTATTGTAAAAATGTGAACTTGTATTTGTAATTTGTATAAGTGTACATGTGACACCCCAAAAATGAATAAAAGCAAAAAGGGGATAGAAAATACTCACTGTTCACGTAGTAACTTGAAATTGGACTGGACAACGAAATATGAACTTTGAGATTTCTCCCAAAAGATTAACCTAAAGTAATTGATAATGTGTGAGTGAAATAACTCTAGGATGCATGTATATCTAGGGCTTCGAATTGGGGATTACGTTTATTTGTGTTAGTAAACAAATTGTTTATTAATTATGAGAAATTTAATAAATAAATAAATAAAAGTCTTTTAATGAAATTTGAATTTAGGATATACACAATAAAGTGTTTGAAGTATAGAAATAATTTTTATAAAATTATTTCATTTAAAATAGATTTTTAAATCTATTTATTTATAAATAGTCATTATTTAACTTTAATATTTAAAAATACTAAAGTTAAAGAATTCTTATTTTAAAAATCATATTTCTGTTCTAAATGATTAAAAATAATTTGTATAAAATTTTGGTGCAAAAATGATGAAAATTGGATTTGTTATGATTTAATTATGATCAAATCTAACAAAAATTGATTAAAAATATAAAATAAATGATTTTACTGAATTAAAAATTATTTCAGTAAAGTTTAACTTTAAATAAAGTCAGGATAATTTTTGGAGAAATTAATAAAATTGTTTTGATGTATAAATGGATTTTTATAAATCTAATAGATTAAAAATGATTTAATTATTATAAATATTAAATAAATGAATTTCTGAAAAATAAAAATTATAAATGAAACTTTTATAACAGATTAAACAAATGTAATTTTTTTAGAATTTATAAAATAGTTTTGGTATTTTAAAAAGAATTTAAAAGATTTAAAAGGATTTAATATTTATATATATTTAATTGTTTGTTTTTAAAAAAGAAAAGAAAAGAAAAAGAAGCAAAACCGGTCAGAGCCGGGACTCGAACCCGGGTGACCTCTGGGTTGGCACATGGTCACAACCACTTGGCCTAGGCCGGTGGTTGTGATGTTTCTGGGTTAAAAATAAATATATAACATACGCGTATTCAAGTTTATCCCCAATTCATGAACACGAGCCCTAGAAATTTCAATCAGACGATCTAGGCAACATGAGCCCGATTAAATATGGGGCTTTTGTTGCTGGATAGCCGATGAACCAAACCCATAACAAAAAGGAGACTCACAGTGTGTAATCGTGTATAATCGTCGAGTCAAAGAAATAAGTCAACCACGAACTCGTTAATCAATAATCAGAGTTTGATAGAAAGAATTGGAGGTTTAGGAAGATGAGTGAGCGAGTTGTTAAGGTTCGTAGCACCTCTATTTATACTGAGGATCAAAGGTGAGTTCAATTGGAATGTTTGACCTACGATTAATACTATACGCGTTTATTGATTCAATTAGTCAACAATTGACGTGTAATGGACGTGTATACGAGTTGCAATAGGCCGATAATTGTATAAATTTGCCAATTATAGATCAATCAAGCATTGATCTTGATTGATTAATCTAACGCGTCCAAGCAGTTGACTTTCCAAGTCAAAACTGCTGGTTTTAAAACGCGTATAAGATAAATGGGTGTCCGGGTTATTTCAAATACGAGGGTCCAGCCCAGATGGTTATGTTTGTGTGAGTGTGTGGCTTAACCCGGTCTTGGCGCGGGTTCGAACCCCGGCCAGGACTATATTTTTTTTTAAACGTTATAAGGGGGGTGTTTTGGGCCGGCCTGTTGGGCTGTTGGGCTTCATCAGGTGGGCCTTAACATGATAATTATTATTATTATCTTATATGATTTAAACGAACCCAGAATAACGTTTAAGAATAATAGAAGTGTCACGTTTATTAATTGCGATAAAACATACAGATAATTAAACGAATACAATGAAAAGTGACGGATGTCACAATGACCGACGAAAGGACTGATATGCTGAATTTTTTGTTAACAAAGCTCAAACATTAATATATGTTTTTTAATAAAACATATTTGTATAGTGTATTTGAATGATGCTAAAAAAAATTACCAGACGTTTGTCGGTTGTGTATGGGTCTTTCAAGCTGCAGTAGAAAAACTTTCCAGGGGCAGTTATCACATCTTGATGAAAAGTAATCATCGTGAATGCAAGAAGACTTTCCTCATATTGGAATATAAAGTTACAATCAGGTGGAAACCTACATTTTCTGATCATCTTTAGCCAACCGTCGAAAAAGTACCAATCTCCATTAATATTTATAACCGTAACCTCAAACACCTCAGAGTTCAAAGTTCGGATCTTGGTAGTGCCGGTAGGATAATTATATTTCTGGATCCAATTACCATAATCACGAGGTAACGCCTGAATCAAAGTACACAAAACTTAGGAATGGTAAAAAACATATTGTTGTATAAAACATCTACAATACAACGATGTTATATATCTTACCACATTGACTCGATTAATATCTTCCATGTGTAACCAAAACCCATACACCATTGTGACACTCCTGTAAATATAGTCGAACATGTAACAAACTATGTCAGTTTATTGAGTATTGCATAATATAAAACAATTAAGTGTATAACACATATTTAAAATCAGAAACATAAACACATATAGTGCATATATTTTTATAAACCAAAGGCTTTTAATTATATGCCGGTTATGCCGAAACGGGTTACATTTTCTGGTGGAGACGCGTACTGTATTATGTCGGAACGGTTAAAGGCGGAAAGGGAAAAAGAGTAGATGACGTGAACAATTACCGTAATGAAGCTCATGTGTAACCAAAACCCATACACCATTGTGACACTCCTGTAAATATAGTCGAACATGTAACAAACTATGTCAGTTTATTGAGTATTGCATAATATAAAACAATTAAGTGTATAACACATATTTAAAAACAGAAACATAAACACATATAGTGCATATATTTTTATAAACCAAAGGCTTTTAATTATATGCCGGTTATGCCGAAACGGGTTACATTTTCTGGTGGAGACGCGTACTGTATTATGTCGGAACGGTTAAAGGCGGAAAGGGGAAAAGAGTAGATGACGTGAACAATTACCGTAATGAAGCTTATGTTTTGTTTGTATAATCTGAAATCAATTTAAAAAAAAACATAAATGGCGAAGGAATGTTGCAAACAAATAAATCAAATCAGACTATCAAAATACGCTTCAGTTGTAGGACAACTGAAATCACCCCTAAACAAACATAAAATGGCAAAAAAAAAAAAAAAAAAAAAAAACGACACGGGATAAACTGAACAAAATTAGAGCACATATATGATAGGCTTCTTCACGGGTTGTATAGAATGTTAGAATTAAAAGGTTAATGGGCGTCGGTTTTGTCAGCGGTAAATTGTTTGAAATATAACTTTGAAGAATTATGTAATATTAATCACATTGAATTGGTTAGATCTAACCTTCATTGATAGAGATCGTATAAAGACATATTAAAAGATTTACACCACTTAAGTCCATAACCTTGCATACCTCCAACAAAATGATTAATTCCATTTATTCAAAATGTCTTAATAATAATTATAATGGCATGAGTCTATGGTTGATATTGACTCATGCCTTCAATTACCATTGATTATGCCATTATAATTATTATTATTAATATATAATGGCATAATAATTATTATTATTAGAGTAACCTGTTCAAAAAAGAAAAAAAACATACTATACGAACACGCCAATATGTATTTGAAGATTATAATTCCTTTTTAAACTGAAAAAGCAGACAAATAAAATTGTTTTTTTCCACTTCATTGTAAAATATAATAAATTAAGTTTTATGTTACAACTGTTAATAGTGGTTTGTGCCAACACACCTAATGCTCTCTTTTTACATATTCAACTCCCGCTTCTAACATGTCACAAGAGTAAGGTCACATAGTGTGGAAATAATCATTGCATCATCATCAAAGAATCATAAACAGGTTTTATAATTATTTTCCAAATCGTAAGGTACTTCTGATCGTGTCTCATCGAGGCGAAGGAATGTTTGGGAAAGACGAGGGCATTTAGTAATAAGGAAATCAAAAGATATATATATTTTTAATTTCACTTGGAACGACACAAAGTTTGACGTCAACTCTTTTATATTACATTACAATAACTAATAACTAATTACAGATGGAATAATCCATTATCCATCCAAGTGAAGGCCTATAAAAACTTTTCTGTACCAGCACTACTCGAATTATAGGTATAATATTACTAAATGTGAGTATAATATTACTAAATGTGAGTATAAAACTTGGATATCGAATTACCTTGATCAAACTCGAATGCTTGATAACAGAGAGAATAACAATGGTGGATTTATTGTGCTTAGAGCTATTTGTCTTAATAATAATTATAATGACATATTTGCTTATATAGTGATCAACCAAAATAAATAAACTTAATACATTTGTACTATTGTGTATCTTCGTAACAATAAATAAATACATTAATTATTGATAATTGCGATATATATTGAATCGGAATCTTCAATTTACCGAATATATTTTTTGTGAAAAGGAATTGTCAAAGAGATCTTCAATCGGAATAAATACATTAATGATTCTTGTAACTCATTTTAATAGCCGAGATATATGCCAAGATAAATCAGGAAGCTTTGACCAAGATTTAATAGCCTTTGAATGAGTTTGAATCTGTAATCAATTGTAATTGTATTTACCATTCTTAGAGATAAGCTTTGTAATTATATATAGCCATGTCTATCAATGATAATAATCAAGGGATTGCATTATTTCAAACTCATTCAAAGGCTATTAAATCTTGGTCAAAGCTTCCAACAATAAATAAATCGGAATCTTCAATTTACCGAATATTTTTTTTTGAAAATGAATTGTCGAAGAGATCTTCAATCGGAATAAATACATTAATGATTCTTGTAACTCATTTTAATAGCTGAGATATATGCCAAGATAAATCAGGAAGCTTTGACCAAGATTTAATAGCCTTTGAATGAGTTTGAATCTGTAATCAATTGTAATTGTATTTACCATTCTTAGAGATAAGCTTTGTAATTATATATAGGCATGTCTATCAATGATAATAATCAAGGGATTGCATTATTTCAAACTCATTCAAAGGCTATTAAATCTTGGTCAAAGCTTCCAAGATTTATCTTGGCATATATCTCGGCTATTACATTTAAGTATTAAAATGCTTCGATGATACAGACTTTAATTTTGCAAATGGTTCAAAAGTTTCCATTATCGTCAAGACATCCGATTCAATAATAATAATTATAATGGCATAATCAATGGTAATTGAAGGCATGAGTCAATGTCAACTATAATTAGTCAATATTAATAATTAGTAATAATAATTATAATGGCATAATCAATGGTAATTGAAGGCATGAGTCAATGTCAACTATAATTAGTCAATATTAATAATTAGTAATAATAATTATAATGGCATAATCAATGGTAATTGAAGGCATGAGTCAATGTCAACTATAATTAGTCAATATTAATAATTAGTAATAATAATTATAATGACATAATCAATGGTAATTGAAGGCATGAGTCAATGTCAACTATAATTAGTCAATATTAATAATTAATAATAATAATTATAATGGCATAATCAATTATCTAAATATTTTGGTTTAAAGTTATAGTTTTCATTGTGTAACAAATATACAATAGTTATTCGCCAATTCAAACTTCGCAATATACAATATATTCATAAAACTTTAAGGCTGGTCACTTAATCTCGGCATACACTTCTGTTGAACATCTGGGTGAACATTCATCTTCCGAGAGTGGATCTAAAAGTGCCATTTTACAAAAAAAAATGTAGAGGTAAACTTGTTACTAAATATGCGAAACAATAAACTGAATGTGCAAGAAATCAAGAAAGACTTGTCACCTGCATGATCCGGGCCCTTGCTTCTTCAGTGGGATGAGGGAACTCAATTTTACGATCCAAACGATCAGAACGCATCAGTGCTGGGTCTAAAATATCTGCCCGATTCGTTGCTGCTATCACCTGCAAAACACAAGGACACAAGACGAATGCATGATGTTCAATATGAGCATTCTGATTTCTTGCAAAGATAGTGACAATGTATCAAAATGAGCCACGGGTTCAGGTTTTAAAATCCTAAACTTTATGTATAGGTCGGGTCAGATAGGCTCACCAACTTATATTTTTATGATATATTTCAATAACAATATATTAGTTTGAACAAAAATGAGTTCGCAGGTTTAACATTCACATCAACAGTTTCCTTTTACATCATATTTTATTTTCATTATTTCACCAATTAGAAATAAAATAAAACCCAAATTGATGAAAATTGCCACCACATTGAAGATCTCTCTGCTTCCTCTTGCATAAATATCCGAGTTTACATCACCAGAAAGATCCAAGACCCCTCTCCAAGCACAGTACCCTGAGTACCTACAAATGATTTTCAACATTAAATTAACAAATCGACTAATAGAATAAAACAAATAAACACATATTAAAGGTTCTTCAAACCTTAATTTAAGGCCAGGGAGGAAAACTTGTCGAATCGAAGACAAACAACCGTTTATAAAGGAAGATTAAAGAATGAATAAAAAAATTATCATGTGTGAACAGAATCAAGAATGCATAAAATCACTCAATTGATTCGGCCAGTACACACTAACCATTTATATATCGAACATAATCAATAATGCAAAAAAATTATGGATGTGCGATGGTATGTTTCAATAGAATACATGACCTAGAATCAAGAATGCAAAAGAAGAAGAAGGATGAATGTTGGTTGGAAGATTTGTTAGAGAGTGATGGAAGAATGTAGTGTAGATTTATGTTTAGAAAAGAGTATTTATAGTGAGTTAGTTGGAGCTCCATATACAATATGGATACCTCAAACCCTCTCTAAGGGCTTCATTCAACCCTAGATGACCTCAATTATTATATAGATAGATTATAAAGCATGAGGGAAGGGTACCAACCAAAGTTAAGTAAATATTACATTTTATGCTTATAGTACAATACTTGATGAGCTTAGTTAAGGGGCAAGTTTGTCTTTTTTTTCACCATCATATACTATACATAAAAATTAAAGCCACCAATTAATAACACACTTAAATTCCCCATGTAACTCTTATGGCTTTTTTTTTTTTTTTTTTTTTTTTTTTTTTGAACGGCAAGTGGTGCAACCGGTGGAGCTCCGGCTAACACCCTGGGCCAGCCTGTACTGATTACTCATTCCACCTGGATTGGGGATCTCCCCAGGTGAAACCCCCACATGTGGTAAATATGGTTCCGACAAGAATCGAACCCTCAACCTCCACATGACCTCCACTCTAGCTCCCCCAATTTTCACCAATTGAGCTAGGCTTCATCTCTTATGGCTTAATTATAATAAAAAATACTACATTTTATGCTTATGGTTGTAACTCTTATGTGTTATTCAATTACCTTTCAAAAAAAAAAATGTGTTATTCAATTAGATTTAAATAAATATTATCATGAAATTTGATTATGATAAGAATATCCCTTTACATCAATAATATCTTTGAATAAAAGCTATTTACGAGGTTGTGTGCATAAATATAAATGACATGTAGGTTGTATAACGATCTCCCATGGCATCCTCACTTTATTGACCACTTGATTGTCTTAACCATTTTGTTTTTCATTTGCGTATTGTCAACCCCGCTGCAACGCACAGGCTACACACTAGTAGTTTTGGTTAACATTACAGCTTGCTTAAAATGCCTAGTGGATATTTTTTTTTTCCACTCATGTGACATTTAATTACTAGATATATATATTCTCTTGCGAATCAATTCTAGTAAAGATAGAGACGAAGGGGAAGATATAAGAGAGGGTTTCTTCATCATGCGATGTAGAATGTTTGATGGAGACGAATGGAAGATGAACGAACGGATTTGTTTGACATATGAGGTAGAATGTTATTTTTCTTAAATATTTTACAATTTACACACACATAATCTAAGTACTATTGTACACTTTGTGAGACTTGAATCCAACTTCTGGTGTCGCTAAGCCAAGAGTCCAACGATAAAATTCCTTGAAATTTTCCATATATACGATAATGGTTGTAATTGGTGTAATTTAGTGATGGATTCAGAAAATTTTTCCAATGATGTCACTATTTTAGACATTTTAATTTTGTAGAACTGGACATAAATATTTCCGGGTGGATCGGTTTGACGATTCGGGTCAGATAAGGTTAATCACATAATAAAAATATTATACAATAATAAAAAAACACCGTCATTAAAAAAAACACATAATATAAATTCGATGGTCTTATGAGCCCCTAGGGGGGGTGGCGTTGCAAGGATTGGTCATTTTGTGCGTCTTTAACGCACACGGCCAGAGCCATTTCTTCATTTTCGGTCCAGCGAGTCATTTTGAAGGTGTGGTTTTTGTTGATGTTGAATTGTGTTTTCATCACCGTGGTATAATGGTTTATATACAAAAAAATTTCAACCGTATTGCATGTGAAATTCAATATTTCTGACGGTTACATAAAACTGATTTAAATGCACATAATTATTTTTGACCGTGTTGGTAAGATGATTTATGAGAAATCTGACCGTTTGGTGGTAAAACCGTGTGAATTAAAAAAAAAAAACAAAGATTAAGATTTGAATTTAAATAAAAATAAATAAAAGAATCAGTGGAGTGCTGCCTCCAAAAAAGTGTATCAGTTAAGTGATGTGGCAGTGCATGATTGGTTGAAATCAGTTAAGTGAAAAGTGAATCCTATAAGCGTCCCTTCCCCCTAATGGACTAAATAGTGGAGTGAACTTGTAAAAGGTTATATTTTTATCTACTTAAAAATTAGAGTTGAGCTTATTTAACTGGAATTGAGTTGGGTCTAATGTAGTCACCATAAAAAACATTGATGTCACTTGAAAAACTATGTATACATGTATATATATACAACTGAAAAAAGACTGCTGTCCCGGGACTACGTCCCGAACAACATACCTCCGCCCATGGGTGTAATAAAAAAAAAGGTCATACAGGAAACATAAATAATAGATGGTTTTGAAGGTCAAATAGGAGATTAATGGTTTTAGATGAGACCTTCTTAGCGGTTTGATTTTGACAAAATAATCATAGGAAAGTTCATGCAAGTTCTATAGAATATTGACTCAAATTACCAAGTTGGTTACATGCATGTGTATTGCAAAACCATCGAAAAGAGACGTATGTTTCTAACATGTCGTTGTTAGGAGAAATAATAAAAAGTTGTTTTTAGGACCACTAAATGATTACTTAATTAACAAAGCTTGAAGATTGTTTAATTAATAAATAAATCTAGATGACTATTCAACTAATAAAACCAAAAAAAGTCAGTGATATCTATATCAAGTTAAGTCAATATAGTGGAAAGGTATGATATCGTGACCCAACGCTTTTGAAAAAAAAAAAATAGACTTGAATTAATAAAACAGAATGTAACATGAAATTATTATATATAACAATTCTCATCAGCGAAATCACTGTAGCGAATGTCGCTTTCTCGCTACAGTGCCCGAGTTGCCTATGTTGACCATCTTGGGCGGTCGACTTTTGTTGACTGCCTTCTTCATCCGTAGTAACTACCAGCCCCATCAGATGATAGCCATTAGCCAGCCGCCGTTTCCACCCTACTCCGTCAGCCTTCTTCCTGTTTCTCCTCTGTCCAGGTCTCTCTTTCTTTCGTCGATTTCCCTCTACCTCACTCTCTCTCGCTAATTCTCTAAAAGGGTAGCACTGTAGCTATCACGCGACCCGGCTTCTTCCAGGTGGCTATGTTTGGTATCGAACGGTGAGGATCAGATGCTTACGTCCCTCAAAAAAGCCTTAACCTCCACGTGCCTGCGCTGGTAGAGGTGATGTGGCGGCGGCAGTGGTTATGTGCGGAGAAAGAAAGAGCACACCACTAATCTACCTCGATCTCAGATCTAGCCGCTAATCTGACCTTTGAGGGAGAGGTGTCGGAGACGGAAAGAAAAGAAGACAAACAGGCCTTACCGGCAACGACTAGGTGGATACTGTTGTCCTTGTGCTGGCAGTTGGTTTTGTTGTACTGATGGTTTTCTGCTACTGGTTTTGTGGTGGGGATGTGTTATAGTGAAAAGGGAGTTTCTACTTTGTAGAGAGAGAATACACAGAGAAAGTTTAATGGGTTTTAAGTTCTAAATTTACCAACGTGGGTGATTTCATTTGATTGCCAACATTTTCTTGGCTGATGATTTTCTTTTTAAATATTTTATTGACTTTGCAATTGTAGGTATTCTGCTTTAAAAGTAGCGAGGGATCATATATCTATCCTTTTATTAGTTTATTGTTTTACCCTTTTGGTCTGGTTGAAAAAATAACGCATCTTAGTTTAACGGTGTGAATTCAGGTTACTCTACATTTCGATGTAAATTTACTTTAAAAATAAGCCGTATTAATTATAGTCTATACTTTATCATGTAGCGTACGGTGCTGCCGCACAAATTTTGTTAGGAAACATTTGCGTCTAATATTATACAATTTTATTTCACAAAAATCCAGTCGGCTGTATGTTTCTGCGCCGCGCATAGCGCGGCGGGTTATATACTAGTTAATTAACAAAAGTTGACGTTTTATGTTTTTTTTTTTTTTTTAAAAATTGGATTTAAATACTCCAAATTGTTTGTTAGCCGATATCACTCTCAATTGTCACTTTGATTACCAATATTTTTAACTTTACACTTTGTTTGTTATGCCACCTTCAAACTACGATGCAAACACTTTCTCATCACCAGAACTTGACCCTAATTCCAAAATGAGGGTGACATAACAAACAAAGTGTAAAATTAGGAGTATTGGTAATCAAAGTGATAGTTATGAGTGATATCGACTAATGAGTAAGAGTTTAGAGTATTTAAATCTAATATCCCCTTTTTTTACTATTAACTTTAATGACTTAAATCTGCTTTCTTTTTAGACTATAAGGAGTGGGGGGGGGGGGGGGGGCAGGAAAGAGGGGGATGAAGCGCCATGTGGCACTTGTGGGACCCTTGTGGGGGGGAAAATAATTGTGGGGAGTGGAAGGGGGGGAAGATGGGGGGGGGGGGGGGGGAAGGAAATAATATTATATTGTGTTAAAGTTAAAAAAAAATAAAAAAAAATTGACCAATCTGCTGCTGCCACGTGTCCCCACCCCAAGCCCCACGCCGGTGGAATCCCTCACGCCAAAGGGGCAACGCCAAGGGTGGCGGTGGTGTTCCCGCCCCTTGAAGCCCCACGCCAAGGCTTTCCCGCCCCCACTCCTATCAGTCTTAGAGTGAGGGGGGGGGGGGGGGGGGGGGCCCTTGAGATTGAGTTGGAATTTTTTGATTGGTCTCATTTTTTTTTAAAACCTAAACATACAAGCTAAATAATATAAAATTATTTCTTTCACCCCATTTCCACACAATTTTCACCTTTCAAACACGGATTCACAAATGCCACGTGACGCTTCATGCCCCTCTTTCCCCCTCCACTCCCTGTAGTCTTAAGACCTTCCTTACTTTTTTTCATTTCGATGCATGGTTTTGAACATAAAACTTCTCTTCCAAAAGTACAATATTTGGCCCATTTTTACATTCTTTTCGATATCAAAACCAAGGTCACGAGTAAAGAATTATGGCAAATACCTTATCCGTGAATGCGATATAGTATTATAATCCTACAAATAGTCATTATAAATTATAAATGGTGTATAGTTTCATGAATTTTATGACAATAGAGTTATATTTGTAACATTCATGGTTCATCCAAAACTCCTAAATTTGTGATTTTCTCAAATACGACGAGTTTGTGATTGGCAACGAGGGATGAAGTTTTATTGCGTGTTCGTCAGTATTCTAATTACAAGCAAATATAGTCATAATCTTTTCTCATGTACTGTCATTCAAATACCAGTGAATGCGATATAGTATTATAATCCTACAAATAGTGTATTCACCGCATATATATATATATAAAGATATATGTGCCAATAGATAACGAATTAATGAAAACTTAACTCACCACTTGCATATTCCTGATCAAAGATGGCACCAAAGACAAAAGTCCATACCACATGTGAACTGCCTACATTACATTCAGATTAGAAACAGACCTGCATAAGTTTAGAGCAATAAACCACCAAATTTCCCACAAAATTATCTAAAAACACAACCAACCACAATAAGAAAAATAGATCCCCCCCCCCAAAAAAAAAAATATATAAATCCAACATATACAAAGTCAATCATCTCCAAATTACAATAACTCAATCCTCTATATGTTTCATGTTCTATTTGAGTGTATATGCATATATAGATATATATTTTTTTGTGTTTTTGTTTTTCCAATTTTTTTTTGTTTTTGTTTTTTCATTTTTTTTGTTTTTGTTTTTTCATTTTTTTTTGTTTTTGTTTGGTATTTTGTGTATAATGTGCCTCTCAAAATATCCTTCCATCTACCAGTGAATCTCAATAGAGATCCAAGATAACCACATTATCATCGAGGTATTGTGTGTATACACATATTAATATATAGACATATTCTCATGTCGCTTAAGCCAATGGAGTCCGGTCGCCTCCACCTGGTTGCAATTGGTGCCCCTCATCCAACCCAGTGCTCTGAGGCTGTGATCCCAATTGACGTCGAATACCTGGAGGAATAAGCCGCCTCATCCAGTCGTCACGCCTCCTCATCTTATCACCCTGCGATATCAATATCTTAATCACTCCATTAATAATCTAACTTTCGGCCAAAACAAAATAAGTAACTAGTGTCAAAATGTGATTACAAAATATATACATACACTCCATTAATAATCTAACTTTTAACGACTTTTGACCCGCAAGACTTTTACCTGTTAGATAAAAACATAACCAGAATCTACCCATTCATAAGTAAAGGGCTCGGAATTTCCATATCCAATGGTAGTGTTGCAGGGGTATAAATGTTAGTCAAGAAATAAAGGCTAAAAGGGCGTAATAGCTAAGGTTTTTCCTGAACTAGAATGAGAAAATTAAAATTATAAACACAAGTTCGAGTGAATTAAAAGACAATAACGCGCACCTGAACTTCCACAACATTTGATGTGTGCATTACATAAAGTATTAGCTGAACATTATTAGTCAGACACAAAACCTGCAATAACGGCTCCAGCAATGTTAATAAAATGAATTTGCTTAGGCACAAGAAGATAGAAACTAACACGAAGGTTCAATTTAACAGACGGTGAATCAAATTCGAGCCTTAGTTCAACATGCCTGCCTTTTAGTTGATGTTCATAACTGGGAACTTAGAGCCAAATTTTATTTAGATAACATTTTTTAATATTAAATAATAGGTTATGAATTAATGAAAATGAAACCCAAACAAAAATCGTTAACATGTGAAAGCCATAAAAAAATCTAGACATAAGACCAGATCGTTGACAGGTGCACACATAAAGACACACTCACACACGCGATATAAATTAATATGCGTATATACAGTCAACACGCACATGGCACACCCTAGTCACTCAAAGCAAGGCGCGACAAAATTCTTGTCGTGTCTAGGGTTATGATTCTAGATTGTAACAAATCTCTTGTAAGCAAAATATGTTGAAGTCACCACCGTGCTTATATCTAAGAATATGCGTCATTTTTTTCATAAACTTTAGTTCTATATAGAGAGAGAAAGAATCAACAGACATTTCTAAGCTTTTCTATATAATTTTTTATTTTTCCTAACCATTTTTATAGTGTTGGGCGAATGCCTCTTTTGCGCCTTGTGGCTAGGTGATAAATGGGTCCTTTGTGTGTCTAGTGCATAGAGTTAAGTTGTAAGTATATTTATAGAATATATCCAAGGGCAGTCCTAAGCAATTAATATAACACTTGATAATAATTTTTTTCAATGTTGTATTTCTATCATATAACTTTAGTTTTTCCAATATATTCTTGCGCTGTTTAATTCTTAAGGCTAGGCAACATATACACCTAATGATCAACTAAATATGATGTCACTGAAACAATTTCGCTGCAAAGTCAAGTTTTAAAGAAGATATAACAGGTAAAAATACTAACTTTGTGTTCATTTTCTATAAGCAGACAAATCAAATTAACAAAATACTCACTTTATGGAAGCGTGCAATTAAATTAACATGAACCCAACCCTGTTGGTCCATGTGTAGTCTCAAGTATATATCTTTGACCAAATTATCAACACTGCAAAAAATGAACAAGTGAAGGGTTAAGCGTTAACTCATTACATAATCACCAGGTGAACTTTCTGTGTCAATAAAAGTTTAAAATTTGACTGTTGATAAAGGACCTGAAATAGAAGTCAATCTGTCTCTTTATCTCGTCGAGCAAATGATATGGAACAGGAATGTAGATTAAATAAATCATACCAGATGCACCATCTGCAAGCATGTATAAATTAGCATAACACATAATGAGAATAAATAAATAAATACAAAATAGATACTCACCAATGTATAGAGCATTGTTGCCAAATGGTAATGGTAATGGTAATGGCCAAGGCATTGCTGGATTATGTGCAGACGGTGGTATGTAACCGCCCCAGCTCTGAGGTTGCATATTGGTATCACTGTTGATAAAGTTTCTATGTTCCTGATACCAACGGCCCTGACCATCACCATGACCATGACCTTGGCCCGGTGCTACACGATTAGGAGTCGAAGCGGTATTCACGCTTGCAGTCTCCTATCACGTAATAAACATAGATATAATTACAAACAATTTTTGTAAGCTACTATACATACACCACCCTCTCATACAAGCCGCAAAAAAAGGTGTCATACGGGCCGTACGACCTTGTTACCAGTATTAACTAAGCATATATATATATATATAAACCAACCTGTACAGGTGACGAGGAAGAAGAAGACGTCGTATGGGCCATTAAAGTAATGGATAACGATAGACTAACTGTTGTTAACAAATAAAACTCGAATAAATTAATATAGATCTGGCGATCGAGTTGATCCGAGATAATAATTAATATTAACAACAAGAACAGATACACAAGTACGAAACGATGAAATTAAGCTAGTGTGTGCAAAGTTACAAACACATCATGAACAATCAATAAATAAAAAAAAAATATATGCAGTTTTTAAGGACAGGATATTTGAAGGCGATCAGTCACGGCTATAATAATTTTATAAATACGAAAATAGAAAGACGAAGGCGTGTGTGCGTGCGTGTTAAGGAAATATTAAATATAATTATTAATAATATATTATACGCGCGTTGATTAAATACGTTGATTAAAACTCCTTTCAAAAAAAAAATAATAAATAAAAAATACGTTGATTAAATATAGAAAGTAATGGATAGATACTAAAAACAATTAGTTGTTTAAGTTGACTAATTAATTATATCATGAGTTTGAAGTGTTTGAATTAAAAAGATGTAGTAAGATTTTTGTAAAATCTAGTGTTAAAACTTTTATTATGAATTGAAATAAACGCCAAGGATGGATGATCATGTTAATTTGAGGCAATGGGTTCACTCTTCACATGAGTTTGTTAATATTTTTATCTGTTAAGTCTGAGAATGAACTAATTATAAGTGTTACATGTGAATTGGGAAACCTCTACAAAACTAAACCGGTTTTTCTTTTGGTTGGGATTTGGATTTTGTGATTAAGTGTTTTAAGTTTAAAGTCCTTGGAAACTATAGCTAGCTAGATTTGTGACTTTGAATCAAGTTTTATGGTTTTATTAATTAATTATGGGTTTTAATTGCAAACGTAGAAGTGTTTTTGAGTTTAAAGTCCTTGGAAATTACCTTCCAAAAAAGTCCTTTTGAAATTTACTAGTATTCATTCCGAAAATTTTATACGTATTGAGTCCTGACCCCCGCCCCCTAATATAAGGGTTCCGTACGCTTTCGGAACACCCCCCCACTACAAGAAATTTAACCTTTAGCGGCGACGCCTTTAACGGCTACGGCCAGGCGGGTCGCCGCTAAAGGTCTAAAACAATCTCCACCCTTGATTTGTTGATCCAACGGCCAACTCACTTGATCATTAGCGGTGACAGTGTCGCCGCTAAAAGTCTCCAAAATTTTTCATTATACTGCCAAGCCCTCAAGGTCTTCCCTCTCATTTCTCTCAATCTCACTCTCCCACTCTCTGCTCCTCTCTCTCGCAGCCCATCTCACCGCCGCCGCCACACCACCAGCCCGGCCAGCCACACCACCAGCCCGGCCAGCCACCACCACCCTCCCTGCAGCCCCGCCTCTCACAACCCCCTCCCCTCTCACAACCCTTCCCTCCCTACAGCCCCGCCTCCTCCGCCGCACCACCACCGCCAAACCCTCAAGGTCTTCCCTCTCATTTGTTTTTTCACTTTTTTATTTCTTTTTTTTTTTTCAGTTTTTTATTGTTTTCAGTTTTTTATTTCTTTTTTTTTCTGTTTTTTATTTGTTTTTTAAGTTTTTTATTTCTTTTTTTATTTCTGTTTTTTTCTTTTATTTTCTGTTTTTTATTTTTTATTTTATATTTTTAGTTTTTTTTCTTTTTTTCTGTTTTTAGGTTTTTTATTTTTATTTTTTGATAATTTGTTTGTGTTTGTAGGAAAGGACCGATCCGGGTTAGTCGCCGCCGCTAAAGGTTATTCGCCGCCGCTAAAGGTATGTATTCTGTTTTTTTATTTTTTTCTGTTTTTTTTATTTTTTCTGTTATTTTTTTATTTTTTTCTGTTTTTTATATATTTTTCTGTTTTTTAAATTTTTTTCTGTTTTTTTTTTTAATTTTTATGTATGCGTGTATGTATGTATGTATGTATGTATGTATGTATGAGTGTATGTATGAGTGTATGTATGTATGTATGAGTATATGTATGTATGTATGTATGTATGTATGTATGTATGTATGTATGAGTATATGTATGTATGAGTATATGTATGTATGTATGTATGTATGTATGTATGTATGTATGTATGTATGTATGTATGAGTATATGTATCTATGTATGTATGTATGAGTATATGTATGTATGTATGTATGTATGTATGTATGTATGTATGAGTATGTATGTATGAGTGTATGTATGTATGCGTGTATGTATGTGTGAGTATGTATGTATGTATGTATGTATGTATGTATGTATGTATGTATGTATGTATGTATGAGCATATGTATGTATAAGTGTATGTATGTATGCGTGTATGTATGCGTGTATGTATGTATGAGTATATGTATGTAAGAGTGTATGTATGTATGCATGTATGTATGTATGTATGTATGTATGTATGAGTGTGTATGTATGTATGAGTGTGTATGTATGTATGAGTGTATGTATGCGTGTATGTATGTATGTATGTATGTATGTATGTATGTATGAGTATGTATGAGTGTGTATGTATGTATGAGTGTATATGAGTGTGTATGTATGTATGAGTATGTATGAGTGTGTATGTATGTATGAGTGTATGTATGTATGTATGTATGCGTGTATGTATGTATGAGTGTATGTGTGTTTATATTTGTATGTTATTACATATTGATACTAGAAAGACATGCCCGAAAATGAATCACCATTTAAACATAGTGAGCTTAGAAATACCCGCCCGAAATTGATTTAGTAATTAATTTCGGGTAGTCCCTGTTTTGGGACTGCTTTTTGAATACTTTATCTTATTTAGGATGTGAATGTGTACTACATGATTGTTTGTTTTTGAAAGATTCGGTTGGCGTTTCCTCTTTGCTCCTCGGGTATATATTTATATTATATACTTGGGGGCTAAGGGGAAATGCTGCCGAATTTTTCTCAAACAAACAATCATGTAATACACATTCATATATGAGATAAGGTATTCAAAAAGTGGGTTTAGCAGCCTACCCTTTAGGTGTCAATAATACGTTTCATTTAAATTATCGTGCCTCAAACCCAAATTATGTTTCAGTCACATCATCATGTCGATCGATAAAAGCTCGATGTTTATAAAGAACCGTTTGGATGTTGAGCACCAAAAAGGAATTTACAATTTCATTGAGTATGCCAAACCATTCGTTAACTCAGATGGAACGATTAGATGTCCGTGTAAAAAGTGTAATAATTCTATCTTCATAGACTTCATAACAATGATATATCATATTCGTATAAATGGTTTCGATGAATATTACACGCCGTGGATCTATCACGGTGAAAATCCAATTACGTCGTCTCCTGTAGTCGTAAATGAGGTTAGGGGAAGAAGGGATATGAATGACGTTATCGCAGACCTTATAGCGGAGCGTGTGGTAGTGGAAGAGGATCGTATGGAAGAGGATACAGACCTTAACGAAGGGGGCTCGAATACAGAGAGTAGTGATGTTCGTAATGAGTTTGAAGCCCTGATAGATGAAGTCGAATCAGAGCTATATCCTGGGTGTACTGATTATTCCTCCCTTGACTTTATATCAAAGCTTATGAATATGAAGGTAAGGCACAAATGGACTAATAATTCGATTGATGAGCTTCTCGGGTTTTTCCAGTCTGTACTTCCAGCAGGTAACAAGGTCCCCCCTTACTGGTTTGGGATATGAGATGATAACCGTGTGTAAATGGGACTGTGCTCTCTTCTGGAAAGAACATCAGTCGTTGCAGAACTGTCCTGTTTGTAATGAGAGTCGGTGGGTAAATAAAGACACAAGTGGCAAGAATGTACCTCACAAGGTGTTACGATACTTTCCTTTGACCCCCAGACTACGACGCTTGTATGGCTCAAGGCACACAACAAAAGATATGATATGGCACAGTACCAGACGATCAAAAGATGGTATTATGCGTCATCCAGTTGATGGATCTTCATGGAAGGACTTTGATCTAAGGTACCCTAACTTCTCGAGTGAACCCCGAAATGTTCGCCTAGGGCTTACAGCTGACGGTTTTAATCCTTACAGCATCAAAAGCTCGACTCATAGCACTTGGCCGGTTATACTCACCACATACAATCTGCCTCCGTGGCTATGCATGAAAGAGTCCACATTTATGTTGACCTTGTTGATTCCTGGCCCTAAATCCCCTGGGAAGGACATGGACGTTTTCCTTAGGCCGTTGGTGGATGAGCTTAAGGATTTGTGGCAGACAGGCGTACTTGCTAAAGACGTTGCGACAAACACGCACTTCACAATGAAGGCGGCGTTGTTATGGACTATAAGTGACTTTCCAGCTCGTAGCAGTCTATCAGGTTGGAGCGGGCAGGGATACAAAGCATGCCCGACTTGCAACGAAGACACCCCTTCAGTGCGTGTAATAAGTAAATGCGTGTATGTAGGCCATCGGCGGTTCCTAGATGCCAACCATCAGTGGAGAAAAAGTTCTGAGTTTAACGGGGCACACGAGACAAGAGCCCCCCCCCCCCCCCCCCCGAGACAGTTTAGTCCCGCTGACATAGATGCTCAACATGCTCTTCTACTCAATCGCCTACCAGGCAAGCATCCACAATTTGGAGGTGCTAACCCTAATCGTGAAGACTTCGAGTTGAACTGGTCCAAAAGAAGCATATTTTTTGAATTAGAGTATTGGTCTTCTCTGCAGTTGAAGCACAACTTAGATGTTATGCATATCGAGAAAAACGTGTGTGACAGCTTGCTTGGTACTCTTTTGATGAATGAAAAGACGAAAGACAACTCAAATGCACGAATAGACTTAGAGAAGCTGAAAATTCGAAAGACGCAATGGTTGAAAAAAAGGGAACCAAGTGGACCTGCCCACACCCAAAATACTCATTCACCCGGCGTGACCGAAAGAGTTTCTGCCAGTTTATAAAAAATGTTAAACTACCAGATGGGTTCGGATCTAATATTAGTAAAAGGGTGACAGATAACGATACTAACATTACTGGTTTGAAATCACACGACTGTCATATTCTCATGCAAAAATTGATACCAATTGGGGTTAGAGCATTTTTGGGCAAAGATGTTTATACACCAATGGTAGACCTTTATGCGTTCTTTAAACAGCTCTGCTCCAAAACACTGGTAGTGGAAGATATGAAGAAAGCAAGGGATGCCATTCTTATGATCTTGTGCAGGTTAGAGTTGATATATCCGCCGGCCTTTTTTGACATAATGGTTCATTTAGTTATGCATTTACCCGATGAAGCGATTCTTGGTGGTCCAGTCTATATGAGATGGATGTATCCCTTTGAATGGTATATGAAAAAAACTGAAAAACTATGTTAAAAACCCGACAATGCCAGAAGGTTGTATAGCTGAAGGTTATGTAGCTGAAGAAGCTTTAACATTTTGCTCAATGTATCTGCAAAATGTTAAGACTAAGTTCAATCAGCCTGAGAGAAATGAGGACGCCGTTGTAGAAAAAAGAAAATTATGGGTGTTTGAGTCCCAATGCAAGCCGATCATTGCAACGAATGACAAGCTACTTTCAGTTGAGGACAAACTCAAGATAGAATGGTTTGTCCTCGATAATTGCGAAGAAGTCAGGGGCTATATGAAGTAAGTGCTCCTATCCTTTATATATTTACCGAACATCCCAAATATATAATTAAGACTAATTTTTCTTGCTTTTATACATATTTCTTCAATGTAGTGAATTCAAATCTACACATCCCCAAGATGATATTAAAACTAAGTTTCCGGAATGGTTTCAACACAAGGTAATACATATATAACACTCGTTACTATATATTTGTTAGGTAATGCATATATAACAAACAATATTATTTTAAATTTGTTAGGTCTATAAGATGAAGAAAGAAAGTTCTTCAGAATTCCACCCAGAGTTATATGCTCTTTCATTGGGCGCGCACGTAATGGCCCAGACTTACACTGGTTGCATAGTCAACGGTGTTAGGTTTATGGTGGCTTCACGTGATACAAAACGTGCAACGCAAAACTCAGGGGTTATGGTGGAGGGAGAGAACGGTGAGAAATATTATGGCGTATTAGAAGAGATTATTGAGATCGGTTATCCTCGTGGGTATACAACTGTCCTATTTCGGTGCAAGTGGTACGATACTCGAGTTACGGTTGAAAACAATATCACCAGTATCAGCACAGAACACGAATGGGACAAAGAAGATCAGCTCATATTTGCCCCACAAGCCAAACAAGTGTTCTACATCCAAGAACCATCTCGAGGAAAACAAAATAATAAACATAGGTGGGTTGTCGAAAATGTTAATCACTGGCAAATTTGGGATAGACCACCACAACTCGAGAATGTTCAAAACGTAGACACTGAGTTAGGCGAGGATGTTGGCGAGGATGTTGACGTCGTTCACAATAACTCTTCATCTAATATTGGCCTAATTATTGACTTCCACCAATACTTTCAAAACATATCTTCTCATGCTACTCCAGGTGAGAATGCAATGGAAGTTGATGCCCCGAGCAATGACGACAGTGAAGTTGCTGATGCTGGGGCATATTATGGCGAGGACGATCCAGATTATGATGACATGGAGTCTGATTAAAAAACAGTAATTGTTGATGATTTCATGTATTTATTATAATAAATCAATGTTTACTATTTATACTTTATTTATTACATATAATAATGTGACTAATAAGTTTTATTTCTAATTGCAGGACTTACATATAATAATGTGACTAATATTTTTTATTTCCTTTTTGCAGGACAGTATGAGTTCGATTTTGTTTTTGTTTGTTTATTTGATGGCCGCTGTTATGGGCCACGGGGGAGACGGTGCAGGGGCGCCGCCACCGCCACCAGGCGGTGATGATTGGTGGAACAACCACTAGGAAGATGGTGGTAAGTCTTACAGTTCTTTACTGTTTACTATTTTTACTTCTTTTTCAATTCTAATAATGTGACTAATTATTTTTAACTCTAAATGCAGCTCCTCATCGGAAAACACGGGGCCCTGCAAAAAACAAGGGCTTAAGAAAAGCACTTAAGACAGGCAAAGGCAAGGTAGCGATTCCATTTGATGATGCCGCCACCAACATGCCTGTAGGCAAAGATGGCGGCTACTTCTCCCGGGAGGCGTCCATTCATATATGGCGTGAGATCCCGTTGGATGTGGAAGGTTGGGATAATGTTTCTGAGGCTTACAAAGACAAGTTATTTGAGATTTTAAAGGTTAGTGATTTGTAAATATATATTCTATATGTTATTTGTTGATTTTTTTTTCTATCTGACTAGCTTGTTTTATTTAATTATTAGGGTTGCTTCGACTTGGATGCTATTAATGAAGAAATGAATGCCGCTAAAAAAAGGAGGCATTATGGCGGTTATCAGAAAGCGGTACAACGACCGCAAAGCCGACGCAAAGCGTTATTATTTGCGGGTGTTGGGAGATGATGGGGATGTGGAGTTAGCAAAGCAAAATCCTCCCAAGGGTATGAAATTGGAAAACTGGCATCGAGCTGTTGATCACTTCTACACTCCAGAGCATCAGAGGAAGTCTGCACTTGCTAAAGCCGCCCGCCAAAAACAAACGAACACATACCGAGGTGGATCGAGCTCTCTTGCCAGTCACTGTTACAAGAAGGTATATATACACACACATATATACATAGACGATAATGTTTATTTAACTTATAATTTAACTTTTAATGTTAAACAGGGCATGGAACGGTATGAAGCATACCGTATTGGACATACAGGAAGGCAGGGGATGTTTGATAGCCCTCAGAATGAAGAGAATTATGTAAGCATTTATTTATAATCTATTAAATCACTTTTGTAAAATACAGCACAAGTTAAAGTCACGGGTTGAGTCTGAACGTCAACGGATCGCCGAAGAAGAAGGAGGAGAAGCAGGTAGCTCCGAACAGGTGGATCAGGTTGGTATATTTGAAGAGGTGTTGGGTAGTCGTCGCAGACATGCTATCGGGATTGGGCATATGCCTTTTCCGAAAGAAAGCCTTCCTCAAGTTACACCTACGGAACCGATGTTTACACAGGTATCTCTTTGTAGTTTAAATGTTAGTATTTGACCCGTTTGGTATAAATATGTTTAGTAAATAGAATATTTGACCCATTTGGTATATATTTGTAGTTATTTGTTCATAGTTGACCCATTTGGTATAAATATGTTTAGTAAATAGGATATTTGACCCATTTGGTATATATATGTAGTTTAAATGTTGATAGTTGACCCATTTGGTATAAATATGTTTAGTAAATAGGATAGTTGACCCATTTGGTATAAATATGTTTAGTAAATAGGATATTTGACCCATTTGGTATATATTTGTAGTTTAAATGTTGATAGTTGACCCATTTGGTATAAATATGTTTAGTAAATAGGATAGTTGACCCATTTGGTATAAATATGTTTAGTAAATAGGATATTTGACCCATTTGGTATATATTTGTAGTTTAAATGTTGATAGTTGACCCATTTGGTATAAATATGTTTAGTAAATAGGATAGTTGACCCATTTGGTATAAATATGTTTAGTAAATAGGATATTTGACCCATTTGGTATATATTTGTAATTTAAATGTTGATAGTTGACCCATTTGGTATAAATATGTTTAGTAAATAGGATAGTTGACCCATTTGGTATATATTTGTAGTTTAAATGTTGATAGTTGACCCATTTGGTATAAATATGTTTAGTAAATAGGATATTTGACACATTTGATATATATTTGTAGTTATTTGTTAATAGTTGACCCATTTGGTATAAATATGTTTCGTTGGAGCACCTTAATGATATCATAGCGACTCCTCAATTCCAAACGCAATTGCTCCAAATGGCTAATCAATTGGTCCAACAAAGGCTTGGAAATCAAGGCGGAAGTGGTAATAGTGGCGATCACGATCACGACGATGAAGACGAAGACGAAGACTTTTAGGCAGCTTTGGTATGTTTGTTTAATTTTGATTGTGTATACTTGAATCAAATATTAGGTTGGTATGTTAGTTTATTTTGTTTGATATGTTTTGACGAATGTTGGTTTAACTTTGTTATGTTTATTTATATATATGTAGATGTTTGTTTATTATTTTTGTTATTATTTAGTTTGGTTATGCGTGTGCGGAGTAAACGAATAGCAAAAAAAAAAAAAGACTTTTAGCAGTCTTGCCCAGATTACACAGGAATCTGCCACGTGGCAAAAAAAATTAAAAGATAATGCCACGTAGATAAATAGTTTTAGCGGCGACGCCTTTAGCGGCAACAGGAGCAATAGCGACAGACAAAAGATGGCAGGACCTTTAGCGGCAATTTTTGTTCAAGCTTTGCCGCTGGTGTGTTTGTTGAAGGTTAAAATAGAAGAAAAATGTGAGTTAGAGATTGTGATTACATCAATTATAGATCTGGGATGATGAATGTATCAGCTAGTGAGGTGGTCGTTAATGGTGCCTGAAAGACGGTAGGTGTCAAACAAGAAGCATAGAGGATTAAGGGTTAACGTGAAGAAACAATAACTAATCTTTTAAATTGAAATAATTCAAAAGAATTGGAATAAATGTAGTTTGGTCATTATATTTGAACGATTGAGCAAAAGTGGAAGCCAGAGTGATACTATCAAATTGTGAATGATATTCATAAGACGAGTATTGAAATTCCTAACTTAGACTAATGCACAAAGACGATGTGTAATTTATGTAATGTAATCTAGTAGATAAAGAACGTTTATTTATACGTGACACGACTTACTTTATACATCTTTGCTTTGTACCTTATTTTTTATTGATTAATATTAGATATAAGATACAAAGGAAGCTTAAAGTAGAGAGCATACGAAAGATCTTGCACTATGTGTAATTATGAATACAAGGTGCGTAATTATCAAGATACAAAGGCGCTTTATTTTTTGAAAAGTAGAGTATATAGTCATGCAAATCCATATCTTCATTCTTATGCTTTACACCGGTTAATCGTTGTTCTCCGTGCTCCACTTCATCTTCTAGGTTATCAATTTCATCATCCAAACACAAAAATCGTTTTCAAGTTTTTGCACGTGCATCTCCTTCACAGCCATAGAAGACTGCTACAAGCTTCACATCTAAAATTGATGGATTATTTCTCCGTTTTGTTTAGGGCTGTACACGAGCCGAGTCGAGCCGAGCCAGGCTGAGCTCGAGCTCGAAATTAAACGAGCCAGCTCGGCTTGGCTCGTTTCTCTAGTCGAGCTGAAAAGTCGAGCTCGAGCTCGGCTCGTAAATGTTCGAGCCGAGCTCGAGCTGGTTCGAGCCAACTCGTTATTTTTCTTTTTTATTTTTTTTATGTTTTTTTTTATTTTTTTTACAAATATTTATAAACTAAAAAACAAAAAAAAAATTACACATATACATGTATATTTTTTATTTTTATAAGTTATGGTTTATTGGATTATGAATGGGAGAGGTAGATAGTTGTATGAGTGGGATTTCAAAATTTGAATTTTAGAATTGGGTTTGGAGCCAAAATATATTACTTTCATCTATATATTAATTACACATACACAAGCCTGAGTCGAGCCATCGAGCCGAGCCACAAGTCGAGCTATCGAGCCGAGCCATGAGCCGAGCCACGAGCTGAACACCCCTGGCTCGAGCTCGGCTCGATTACAAAACGAGCCAGCTCGGCTCGAAAACAAAACGAGCCTTTTCGAGCGAGCTTTTTTCGAGCGAGTTTCGAGCGAGCCTCGAGTCGCGAGCTTTTTGTACACCCCTAGTTTTGTTACGTTTTCAATGTCAGTAAGTTGTTATTTATATTGTAAGTGAAAAGGGTATGTTTCATTTGGGGGAAAATTGGATAGCTATATCAATCAAAGCGTATGCTCTCCGCTGCAAAAATCGTGCGTAATTTTAAATTGGCCGTGCTTAATTTTAAATTGATCTTTCATACGTTTTGTATGATAAAAAGTCTTTGTATATTAACCCACCCCTATTATATATAATGTGTGAAGTAGATAAGACAATCTCAAAATTTGTAGTCAAAATAATTTGTAAAGTATATATATCATTTCGATATAGAAAGTCATAAGAAATTGTTTAATATATTTTTAAAGACGTTTTGAATGCATAAAGGTATCATATTCAGTTATTCACTTTTGAATTCAAAAGGTATCATCTTGACCATAAACCACGCAGCATCCTTAGTTGTTGTCCTGTTGATGCAAAGATACATATATGACACGACTCATTTGAATATTTGATACAACATCACTCAACTATGTTAAATAGGTTGTTGGATATATAGTATGTCCGATGTAATTAAAAGTCGAGGTCAATGTAACTCGACCCGGTACGATCCGAAGAGTTACACGTTGGTACACGAATCAGATAAGTTCATGAGTAGATGGATTATTATTTAAGAAATAATAATTGTTTTAGACTTGAGGGACTTGATATTAATAAGATTAATATTAAGGAGTATTAAGATATTTAACAAGAGGGCTTAATGTAAGTTATTGTTTTATAAAAGGAGGGTTAAGGAGTAAACCCTAATCACACATTTTATCAAAACAATATACCTCTTGCTTCCTCTCTATTGTTTGCGGCCGCCACCCCAAGAAAAAGGGCCGCCGCCGCCTTTTCTTTTGGTACGTCCATCAACCACCACAAACCACCACCTTCTTCTTGCAAGTGTTGCTTCCCGGTTGGTTCGTGCACGGTGTGAACTTCCTACTAGCGAGGATTCGTTGTAACCCGCGTGTTACAATTCCGGTGTAGTCGTCAAAGGTTGATTACTAAACCCCCTATGGTTGTTTTATTATTTATTTGTTTATACGCGTTTAACTGAGATCCTGATTGAGAATATTTTATTAATCGGATTAATAAAATTAACTAACAATTTATATATATTAATCGACTATTATATATATAGTATATATAATCCGTTTTCGTTAAATATATAAACCGCTTCCGCTGTGTATACGATACCATGATTCCCAACAGTGGTATCAGAGCTACGGTTACGCGCGTATAGATGGTAAAGTTATAATTTTGATCTATGTTTTATTTGTCAAAAAAATTATTTTTTTTTGACAAAAGATCAAAAGCTTTTTGTTGTTCGTGGATTGTGATGTGAATCGAGCCCTAGGTATTTTGACCCTTGTAATGGTTGTGTTTGTGATGTTTTATTTTTTTTATTGATTTGTATTTTTATTACGGATATTGGATCCGGTGTAACAGATAGGATTAGAATAGATTTGTTTTATTTGTATTTCAAATTTATTTGTAATCCTACAAGTACAAGATCAAGACGAAGATAAAAAGGCGAACAGGCTCCATGAAGATAGAGATCTCGGGTCAAGTGGGAGCTATATCAAAATTGTTTTGAAACCCTTTTGACTGGTTCGTTTCGTTTCTGGCTAAAACGAAACGGGCGACCTATTAGGGGCTCGATTCTTTTAATTTTATTATTATGTTTTGTGGTTGTCGTTTATTTATTGTAAATAATTTAGATAACCCAAAATAAATAAAATTTTCACAATCATGTTAACGGTTTTATTAAAACAAGTTTTATAAAAACCGAAAAGCATATTTAATAAAAAGAGTTTTATTAATATTAAAACAAGTCCATTCGCGATAATACGACCAACGTAGTTTAAATAGGGTATTTAAAACTATACCGTGTCGAGTGTTGAAAGGAGTTTCAATTATCACGAACAATATAAAATTGGATTTTATAAACTATTGTGTGACTCACATCATGCTAACGAGTCATTCAATATATTTATGGTAAATATTAAAAATAAATCCCAATTTTAAAATTGATGTTTCATGCCACCCTTAACGAGTTAACACTCCATTCTATATCGAACCCAAATGTTAGTGCTGACCCTGCATCTGGGCGTTGATCATGAGTGAAGGTAATCATCGCGGTTCCTGTGTAACATAGGCCGATGTTACAGTTAACAGTAAAGGACCAAACATCGCTTGTTAGACAAGTGGGCATATTTGGGGTTAAACATACATCGCTTTTAGCGAAAACCCCAAAAAAAGGAGAGTTGTGTAGTGGATACAATTAACAATCGTTGTTTACCTACCTAATCGTGCCAGTGGACAGTGCTAAGCCAGTTCATTGTGTATTGATGAATCGGGATCTCATCCTAATTAATTTTGCTTTTGGGTCATAAAATAATTAGGATACTTAAAACATGAAATACTAATACATTAATTTTGAACTTTGTAGATGTCAACTGAAAACAATTCCACCTCCCATTTCTCTCTCAAGTCCATCTTAGAGAAGGACAAACTAAACCACTCCAACTTCATGGACTGGCACCGCAACTTGAAAATTGTTCTCAAAGCGGAGAACAAATTGTATGTTCTTGAAGAACCAGTCCCTGATGAACCCATAAATCCCAAGAGTGAGCTTTATAAAACCTGGGCTAAGCATTTTGATGACTCTTTGAAGGTCTCATGTCTGATGTTGGCTTCCATGATCCCTGAACTTCAAAGGACCATGGAGGACATGGATGCATATGACATGAATCAGCATCTGATGGAAATGTTCCAACAAAATGCTCGCCATGAGAGGTTTGATGTGATGCGATAACTTATAACCACTCGTATGCAAGAGGGTTCACCAGTTGGCACTCATGTGCTAAAAATGAAGACATATGTTGATCACTTGGCTCGTCAGGAATCCCCCTTGAGCGATGAGTTAGCTGGGGATATCATCCTGAACTCATTACCCAAGTCATATGACCAGTTCATTATGAACTATAATATGAATGGGATGGAGAAGACACTTGCAGAACTGCATCAGATGCTCAAAACTGCTGAGGTAAACATACCTGGCAAAACTGCACCAGTGCTGATGATCATGGAGGGTCAGATTAAGAAACATAAAACCAAGAAGAGGGGCTATCAAGGTAAAGGGAAGGGAAATGGCAAAGTTGTTGCCAACAAGAAACCTTTGAAAGATGCCAAATGTTTTCATTGTGATGAAACTGGGCACTGGAAAAAGGAACTGTGCTAAGTATTTAGCTGAACTGAAGCAAGCCAAGGCTTCTGGAGGAGAGTCCTCAGGTATATATGTTATTGAAATCTTTGTTTTTTCTAGCAAAACATGGGTGTTTGACATAGGATGTGGTTTCCACATTTGTAATGTTTTGCAGGGACTAAGAAAGATTAGAAAGCTGAAACAAGGTGACTTGGAGGTCCACGTTGGCAATGGACAAAGAGTTGCATTGAAGGCAATAGGAGAATATGTTCTTTTACTACCTTCTGGTTTAGAACTTGTTTTGAACAATGTTTATTACATTCCTAGTGTGACTAGAAATATTGTTTCGTTTCATGCTTTGCGTAGACAAGGTTTTGATTATCGTTTTAATGGTGAATTTATTTCTGCTTATTTTAACGATGTATTTTACTTTGATGCAAAACCTAACAATGGGATCTATAAGATAGAAATCCAAAACGATAACATATTATGCAATATCTCCCATAAACGTAATAAGTTGGACTTTAATGATACGTATATGTGGCATTGTAGACTTGGTCACATAAGTGAGAATCGTGTTAAACAACTCAAAACCGCAGGAATCCTGGATTCCAATGGTTCGGAGTCGTTTGGAAAATGCGAATCATGATTAAGTGGAAAGTTAACAAAAGCACCTTTTTCAAATGTTGGAGAAAGAGCCAATGATCTGTTAGGACTTGTACATACAGATGTATGTGGTCCATTCAGAACAATGTCAAGACATGGAGAAAGATACTTTGTTACATTTACTGATGATTTCAGTAGATATGGTTATGTTTATCTTATGAAGCATAAACATGAAACTCTTGAAAAGTTCAAGGAGTACCAAAACGAAGTAGAAAATCAGCTAAATAGAACTATTAAAATGCTTCGATCAGATCGAGGCGGTGAATATCTTAGTTAGAAATTCATCGACCATCTAAAGGATTGTGGAATAGTTTCACAACTTACTCCACCTGGAACACCGCAACATAATGGTGTGTCTGAGCGGAGAAATCGAACTCTATTAGATATGATTCGATCAATGATGTGTCGAACAAACCTTCCAAAATCCTTTTAGAGTTATGCTTTAGAGACTGCCGCAAGACTTGTAAATATAGCTCCAACGAAAAAGGTTAATAAAACGCCTTATGAGATATGGCATGGAAAGAAACCTCATGTATCCTACCTTAAAGTCTGGGGATGTAATGCTTATGTCACTCTAGAATCTTCGGATAAACTAGATCCCAGAGGCGAAAAAGTGGTTTTCGTTGGATACGGTAAGAAGATCGATTACCTATTCTACCACCCCACTGAAAATAAGATTTTCACTAAACGCAGAGGCACTTTCTTAGAGGAAGAGCTTCTGGCGCGAGGGATTGGAGATAATCATGTGGATCTTGAAGAAATTCGAGAATCACAAGTGACTGAACCAAGTGTTCAGAAAGAAACAGAAGTAACTGATCCAGTTGTTGAAGTTGAGCCTAAGAGGACTCAAGAAACAACAGAAACACCAAGTGTTCGGAAAAGTATTAGGGATCGTCGTGCACCGGTAAGGTATGACGATATCTTCATGATTGATGAAGCTGAGCCTACTACTTACAAAGCTGCAATCTTGGATTCAGAATCCAAGAAATGGCAAGAAGCCATGAATGCAGAGATGCAATCCATGTATGATAATCGAGTCTGGAATTTGGTTGATCTTCCTACCGAATGTCGGACTGTGGGAAACAAATGGATCTTCAAGAAGAAGACTGACATGGATAAGAATGTGCAAACCTACAAAGCAAGGCTTGTAGCGAAAGGTTTTACTCAGACTCAAGGAATTGATTATGAGGAAACTTTCTCGCCAGTAGCCATGCTTAAGTCTATTAGAATTCTACTTGCCATTGCTGCATATTATGAC
Source organism: Ambrosia trifida (assembly GCA_028751855.1). Classification (NCBI taxonomy): domain Eukaryota; kingdom Viridiplantae; phylum Streptophyta; class Magnoliopsida; order Asterales; family Asteraceae; genus Ambrosia; species Ambrosia trifida. Next base: position 79,951,964 of record CM054129.1, read on the forward strand.
TATGAGATATGGAAGATGGATGTCAAAAACCGCGTTCCTTAATGGACACTTACTGGAAGATGTCTATATGGTTCAACCTGAAGGTTTTGTCGATCCAAAGAATCCTAATAAGGTGTGCAAGCTGAATAAATCCATCCATGGATTAAAGCAAGCATCTCGCAGCTGGAATCTCCGTTTTGATCAGAAAATCAAAGAGCTTGGTTTTATCAAGAACGAAGATGAACCGTGTGTTTACAAGAAATCTAGTGGGAGCTATATCACTTTTCTTATACTGTATGTAGATGACATACTAATCATTGGAAACAATATCCCTATGCTTAAAGATGTTAAGACCTGGTTGGGTAAATGTTTCGCAATGAAAGATCTTGGTGAAGCCGCTTATATTCTGGGAATAAAGATTTATAGAGATAGATCAAAGCGGTTATTGGGTTTGAGTCAAAGTACATATATTGATAAGGTCTTACGACGCTTCTCAATGCAAGACTCAAAAAGGGGACTCTTGCCCATGGCACATGGAACCATTCTTAATAACAAGCAGTGTGCAAATACTGAAGAGGAAAAGAAGAAAATGGAAGGTGTTCCATATGCTTCTGCGATTGGTTCCATCATGTATGCCATGTTATGTACTAGACCTGATGTCTCGTATGCTCTTAGCATGACGAGTAGATATCAACAGAATCTAGGAGAGAGTCACTGGGCTGCAGTGAAGAACATTCTTAAGTACCTGAGAAGGACTAAGGACATGTTCTTAATATATGGAGGACTGGAGGAGGAACTGTCATATAAGTGTTATACTGATGCAAGCTTCCAGACTGATCGTGATGACTCAAGATCACAAACGGGATATGTTTTCATTCTGAATGGTGGGGCTATTACTTGGAAGAGCTCTAAGCAAAGTGTGGTTGCTCAATCCATCTGTGAATCGGAATACATTGCTGCATCGGATGCTGCAAAGGAGGCTGCCTGGATGAAGACGTTCATTACTGATCTCGATGTTGTGCCTAGCATAAAGAAACCAATCGAGATACTGTGTGACAACACTGGTGCCATTGCTCTTGCAAAGGAACCAAGGTCACATCAGACCGCAAGGCATATACTCAGAAAGTTCCACTATATTAGAGAAATAGTAGAGCGTGGAGACGTCGTGATGAACAAAGTTCATACAGATATAAATCTGGCTGACCCCTTTACTAAGCCTTTACCTCAAGCTAGACATGAGGAGCATGCTGGAAATATAGGGCTTAGAGTTGTTAGACAATGGGCATGATCTGTAATTAGTATTGATGTTTTATTTTGAACTATGACAGTTATGTTGAATGTTAATTTGATTTAATGGGTTAAATGCAAATTTAAATATTTATTAACTGTGTTCATTTATTTGTATGTTTAAATCCTTGAATAAGAGTATTCTAAATGTCCGTAGTCGATGTTGATGCATTTTGCGACTAAGGATTGGATATACTATAATTAACATATGTTAGTGGATAGCCGAAGGTGATTCAGTAAGGGCGAAGGTAGATATGGATGGGCGAAGGTAATCAGAAAGGGGCGAAGGTAGAAATGATCTGGACGAAGGAAGAATGGGCTACATCAGAAGAACACATTCGACCACTTGCAGTGGGCGAATGTGGAAAAAGCTCACATTCGACCATCTGTAAGGGGCGAATGTGCAGTGCCTATATATAGATTTTGAGTTTTTGATTATGTAAGAGTGTTGTCATTTGTGTCCAGGTTCAGTTCAGGTTTAGGAGTGTTTTTGAGAGATTATCTGTGTGATTCTAGATTAACATAAACAGTTTGTAAATGCTTATTGATTGAAGTTAATCTATGAAAATGATATTGAAAATGATCTTGATTGTGTCTTGATTTGTATCTTATCAATTTGTTCAGATCTAGGGTTTCCGCACCTAGATTTGTGACTTGTATTTTCGTATAATCCTGTTTTAGATAAAATCCAACGCTCACAAAGTGAGGTTATATCACGATGGAAGGAAGCGTGAGTAACGGGATTGTGACTTTCGAGCGGATTTCTTATGTCAAGCAGATAGACTATAATCTGTTGAGCGTCAGTCAAATATGCGATAAACAATTTTCTGTGCATTTTGATGACAAATCCTGCTACATACTCAAACCGGGCTTCAAGATTCCAAAGGAGTGGGTTATGTTGATGGCACCTCGAGTCAACAATCTTTATATTCTTGATATGTCCAAGGCGATGACATCACAGGGGCAGATAACATGCTTTCTATCCAAGGCGACCGAAAAAGAATCAATAATGTGGCACCGCAGAATGGGGCACATTCATCTGAGAAAAATGAATCAGTTAGTGAGAAATGGACTTGTCGATGGAGTAAACGTGAAACATTTCCATCTGAACGACAAGTGTGTGAGCTGCATGAAAGGCAAACAACACAAACAATCCCATAAAGTGAAGAAGGTTAACTCTGTTGAGATGCCGCTTGAGCGATTACACATGGACCTTTTTGGACCGGTCAAGCGCAAAAGTCATCTTGGAGAGCTTTATTGTTTAGTCGTCACTGATGATTATTCACGATTCTCATGGGTGATGTGTTTGAAGAACAAAAGCGACACCTTTACCAACTTACAAGTTCTGTTCACTCGACTGGAGAATATCTACAATTTGAAGATCAAAAGGATCAGGAGTGACAACGGGACAGAGTTTAAAAATGCAAAGATGGATGAACTTTGTGAAAGCAAAGGGATTCATCATGAATATTCAGCTCCGTATACCCCGCAACAGAACGGTGTTGCTGAAAGAAAGAATAGGACTCTGATTGAGGCTGCTAGAACAATGCTCGCTGACTCAAATCTTCCAGTAATGTTCTGGAACGAGGCGATTTATGCAGCTAATTACACATTAAATCGGGTTTTGACAGTGAAGAAGTTTGGAAAAACATCTTATGAGCTGTTACACCGACGAAAGCCCAATTTAGAGTATCTAGAACCATTTGGGGCGCCATGTACGATGTTGAATCCAAGCGAGAAGTTTAGTCCTAAAGCTGAGGAGGGATATTTTGTTGGATATGCAACCCCGCTCAAACGGGTATTCAACAAGAGAACTCGTCAAGTGGAGGATTGGGCTAACGTGGAAGTTCAACGATACACACAAAATTTGCAAGGCACGGGCCCTGATTGGATGTTTGATTACAAAGATTTCTTTGAATCATTCAACCTAGATAGCTTGGTTGAAGAAGCTGTGATCAGATTACTTTACGAGTGTGAAAACGCGGCAACTTCACCATTGATGCGTCCAATCACCGTAAACCCCCCACCAGCTTCTAGTGATACCAGTGCTCCTACACAAGAAGAAGAGTTGTTTCAAGAAGCTTCAACTTCATTAGACACTTCAGAATCTGAAGATGAACAATTTGAAGAAGCTGTTCTTGAAAATGCAGAAGACTTAGAAGAGCAAACTGTGAACCCAACTCCAAATCCAGATGTTGCTTCATCATCTAACACGGGTCATGATCAGGATGCTGTAGAGAACTTGACTGCTCAGACGGGAGTGATTGTACCTGTTAATCCGGAATCTCGGATTCATCGTATTCACCCGCTGGAGCAAGTAATCGGTGATCCTGGTAGTGGAGTGATGACCAGAGGGCAGCTTAAAAGCGTTAATTCGCCAGAGAGTTTTGGTGCTTTAGCATTGTATGCCAAAATTCAGAAATCTGGTGACCAAAATGATTGGTCGTTTGCATGTTATGTGTCGCAGGTAGAGCCAAGGACATACAAAGACGCTTTGCAAGAAGATGCCTGGGTTGAGGCAATGCAGGAAGAGTTATTGCAATTCCAGAAATTGGGAGTCTGGACGCTCACAGATTTGCCGCCGGGAAGAAAGAAAATTGGCACTAAGTGGGTGTTTAAATGCAAAAAGGATGATCGTGGAGTTATTGTAAGGAACAAAGCCAGATTGGTTGTACAGGGTTTCCATCAAATCGAAGGAATTGATTACAATGAAATCTATGCACCAGTAGCAAGAATCGAAGCTATTCGGATGTTCCTTGCGTTTGCTTCGTATAAGAAATTCAAAGTCTATCAAATGGACGTCAAGAGCGCATTTTTGTACGGTAAAGTCAAGGAGGAGGTTTATGTCGGGCAGCCACCGGGCTTTGAGGACCCAATCCACCGGGACAAGGTCTACGTGCTGAACAAAGCTTTATATGGTTTGCACCAGGCTCCAAGACAGTGGTACGAGGAGCTAAGTACATACCTCATCTCCAAAGGATTCAAGCGCGGCCTCGTCGATTGCACCCTCTTTACGAAGAACACGGGAGATGACTTGCTTCTAGTACAGATTTACGTTGATGATATTATATTTGGTTCAACTAACGAACTTTTGTGCAGGGAATTTGAAACTGTTATGCAGGAGAAGTTCAAAATGAGCGCTATGGGAGAAATGCAGTTTTTCCTCGGCTCACAGGTGGATCAAAGACCCGACGGGATCTTCATTCACCAGACGAAATATGTAGCCGACATCTTGAGCCGATTCCAGATGGAGGACTCTAAGCCGATGGATACCCCGATTCAACCCAATCACGGGATTGGAGTGGACGCTAAGGGGGAGCTGACAGACCCATTTACATACAGAGCAATCATCGGATCTCTGATGTATTTGACAGCGTCTCGACCAGATATTATGTATGCAACGTGTCTCTGTGCTCGCTACCAATCGAAGCTGAAACAAAGTCATCTGACGGCGGTCAAGCGTATCCTTCGATATCTGAAGGGTTGTCCATCAAAAGGACTTTGGTACCCTAATGATGATGATTTTGATTTTATTGCTTTTAGTGATGCAGATTGGGGCGGCTGTGACAAAGACAGCAAATCAACAACAGCCGGTTGCCAGTTTTTAGGGAGCAGGTTAATTACCTGGCAATGCAAGAAACAGACTTCCGTCGCACTGTCTACATGTGAAGCCGAGTACATTTCAGCCTCGAGTTGCTGTTCGCAAGTGCTCTGGATCCAACAACAGATGGTCGATTACGGTTTGCAGTTTCTTAAAACCCCTATACACTGTGACAACGAAGCCGCAATTGCATTAACTAAAAATACTGAAAATCATTCTAAAGCTAAACATATCCGGATTAAATATCATTTTATCCGTGACTGTTATGCTAAGGAATTGATTGACATGGTCAAAATCCATACTGACTACCAACGTGCAGATTTGTTTACAAAAGCTTTTGACAGATCCCGCTTTGAATATCTTTTGAAAGTAAACAATATAAAGGAAAAACAGGACTAATCGGCTCCTCGGTATATCATTTTTAGTTTTTAGTTTTAGTTTTAAATCTTTGCTAATTGGGAATTTCTCTTTACTATCATAATCCTCAAAGAAGTTGATGCTTTCGAGGGGGTTATTTAATCCTCAAAGAAGTTGATGCTTTCAAGTGGATTGTTTCTTTCAAACTTTTGTTTTGTTTTTCAGAAAAATTTAAAAAACCAAAAAATATGTTCTTTATTTTAGGGGGAGTCATTTATCAGAAAAACCAAAAACATTGAAAAATTTTCAAAATACCTAAAAAAAATTAGAAAAACCCAAAATGATTTCCTGGATAAAAAGAGGAAATGATAGTACATCAGTGGGGATCTGACACAGGCTAAAGAATTGTATAGTTTTAATGAGACGTATGTTGATTACGTGTGATATGCTGATAGGCTTCGTAGACTTTATATTGCGTGCATTAGTGATACAAACATAACAAACTACGCGTTTGTGGATGAACACCTCATGGGCATATGGTCTTAGTACCGTAATTTCGTTTGATAGGGTGTTTGTACAAAACTCGGAGGTTTAGGGTCGTTATGTTATTAGTTGTCTGGGGATAGCCTATCTGATCTTCTGCTGTAAGTCATTACGGACCTAGATCAGACAGGATGTCTTTATAAAAGAGCTTTATGCCAAAACCTAAAGTTACCGAATTGAGGAACTTTCCATGTTATATGATGATCAAAGATTATCTATAATATCGTATTGATCATTGATGCAAATCATGATTAATATCAGTCCTCAACCTGGTATGGTGCATATGTTACTTTGCTGCATTAATTTGCTGACCTGTATACCTCTATGCATTATATCTTGTACAATTACAGACGACGAAAGCATAATCACGCTTTACAATGAGTCTTTGTGCAAATTACTTCTTGATACGGGAGTATGTCGTGTGTGTGGGAACCACAATGTGTTAGTCTAATACATCTAATTCGTATCATTTTAAAGCATTGCGTAATTGTCTACATGTGAGCTTATGTGGACAACAATATCAGCAATTGCAGTGTCACATATTGTTTCTAATGATAATATTGAACCAGATCAACGCTGTGTTCAGATTTCTTAGAAAACTGATATGATTCTCTTACCGGAAATCACAAAATCTTTACTGCTTTCATTTACTTTGATGCATTTTACTTTGTCGCATTTTACTTTTATTGTCAAAAAGTTACAAAATCCAAAAAGATTTTAGGTGTGTTTTGATATAAATTTCAGAAAATCCAAAAGATTTGCATTTCTGCTTTATTTTTGATATCCGGGGATGCTTGATGGTCAATTTCTGAGATTTGATAACACCATCTGGACTTTGTATTATTCAAAATGTAAAAATTTGAGTTTTGGAAGTTTAACGGATTGAAAAATGTTGAACGGGATTCGAATTCGTGATTTGGCGAAATTTTCAGATTTTTCATTTCACATTCGCCCCTTAAATGGGTCGAATGTGGAAAAATCATTTCATTCGACCGGTTTGCAAATGGACGAATGTGGAATTTCCACTTCCGGGTGTAATTTCCACTTCCGGGTACACAATCCACCTTCGGGTCTTTAAATAGGGGCGAAGGTGGAGCAGTTTCACATTCGGGTCTTTAACTAGGGGCGAATGTGGACTTAACCCACATTCGACCATTTCATACGGGCGAATGTGGAACCCTATAAATAAGCCTGTCACCTTCGAACCCTTCATTCTGAAATTTTTTCAAAAATTGCATCATAACCAGACCTTGTTGCTCGTGCATTTTATGTTCCCTTGATTTGTTCCCAAGCTCTTTCTGATCAATTTGATACAAATTTTGCAGGTAATGGACATCAAAACAGATCCAAATTGATTGTTTTATGAACGGGACCTAGGGTTTCTGTTCTAGGATTTTTGATGATTGATTGATGATTGTTTTTGATAGCCGATCATTTTACATAGGTTTTAGGGGGAGATTATTGAAGGAATTAGGATTATAACATGTTTAAATGTCAGTTTTGATTGTTTGAATATTGTTGAACCCTAATTCCACTTGAAAACCTATATAAACTGATTAATTGACAAAATAGGTAATAGACGAGTGTTAATCGGCATTATTAGCATACATTAGAATCAAAATTACAAGTTAAAAACATCAATGGCAAAATTTTAAAATTTGGGGGTAAACTTTTCACATTCGGCTGTTATAAAACGGGCGAAAGTGAAAATGTTAGGGCGAATGAACATAAAAACGGACGAATGAGACTTTTAATCAAGACCATGTTCACTTTCGTCCATATAATTTCACATTCGACCATTTATTCTCACATTCGACCAGTTTAAAATGGGCGAATGTGCAGGATATTTTTGACCAAAATTTTTATAATTTGTCGTTTTTGTGTTTTGACGCGTTTTATTGGTTTTCATGTGCAGATGGCTGAACAACCCGAGAATATTGAATCACCAGCAGTGAATGTTGAGACTCCAGCAGAGATCACAGTTCAAGATCCAGTCCCCGTAGCTGAAACATCTACTCCGAGCAGTTGGCCTTTCGAACGATCGCACAACTGTTGCGCGTATCTAGGAGATGTTGAGAAGAACACGGAGTTTACAGGGATTATTGAATTTCTGAAGAGGAGCAGGATTGTACATGCTCTAGCCACACCAACCATCATTTACAAAGACATAATTGAAGATTTTTACCAGAACGCTAAGTATGACTACTGGGAGAATCAGACGATCATCAAGAGCAAGATTCAGGAGATGGAGATGTTCTTGACTGAAGCTGACATTCGGGAGGCATTACAGATTAAGTTTGAAGACAGTGAGGATCCCAGGGAGTTATCTTGGACAGAACAGAAGGCGTGCTTCTTAAGGATGAAATACAAAGGTCCAATCACTGACGGATCAATGTATAAAGGGAAGCTGGGAGTGCAGTACAAGTACTTTGCACATGTTCTGATTCATGTCTTTGGTTGTGTGAGTGGTGGTTATGACGTGATGAGAAGGAGTTTGAGTTCATTAATGGTTGCGTTGACACTCAACAAACCATTTAATGTTTCTGGGATGATTCTTGACCACATGTTGGAGATGTTGAAGGGAATGAAGAACAAGAAATTCATGTTGTATCCGAGGTTTCTAATGATGATCTTTGACTATAAGTATCCAATGCTGAAGAAGGATCCTACAATGATCCTAGGCCAAGATCACATGAATATTAGAACCTTGATGAGGATGAAAGGTTATAAGGGTGTGCCTGATAGTGAAAAGCCACCAAACAGGAGATTATTTGGAGCTTTGGCTCGTCCGGATTACATTGATCCTGGCAAGAACAAAGCTAGACATGATGAGAGTGATTCAGATAACGATGATCCCTTAGTGTATGTTGATTCAAGCACTAAGCGGAAACGTCAAGTAGTCAATCCTGGAGCCAAAGGGAAGGGCAAGGGAAAGGCTATTGATCAGGGAAGCACTAAGCAACAGGTTGCTAGAAAGAAATCGACGGCAAAGAAAGGATCGGGTTTGGTGGATGAAGAGTCTGTAGATTCGGAAGAGACTGAGGTTGATGAACAGTGGGATTCTGATGACGAGAACGTGAGGACCACCAAACGTAAGGCCACTATGGTTGGTGAGTCTGAATCCTTGAATCAGTCGATTGAAGAAGCTGAGAGACGAAAGAAATCAGTTGAAGATGAAGGTTTAGGAGTTGATCTAGCTGAACTAAGTGTTGGAGATACAGTAGTTGTGAATTTGCCAAAGAAGACAAAGAAACAAAAGACTATGGCAAAGAAATCTAGTGTGAAAGAACTGAGAGAAAAAGAATTGGCTCAGTTGTTGAAGGGAAAGAGATTACCTGATGCTGGAACACCTTCTAAGCTATCTTCACCAGTTGCCAAGAAGCAGAAGAAAGCAAAAGAGGCAGAGACTTTACCAATCGATCAGTTCAATATCGATATGGATAAAGTGCTCGATATGTTTAGAAAGCCTCAAAAGGAGAAAGTTGTTGAAGTTGAACCCTCCAGATCAAAGTCAAAGAAAGTGACTGTTGATGACGATGTTATGAAACAGGTTAATAAGAAGATGGAGGACATGATGAAGATGCTGATTGCTCAACAAGCTGAGATTTCTAAGTTCAAGCAGAATGAGGAGAAGATGCTCCAGATTGTGGTTGCTTCGAAATCTAATCAGGATGATATAAATGATAAGATTAAACTGATTGAAGCAAAGAATGAGAAGCTTGAGAGGAAATGTGAAAGAAACAAGAGCAAAATCAAACTGATTAAGGCTGACAACAAAGAATTGAAGAAGGAAAACAAACGCCTTTGTGGTTTAATTGAAGAGCTGTATAGCAGAGCACCCCAGTTGAAAGAGGGTGAAGAAGATGAAGAAGAAGATGAACAGAAAGTTGATTATGAGTATTCTGATTCTGAGAAAGAAGATGATGATGATGAGGATGATGATGGATCGAATAAAAGTGATGATTACAATGATGATGATGATGACAACAATGATGATGATGATGATGATGGTGCTGAAGGTACAGGGAAGAAGCAGGGTGATGAGTTTAGCAGTGGAAGTGATCATGATGGAGGAGATGATACTTCTAAGTATAGTTATGAGAAGAGAACACCGCAGAAGAAGAAAGATACTGGAGAATCGAGTTCCAAGAAGAAAGGTGGAAATGTAGATTCGGATGAAAGTATCTTCTGGAACGAAAAGGTGAGATCTCTGTCTGATGATGCTAAACAGATATACAAGAATATGTTGGAAAAGAGGGAGTGGACCATTGAGTTCACAGGATGCTTCGCTGAAATATTCCAGACTGATGATCTGAGATATGAGCTGGAATATGAAGATCCAGATCTTGAAGAAGGGGAACTACCTGCATCTGTGGCGAAAGAAATACTAGATGGTCTCGCACAGAGGGTAGGAAAGACGTTTGAGGAGTTCATGATGGATGAATCGATTCCTGATATTCCTGAAAAGGATATGGGAAGTCATTCAGATGATGTGCATACTCCAGAGAACAATGAAGTTGAGATAGAAGATATTACTCATGAAGAGTTTCCCCAGTATTTCAGAAAAGAAGATGAGAATGAAGTATTTCCTGGCTTCACAGAGATACCAAATAAGTCAGCAAAACAGAAAGCAAAGAAAAGAAGCGAAGAGTTTGTTGAGAAAGTGTTTGGTAATGAAAAGAAAGATTCTTCTAACCAGTCTGATGAGTTGAAGAATTATCTGAAGAAGTTGAAGGAGATGGATGAGAACCGACCCAAACCTGAAGCTCAAGGTAACTTTTATCGATTTCATAATGCCAAGTTCAAAGGCAGAGCTCTCGGGTGGACTTATCTAGGCAGACTGAAGTGTATTGCTGCGAAATGGGAAACCGGAATTCTGTATTTCAACAGATTCTGTGATTTGCTTACTCTACCGTATTGGGCGGTGAGAGATTTATGCAGATTCCCAATGTCAGGTGCCGAGGTAAATGGATCGCATGTCGGTTGGTGCGCAGACAAATTGGTTTGGGAAAGTCGCACAAGATGGAACAGGTTCAAGCCTCAATATCCCCGTAGAAAAGTTCATAGGGATATTGATCCTCAAACCAATATGAAGCGTGTGACTTTGATTTATAAAGCACCAAATGTGATGAGGAAGATACCATTGATGCCAATGCCACAGCATTTCAGTGCTGATTTCATTTTTTGGTATTACGATTGGAGGAAGGCAGAAGCAGTGATTGTGTTGAGGGATGGAAAGGATAAATACAAGCATGTTCATGTATTTGATCCTATGTGGCTGATCAATTGCACTTTCGAAGACATCATCATGTTGTTCTATAATCCGATCTACTATGAACCCAACGACTTTGCTCAAGCGAGAAAGTATACTCAAGTTGTGGGAGTTTGTTTTGCATATGATATAAATGCAGGAAGCAACTTGGAGGGTAAACTTGGCAAGACTGTGAAGATTGCTAATGTGTCAAAGCCTGTGAAGAAAACATTCGAGCCGCCAATGACTTCTGAGCAGAAGAAGCAGCTCAGAATCAAACTGATGAACAAGACGATGGATTATCAGAGAAAACTATCCAATCAATAGTCGAGGGGGAGTTTGTTGATGCATTTTGCGACTAAGGATTGGATATACTATAATTAACATATGTTAGTGGATAGCCGAAGGTGATTCAGTAAGGGCGAAGGTAGATATGGATGGGCGAAGGTAATCAGAAAGGGGCGAAGGTAGAAATGATCTGGACGAAGGAAGAATGGGCTACATCAGAAGAACACATTCGACCACTTGCAGTGGGCGAATGTGGAAAAAGCTCACATTCGACCATTTGTAAGGGGCGAATGTGCAGTGCCTATATATAGATTTTGAGTTTTTGATTATGTAAGAGTGTTGTCATTTGTGTCCAGGTTCAGTTCAGGTTTAGGAGTGTTTTTGAGAGATTATCTGTGTGATTCTAGATTAACATAAACAGTTTGTAAATGCTTATTGATTGAAGTTAATCTATGAAAATGATATTGAAAATGATCTTGATTGTGTCTTGATTTGTGTTTTATCAATTTGTTCAGATCTAGGGTTTCCGCACCTAGATTTGTGACTTGTATGATCGTATAATCCTGTTTTAGATAAAATCCAACGCTCACAGTCGATCAAATTACATGGGAATGAATTTGAATGTAAGACAATTGTGAATTGGGATGGTTGTATTCATGAGATGAATAGCTCAAGGGTTTGAGGATTATAATTCACAGATATTATTAGGGAATAATATTGGATGTAATTCGCTTCAAAACGATCTCCATGGATCTGTGTCATGAGATGTTTTGATATTGATATGTTCAATCTGTCCTTTTTCCTAAGGCACATATTAAACTACATTGATCAAGGACTATCTTTGATGTTATCTTACACTATCCTGAAACATGGGTAGCAATAAGGGTAGCGTTGGGAGAAATCTGAGATTAAGTGGGAGTTGTATGACGCTGATGGAATTCTGTACATCTATAGTATTAGAATTCTAGACATTCTGGCGCCATCGTAAAACTCAAACTGGTATAAACGCGTGGCCACGCTCGGACTAAGGTAGTTCGTTAGACCATTTTGAATTAGAGACGAGAATAGAGAATAGTTTATCACTATATAAGAATGAATGATCCATGTCTTATGATCAACGGATGTCTATACAGAAGGGACTTATTGATAGAATTATCAGAGCTATAGTATTTGGTTAAGTAAAGTGTTACCTGAACTTAAAGAACTAGTTGACGACTGTAAAGTGTCATACTGTGTTTGGTGCAATGCGATGCAGCTAGGCGTCCAACTTTGCGCACGTTGACTCATTTAATTAAAATCGTCCAAGTGGGAGATTGTTGGATATATAGTATGTCCGATGTAATTAAAAGTCGAGGTCAATGTAACCCGACCCGGTACGATCCGAAGAGTTACACGTTGGTACACGAATCAGATAAGTTCATGAGTAGATGGATTATTATTTAAGAAATAATAATTGTTTTAGACTTGAGGGACTTGATATTAATAAGATTAATATTAAGGAGTATTAAGATATTTAACAAGGGGGCTTAATGTAAGTTATTGTTTTATAAAAGGAGGGTTAAGGAGTAAACCATAATCACACCTTTTATCAAAACAATATACCTCTTGCTTCCTCTCTATTGTTTGCGGCCGCCACCCCAAGAAAAAGGGCCGCCGCCGCCTTTTCTTTTGGTCCGCCCATCAACCACCACAAACCACCACCTTCTTCTTGCAAGTGTTGCTTCCCGGTTGGTTCGTGCACGGTGTGAACTTCCTACTAGCGAGGATTCGTTGTAACCCGCGTGTTACAATTCCGGTGTAGTCGTCAAAGGTTGATTACTAAACCCCCTATGGTTGTTTTATTATTTATTTGTTTATACGCGTTTAACTGAGATCCTGATTGGGAATATTTTATTAATCGGATTAATAAAATTAACTAATAATTTATATATATTAATCGGCTATTATATATATAGTATATATAATCCGTTTTTGTTAAATATATAAACCGCTTCCGCTGTGTATACGATACCATGATTCCCAACATAGGTTAGAACCTACTAAAGAGAAAATATCAAATCATATTCGTTTGTGTTACAATCATCTAGAAGTCATGTTCTTTGTGTTAAATAAATTCCTACGGGACTAAAAAGTTTATTATATAAAACATCAAATGTAATAAGTTTATTTTCACGATTGTAAAGATGGTAAACCGGGGTTTGGCGGATTTTTCCGCCTTATTGAACACATGCAAAGCACTCATCTCAAGACAGAAAACCGAAGGCTATCTATGAAGGAGGCTGTCTCGAAGGGTCGGGACCTTTTCTTGGACGTTGGGGAAGCTCTCAGTGCAGGAGGTAAATGGTTATGTGGGAGGTGCATGGGGATACATGCTCTCAGTAGGGGATGCAAGCATGACGATGAGGTCGTATCGTTCGCCATGGTCTCGGAAGATGTCGAAGATTTCATTGTTGGGATACGGAAACCATGTCAAGCGTTAGACGACGCAAACCCACATCACCAAACCGGGATGGTTGGGGATGTTGCCCTCATCGAACGTGTTTTTTCCCTCCCTATTCAGACTGTTAAAAGCATTCCCCCCAGTTGTCGTCTGACGTTTGCTCAAGTGTTAACAAGTGCCTTACGTAAAGTGGTGGCGTCGCCAGGCTCGGTTGAAAATTGGGTCCAATTGCTATTGCTCCCGCGGTTAACCCTGAGGGTGGTCAGACCGTCCTCCAGGCAAGAGCGAAGATCTGGGAACAGGAAATCTCTGCAGTGTAGTAGCATAATGCAAGCGCTTGCAGTATGGAAAGATGGGTCTGGGTTTGCGGTCTTGGTCTCTTCCCTCTTGGATAGCGTGGGGGATGTGGTGGTATCTAGAGGAGAAGTCAGAAGGGAAGAGGACAATGAAACTGAACCGAATATAAAGCAATGTCTTCGGAAAGTCAGGGATGGGCATTTCACGGCGGCGGTTAAAGTTCTGTGCTCCAGTGGGGTTGCCCCTCTATGTGAATCGACCATGCAAGCTCTCATTGATAAACACCCTGTGGTGCCGCCTCCATCTTTTCCGTCTAACCCTATCGCCCAACCCGCTCTATCGGTAGATGGGGATTGTGTGCTCAAATGTATCCGTTCTTTCCCTAAAGGGACGTCTTGCGGTAGGGATGGGATACGGGCCCAACACCTGTTGGATGCTATGGGTGGCGAAGGCTCGGTGACTTCCTCGGGTTTGCTCGCGGCCATTTCTGAAGTTGTCAACTTATGGCTTGGGGGGGCCTGCCCTAAGGCACTTGCTGAGTTTGTTGCCTCGGCCCCCCTCACCCCCTTATTGAAGTCCGATAATGGAATTCGACCTATTGCTGTGGGGGGCATTTGGCGGAGGTTGGTTTCTAAGGTGGCAATGAAGAAGGTTCGGAAAGACATGGCCCAGTACCTAGGGGATTTTCAATTTGGAGTAGGGGTACCAAATGGGGCAGAGGCGGTGCTTCACAGTGCCAACAGGTTCCTAAATTCTTTTCATGTGGATGGGTCTTTGGCTCTGCTTACAGTAGACTTTTCCAATGCTTTCAACATGGTCGACCGCACAGCCTTTCTTCAAGAGGTTCACCAGCGATGCCCGTCTATCTATCCGTGGGTCCAGTTCCTTTACGCCCAGCCTGCTAGGCTGTATGTGGGTAATGATTGTATTGGGGCTACCACGGGAGTGCAGCAAGGAGATCCTTTGGGGCCCCTTCTCTTTGCTCTTGCCTTACATCCTCTCATCATGCGGGTTCAGGAACACTGTAATCTCCCGTTCCATGCTTGGTATTTGGATGATGGGACGATTATAGGCAACGCAGCTGCGGTTGCTAAGGCTTTAGACATTATCAACGTGCATGGGCCTTCTCTGGGGCTTCATCTCAATATTAAGAAAACAGAGGTCTTTTGGCCGACGTGTGACGGGTTGAAAAGCCAGGAAGGGCTTTTCCCGACAGGGATTGGTAGACCTAAAAAAGGGGTTAAGCTCCTTGGTGGGGCTGTTAGCCGAGATCCTGCCTTTATCGGGGAGTTGGCAGGGCGACGGGCTACGAGTGCGGTTGCCCTCATGAAACTACTGCCCCGCCTTAGAGATCCCCAGAGTGAACTCCTGCTGCTCAGGTCATGCATGGGGGTCGCTAAGTTACTTTTTGGGTTACGAACTTGCCAACCCCACTTCATGGTGGCTGCGGTATCCCTTTTCGATGATGGTCTCCGCGAAGCTATTGAAGATATAGTTGTGTGTGGCGGCCCCTTCTTCGGGGACCTCCAGTGGCGCTTGGCATCCTTGCCGATGCGTTTAGGTGGTTTGGGCCTCCTTTCAGCTCGAGATGTTGGGGTCTATGCCTTTGTGGCGTCCAGAGCTCAGTCTTAGGAACTTCAGGATCATATCCTCCGAAACAGTGGGGTCAGTGGACTAGACCCAGACTATCAACAGGCGCTCGAACGATTAAATGTCTATCTCCCGGAATTTGATAGTGGCGGTTTTTCTAACAAGGACACCGCCCCCCCAAAGCCACAAAAAACTTTGGCGAATGCTCTTTTTAGCAAAACTGCTCAGAGTCTGGGAGAAATTTTTGAGTTGTCCACTCGCCAGAAGGCGGTGATTGAATGCCTAAAGGGCCCTCATGCTCAGGATTTTTTGACCGTTATCCCGATTGAGGGTTTGGGTCAATGCATGTCTGCAGTAGAGTACAGGGCTATACTCAAGTACCGATTGATGATCCCTATGTACCCGGAAGATGAAACATGCCCCATCTGCCGTAAAACCTGCATGGATAAATATGGGGAGCATGCAATTCATTGCAAGGAGCTCCCTAGTTTCAAATATCGGCATGACTGGGTGAGGGATGTTTTGTGGGATATCTTGAGAAGAGCTGGGATCTCTGCCAAAAAGGAGGCCCCTGTAAACTTCCTCACAGACCCCACGGAAGGGAGATCCACCCTGCGACCAGCAGACCTGTTGGATCAGTTTGCTCTAGTTTGCTAAGTAAGAACTTGCTATCTTGACACTTAAGTGTTTAGCAAGTCCTTGTAAATCAGATTATAAGCACAGCGGAATGTTATAAGTTAAAGCAACACTTTTTATGCAAAGGCAGAGTTGTAACTCCCCCTTGATGTTTGAAACTAGATAAATGACAAAGTATTTATTATGAATCTAAGTTGTAAATGAGAATTAGATACTTAGAGAGATTCACAATAAATACAGAAATGGAATATAACAATGAGAGTGTTTGAAGGATTTTTCTGTTGAAAATCAATGTCTAAAATAGAAGGTTGAAGCCTCTTATTTATAGACGATTACATGCATGTATCTTGCCTAAAAAGCAAGCACAGAAAGTCCAGTGACAAGTTGCACAAGTTGCAACATTGAAAGAAACAAATAAAGCTAAAAGTAATATTAAACAATAAACTACTGATGCAAAAGGGCGGTGGGAAATATCTTCTGCTAAGTGCTGATGAAGGACAACTACTGAAGAGTAGTTTTGTCTTCAGTACTTCTGAAGTGAACTTGTCTGGTTTGGACTTCAGAACTTCTGCAACTTCAGCACTTCTTCATATCTTCTAATCAGCAGTTTCTTGTCTTCTCTTTAGTACTTCTATACTTAGCCAAAAATGACAGAAGTGAATTAGACTAAGGTTTACAAAAGTGGTTTCACCAATCCTCTTTGTCCTAACAATCTCCCCCTGGATTGATGAAGCCAAAACCTTACTAATTCCTTATGTGTTTCTTCTGTCTTGAACAATCTTCCATATCTCTTTGTACATGGTGTTCTTGAGCTGGTTGTACAGATCATCAGACAGAGATCCTCTCTGTGGTTCTAGATGTTGAATTGTGAGCAGGTCTTGTGTTGACAGTTTCTTCAGATCACTGATCTTCTTGTAAGCCCTGCTTGAGAAGTCTCTTCTTGTCAACAGTACTGAGTTGTTATCAGTAAGTGACCATCTGATGATAGGGATCTTTGACTTGTTAAAGTCAGAAGAATAGGGAACCAGACTTGTCCCTTGGGTTGATGGTCCTGAGTGCTGGATGTCTTCAGTTTCAGATAGCCTCAGGTGGGATTCTCCTCCTTGTTGATGTTGTTGCATACCAGGCATCTGAACAGTTGGGAGATGGTGTTCAGTCACTACTTTGGTATGCAGCTTTTCTGTGATTGTCTTTTGTATTTGATAAGCAAAAGTGGAAGGATCCCTGAACTGTGTTATCAGAGGTTTCTCCTCAATGTCAAAATCTGAATGGACTATTGAGCTTCCCTCAAGTAGAACCATTTTGAAATCAGTTTTGACATTGTCCTCTGCCTTCTTCTTCTGAGCAGCAGATCTTCTAGATACACCAGAAGTTCTAACTACTGATCTTGAAGGATCAGCAGTTTGAAACTTCTCAGGATTTGCAGCCTTGGCAGCCAAATATTTTCTATATGTATCCATTAGTCTTTCTTCTTTCCATCTGGATACAGAGGCTTTTGAACCATATCCTTCTGCTACTAGCTCTTCTATTATCTGGGCTCTCTTGGCCTTTCCATCTTTGCTTGTGGCCATTTTCTCTGCAAGCAGTTGTGCTCTTCTTGTTAGCTCTTGCATAGAGAGTCCTTTGAGTGTAAAGGCTTTAGTCTTGCTGTTCTTGGTAATGTAAGACACCAGTTGTTGTCTTTTATCCTGTTCAGCAATCTCATCAAGGCTAGCCTGCCTTTGTAGTTCAGCTGCATAAGCCTGAAGTTTTTCTTCATGGCTTAAGTCCAAATCATCCCTTTCTTCCAGAGATTTCCAAATCTGATCTTCTCTGGCCTTCTTGTTGGCTGCAATTAAACTCTTCTCTAATAGTTCAGCTGAATGAGAGATGGGAGAAGGGTTTAATACAGTCATTGTTGTAACAGATGTAGGCCTGATGGGATCAGATGTTGGTTGAATGGGAGCAGTGGTTCTGGAAGGTTCAGTTGTTTGAGGTTGGGAAGTGTTAACTTCTGATGTGCTGACAACTGCTGATGGTTTGTCAGCTACTGAAGGATTGTCTTCAGTACTTTCTGATTCTTCATCAGAAGTTTGGTCATCAGAAGTTTCTTCATTACACCTTAGGGAATCATCAGAACTTTGGGTCTCATCTTCTTTCTCAGCAGCTTCAATTTCTTCAATAGAGACACCAAACTGTTTGGCCAATCTTTCTTTCCTGGCCTGATCTTTCTGATCTCTTTCAAGGAGTGCCACTCGTGCCTTTACTCTGGCTTGGAATGACTCCTTAGGTTCCCTGATCTTCTCCCCCTTTTTGGATTCATCAATTACAACCCTTGAAGCAGAGGGTTTGGAGAAGTGTCCTTGAAGATGAGCAATCTGTTGACTGTTGAAGTCTATTTTGTTTGACAGATCGTTCATCTTGGTCTTGATCACTCCAAATTGGTTCTTTATTGACAGCTCCAAGTCAGCTGTATATGTTTGGAAGTGATTTCTGATGAGTGTATTCATCATGTGGTACAGGGGACCCTCTGGGCTGCATAGCTGGTTCAGGTCTATGCTTGTTTGCCCAGGGAATTGGGTAGGCATTTGCTGTGAAGGGGGTGTTTTTGGGAGATCCTCATGTTGTACAGAGGATGCCACTCTAGGGGTTTTAGGGATTGAGTGGACTTTAACCTGTGCAGAGGTGACTGGCTTCTTGAGCCTGGATACCTTTGCAGCAGGACCTTCAGAAAGTGCCGTCAATTCAGTAGTTGGAGTTTTTGAAACATCATCCAAATTAATGGAATCATCTGTATCCCTGATGTTGCCCTCAGAGAGGACTGTCTCAGTTAAATCATGAGCTGAGCCCAACTCAGTTCTCTCATGAACCTCTATTTCTTGGTACTGAGGATTTCCTACTTCAGGCATTAAGCCTTCATCAGTAGTTGCCACATCTGAGGTCTTAGCTATGTTACTTCTGTCCTCAGATCCACCACTGGGTGGTAACTGAGTAGTAGCAGCCTCAGATGCCCCAAGAGTCTCTAAAATTGGGCTTAAAGACTCTGGTCCACCCTCATCTCTTGGGATAGGGCTAGTAATGTCCACATCCATGTCTGATGTAGTAGTTATGTCCCCTGTTTGTTGTGGTTGATGGGGACTGACATGATCAGATGGGACATTCTCTTTTAGCCCAGAGAGAAGTTTGGCAATTTCTATTGCCTCTTGTTCAGAAATTTGTGGGGAGGGTTCAGTAGTTTGGGCAATAGGTTGTTGTTCAGCAGTTTCAAAAGAAGAGTGTGTTTGATATGTTTTTCTAAGTCTTTTTCTTTTGAAATGAACAGATATGGGTGCTCTTGGTGGGGTTTGAGATGGATGAGACTGAGAGGGTGTTTCAGTCTCAACAATTTGAAGAGCAGAATGCTCAAGAGCATGTTCAGGCATCTCAACCTCCTGAACAGCTTTTCTTTTGGGTTGGTGGGTTGCAGTTTTTGTTGGCTTGGGCATTTTGGCTTTTGGTGGTGTGGGTGTGGAAGATGTGGGCTTCAGGGGGACTTGTTGTTGTTCTCCCTGATCATCTTCTGGCCAGGCAGCCGGTTTGTTTAGTCTTGAGTATGCTTGTGATGTTAAAGGGTTTAAAGTTGAAATTTTTCCCACAAGCACCTCATTACCCAGTTCCCCTATTATGCATTGCATAATGAACCTTGGGTACAACAAAAACTTTTTCTTGGTATTATTGTGATGTAACACCAACTCATGAAAAAACAGTTTTGATGCCCTGAATTTAGTTTCATTCACAATGGAATGAAATATTGGTTGAAAAGTGGAGGGCATCTGGTCATATGACCCTGTTTTTGGACTCAAACACATAATTATATAATGAAACAAAAGTTTGTATTTTGGTTCAAAATATTTTTTGAATATTGTTGCATGGGAGAGAGTACCTTGATAACCACACTCAGTCATGGTTAGATGAATATCTTTGTTAGCAACATGGTCAGGGGCAGCTACATCATCCAGACCCAGTCTTGTTGCTAGTGTGGCCGGTGTGATGGTCAGTTGTTTCCCTTTTATCTTTGAGTTGAGGGAAATGACCTCACCACCCATTGTAACCGTCTCAGCATTTGCCCAGAACTCATTCAGAGTTTCAGTGTGAATTGGTGGGTTAATTGTGAGAGCAGTAAAGTATTGGGATTTGACGACAAGATCAATGATCTCATCGTATTGGGACCAGCCTTCTTGTTTTTCAAGAAAGGCTCTTTGATTGTGTCCCTGTTTTAGAACTAGATCCATTGTGGTTTGGGTGTTTGATCGAACAGTGAATTTGCAGGTATAGGTTTTGAGAGAGTTTTGAGAGA